>CAKLNU010001057.1:0-600000 GCA_922788865.1 Poeciliopsis turneri | reverse complement strand
TTGTTCTCAGCCCTCTGCTTGTCTGGACTGCGCACACATACTGCTCTTCATCCGTCATGTCCACATTTTCAATCTTAATGGTAAACTCCTCCTGGTTAAGGGTCACCAGACTCACTCTGGGATCAACTGACCATTTGTCTTCCCCGGCATAAAGTATGCTGGAGTGGTTCACCCATGCTGTGTGCGTCACATCATCTCCCAGTTCACACCTGCGAAAAAGAACAAGCAAATGACATAAAGATTAAAAAGCAGATGGACATTTCTGTATCTACATGTCAGTCTCAGAACAATTACTTAATCTGTATAATCAGGTCAAAAGCTGAATAATAATTATCACGTAATTAAAAGTATGCACACAACTGATTTTGCCTGTTTGTACATGAACCTCATTCTCCGGTCAAGAAGCCTATGTGTTTTATCTCCATCTGTTTTATTAAAATTTAGATCAGGGAATTTTTGGTGTCAGTCCCCTCAGGACGTCCAAAGTCCTGAGGGGACGGTGTCCTGCATGTTTCCGTTCTTTCCCTGGTTCAACACCCCGGTGGTAAACACCTCCTGGACCTTTTAATGTTCTGCAGAAGCCTGCTAACGAGCCGTCAACCGATTCAGGTGTGCTCGTCAATTATAATTTATAAAGAAACGTCAGCATGTCACATGGTCTGCCTGTCACCAGCGGGGTTCTCTGCACAAACAACCAGGTGTGCTGTCCAGCCTCGGAAGCAAAACGTCGTGAGCAATTGTTCATTCACTTCAGTTCATTTTTTATATTTTTTTTTCTACAAACAACCAACCTTGTCAGATTTGTTCGTTTAGAGCATTTAGAGCATTTAGAGCTCGGTCCTGGAGCTCCGCCCTCCTGCAAGTTCTGGTTCTCTCCCTGGTGGCAGTGACAACCTTCTCAGCATGTCAGTGTTCTTCTTAGGCCTCTCATGGCCCGTCAATGAATCCAGGTGTGTTAAACCAGGGAGAGAACGAGAGCATGCAGGATGCCGGCCCTCGAGGACCGACTTTGGGCACCACTGAACTAGAAAATTCAAAAATATCAAAAGTGTTTTAAAACACAAATTAATAGGTATCTAGACAGTGTTTCATTTGAATTCCTTTACATAAAGTGTTACCCTTTAACAAACAAGCAGACTTTCAATAATGGTCGTAACATTGAAACTTCACTGCTAAATCTTTGCTATTGCCTGCAGTTGAATGAAAGACCTTCCAAAATTATAAAAAAAAAAAACAAAAAAAAAAAACAACTAAATAAACTTAGAGGAACTGAGCAATTTATCTGTGTCAAGCTTTCCATTTCATCAGAGAGGGTCAGTGACATGAACAGCTTCCCGGCATCATCTTTCAGTATCACTGTGACGAGAAACAGTGGGGTCATAAAGCTGCTGCTTTGAAGGGAATGAGAGTCTGGAAGAAGTATATAAGACTGCACATATGAGGAGGTGAAAGGAGGAAATCTCTAATGGATCTTTTGTTGAGCGCTACACACTATGCAAGCTAAGTTTCCTGCGCTATTTATTCTCTCTTTTTAAACTGTTACATAAGACACTTCTTCCCGCCGCCCCATTTGCGGAAGTGTAAAAAGCTTTTCAAGTAGATGTGACGAAATGAGCCACACTTTGTAAAAAATCCAATTCAGAAGTATCGTTTCGTTGCTGCAGCCTTTGTGCATAATTATAGTGTAAGTACCAAACTGCATGTACCATAGGAAGAGATGTACAGAAAGCAATGCATCGTTTACAAAAAGTCCCATATCTTGATGTACCCATGAAACACAAGAGAACAAAATAGGGGCGATGTCGGTAGGCGTTTGCCCTGCAGTTGTTGGGTCGACTGTTGGGGGCCCTGCCCCGTCCCTCTCTGTTATATACTCAATTCACTTCACTGCAAGAAAAAAAAGCAACAACTTTATGGTGACCAACCAATTTTACTTGTATAACTATAGTGACCGGGAAATCTCGCGTTAGTCTATAAAACTGTGCAAATCTAAAAGGTTAGATAAACTTATGAGCATTTCAAGATGACCCTTTTTTTTTTTTAATTTACGCTTGTGTTGGACTTTAACCGAGAAATGTAAACATCGCCATCTACAACATTAGATGTACTGGTATCACAATCACCTGACAACAACAGAGCAGGAAACATTTCCATCAAACATGAGATGTTTGAAGGAAATTTGGAACGGTGATATTTGGAATTATATGATATAATAATAAGGGACAAAATCAGGTGTATTCAAGAGAACCTGCACAACAATGGAAACATGCACCACACAACCCATATTTAAAATACTTATGCCAGCAATTACATGTATATTAACTCTTTTAAGTTTGCAGAATCACCAGATATACAGAAATGTAAATCTGCTTTACTGACAACTGAGCTCATTTCTTCTAAAAAAATAAAGCTGATTGCCATTCTACTTGCCTGTCAGCCTCTCGCTCAATTTTATTCTAAATTCACGAAGAGCACCGCAAGGTATTATTTTCCCATCTTAGTTCACATAAAATTCTGGTTCAATGTGCTTCAAATCTTAATGAAGGAGAAGCGTGTTGGTGCATTAGGCAGACAGACAGAAAGATATATAAAAGGATATTTTTTTTTTTAGCTGCTGTTTAATTTATAAAGTTCTAAACCAATTCATGTGATTGGGAGTTGACACAGTTCTGGCCTGAGGTTTTAGACTCATTTTCAGCCTGGTTGCCTCGGTAAGCTGTAAATCGGCCCCAAAATGAACCGAAGCTTCCTGGAGCGCCAGAGAGATCATGCTGAGGATAAAATAACAATAACAAAGTAACAAAACATAACAGAAGAGCAAATATATATTTTCTTGAATTAAAAAAAACTAAAACTGGAGTACTTGTGTCCCCAGTATCAATATGATGTATAACTTATCATGTATTTCTTGTGTAAACTTTGTTTACTGTATTCAGCTATAAGGATTTTTTTTCTGCTTTTTTCAACATTAAAAGCTTCTTCGAGTTTTTTTTTCTTTTTTTCAGCTCAATATTCTCAGAAGTGTCTCCAGCAGTTTTCACCGAGACGTTATTGCATTCTTCTTGGTGCATTGACCACTTTACCATCAAAGCCGTCTGTTGCTAAGTGCACGCCTTCCAGTAGCTCATTGAAAAGCTGCACTGATCTCTGCTGTGGAACTTTGCTGCTCTGAAGACAAAGAGACGCTCCGTGACCTGTGACCCGTCTGGGTCGCACCCCGATCCCTGGAGTTTAATGTTCAGTCCCTACTCTCTTCTGGTTCTTAAAAGCATCTTGTTTTGATCTCTTCCTTTCCTGCACTTTACTTAAGAATCCCATGAGCTACACAATCAGCCTTCATACTGCCATTGGCTTTGTATTGTCTAGTCTGACAGAAAAATAAAGTACTGAAATTTTCTTTGCCAGATCAGGTTACGTGTAGCTGTGACATCAAGTGTGCTCATTATCCATAAGTCTTTCCTGTTGATTTCGCTGGATGTTTTAGTTGTTTTTTTCCCTCCATCTCTTTTCCAAGTGATTTTCGCAGGTATTTTGCAGCTTTGCATCAGCGTTACACCTGTTCCCATTTGAAGCCTATCATAGTAGGAAGGAATTAAATAGCAGAGTGCAACATGAACTGGCGCCAGTCTGTTTCAGGGCTAATGCAAAGACGTACAAGACAGAACAATTTACGGTTTCTAATTTGCGTGCTCGGCAGAGAGAAGCATGCCTAAATTCTAAAGCCGTATTGACAGGTCAGTTGCTGCCTAATGCACTAAATAATAAAGTTAATATTTATTATGCTCTGTGATAAAAACAGAACAGAAAGTAACTCTGCTTGTACAAATTGCTTTTGAAAGTTATTTCTCCACACAAAACCATATCCATGAACCTCGCTCAAGCAGAGCAAAGGTCATGCAGTTCAGAGTAAAATATAATTTCAACAAAATGTCAGCATTTGAATGCACAAATTGCACAAAATGATGGCCTTAACTGGTTTTGTGAAATTGTCTGCTTACAGCTTGAATGTCCACTTTTGCATAAAATCCATCCTGCGGTTAGTGACCGGGCTTTTAAATGTCAGGAAATACAATTTCCAGCGGATTTTTGAAACAAACATATTCTTTGTCAGGTCACAGGGGTGAACCGCCTTTAAATTAAAACATTGCCTGATTACCCTTTGTTATAGAAGAGATATAAAGGTCATGCGTTTATATTAATTTTCTGTGTCTTTCAGCATGCTCTCTTGGGTGGCGAACCGTCATCACGGCTCCCAGAGGGTTGCTGATTGGCTCTCGGGAAAAAGAGTAATTTTTGGAAATGCTCAATTGAATATTGAAGGAGATCAGATGGACTTGAAGTTCTTTTTCCTGTCTGATTATAAGAATTCAAGAAATGTAAGTCTTTATTACATACTTATTATGTCTTTATTAGGTGTTTAATTGCTTGAAAACACAATGAGAAACTCAGTGGTTTCGATTGCATGGAAGCAACTGAAACCACTTAAGACATTTACACATGGGTAAAGATGACTCGCTGAAATTCAAACTTGCCGTCTCCGTGTAGAACACAGGGGATTTATCTGACTTTAAATGTGGGAACGCCTGTCGGTGCCAGACGCGGGAAAGCCCAGTGCGAGCATTTTAGAAAACGCTACTGGCGCTTTCCCAAGTTTACACAAAATGGTATGAAAAAAAGAGAAAACATCCAGTTGCGAAAAGGCCTCATGACGCCAGAGAGAAGTGAAACGGGGAAACCGGTCTGAGACGACAACGGCAGCTCAAACAACCCCTTGCTGTGGCTTTTCATTGAGGCTAACATCAGTTAAGCGTAAGTCAGGACTCCAGCATTCCCGAAACACAGGCAACAGATGACACTCATAAATATACAATATTGAATTTCACGGCGCTCTGAACTAAAAAATAAAAAAAAAATTAAAAAAAGATTGCTCAAACAGCATAATATTAGATTCTTTCTGCTCATTTAAGCCGCCTTACTGGCATTTCAAATGACAAAATTATCCATGACTGCGGTAATTGATGAATAGATTACGGATCAATTATTTGAAGAATTCCAAAATTCTCCAAATAAACCATTACTTTATGTTACTTATAAAGTAATGCTTTACTGGTCAAGAATTACAGTCTCAAATTAAAGTTTTGTCTTTAGTAAAATGGTATTTGGAATCAATATCAAGCTTGTCCATTAGTCTAAACTAGTCTGAATTTAGAGCTAATTTGCCTCTTAGTCTTAATAAGCTCAAACTAATTGACAATCTAAATTCCTCATGGATTAAATCTGTTTTCTCCACATTCACAATTCGCACTGATGCGCTTGAAGCAGAGCCACGGTCTTTTACAAAGTTTTATGGCTTCTTTGGGCTGCAATGTCAATATTAAACCAAAGTCTTGCAGGAAAGCTTGAATTGTTGAATCCAAGCCACGGAGAATTAAGACAGTCGTGAAAGCACAACGGGGTTCAACCTGGTGCTGCAGCTAACGGAGTTGTGGGTGAGTGTGTGATTTCTTTCACACAAAAGTGAAAAAAGTATCTCGTTTGTTTCACACCCTTAGTGAGAGAATATGTGTCACAGCGAGACAGGCAAGTTCAGACTGCCTGCAGTCTCTTGCGCTCACTGAGCAAAACTGGCCTGCTATGATTAACATGTTTTCATTTTACACCAAGCAGAAGGTTTAGCTTCTGCTTTTGCTAATTATTGGAAGACATCGGGAGAGAGAATGCGAAAGAAGAAAGAGAGCAGAAAAACTGTTGTGCTTTAAGACCGTGGTCTCCAACTCCAGTCCTCCACTGTCATGCAACTTTCAAACGTGTGCTTCTGCACATCTGGGTTCAACATTAGCTCATTGACAGAGCTCCAAAGAACTTGACTGCTCTACGTCTGCAGAGCAATCAACAGACGTAGAGTCAAACATGCAGGACAAGGGACACGTCTCTTAAAATTGCAGGACTTTGGCCCTTGAGAACAGCGGTTTGAGATCACGACTTAGCAGGGAAGTTTGCATTCTGGCATTCGTATGGATGAAACACAGAAAGAAAAAAAATAAATACAACTTCTTAATTGTTTCAGTAACTGCTGGCGAATCAAGCAGCTACTTGGACAACTTGACATGGTGGAAAATCTTTGGAAGTGTTTGACCAGAACATCCCACCTCATAAATTCTTCTGTTTAAGCAAGTAGCTCAACTCTGAATGGGTTAAAACTTTACAGTTGCAACACGGGAACTTAATCAATATCAAGTGGGTGGACTGTGCTGTTCCTAACCTTAAACAGTCATAAAATGGGATTGATATATTCAGAACATGTCCCTGTCAAACACCCACACAAAGGTGAACTTTTCAAACATGTATTTTTATTGTACTGCTTAAGAACATTTCAGCAGGTATACGGTTTCACCTCTGTTCCCATTTGAAGCTTATCGTAGCAGGTAAACAATCAGACAGCAGAGTGCGACCTGAACTAGAGCCAGTCTGTTAGGGTTAATGCAAAGATTCGTAAGACAGAAAACCTCGCACTCGGTCCAACTCCTAAATACACAGGGATAATTTACAGTTTCTAATCTGTGCGTGCTGCAGAAAGAAGCTGGCCAGACAAAACACACTCTTGCCTAAATCCTGATGCTATAACGATCTCTGTCAGTTCCCATAGCAGCCTCGCGTTGGTTCTGTACCCAGGCTATCACTGATACTTCACTGATCAGCACAGCAGTTGGGATCATTGGACGAATTCTACGACTAATTTGATCATTTCCGTTCCAACGTGGTTTAATTTTATGGCCACAATAACAAAAAATATGACTTCTAGTCATAAAAGTGACTAGGAAGAATTTACCAACCCCGCTTGGATTTTTTTATTTTTTTTACACTTTTTGTCACATTCACAAATCAATAATGATCAATAAGATTATTATTTTTATTTTTTTTTTGCAAAAAAATATTTAACATGAAAAATTGATTGCTTAAAAATTCACTCCCTTCAAGTCACAGCACAGCCAGGAAGGGTCTCAGTCAGGCTTACATAAAGATGGCTTCTCCCAGGTCTGAATTTTTCAGACAAAGCTCACTGACACTGTGTTGTCAGCAAGCACCTCATGTTGCCGCCCCCCCTCCCTCCAACCCACTATGTCTTCCTGTGGTCTGTTCTCTCCTGCACTTTCTGTGCCTGCAAGACGTCTCCAAAGGCGGTATCTGAACTCAGCTTGCCTTGCATTCCAGGAATTTCTACTATAACAGTGATAGACCACAAATGTGTTCAACTTTAAATCGCAGGAGGAAGCAAATGTCTAAGAGGCCAAGGTTCCCCGTTAAGTAGAAAAGTCCAGAAATGCTGACAGGTGCTCTGCCAGTGATGAGCAACACAACAGTGTAAGATGTGACCGCGCTACAACATGTGACGTGGCTGAGGCCGGCGCGTCGAGCTTGTTGTGTTGGTGGCCCCTTCTACAAAAATATATATGAAGGAATCCAGCTTCTAACCTTTTTTATGTACAGCACCACAAGTTGTTTAATGTCACAGCATCTTATAGTGATGAGTGAATTGAGTCTCTTGTGAATGAGCCGTTCACGAGAGACGTTCATCGGCTGATTCGTGCAGAACGGCGCCTCTTCCAGCCTGAAATATAAAACTTTTACAGATTTCAGGACTTTAAATTGGCCGTTTTGCTTTTTATTTATTATTTGCCTCTTGTATTGTTTCTTTATTCCGTTTCACATGCTTTTTAATTGTTTATTTGACAGATTGGAAATCCATGGGCATTCTTGTTCAGCCTTTTGAGTCAAGTTAAGGATCATTTTGCTTTCCATTAGGCCAACATACCCGTCTCATTTAGTGGACGACACAAACATTCTGATTTGTACAATATATATGACTCACTCACATATTACATAAAAATACAATATCATTTAGTGTGAAATAGTGACTTTGAGTTGTTGGTTTTGCTCCCCATGAAGCTTTCATTCTATTAAACCTAAAACATTCTCTATTTAAAGTCAATAGTTACTTACCGCTAGTGTTGAACAGCAACGCTACAGGAATAAAACAGCTTGTCTAAGGTGAATTGTATTGTTATTGTGAGAAGGTCGGCCGCTGTGATGTATATTAAAAAGATTGCTGAAATTGACCCTGACTTTTTCCAGCCCCTTGTCATGAAGCCCAGTGGTGTTGGATCCTGGCAACCAGAGTTGTACAAAATTGCAGAAATGCGAAGTTCTGCTTGAAGATCAGCTGAAAGACAAATAGAACCGATTCATTCATGTTTCACCTTATATGTTTTAAAAGAAAGAAAGGCCTGTTTGAATGTCAGGCATGCAGTTCTTGTTACTACATTACAGTTTTACATTTTGCTTGCAATAAGGAAAAGCTGTCTTATCAGACCAAATGTGTGATAATTAATCAACTTATAGATTCATTTGCAGTGTGAGCCTGAAATGAAACGGGTCAACTGTTTTGTGTTTCCGTTTGCAAGCTTGTTACCAACACCTGCAGGGTTTCTTTTGTCTAATCCTCTGGACGGAAGTGGTTTAGCTGAACTTGTTGACCACAAGCCACTTTTCAGCCAGACTTGCTTCGACTTATCGTCCATTTGTAACACCAGTTTGTGTTGAAACTTTAAGGGTCTGCCTGCTTTATTTACATCTTGCTTCAACATTTTCCACACAAAGTTCTTTACTTTTGCTGTTGCTTGTTTTATAAGGAGCACAAGAGCATCCAGCAGCAAAACACCCACACAGAGACCTTGTGTGTTTAGGATTAGGGCCCAGGGCATTTATGATTAGAGACAATAGCTCTAACCGCAACTTCCCAGGCAGCCATGAATCTTCCTTTGACTTTGAAATAATAATAATAATATAGTAAAATATTAAATTTAATGTGCATCAAGTAACACATTGTAATTTTGAAGGGATAAAATCCACCAAAACTGCAAAAACAAAAAAAAAGTTTTCATGTAATTCGCAAAGAAACGTGCAAGGAAAAAAAAAAGTAAAGACGTTAAGAATTGTGAGACTGCATTTCAGATTTTATTCATGCACAGTAGTCCATTGTTCCACAAACAGCTTTACGGACACAATGCTGCTCTAGTTTATCACCCACTAGCTCAGGGAGGTCACTCACGGGTGATGTAGCTGAGTTCGATTTGGCCTCTTCCCCTCTCTGGGGAGGCCCTTAAACGAGAGGAGGAAACATTTCTCGGAGAGGATATAATTTGTCCCGATGGAAATGCTTTGGATTCAGAGCAACAGGCCAGACCAGGATGTACTCACACACAGGTAGCCAGGGTTTAAAGAGAGCTCTTATGATGACACATAAACATTAGCCAGTTAGCAGCCAGAAGTTCACCCTCCTCCCACTCCCTTACACTTTGTTTTCACGAAGGTAAAAATATAGAAAACATGCAAGCCAGTGGGACAAAGGCAGCAACCCCTCTGACGATAATCATGACTGTGTGTGTGTGTGTGTGTGTGTGTGTGTGTGTGCGTGTGCGTGCGTGTGCGTGTGTTAGACTGAGCTGAGCCTGATCAAGGCTGTAGACGCTTCCACTGATATCAATACAAATTCTGGGATATGTTGCAGAAACGGTTTCTCAGCAATCACAAACTAAACTGTTATCTTTTAACTCCAAACAAACTTATCAGATACAGAGGAAAGAGTGTGAAGTGTTGTGATTTCCAGAGGAGATTTCACTCTATAATATCTTTCTTTTTCACAACACACTGACTTCATTACTCAGTCTCTGTGTCAGAATATTGTTAACGTGTTACATTTAGCTGTATCTGTTATTAGACATCACTAGTCTGGACTGGCAAGACCAATTGAAGTCTTCAGTGTAAATATCCAATTTCCTGCAGCAGCTAATAAAATGAATGCACAACAATAATGTTTCTAAGCAAATTATATACTTACCAAAAAGATATAGAGAAAAATTCCTTGTTCTTACAATGTTTAAATTATTCTAAAGTAGCCAATTACTAAATACACAATATACATTTATTTTTTATTAATATTTTTGGTGCAACCACCTAAAGAGGAATAATTGATTTTATTTTTGTAACAAGACATAAATTAAGGAGGTAAAGGTTCTACGACTGGCCCAGGGTTCAGGCTCTGTACAATAACACTCAAATGGGAGAATGTGTAGACAGAACAACTCAAGCTATTGTTTAAAGAAAGTCATAAGAAGTCCAGTTTGCATTTAATTCAAGCCATGTAGCGAACACAGCAAATGTGGAAGAAGTTGCTCAGTTTAAATGAGACCAAAATCTTAGTTTTTCCCCAAAGTTGTCAGAATTGAAGCTGATGTTCAGAGGAGCTCTCACCCACTTTGATCCTCATACAAATTTATTTGACCTTTAATCCAGTCGTCACCATTTCTTGACGCTTGCCCAAAGACGTAATATAGCAGCTGATCGTGTGATATTTGAGGTGCTACAGTTAGGTATTTCCAGGTCCTTGATCGCTTGAAAAAGCGCGAAGCGCTGCTGGTTTATTTTCCATCACGACCTCATTACCCACTGCTGTATCATGGGGAAAGATTTCAAACAAACAAGAAAACAAAGAGACTGCTGGCAAAGTGTACGGTCAGGGAATCAACAACTCTCTGTTGTAATTATCCGGCATTCAGCGGACTCTCACACACCGTTCCGCCTATCAGCTGCCCCCGACGAGCCCTGTGAGCGGCAACACCGAATCTGGGTCAGTACCGGCCGTATCGATAGTGACGTAAGCAGTTTGAATTATTCTGGGTGGATGCTGATCGATAGTGCGCCGTCGTCAGGCATTTACAGTCACCCCTGGCCTCTGCTGATGAGCATCGATTCAGAATTAAGTGGACCTAAAAGTGACGGGAGAGGAGCCGTGGTATCTGGAGTGGGTAAAATAACTCCCAGAGAGTAAATATGGAGCAGTGTGGGTATTTATCTGTCCAACACCAGCGTGTTCGGTTAGACAGAGAATTAAAAGGAAAGAGGCAACAACAGCCGTGTTTCAGCTTTAGCAGTCTCTGCAGACACAGGAAAGAAAAAAAGGGGGAAGAGAGAGAGCAACCTTCCAGCAGCTAAAGGGCATATTTCAGCATATTTTAACGTCAGAAAACCTAAAAATTCAATCCGCGCGGTTTCAAATTCAAAAGATGCAAATTCCACTTCAACCATTCCCTAGTTCTAATACAATGCTTTCCAATTAAGTTCATAATACCAAATGGCAAAGTGTGATCTGTCTAAGGCAGCACTTCTAGCAGCACCGAGTCATTATCTTTGCATTATTATGCCTCCTAAAGAAGCGTGTTGCCACAGTGGAGGGTTTATCACGTCAAGTCTTTAGCTTTGCAGTATTTTTTTTTTCTGTTCCATTCTCTCTGCTTCCATCTTTGCCACAAAGTGACGAAATCAGAACCAGCTGGGTTCAAACTGGTGTTGTAGTCATAACTGGCATCTTTTAATCATCAGGTTAAGAAAAGCGAGGGCGGATTTCTCACGTGGACATCGATTCCAAGCACACGGTTGAGGCAAAGCTAACAGAACCTCAGAGTCCAGAGACGTGGGGCCCCCAGCAACTTGTACGCGCCAGAAAGAGTTCAATCAAAATTACCATGAAGCGATAAAAGTGAATGGTTTCTCCGTTTAAAATAAGCAAGCTGTAATTGCAAAAAAACAAGAAAGTACTTTTTAAAGAAGAACAGAACCAGTTTCACTGAACATAATATTTACGCCATGTATCATTTTCAAACACAGTTGTGTAATCAAACACAGTTTAATCACCCGAACCAAATCCTTGCAGCAAGGATGTCCAGGGTTTGATCCTGATCCTCGGTCTTTCTGCAAAGAGTCTGCCTGTTTCTCCAGTGCATGTTTCTGAGTATTGCAACACTTTCTCTGGCAGTCTAAAAGGATAAGTGTTTGGTTAATTGGTCTCTCTAAATTACCCTGTGTCAGGTTGTTTGCAGTCACTTTGCCTCCCAGCCTCTTATTATTTAGTCCTGATAGATTATAATAGACTTTATGGATACCAATATGTGTTGTGTATTGTCAGGATTCCCAATTAGATTTATTTGAAAAAAACTTAGAAATGTTGCTACCCTCTGACCGCACGTGGGTGGGTATTTTTTTTTAATTGGCCAAACGCTCCACGGGCAGTTTCCCTTTTACGATAGCCTATTTATATAAAACTTTCGTGCTACTCCAAATGTAGACAGTGCTTTCTAAAAACTAAAAATTGAAGTTCACATGTTCATAAAGCAAAAACGTTTCCTGTATCAAATGAGTTAATAAATTCTCAGCAAACTGTCATTTTCTCGCAAAAGTTTCTACTTTTTCCTGGGACGTCTGACCACCGAACAACAATTCGCTAAATCATGACGGATTCCCAGTCCGTTTCCAACAGGCCAACCCATTTGGCTTTCCAGTGGCGACCAATTTGTTATCCTACTACTGTTTTTTTTTTTTCTTTTTTTCTTTCCCTCCCTTCTGCCAAAGGATTCTGCTATCACCTTGAAAGATTGATTCTGATACAGTGGGCAGTTACACTCGGCGCCTCAGGGTCATTGGAAGAAGAACAAGCTGTTGTCTGGCCTGTAATAATTGGCAGTGGGAATTAGTTAAGAAGGCCAGAGTCTGCAAAGAGCTGATAATGTGCACTGGAGTAAAAAATGAGAAAAAGAGGGGAGAGAGGGGGAGAGGAAAACTGTCAGGACAGTAATGAATCAATCTGTAAAGTTTGGAATGTATTCTGTACTGCACATCGTTTCGTCTAAAAACCTTACTCTCTTATTCTAGGGTTAGGATTAAGCGCTACGTAACATACTCAAATATCCCAATCTACAATCACATTTGAATCGCGGAATAAAGTGAATTCTTCTTGTTTATTCTATTCATGTTTGTCCCTGAAACAGTCAAGCAAAATCTTGTTTTTACAGTTGAAAAATATTTGGCGGAAATGCAGTTGACTAATTGTAGGAATAGTTATTTAATTGGTCCATTTTATTGGATTTAGAAGGAAGGGGGAAAAAAAGTTAAAATGAGAATGCTAGGATTTTTATTTATTTTTTGTTCCTTTTTGTAAATTATTGTGATAATTAGTCATTTGATTTTCCAAGAAATCTCTTTCAGTTTTTGACTCTGAAGGTAAACCATTGTTTCTTACACGTGGCTGGATCAGTGTTTTATTCTACTCCATTTTTGTGAGCGTTACTGAAGATGCATCAACTTTTTCAGTGGAATACTTTTTTCATTCCTCATAAGATAGATTCATTTCAAATCTTTTCATGGCATGGCGGCTAAACTTGGAACTTGAAACTTGTATTTGGGGAATGTCCAACAGAGATGATAATTTTGATTAAGTTATTTTGAGTACTTGCCTTGCAATTCAAGGACAAAGTAAGGTCACATGTTGAGTGCAACCCACTGAACTCCAAGTTGCCCACTCATCTGTGTGACTGGCTAAATGGGACTCTAGCATAAAGCACTAGTGGCAATGAGATACAAAAAACAGCTCGTAGATTCATATTGTTGCAGCACATTTTCATAAAAATATTTTAAAAAATGCTTCTTTTTAGAATAAACATAAAAATATGATTTTTCCTAAGTTTGCTTAGACTGATGCACATCTCCAGTGTTTGTCTCATCCTACCAACGTACTGAACTCAGATGAAATGACTTGAATTAAACTGAACTGGATCAAATTGACTCTATCAAGTAGGTTAAATTGGACTGAAGAGAATTCAGTCCCATCAAGAAACAGTTCATCTTGCCTTCTAAGATACCGGACTCTCTTGTTTTTTAGAATGATAGGATATCTGTATGTGGACTGTCAGTTATTATTGGCTAGACTTATTTCCCTATGCAATACCATTAAAGATGCTACCTGTGCAACCACACACTTTACTATTTCTGTGCATTTATAGCAATGAAATACAGATTATGTTAAATTTAATTGAGGTTAAGACATCTAAGTTAAACTTTCTGACTTTTTTTTTTTTTTTCTCTGCAACCTTCTCCTCGAACAAAAGATCGTTACCTACCGGCAGACTTAATTTTGTGTTTTTATCACGAAGCATCAGTGCAACGCTGGCAGCTCGGCGTTTGCACATGTTTCAGTCAAACCACTGAACTCTGTGAAGGCTTACTTAAAGCCCTGGAGGGCAACAAACTTCCTGAGTCCACAGAGGGTGTCCAAGTCTGAAAGCCCTCAAAATGTACTTTCAGAGCAACTGGAGAAGTGTTGCTCGACTATGCTTCAGTCAACTTTCAGTGGGTGGACGTCTAGATGGAGGGCAAATCAGACGTCGCAATTTATTATATTCTCACCCCCACAACAGTGATGAGATTCATTTATATGTCCAATATGTTCATAATACCTTCAGCTATGCCTAAAGCTTTTCCAGGATATATATATATATATATACATGTATATATATATATATATATATATATATATATATAAAATTAATTCCCTTCTCACCCACCGCGGGTGGTTCTTATCCTCTGAGCTCGGGTCCTCTACCAGAGGCCTGGGAGCTTGAGGGTCCTGCGCAGTATCTTGGCTGTGCCAAGGACTGCACATTTCTGGACTGAGATGTCTGATGTTGTTCCTGGGATCTGTTGCAGCCACTGCTCCAGTTTGGGGGTGACTGCCCCGAGGGCTCCGATGACCACAGGCACCACTGTGGTCTTCACCTTCCAGGCCCTCTCCAGTTCCTCCCTGAGGCCCTGGTATTTCTCCAGTTTCTCGTGCTCCTTTTTCCTGATGTTGCAATCGCTTGGTATTGCTACATCTACCACAACGGCTTTCCTCTGTTGTTTATCCACTATGACAATGTCTGGTTGGTTCGCCATTACCATTCTGTCTGTCTGGATCTGGAAGTCCCACAGGATCTTAGCTCTGGCATTCTCCACCACCTTTGGGGGTGTTTCCCACTTTGATCTCGGGGTTTCCAGTCCATATTCTGCACAGATGTTTCTGTACACTATGCCTGCCACTTGGTTATGTCGTTCCATGTATGCTTTCCCTGCCAGTATCTTGCACCCTGCTGTTATGTGCTGGACTGTCTCAGGGGCCTCCTTACACAACCTACACCTTGGGTCTTGTCTGGTGTGGTAGATCTGGGCCTCTATTGCTCTGGTGTTTAGGGCCTGTTCCTGGGCGGCCATGATGAGGGCCTCTGTGCTGTCCTTGAGCCCAGCTTTTTCCAGCCATTGGTAGGATTTACTGATATCAGCCACTTCGGTTATTTGCTGGTGGTACATCCCATGTAGGGGCTTGTCCTCCCATGATGGTATCTCTGGCACTTCAACCTCCGTTCCCTGTTGTCTGAGACATTCACTGAGCACATTGTCTGTTGAGGCTTTGTCTCTGATGTTCGCTGTTGTCTTAGTTGTTTCGTCCCTGGACAGTGGTTCTCACACTCATTAGTCCTCTGCCTCCTTCCTTGCGGCTCGTGTACAGTCTCAGGGTGCTGGATTTGGGATGGAACCCTCCATGCATTGTTAGTAGCTTTCTAGTCTTAATATCTGTGGCTTTTATCTCCTCCTTTGGCCAGCTAATTATTCCAGCAGGGTATCTGATTACTGGCAGGGCATAGCTGTTTATCGCACGGATTTTGTTCTTGCCATTGAGCTGGCTTCTCAGGACTTGCCTTATTCGTTGGAGGTATTTAGCTGTTGCTCCTTTCCTTGTGGTCTCATCGAGGTTGCCATTTGCTTGTGGTATACCTAGGTACTTGTAACTGTCCTCTATGTCTGCTATTGTTCCTTCTGGGAGTGAGACCCCTTCTGTGCGGATCACCTTCCCCCTCTTTGTAATCAGCCGACCACACTTCTCTAGTCCGAATGACATCCCAATGTCCGTGCTGTAGATCCTGGTGGTGTGGATCAGTGAGTCGATGTCTCGCTCACTCTTGGCGTACAGCTTGATGTCATCCATGTAGAGAAGGTGACTGATGTTGGCCCCATTTTTTGAGTCGGTATCCGTAGCCAGTCTTGTTGATAATTTGGCTGAGGGGGTTCAGGCCTATGCAGAACAGTAGCGGGACAGAGCATCTCCTTGGTATATGCCACATTTGATGGACACTTGTGCAAGTGGTTTGCAGTTGGCTTCAAGGGTGGTTTTCCACAGCCTCATTGAGTTTGCAATGAAGGCTCTCAGAGTCCTGTTGATGTTATACATCTCTAAGCATTCAATGATCCAAGTATGCGGCATTGAGTCATAGGCTTTCTTGTAATCAATCCAAGCCATGCACAGGTTGGTGTGTCGGGTTTTGCAGTCTCGGGCAACTGTGCGGTCTACGAGGAGTTGGTGTTTGGCTCCTCTGCTATTTACACCGATACCTTTCTGTGCCATGCTCATGTGCTTATCCATGTGTTTGCTTATCTTGGCCGGCTATGCTGCCTGGACATGAGCTTCCGGGTTGTGGAGAGGCAGGTTATTGGTCGGTAGTTGGGTGGGACTGGACCCTTTGATGGATCCTTCTGGATTAGGATTGTCCGCCCTTCAGTTAACCATTCAGGGTGAGTCCCACTTTGTAGCAGCTGGTTCATTTGGCCTGCCAGTCGCTCATGGAGGGCAGTGAGTTTCTTTAGCCAGTAGGCATGGATCATGTCAGGCCCTGGTGCTGTCCAGTTTTTCATACCTGAGACTCTTTCTTGGACATCTGTCACAGTGATGGTTACCGGGGCTTGCTCAGGGAGGTTGCTGTGGTCCCTCTCGTAGGGAGATCACCCACTGTGCTTTGCTGTTGTGGGCCGCCTCCCTTTCCCCATCTGCCTTTCCAGTTTTGTTCAGTCTCCAGCCTTGGTGGGTCTGCTCTGTTGTTATTACCCCTGCCATTGAGAGTACACCTTAGCTGGTTGAGTGGAGAAGAGCCGGTTAATCCTTCTGGATTCATTCTCCCTTGTGTATCTCTTTAGGCGGCTGGCCAAGGCTTGGAGCCTCTGTTTGGCAGTTTCGAGTGCTTCAGGTATGGGCATCTGCCTGTACTTTCTCGGTTACTTGTCTTTTTCATTGTACCCTTGTGGAGCTCTGATAGTTGGCTCACTTCCTCCTTGTTAACTTGATTTTAGCCTCTAACCGTCTTTTTTCCATGGTGGGTATTGGGTCTCATGGTTGCTCTTATAGCCAAGTATCTCAAGGATCACTGATGCTGAGTTGTAGATCAGCTCATTGGTTTCTGTTATGGTATTGGTAAGGGATCGTTCTCAATGCTGCATTCACATTCTCAATGAGACTTTCTGATGGTACTTTACTCAGCCGTTGTAATTGGCGCCGGGAGGCCTGGTTGTCATTCGGGTCATGATTCTCTCTCTCAGGTCAGCAGCTGTCCCCTGCTCAGCTCTGATTCGCTCACTGGGGCCGTGTATCCTCACTGGGTGGGGACTTGTAGTTAAGTCCCCACAGTTCTGACATCCAGGTTCCTCCCTTTGCCGTAGCATTTGTGTTGTATCTCGTCAATCTCAAGTTGTGATAGCAGTTGCCGCTTATGGATGTTGGAACACTGAGCTACTAGTTGTTTAGCACTTAGTGTTGACTGGGGATGTCGAGCAACCATTCCTTCCCCAGTCTTTGCATGTAACCTCTCTGACTAGGGTTACTTGAGTAGTAGCATTCCAACAGATCCACATTTTCATCTCTCGCCCATTTCCGTCTTGTTCCAGTAGCCCATTTGTCATCAAGGTGCTCTGGTTCCCCAACACCTGACGCAGACCTTGTTTGGCCGGGCGACGTCTGAGCCGGCATGTTATGCAACTTAGTATCTCTCATGGTATGAGGTAGGCAGTAGCTTGAAGGGTCTTGCCTAAGGACCCAGACTGGATTCGAACCCCGCCCTCTCGGGTGATATACTGATGCCTTATCTATTGAGCTATCCAGTCAGCTCAATAGACTGACTGGATAGTCTATTGACTATATATATATATATATATATATATATATATATATATATATATGTATATATATATTATTTGCTATTGCGTATGTTAAATAAGAACTTTCAAAAAAATATTGATTTGATATGGGAAAAAGTTTGACAGTGTGTGATTAAATCTAAACTTTCATTATAAAGATCTAACATATATAAAGAATTCAATCCCACTGTTGAGTGCTACACACACTAGTTTCTCACATAACTTAGCATGTAATGGTTATGATATTCTACTGGGAAACAGTCCTCACTAAGTCCTTGAACATGAATGCATGAAACCTAAAACACTCGACGTTTAAACCCTTAAAAACAGACTTTTCAGCAGAGCCTCCAGCAGAGGCCCCAGGGCCGACCCAGAACTCACGGCCAGACCCAGATAAGGACACACTGATGAGCTGCAGAGTGCACTGCGCGCTTCAAATTTAGAAATTGTGGCTCAAAAGGAGTAAATTCTTGTGATTACAAGTTGTCATGTGTATATTATTTTTGGCACAGTTCATGCATTTCACTAATTTTCTCTTGGTGGAAAAAAACCCCCACAGAGTCTCATTATTATGGGACTCAATTACAGACACGGTCAAACAAAACTGAGCTCTCAAGTTTTGCCAAGGAATGATGAAGAAAAAGATTTTTCTACCGACTATCAAAAAAGATACAAATAAGTTCTGATGTGCCGCTTTCTTTTCGGTTTTTATTTTCTTCCAAAATTCTTGATAAATAAATGCTTTCACCGAGTAAAATTATCTTTCACATAAAACCCCTTCATCCGTCCTGCAGTCTTATGAGACAGAGTCACTTAGACTCCACAGGTTTCTCCGTAGGCGCTTTTACGAGCTTTCAGCGTGGAAGTTGACGGTCTGACTGGAAGAGACTTCTCTCTCTGAACCGGTGTCGGCAAACCCGCAGCATCTCCAGCGATTAGCACCACAGATCATGCTCTCATTTACATTAGAGAGAGAGAGAGAGAGAAAAAAATGCAACACAAGCTGACGTAAGACAATCAAATCTTCCTGGCCAAAAACTGTGATCATGAAAACACACAGCTTCTGTTTGTGGTGTAGATCAAGGAGCTGTTCTCCACTGATATCCCATTGTTTGAAGCAACACTTTCATGTCGAACTGAAGCCTGTTCGCTTTTAGATTATTTAACATTAAAGGCTTTTTCTCTCTCTCTCTCTGTCTTCAGTCGAAGCTCTCTTGTATGACGAGCCACAATTGTCCCACAAACATCGATTCTTAATTCACCATATGCAGCTTTTTTTTTCACAGTCTCACCCTGATAAAGCGGCGCAGAGGCATTGAAGGCTTCAGTGATCATCTCTGAACTCTACAGGGGTGCCTTTTCATCCTATTAATAAATATATTTTTTCAAACCCGTCTTCAAAAAAAAAAAAGACGCAGTAAGCCGAAACTGTTTACCTGTACCCGGCCTTTTACCCGGCTGTTTCTGTTTCTGTGTGTATGTGAAAAAGCAGTTTTCTGTCTTTAAACCCACAGGGTGAGACGCGGTAGACCACTCCAAGCTATCTATCTATCTATCTATCTATCTATCTATCTATCTATCTATCTATCTATCTATCTATCTCTCTCTCTCTCTTTCTCTCTCTCTCTCTCTCTCTCAGGTCAGGATCTGGATACCGAGTACTTCCAAGCAAGTTCTAGTTCTGCCCAAGGGTCCTGCTGCAGTGTGACGAGTCCAGAAACCTCCAGAGGAGATTCACCCATCATGCATCTTGATCAGATTCTTAAAACCACCTCAAGTGACTTTGATGCAGTGGAGGATAACTGAGGTCTTTCTGCCTTATCTTTAAGGCCGAGTCCGGCGTCTCTACGCAGGAAGCTCATTTGAGCCACTTTGTGCCTTAAGATCCTGTCCATGAATCCCACACAAAGAGTCAAGGAGGGAGGAAGGGGGAAAAAGCCAACTCAGGCAGAGTACAGTCTGCACTTGGAACACTCTGGAGAGATTATTTTATATATCTGCAAATATATTTGCTTCGTGGTGCAACACCAGCGGTGAGAAGCTCGATAACTATCCAGTAATTTGAAAAGGTTTCCTTTCAGTTTTGACAAGCGTTCTTAATGACTTTCATAAAAGGAGCAGATGACGGAGACTAAAATGAACAAGCTAACCAAAGAGTAGGTTCTATTCACACTTTACGAAGTCAACAGAAATTAGCAGGTCCCGACGTTCGACTGCTAGGAAAAGCGCCTATTGATGCCACAAAACGGGACCAATTGAGCTGGTCATGAATAAGCAGGTTTATTACTGCCTGAGCTTTCTTTTAATAATTTAATCTCATCTCAGGTGTTTTTCTGCAGCTTTTGTGACGGAGAGAATTCTGTCGAATTTCCATTCAGCTTTTAAGCTGTCAAAGAAACTGAGCTTTTTAGGAGGGAAAAACACAAATGAAGCGACGTAATTAATGGCTCAGAGAAGCAGCTCAGTACATTCAGGGAGTGAAAGAAGCACTGTTGAGTCAGCAGTGTGAATCAGACAACAACTTTAACCTCAGAGAAAAGTTGCTTATGCTCGTTAATACTAATTAGTAAAAGATAAACTTAACCTAAGAGTTAAGTCAGCATAGATCCTCAGGCACCTTTCACAATCAATAAAAAGTAAAAAAATAATAATAATAAGCCTTCCACTTCTCATGCATAAAATCAACTGTTGATTCACAAAGTTCCTAAAGTCTAAAGCAGATAAGTTGTCAACATATTGATCAGGAATCAGAAAGTACACAATGTACATCACTTCCTGTTTGAACATTAGCAAACACAGCGCTTTCTGGATCAAGGCTTTAAAGAGAAATCGGTGTCCCTCAACTATCTCGCCTTATTTACCAATATTACACGTCAGGTTTAGCGGATTTTGCCACAGGGAGTCTGAGAGAGTGAGATAAAATCCAGAATGCCAAATGATTCGAACGGCTGGTCTGATTTCGCAGCGATCGGACACGAGATGAGAAGTGAGCGGCGGGTTAATTAATGCTGAAGGGAAACAGGTAAACAGTGGAACTGGAAGACACAGTGCAGATTTAAAGGTAACACCAGCTGCCCTTTGCTGAAGTAATTTCACAGAGGATTGTCTCTACATGCTAATTCTACCCTTTAATACTCTCCCTCAATTTCATCCTTCTTTTTTTTAATAAGCTTGAAATTAAAACAGCAGCACATGCTGGCCTATTTCACAAAAGAAACGATAAGAGCCGACATTGTGAAGAAAAAACGAGTCAGGGGGGTTACATCAGGCAACAGCTATATCAAAGCAGAAGGTATGAGGAATGAACTTGAGGTTAACGAGATGCTGTTCCCAGCATTCCCTGCTCGAAATGTTCGTTTCACAAGATCGTTACTCCTCATTACGGCTTCGCTGCTTTTCAACGCCAGGCTGTTGTGATCCTGTTGGACCTGAAAGACGAGGCATCCCCATCCAGGGTGAAAACAATCGCCTGGTTATGGTCTTCGTACTTTATTACAAAACATAATTAGTATGATATTTGCAAGTTTAGTTTTGTTTTGTTTTTTTATCTTCAAACTCTGCTCCTTATCTGCAATAAAGACATGGTAAAAAAGATAAATCTTGTCTTCCTGAGAATGGGTGTCGGCAGCAGGTTTAAGTTTTACTGAGGGGAGAAAAAAAAAACTTGCATTTTTTTGAAGCATAATTTTTTTATTTGATTAGATTTTTTTTATGTTTTATTTTTGAATAAAATTCCGACGAGATGACAACAGCATAATAATACTAAGAAATGAAAGCAAATTAGTTCAAACATGACGTCAGTGGTCAAAATTTGGAATAAAGCAGGAAATAAATATTGAACACCTTTACAGAATTGTGTCAAATATTTTGCGGGGACGCCTTAAACTTTAAGGTGTCTCACGTATTCGCCTAAATAAATGATTGTGGATGAAACTGTACGATGTCCTGAATCGGCAACAACCACCGAGGTGATCAGAGATTTTTTTTTAAAAGTTAAAACCCTTAATCGGTTTGCAGATTCTCAGATTCATCTGACCACGTGCATACAGTATGTTTTGAAGTTTAAAATCAATCAGAAATCTGCAAGACAGAAAGTATTTTGTCAAAAATGCCAGAAAAGCTCAAAAAGTGTAGAAAGCCGAGATTTGAAAGGGAGGAAAACACAAACAGTCTGGATTTGCTGGATGCAAGTTTTCCATTGATCAAGTCTCATTAAACCTTTCATTCAAGGTGAAACGTTCAAGTTTGTGTTTAACATTATGAGCAGAATATAACAAAGTCTTCAGACAGTAACATTTAATGTGAAACAGGAAGTGCTTGCTGACGTGAGAGATGGGTCTGACCCTCAGAAGCTGAACGGATGTTTCACCCACAGAGTGCAAACGAGAAAAGTTGCTAAAGTGATCTGGGATCTCAGCCGTGTGTCTCGTCGTCGACTGTCATACTTCATTAGACAAGATGGCTTTCTCAATTACGTGCAGAAAAACACGACAACTTCTCCATCGGTCTCCGAAAGAATTGGGATTGTTATTGATAACGTGGCGAGAGCCGAACAGGACAATCGGGGCTCCTCTTAGTATAATCTCTCGTGGGCATATGCTGCTCAGCGCACGCTGACGAATAATTCCATTACCCTCGGTTTGCCATGAAAGCACTTAGCTGGGCGGGCGGGGGGCCGGCAGACACACAGCATTAGCTGACATCTCATCATTTTCCACTTTTCAGCAGTTTTTATGGAAACATGATAGAGTAACAAAATGGGCCACTAAATGCCTCCAGAGCCCTTAGTACACAACAGGTGGGCAAAATAAATACTGGGCGTCTCAGCATTTCGGTTAGTTTGCGTATTTCTAACGGGGCCGCCGATGTGAAATTTACCCCATATGTCGACAACAACCAAAGGAATTTCCCATATAAGAAAGAAAAAATAAAAACAAAACAAGTTATTCCATCAATTAGGATATGGGTAAAAAGAAAGATGGAATGTATTCATTGTATAGCATGAAACAAGCAAAAATGGAGATTAAGAGCCCAACTGAAGTCTGTCAATATTTATGAAATAAATAACTCATTAGCAAAGTATTCATCAGATTATCATGACTAGCAAAAGCAAAGACAACCAGCACCATTGGCCAAGGTTTTTGCTGCATTTTTAAACTTCTGAATTTTCCAGTGAGCACCATTGGAGCCATTACCAAGAAATGGAAAGAACATCATTTCATCCTATACCAGCTGAAACCCCCTCATAGGATTTCCGACACCGAGCCAAAACAAACCAATAAATCCATCACAAGTGTGAATTAGAAAATGGGCATTTCTGTGCAGAGTCAAACACTAAATTGAATCTGATGCAGATTTTGAAAGGCGACTGAAAACAGGCAAGAAACCAGCTGAAACTGAGGGCTCGGCTTCAGTCTAATGTCTATGATGGCTGATGTAGGCGGAGATGTAAACGGCTACAACAAAGGATTCCAGCAAGAGCAGTAAAGCTGGTCATTAGAGGGTCAGGGGTTCTTACTTTTTTCAGGGAAAATATTTGTTTTTCCTTAAGTCTTTGGTTTAATTAGTAAATTAATGTATTTTTCTTTTAATGTGCAATTAAACCACTTCCTTTTTTGTACAGATTAAAAAAGTTAAGAGTCGCCAAAAATGTTCTTAACGTTTATTAAGCATGAACCAGATATTCGAATTATGAGTACAAATATGTCTGTGATTTGGTTGTGATTTTTATGTTCTTTTTTGAGAAGTGTTTGTTTAGATTTATCTGATTGTTTCTTTCAGTTGAATTGTTTGGTTTCGTTTCTTGTTATGCTCCATATTTGGAAGTTTTCCTTTTTCTGATTCTTTTCTTCTGCTTCTCTCTGCCAGAGGCCCGAACTACAAAGCCATCTCAATACACTCAGGGTTTCTTTTGTCATGTTCAATGATACTTTGATGATGGGTATCAACTCGCTCAAGCAACCCAGGTTCTCTGACTCTGGATAAGTTTATATCCATACAAAACCGATGGATTAAAACCAGTGGACCGGAGACAATGAAAAAGGTAGAAAAATGACAAATCCTGCAGTATTACAATAGTCAGTAAATATCACTGACACAACTGTAAACTACAAATGCGTCTGGTTTAGCTCTGCTACTGAGGCAGACGGTATAATCTTTGAGAAACACTTGATTTGATGAGATCTTTGATTTCAAAGTCAGTCGATCGTGGATTTACAATTGCTGATCAATAAAACGTCAAACGCTTTGCACACATTTATTAGCTCTCAGAGCCCAATACTTCTTAATTTCCCAACTTGCTTCTAAAAGACAGAAGCAATCTGTTCTAAGCTCCCAATCTTATCCATTTTATGAGCAACAGAAGCAGCTCTTTTAAACGAGGTGAGGCTCGTCTAAATGCAACAGTTAGCAAAGCATTTGCTAACACTTTATACCAACAGTCTCTCCTGTCAACTTTTGCACAATCTATACAGAATTTCTGCGCCCATACCTCCTGATTGCTGCTTACCCCGACTTCCAGTGCAAACCCTGAAGTGGCCCTGGTGTGAAATACGACAATAAAATATTTCAACAGATTGCGTTTTACAGCGGTGGCTTACATCAAAGCCTACATGAATTAACTTCTAAAATATTCAAAAGAAGATGCAGTTTGGAGAGATGAAATACTCGTTCCTTAACTCCCACAAACACAGAGGGTCCACAGTACATTTCCACTCCATTTCCTGCTAAATGAAACCAATATATAAGTTTTATGCTACATTTACTTCTGCTGGCAGGATACTGCAGAGCAGGGTTGATAAAATATCTAATGCATGGGTACAATCAGTAACAAAAACATGAGGATTTTTTTTGCTTTACTCATTTCCATTGAATTGTTTAAAAATTTTCCCAGACTGATATACAATGTGTCACAGCAGCAGAAACAAACAAAAATGCTCATCTCCCTGAGCACAACTTGAACAATCATGGCTGAAAATGCAACAATAAATTAGTGTTGACAGTTTAAATCTGCTGTAAGAATGTCCAGTTTTTAACTTAATGGCCAAATCAAGGCGGCTGTCTGGAGAAAACTGGTGAAGTCAAACAATGTTGGCAAGGCCTTCGCCGAGCTGTGCTGCAGAGCAGGGAGTTCACTGCAACGCCACAACCCTGCTGGAGCACCTTAAAAGTTGACGCTGATGTTTATTTCCCATTTTAAGTACAGAAGCTACAATACAACAACTCCTGGACATTTCAGTCCGAACAAATGTTCTGTATTTGAGAATTTCGGATTTTTTTTTCTTTGCTTTAAAACTACTTCATGTGATCCAAACAGGAGCTGACAAAAGTCAAGCAGAAATGATCAGAAACCATGGCAACCATCCTCGCTGACTCCAGGATACAACCAAGAAATGTGTAACGTTGACTGTCAAGAAACTGAAAGGAGCTGCTGCTGAATAGATTTTCTTGGACCTTGTCTTCCTGTTATCCAATTAGTCCCTTCACTGCATCAATCCATGATTTTATCAAGGAATGTTGATAAAATTATTACCTGATCAAAGTGATACTGATATTATTTTTAGAATACCAAATGGCTGAATGACTTCTTATTTCTTTTAAATACTTTTCACTTTTCTGTCTTTTTATTTAAAAATATATTTCTTTAAAATAACAATGGGCAATGTATGAAGTATAAATCCTAGTTGTGGAACAACAGAATTAACTGCGAGGACATTTGGTCACAAAAAATTGGCAAGACAAGTAAAAACACCTTGAATGGAGTTTTGAGTTTTCTAGAATTAGCCTCGTAGCACAACGATCTCGCTTATTTTATATTAGAACAAGATCAGCCTGTCAACCCTATGGGGTTTCTTGGGGGTTTGACCACTTTTACAACGGATACAAACGTCTCCTAAAAAACTTAGTGACCATTCTGAGAAATGCACTCCTACATCAGGAACGATTGGGCAGAGATGCGACAAGTTCAGGGAAGAAGTCGGACTGGGAATCCACCTGGGATGGCGTCGTAAATGTTTCCAAGAACCCCACTGACAGATTTATGCATCTGGAATTCTTTCATAGAACATGAATAATGCAGAGAATAAGACATCAAATGGGATTAGTCTCTGATCCATATTGCTCGTTTTGCCCCTCAAGGAACCATTGGCTCTTTTATGCACATGACGAGGGATTGTCCAGAGGTAATTAATCTATGGGAAAAGGCAATTGGAAAAATTACAACCTTAACCGGAGTACAATTTTCAGTGGACCCAGCAACACGTCTTGTACATAATTATTCCTGTCTTCTCCTTACTTTATGGTGTCAACATCTGATTTTTTTTTTCTTTTTATCTTAACATAGTGACAACATTACTGTTGATACTGACAATTTTGACAATACTGAACACACTTTATCCATGGTGTTGTCTGAGGTTATAGAGTCCAGTTCATAACTTTATCATGAATGTGCACATTCACTTTTTTCTTTTTTCTTTTTAATTGGAAATGTCCTATAGTGTCTCTTTCATATTTCTTGACAGATAGTCTAATATGACAGTACAATCTGAGCAGTTCATTAGCACAAAAAAAAAATCTTCAACAGAAACATAATTAGTCCAGCGTGCTTGGGAAGAGTACAATGATCTCAGGAACCATAAATTGAATGGATTTTAATTAAACCGTAAAGCTTTTGACATCAAAAATGATCAAAAATGTGGATTATGTGAATTAAAAATGTTCCACATACGGTACCAGAGTCTGTTGTCTCTAATGATACTTCTAATAAATGAAAAAATGCAGACACATGCACGTTTCTCAGCATGCGTTCCCACGTACTCACACTTCAAGTAATATTTCTTACTAACAGAGATGTAGAACAAGAACGCAGGATGATTCCTTGTTCCTGTTTTATAATTCAGAGTGAAGGTCGTCTTCGGGTTTCTCTTTTGTTATGTAGTGGTTTGATATGGTCTGCTGCATTTACTTTTGTTTATTTATTTGAGAACCACATAAATAAACTAAAATGGGAACCTTTGAGAAAATAAAAATCTAAAACAAAACAAAACAACTCAAGACAGTATCTTCTTATGACCAATAAGTCAATCCCATCTTTGGGTTCTTGACTCACAAATTATAGTTGTGAATTGGTGCTGTATACATAAATTGAATTGGATTCAATTCTATTTCTTTCAATTCTTTTATGCACCTCAATTTTATTTTGAGGTGCACAAAAGCTAAAACAAAAGAAAACCCATTGGAGGAGGAGGAGATGGCGAGCCAACCCAGATGGCGAGCCAACCCCAAGACTGTCCATCTAGAGCAGGGGTGGGCACTCCTGGTCATTGAGGGCCGGTCTCCTGCAACTTTTAGATGTATCTCTACTTCAACACACCTGAGTCAAATAATGAGGTCATTAGCAGGACTCTGGAGAACTTGACTGCATTTAGGAGGTGATTCAGCTATTAGATTCAGGTGTGTTGGACCAGGGAGACATCTAAAACTTGCAGGACACCGGCCCTCGAGGACCTGGAGTGCCCACACCTGATCTAGAGGGCAAAGACTGTCAAACCCCACTTTTCAGACTGAATTATTCACAGTGCTCTGGCAATAACTACAGGACTCAAACCACTGCACTAACAACAACAGAGGAACTCAATAAAATATCAAGAACCAAGGCTAATCGGAAGGAGAGATCTTTCAAGTTTGTGTGATTTTGTGCACAAACTTCAAAATGTTTTATCCTATTATGAGACCGAAGGTTTTGAATTCCCTTTCTCAAACTGCATTGTTTGTTCTACAAGTTGAAATAAAAATTTTAATTGAAAAATATCTTCTCCCTTTTTATTAGCTTTGTCTTGAGACAAAGAAATTATTGAGAGAGTCGTTCAATGGCCATGCCGAACAAGACAATGTGGCCTGTAAACCGAAAAAATCTGCTCAGAAACATTGGAGAAACACGACCATGGTGTTGATCTGCTTTCCAGATCAATCGGAAGCAAATGTGATATGATCGGTGATTCATTTAGAGGGAATTATCGAGAAAATTCTCAACTCAAATGACTGTTTTACGATCTTGGCTCAAGACGTTTTAGCAATAAAATGCATGTCCTCTTTTAAAGACAGCTGTAAGAAAGGATTGGAAAACAGCAGGGAAGGAAGTTCTGACTGACTGACTGACGTAAGGGACACAAATTCATTAATGCAACGAACAAAGAAACAAAAGAAATATCAGGGCAAATGAAAGCTTGTTGCTCATGGGAACAAAGGCTTTGACATGAAGCATGAAACCTGAATAACAGATGGATGATCAGGCAGACTGAATCATTGTTAACACGGTGTGGCTTTTCGGACCGACATGGTTCTGCGCAGGCTGATAAGTGTCTCATGAGGCTGTCAGCCAACTTTGGCCGGGGCGGCGACATTCATTACATGCAGCCTCGGGAGGCGTTTTTGTCTTTTCCTCCGTCTACCGGAGTTCGGTGCGCCTTCAAAAATTAAACGTAGCTCTGATTTATTGAAGTTACTGTCCTTTTATGTGGCAGACTTGAAAGGACGCTACCGAGGAGCGCTGCGTTGCGTGAGCAAAGACCAATTACAGAGGGTGTACTTGATCCACAAAGATTTGGTTTGCAACAGGACACATGTGTATTGATTTTGCAGACCTTCCTCGTTCACCAAAGATTTTCTGTGTCATCATGAAAGGTATTGGAGAACAGAGTGGCCATACAAGAAGGTCAATGTTGAAAGCCATGGCATTGGGGATATTATAAATGATAAAAATAACAATAATTATGCATTTAATCTAAATAAGAATACAACGTGGTACAGCACAGTAATGAAGACATGTAAAAGAGAATCTAAAAAATGCTCTAAACATCTGTATTAAACTCAGGTTTAGTAAATCGTCCCAGGCCTCCTTTGGGTACATTCATTTCAACTTTGTCTGGGGAAAGACTTGCACACATAGGGATCACCTGATACCTGATTCCAGTTTGTTTAAGGTGATGATACATTTATTTTGTGCACCAGAATTATTTGTGGAGTACCACAGGGTCTATCCTCTTTATGCTTCCAGTTCATAAACTTAGACCACATGGAGTAAACTTGAATAAGCTAGTTTAGGTAATGGCTGGATCTCTCCTTGTGACCAAATAACTGAATTTTAGTTTCATCTGACATTTACTCTCATAGGAAATGTCTGTAAAAAATTAGGTCTTGTACTTTTGCACATCTGTAACCTGTATTCTGAATATGTGTGACAGTTTTCCAATTATGTTTCTTTTTCCCCGTCCTACTGGCCTTTCGACCCAAACTGGAACAGGGCTCCTTTCGCTGTGAACAATGACCTCGCAAGATTTTCTGCTTTTGTTCTGCGGCTGACATACAACACATGTTCCTCTCCGGAGACACACGGAATGATGGGTAAAAATGTACAAACCAGAATGAGATCCACTGTTCTCTTCCTCATGTATTCTCTGATTTTTTTTTTTTTATATATTCTCCTGATGACAGTATTGCCTTAAAATACATCCGAGAGTTCATCCATTTAACTCAGAGACTAAAATTCATAAAAGCATTTACAAAGTTGTGCAAGGTAACACCGATCATATGATATATAAAAATGTGAAAGAAAGATAGAAATTGTGAAAGGAAATATTTTCTAAAATGAATATTCAAACAGACCTTCAGACAGCTAGAAAAAGGTTCGAAGTTTTTTATTCAGTCCGAAGTGACATAACATTTCCCAGCAGTGGAATAAATGTTTCAGAAACACCCACAAGTGTTTTCGCTGTTAGACAGTTTACATATTATGACTTATGGATTCGTAGGAAATCCAAAAAGCACAACCCAAGCTGGAGCTGAAACCCTCCAAGCTGTGAGGCAGGAATCCAAACCAGATCACCATGGAGACACCACCTCTCGTCACCGTTTTCATATGTGCCCCTCAAGATACAATTATGTGTGTTTGATTAAACAAACAAGTCCAAATTGCATTGTCGGTTTACTCACTTTAAGTGAAAAATGTGTTCCTTCATCACTCACAAAGTACTTTTGATTCTGTCTTTTGTGCTCTTTACAGAAAGCTTTAATTTTTTTCTGCTTCAGTCACGTGGCAGTAGGCATAATGTGGAAAATGTGAAAATTGCTTCTTTTTTTTTTTTTTCCAAAACATAGTTCATTCAGTTCTTTCATACATATTGGAACAACTGTTAAAGGCTTTGTCCAAATCAAATTGAAACTTAATTCAAATTAAATCCATTCGTCTCGTAGTGTCAATTTGCAAACGCTACAAGTACAATCAAAGTAACTTGTTCTGGTGAAACTTCTGCGAGGCAGCCGGTTCGGTGAGGTCATGACGTTGAAGCCTCTCCGGTGAGCATAAAGCATCAGGTGAACATCCAATCGGTCTGGTAACATGATCTCACACACGTGTTCTCAGAAAGGTGATTCTGATTTCTGCTCGCTCCCAGACGTTACTGGCTTGCCTCATCTTTCACTGTCGAATATTAATTTCCGTGTTTTACTGTGTCAGCCCTTTTCATGCAGATAGATCGAAGATACGTCTTAAAACGAGAGTGAGAATGGAAAAGTAACATCATACTTTCTTTGTGGAGCGGTGTGTGGCATAGTGGTGGAAGAGGCACTTCCAATACTGCGGCCATTAGTCTTTGATTAAGCCACCTGGGATAAAATCCAGACAGGCAAATGCTCAAACGACCCTTCGGTCATATATTTATAGTAAAAAACACACATTTCCCAATTTAATCTTTCACCTCTGGCAAAGTCAGGTTCACATTCTGCCTTTAATGAAGCCAATTACACTTGATTCTGATTTTGCTGTAAATGTTCATCCTTCACACTTCTACTTTAATTACTTTTGCTATGTACAGCATTTTTATAAAATCTGACCGTAACAGTTTCTGGATTGCGCTGTAAAATGGCATGTAAAGTACATAATAACATCTCTTTGTGCAGGTATTAAACATAGTAAACCATTTAAAATGCTTCTCTGAATTGGTCTGATTTAATCTTTCAACCTTCAATGTTGTGTTTTTATTAGCTGTAACTGGAAAATCATCACAGGAAACAGAAATAAAGAGTTGAACATGTCAGTCTGTTCAATTCATTTAAATACTATGTTTGATCTGGTTAGTTGTTTCACTGAAATGAATTAACTATTCAGTAATATTCTAATATATTAAATCTAATTATAGTGACTATGGCTGTGTTTCTGTTTTAAATGTGCACAACGCAAAGCTTTGTCTTTAGCTAACGTACAAAAAAACTTCATAACTGTTTCTATTAAATAAGAAAAAACATTTAAATCACACACAAATAAGCGATTCAAAATTATGGCAGTGATGAATGCAAACAACTGCAATATATTCCTATAATTATGATCATCTGTATGCAGAAGCTCGGATGGGAAAATTGCAATTGGCAATTTTACAGAAGAGCTACGGATTCAACATTTTTGAGTAACAGGTAACTTTTTATGAACCTGAGGACTTTGGTAGATCCGTTGTCGGTGAAAAACAAAAACAAGCCGTCATCCTCCAACTGGTTCCTGTTGTCGGCCATGTTGTTGCTCATGTGCGTGTCCAGACTGCTGTTTCGTGAAACACATCTACTTCAACTCAGCTGAAAAACTACCTGGTCTTAGCTCAGCAGCTTTTCAATGAGAAACGCGTTTTCTAAAGTGGAGTTCCCGTCGAGTGAATTTATTTTTGTAACTTCAATTTGTGTAATTTTCTGCTTAATAGAAAAGTGAGGTTGTTTTCGCAGCACTAACTGCCTTGTTTAAGTTCAGACGGAGAACTGAATAAAATATGAAATTCTCTAATGAACATACACTTATGGAAGAGCAGCAGTTGGCGAATGGCGAGGCAGCGGGATGTTCGACATGCAAACCAGGATAAAAACACAGGCTCTCACTCCTGCTCCTCCATTTAGCACATCAGTCACCATTCTGAATGCAAAGGCAGAATGGAATCCAATTGGTGATTCCAACGCGCCAGTCCTCTGTGAGTGTTTCGCTCCGCACTCACTGGCTGCGCTTCTGGCCCTGTATGCAGATTAGGTGCCACTGAGTCTCTGCCCTGCCGTATTGTTTTAGCAATTTCTTACTCTGCCTTCATGAATAGATCCTTATCTGCATTGTGGAAATTCAATAAAGCGGTGTTGAACATTGGCTTGCGGCGTTGTCATGTGATTGAGAGCACCGTGTGAGCTCGTGTGCACTCAGGCTACGGTTCTAGTGGGGCAGGGAGGCGAGTGCTCACACCTGAGCTCCCGCTAAGATGAACTGCTCATTAGCTGTTCGTTAAAATCAAGTCAAATAATAAGGAAAGAAAAATGGGACTTTAAAGTTAACACACTTAGTGATCACAGTGACATCGAGCAACAGAGCCGGACTTCGTTTGTTGCCAAGGAAACCAATTGCAAGAAAAAATTTCTTAGGACTTCATGGTCAATAAAATCCTCTATGGGGGCAGGATGTATTATGCAAGCCAATTTTTTATTTTTATTTTTTTTTAAGTTAGTACAATGGTGTGTTGCTTTAAGTGTCTTATGGATGTTTTTTTTAAATCCTTACATCTGCTGTAGAGCAAAGACAGAGACAGAGACCCATTTCAAGGTGCTAGACAGGGCAATAATGCAAAGTCACCTTTCTGTTCAGTTATTTTACAAAATGTCCATATTGTCTGAATGTAATATAGCGACTTGATTGTGATGCAAAATTTAAATGTAAATATAACACGAGATCTCCCTTTCTCCAGCTAGCAAAAAATATCGCTAATTTTTTGTTATTGTTTTGTTTTTTTCAGATGCATCACACTCTGAATGAACTCTGAAGATTGAGTCATTTTCTCACACAGTTGTTTTGGGTTTGGTGCAGGAAGCCGGCGACTTTGATTAAAGCTGAAAAACTAAAAAGGCAGCTTGATCACAATGAGTCACAATGAGACTGCAGTATATGTCAGATAGACATTATGACAATAAAAAAAAGAAGAAGACGAAAAGGAAGCCCTTCATGCAAACTAGTCAATAATTCAGAAAATGCTTGTGGCACAATTTATTTGCAAAGGTATCTGCGACTTTGCCAACTTTGTAGTCTGTTTTAGCTTGTCCTTCAAACACTGAAACAAAGAGAAAAGTTATGTGCCTTTTCACTTTTCACCAGTACAGTCTCAACTAATAACTGAGATATTACCACAGTATTTAAATCTGACCTGGACAGCGAATACCTATAATTGCAGTCTGCCCATCTGAGAGCAGGTTGCAGCTTACAAACCCAGATGTTCAGAAACTTTTCTTTGCCCTCGACTTCATCCTTCTGCTCATGTGGCGGTGGGACTCGTTCCCAAAGCAGAAGTGTGATTTAATCTAGTGGGTCTGCCCTGAGGCCCGCTCCCACTGGGAGACACCCAGACCGAATTCTTGCCAGAAACTGGCTCCTTTTAATGCAGCCGAGCAGCTCACAGAGTATGGGGAAGTACAGGCGGACTGGCTCCAAGATACATATATATTATACATATATACATATACAGAATATAGATGTGCACTTGTCTGTACATATGCACAAGTCAAAAGTGTAATAAGAGCAGGAAAGCAGGGGCAAAAGAAAAATAATTACTTTTATTAGGCCCTTCAAACTGTGCAGTTCCAAAAGTTTCTTTTATTTGAGAAATTGAATTGTTCAAAATGAAACCAATTTCCTGTTAAACGACAGGAATAAAGGTAACACCGGGCAGCTTGTTTTCTGAACAGCAGGGTCCTGAGGAGGTAGATAAGAAACTTTCCAATTTGTGTGTTTGATTGATTCTGCAAACCGAGTGGCTACAAAACTAGTCACACCACTGGAAAACTGGAATATTCTAATATTTTGCAAGCAATCGTTAAGGAGCGAAAAAAAAAAAATAAAAAATCCCGACGGCCAAAATCTTTCTCACCAATAGTCAGATGAATAAACTTCTTTCATGACTTTTTTCCCCACACGTTTTTCAGTAGTGGCGGCAACGATCTCTGGCAATTTGAACACATCGACCAGTGCAGACGTTTGTGACATTCATGTTGCATTTATTTGCACTAACTTTGCACCACTGGTGTCTCTCCTTGTGTTGCTTCAAGAGACTTACAACATTAACATCTACAGTCAAAGTGAGACTGTTGTGATCGGGGAAAGGTCATCTCTGGTCAGGATTGCTCGATGACCTCCTCTGCCTTACTGGACAGCTGTTTGTCTCATCAGAAAACAATCATCCCCCCCACTAAACTCTGCATTAGCTGCAAATGCAGCCAACAGTGTTGCTGTCAGAGATTAGAAGCAGGCTACTAGTTCTGCGTTCAATGTTCTTTCTGGCACTAATCCCGTGGAATCCCGCTCCCCCCTTTCTAAACCCGAGGTTACTTCATAATTATAAAAAGAAAAGAAGAGAGACAACCTGTTAAGTTGCGCTTCCCTTCATGTCGATCCCCTTCAGGTGAAGCCGGCTGGCGGTGCGCAACTTCAACACAAACAACCCGCGAAACGAGAGCCAGCAGCAAAACACACACACACACGCGCGCGCGCGCACGCACACACACACACACACACACACACACACACACACACACACACACACCCACACACACACACACACACACACGCCACAATGCAAGTCCACTCCATTTGCGCTTACCTGAGGAAGACCGTCTCTCCTTGTCGGACAGTGATGTTGTCCATCACTTTGTTGCCGGACTGAGAATCCCCCTGGCTGTAGACCGGAGACCCTGCGTGAAGCACAAGAAGCAAAATCCTCAGCGACACCAGAAGTGAGCGTTTAGGAAAAGCGACAGGAGACGTCCGGACGGGCATCGTCAAAAGAAAAAAAAAAAAAAAAAAAAAAAAAATCCGGATGTCAAAATCCGAAAAGGAAAAGGGGGAGGGGGGGAAGAAAAAAAAAAGAGAGAGAGAGAGAGAGAGAGAGAGAACTCCCACAGCGAGACAACGAGGCGTCTGGTCTACAGCCCTGAGGAGATAATTCAACCCCAGTTCATTAGTCCTAATCCAAATCTGTGTGCAGGTAGCCGTGGTGCGCACACCACACACATACTCACACACGCACTCACACGCCCGCACACGCAGACCCTGTCTGTCTGTCTGGGAACATACACTCTTACTGTTCGCTGTCATTCGAAAGCAAAGCGCGCTTTTCTCTCTCTCTCTTTCTCTTTCTCTCTCCTTCTTTCTTTATTAAAAGAAATTCCAAACAATAAGCGCAAATCCCTTCAGTGCTTCTATGAGGATCGTGGATCACACAGGCGGTTAATCTGGCACTCAATGCAAGGTGAGGGAGGGGGATGGCCAGCCGGGGGGGGGGGACGTCTCCAACAGATCTTCTGTTTCTTTTGTTGGCTCTCAGCAGCAGCGCTTTCTGTTTCTGCTTGCGCCAAACACAGAGCCAAATGGTGTTACGTAATAAACAATTGCATGCAGGAATCCATAATGCATACAATGTGTAATGACTCACTATTCTTGTGCGTAAAGTATGTTAGGCGCATTAACTTTCGTTAAAAGAAAAAAAAGGACAATACATTAAGAAAGGCACAAATAAATAATGAAATCATGATGACAGGTTTGTTCAAAGGAAATAGATCATTTTAAAGGGAGAACCATACATTTTTCTACATTTTTGTTTTATTTTCAGATATTATTACTATTATTATTATTATTATTATTATTATTATTATTATTATTATTATTATTATTATTGTTGCTGTTGTTGTTGTACTTCGGTCCACTGGTGTTCCCTCTGTGGGGAACATGTTTAGGCCTCAGACCTGCAGAGGCATCTTCCAGACAGGTACCAGAGCTCCTGACAGTCAGTCCCAACACACAGATAACGGATGCAGAGGAAGCCTTGGGGACTCGTCGGTCCCCAGCGCTGCCGTGCAACACTCCACAGCGGCCGAATGATGTTTACAGCCAAGGAAGCTTCACAAAACAACCACCAAGCCTCACGCAGCTCTAAAGTCTGACCCCAGCTGAAAGTCCATTGGTGTTTCTCGATGTGTCTGCAAGGCGTCCCTTGTCTCTGGCGAGCTTTATTCAGTCTGAGACACACATCTGACTGTATCGTCTCACCATGATTGAACCTTTCATCACTCTGCACCTGTACAACATGACAGACAACCTCAGATGCACTATCTCCACCTATGCGCCACTGGACTACGTGGGTTTGTAGGAAGTCAGATGGTGCTAATGAAGCCCATTGATTCAATTGTCCTCAGTGTGTCTGTGAAACACAAAAGTGTGAGGCAGTTTGCTGCTCCTGAGATTTCATATCAGTGTGGAGCAAGGAGGAACAGCACTCAAAGTGATCTCTAAGAAGCTATTTTTAATTTCAGTCGATCTGGAAATGACTATCAGGCAATTACGAAACACATAAGAGTCCATCGCTCTCTATTAAGAGAAATTGCTCTGAAACAGAAAACACTAAAGAGAGTTGCCTCTTTTCTAAGGAGTGGAAATAAGCAAGAAAAAAGAGAGAAAAAGATTATAAGGGACTAATCAGGATATTAAATCCTGAAACTCATAAAACTGTAATCACAAAAAGCAGAACCGTATGAAGACGCTTTCAGCAGAACGTGCATGGCTTAGGCTCCACCTGAAACTGCAGGCATTGCAAAGTATTTGTCCACATCGTATTTGCGCCAACAGCTCACAACAAGTTTAAAGAACACAGAGGGACTGAAATAAAAAATAAAAAATCTGCACAGAAATGAACAAACTGAGGACAGGCAGTAAAGAAGAGGGAGTCAAAATCCTACAGTCATTTATCTTATAAAATAACGAGTCTGTGCAACATCTCAAAAACGATGTGAGTTGAACCGGCACAAATGCCATATAATATCTCCTCACACAATTAAAAACCTTTTCTTCAATGTTTGAGATGAAAATGACTCAAACATAAGAAGAGTAACTTAACAAAACACGCATGTCCATGAAGGCAATACCGAGAAAAAGGGAAGTGGGGTCAACGGTTGTCCTGGCGTCTGCTGGAGACTGTGCCGGAGAAGTGAGGCGATCTGCTCGGGACACGAGAACAGGAAGCAATTGCTTTGTACCGTGCACAGTCGTGCAGGTGAGCTGCCTATTTTAAGCCAGTGAGTCATGTTCAGTGTGAAGGTTATTTGTCTGCCAGTCAGCACGTGTGAAGGTACTTTTGTGTTGTCAACAACAACATGCTACACGTTCCAGTAGGCGTATAGTAATGACATAAACAAGTTTGAGTAGTTAGTCTTTTATTTGGTGCAACTACAAAACAAAACTATGTCGAAAAATGCCTGTAAGATCTTTAAATCTCTGAAGAAATCATCTAGAATCTATCATGCACCTTGTCATGAAGTCGAAATGAATCAGAAGTTGTATTATATAATTGCTTCTTTGGCGATGTTGTTGTTCCCTCCTTTTCACCTCATCATTAAATACATTTCAAATGACTCAGTGTTTTTATCATCATTTCTGCTCGAGGTGAATTGGAATCGTGTGTCACTTTCCCTGCTGAAGGCGTCTCTCTAATAGTAAATGATAAAAATATCGAGACTGAGAAAATGTGCTTTTCAAAGGTTTTTTTGTTTTTTGTTTTCTGAACTGAAACATGTCTTTTCATTGGTTTTTATAACTATTTATATTAACAATTTTGATACAATGAATCCTGGTTTCATCCAGTCACACAGTAAGACAAATGTTAAAATGCAACTTCATGCCTGGACACTTCAGGTCTCTCTTTGAATATGCAACATCTGCTTTTAAGGGCGTCCTGATATGTATTTTCCGTCAATTGTTAATCTCTGCTGCAGCAGCAATCACGATGCATAGTGATTGTATCATCAGCATCTTGCAGCTGGTTCGAGCATCATATGTAAACGTTAAACAGCAACTCGCACATGATCCTTGTGCAACGATATGCCAGGTTCTTGGGGTGTTTACTGCTTACCGTGCATCAAAACATTTCGTTCTCTACCTTTGAGATAAGAAACAAACCAGCTGACTAATTGCTTACAGTTTGTCCAAGAGGATGTTGTGGTTGTCAGGTCTACAAACACTGCTCTGCTGTTCTTTGTCTAATGAGCTTTTGATATTTTCATCGAGAGAACAATTGGCAATTTCTGTCCAGCATCCTGATCTAAATCTCAATTGTTTCTGAAAACGTGTTCATTTTAATAAGGGTGATAAATATCTTGTTTGGAATCACTCTCTTTCACAAATATTGGCAAAATAAATAAATAATAATAATAAGTAAGCCTCTAATTTCTATGTATTCTAGTGGACAAGCTTTAAAAATCAATTGCTGCAGGAACTGTGGCGTTTTGTTTTGTAAGAATTTGTTAGGTCTAATGGACTCATCTATTAGGTGGGTTGAATTTTTGATGGGGGTCTGCTAGAAAGCTTGAGATTAAATTAAGGACATATAATGTCACACGATAACTGGAATAGGTTTGAAATGTTTTAGTCTCATTATTTCACATTGGGAAAATGACCTTTTAACAAGCGTGTGCTCTTCTGAGAGCGCGATTGTCAAAAAGTCTTATTTTATTCACACGGTTGTCTTGATCAATTTCAAAGTGTTACATTTAAGTAAAAAGAAAAAAAAATTATTTTTTTTTTTATTTCCAGGAAAAACTCAATTGCTTGGAACAACTTCTCAACTCATTTTGGGCAACAAGTTAATTTAAAAAAAACAAACAAAAATGAGAAAAATTAAACACATAATGGTCTGTCCAAGACCAGAAATATAATATGCTGATTATATAGAAAGCTATTCAAGTGTCCATGTCAAGCACGACTGCTCTGTTCCCAGAGACGACTTTCACCGGTTCAGGGGATTTGTGCGGCGCAGGTAGGGCGCAGCCCATTGAGGTGTACACGATTGCAATGATCACACAATGGAACAAACAAAAGTGCTTTCCTCTGAAATGTGAGGGCCTTTTGCTTTTAAGTGTTCCTATATGCCAGACCAACAATAAGCATCAGCAGAGATGACAGGCCCCTGCTGAGTCTCCTCAAGAGGCCGGCAGAGGGAAGAGAACCACGGCACTTACGCTCGTCACACAGACCCTGTCAGGCTGCTGGCCTGGATGTATCATTTTAGGTTTCGCTTTTTTTCCAGCAGCGTACCGCATTAGTGGAGAATAAGGCCATTTGGTTAAAAAGAAAACTAAAATGAAAAATGTATATATAAACGAACATGAAACGATGCAACTAATTGCATTTTGTTGTTGTTGTTGTTAAATCTAACCACAATTTCATATAAGTTATCACCAAATTATGTTCATGTACTTAGTTTTTCAATTCAAATTACTCTCGTTAAAGGCGCAGATAAAGTTTTTTGATCAAATCCTCTTCCTTTCTGCTCTGGGATAAGCCTTTCTATGATCAGAGGAGTTGAAGTATCTCAGGGTCTCATTCACAAATGAGAGAAAAGGGGAAGCAGGAGACACGTCTGAAGCAAGCATGGTGAAGTGATGTGTGCATGAGATGTTCAGACTCAGGTTATTCTTCTTTAGATAAAAGAAATGGGGTCTAAAACTGACTCCATTCAAAATTGCCATTACCCCCACTGCTGAACGCAACAAACAAATAGAAAAAAAAAAAAAAGCAAAAAAGATCAAATAAATCTAGTTCATAGTTGGTTCACGTGTAATACTGACTTTCCATTTGACTGGCAAATGAAAAGAAGATAACCTTTAATCCATGAATCTGGAACCGTTGATGGAAATTTGGAAGTTGTGCTCAGCTGCCTTCTGCACTTTGACAGAGTGGCCGAAGCCTGGACTGCAAAGAAAACATATCTTGTTATGAAAGACTCTTAAAAAAAAATGTGTGGTCGTGAGCTTCTGTTGATGAACTGTGGTTGTTCAGTGTGACAAAGACACAGGGAAAATGATTGAGCTCTCTCACGACCAACGAGGAAACCGCTCATGTTTTAGCAAGTTTCTCAACTGTCTTTTCTGTTTCCTTCCAGGGTCTAACTGTAAAATATCTGATGGACAGATATTTCTTTTCCCCTGATCTTTCTAACACGATCCTGCAGCAGCAACAAATTACATGGAATGAAATGCATCAACATAAAGAGTGACAGAAGTTACAATCGAGACTGGCATCAAGTGGTGTTTTTCCAAGACGTTTCTTGTCCACGGTCTCGAGTGGAAAAGCTAATGCTTATTCTTTAGACGGCAACCTAAACAACGGCCTGATCGCTTCCAGATGGCCACCTTCCATCTTTCGGACTCTCTTTGACCACCAGGGGTCGATCAGGTGACGGGATGTTTGTGAATGATCACCTCTCTGACTCCAGCAAGAACATCAGCGGAAATGTTTCAGCAAATCCACTGATTAATTATATCTTATTGCTTCACGATCTGGGCCTTACGCCGCATTTCTCTCTGTGCCTTCTTGATTCCACGTTTCCAGATTCCTCCACATCATACAGGCGAGATACAAAGTAATTACTCAAACATTCACAAACGTGGCCACGGAAAGTCCTTGACTTGTGTTTTGGCTCACGGACAAAATGAATAATTACCGGGAAACAAACAGCGGCAGTGACATGTAGGGCATGCTCTGTTTTAAGTGGCTGTCATGGCAACTGCTTGGTGTCCAGCCCTCTCATTCGCTCCCACAGAAGGGGGCGGCGGGTCCTTCAGGCTTTTGCTCATCTTTAAGCCTCACAACGAGGATTCGCCAAGATATTTATTACTGTGGGCTTGAACAATCAATACTAAAAGCCCTTTGAGGTTAGAAATCCAAAATGTAAGTGACCATTACTTTCTAATAAAGAGATTGATGCTGGTGAAATTGTCTTCCTCACCCTTGAGCAATGGCTGACTGACTACAAGAGAAGGTAAGTGCACTTAAGTGGCTTACTTTGTTCTCAGACGAGAAAGCAGTCAATGCCATGCTATTCCAGAGTGAGACTTTGTTAGAGCTGGGCAGCATGTTATCATTAACTATATATATATATATATATATATGCATGTTATTTGTAAAGACATTAAAGTATAAAAATGGTGATAAACAAGTTTGCAGCAGCTTTTCTCTCTCCAGGATGAGGACGTTTATTTGTGGCTCTGCTCATAGAAGTACAGGGTTTGTTTTTGGGTTTTTTTGGTTTTGATGACGACTGCAACAAGCCTCAGTGATGTGTGACAGATTATACACAGGATGGTTTGGAGAAGAAGCTGCTGGGAAGCGGCCAGCTGACTGAGCCGACAACGTGATGATGAAAGTCATGCGGTGTTCAAAGAAAAGAAGAGCACAACACAAAAAACTTCCTTTCCCCACTGATGTTTAGCCCTTGGATGATTGGATGGATTGTTTGCAGCTGCAGGTGCATCCGAGGAGCATTCACACCTGTGAGCGTGAAGTGAAATAGATTTTTATTTTTTCACCTTTTTGTGCCTCAATCTAAATAAATTCAAAAAACAAATGATAAACGAAGCCAGTGGCATCCATCAGACTGGTGAGACATTTCTTGCACTTTGGGTCTTCAGCAAAACCAGAGAGACCTTCACAGGAGTTGTCTACCAAATTTATTCCAGGGTGAGAATGTCATGTCAGAGTTCATCATGACACAGAAAATTAGAATTTAACTTTTTTACTTAAAGGTTTGATTGTTTTTATTAAACTCCTTTCGTAGAGTCATCCTCATTTGAAATAGTCAAAGCTCCTCTCCTATTGTATCCTCGTCTGTTGACATTGTCTATATTTTTTCCCTGCAAGTGCAAAAGAATAACATAAGAACATTTGCATGTCATTTAATGTGTCTGTTACAGATCCATGCTTTCCTTACAAGACTGAAGATCTGTCACTCCTCCCTCACTGTATGCGCAAGTCAGCAAGCTCTCCTGGTAAGCCCCCAGCCCCAGTCCACCAAACCCCCAGTAAAGTAATCCTCTTTCCCAGTAAAGCAGGGCTGGACACCTGGGCATTACGGTTGCCTCCAGTGACCACCAGTGAGGCTTGAAAACCACCAGCCCGTTTAAGAGGCTGTGAGCAGAAAAATGTAAAAGTTGAAAGCATTAACAATAAATGTGAATAAGTCTGATCTCACACTGATGCTGAAGGAAAAGTTAAACTTATTGAACTTCATCACCTCTCCTGAGTTTCAGTCAGAAATCTGAATATTTGCGCCAAACTCGGCTTCAGAGTTTTATTACTTGGAAATATTTGTGTTCAAAACGGTGTCCTTAACATTAAAGATTGTATTATTATTATTTGCAAATGATATTGAATAACTCCTGGCTTCCTTGACATTTAGATTATTAGCCCTGTTTCATTGCCACAGGATCCTATCTAATGAAGGGCTCCGGATGGGTAGGTCATATTTCCATTCAAAGAGCAAAAGTCAGTTCTGCTGACAGTGACGCTAATAACTATAAAACCTAATTAACGGACACAAAACAAGATATTTTCTTCATTAGTGACATCAATCTGCTTGCACAGCTCTGCAGTAAGAGCCTCCGTAATGCGACGCCATCACAAGTAGCAGACGCTCTTTCCCGACAAAAAGAATGTAAGGATTAATTGAAGACAGCATAATGCTCCAGAAAAAAAAACAAACAAAAAAAACCCTAAGTGTCATAAAAAGCAACTGATGGAAATGTCAAGCATGAGAGTCACAGCACCCACACAGCCATCCTGATTTTTCTTATGCTGCCACAAAAAAAGGCGTAAAACAGACTCAAGCAGGGAACAAAAACAAGAAAAAGAAACACTTCTGATGATGTGTGTGACTGGTTGGTGGTGAAATCTATCCTAGTGCTTTGAATTCGTGGTCTTTAATCATCTTGAACTGGCTCTACATTTATCTGGGCCACGTAAAGATCTTAGTTTGTGTTCGTGTGAAACAGCGACGTTTGTTCAAGGTGTTGGAACAGAAACGTCAGCAGAAAGCTTAAACTATTGCTGTCATTTATTGTGATGGCTTCTTCATGCTCTAAAAACAGCGTGAATATAAAGGACTCCTTGAAATTAACCAAAATATATATGCCATTGTATATATATCATACAGTGCAACGTCTTGGCAACCAGAATTGTTATAAACAATGAAATTGTTGCAACTTGATAAAGTTAAACTCATACATTTTTGTGGCTGTCAACAAAAAACATAACTTTCTCTTAATTGTATCTTTTGTTCCCAATAGTTTTCACATTTGGGTCACCAGCTGTCAACATGACGGGTTGTTGTTGGTTCCACCTGACATCTAATTTGAAATACACTCTGGAAAACGGATCTTGTTTACATCTTGTGAACAGAATAAACATCTGATGGAAAAGTAGGAAGGTGGTATGTAGAAATAGGACATTAACGACTGAAACATTTCCTGTCTTTTTCTTCTTTTAAAAAGTCATTTTAGAGCTTTACAGACTCTGGCTGAACGTAGCTAGCAAATGTGGGTTTTGCAGTACTTGTTTCACTGGAATGCAAAACAATGACTCAACGCAAAGATGATGGTTTGCAAAGCAGCTCTTAAATCAAAGAGGTGACATAAGTTAAGGACTAGAACATCTCACAGTTGCAGGTAAGTTACCAACTGCTCATAAACTCTCAACAGGACCCCGCTTCAAGCAAATATGTACAGTAACTAATAAGCACAGCTGTTTCGTGTTTCGTTAGTTTGGTTGTAAATGATGCCTGAGTGGGCAAAGAAAGCAGCTCTCACAGACAGCCTGGAGAAGAAAGCTTCGGGAGGATTCTGTTTAAAATTTCACAACCTGCATCGTTCCCACGGAGGATTCTGACTCCAGAGGTTCTCTCTCCTCGGTGGGTTGCGGCATTCGCAACGGTAAACAAACACGATGATTCCCGAATACTTAAATCAAACGGATTCTGTTGTCAGTAGTTTAGCACAGGTGTGCCGATACAATTCACAAGTTTAAATGTAACTGTATAATGGTAAAAGGCCAACTGCAAATGTTCTTGTTGGAGTCTCATTTTGCACTGCGACAACTCAACAGATGTACATCCCCTGTAAAATCTTGGTACTGGTTTGTTTTGTCCGTGTTGAGGCTTTCTGGGGTTCATCATCCCACTTTGAATTGAATTCATCTTTGTTTAATGAAGCAAATACAATGGCGGTACATTTAGCGTCCGATTTCCATCGAGGTTAGATGTAAATCATGCAAGAACCTGCCGCAGACCCGACAGAGGGTGTCCTGACTTTTGCCACCAGAAGTGAGCGCACAGCATTTCCTCTCCATTTGGGAAATAAATGGAGAAGAATGTTATTGGAAAGCCCGTTTATTTCATCACTCGGTGAAACACATTCTATAGATTAATTGCACACAGATGCATGTTTGAACGCCTTTACATCTGGTAATTATGATGATTTTCCACTTACAGCTAATGAGAACATGACATTTAAAAATAGAATATTATATCAGGCCATTAAAAAAAAAGCTAATTAAAAACAGAAATGTGGGCTTAATGAAAAGGTGCTTTTAATCTGTCAAACGATCAGGATGTATATTTTAATCGATTGAAGATGACTCTAATAGTAGAATTGAAGAATAATTCAAAAACAAAGTTAAACAGATAAATCCCTGACGGCTCACCCGATAAAGAGCCTTACAAAAGTAGATTTTTTGGGGGTTTTTTACATGATAATAATTAATTATGCAAGTCCCTGTGATTTATAGAACCTATAACAGATACACTGATATTTCCAAACATGAACTAACATGATTACATTTTCACTTTTTTAGAATCTCGCTGCTTCAAATGAACTGGGAGACAGGCCATCACTGATTTCACAGTTCCTGTGATTTTGCCTCCCAGCCAATGAGGTTTTATTGTTTCACCTTCAATTCAGCTCACCGTGGACGCAGCAGCAGCCACTGTGAGATTGTATCATTTCAAGGAAGGAATGGCCAACGGCTGCAACGGTCCGCCGTGCAAAACGCCGCGGCGTCTCGGTGAAATGTGTAAAGGACACAATGGTTACATAACCCGCAAACCACAGTCGGAGCTCGGGGAGAAAAGTGCAATCCTGTAAAGATGTAAAAAAAACAAACAAACAAAGCCTCGGTGTGATTAAATATTTACTTTCATCTCTTTTTTGCGATGCTCAGATCCAGCTCATTTTCATCTTAATAGCTCACAACAGGTTTGCAGGCAAATGCCAAGTAATGTTTGCTAAGCATATGCTGCATGAAATGAGGCTTCGTCTCATCTTATCTGTGAACGAGATGTAATAGAGTCGCAAACGACGGAGCCGAATCAGGGCTGCAGCCAGTGATTGGCAGTCCGTACCGGAAAATATAGACGTCAGCCCAAGGAACACTGTCACACAACAATATGAGCCTCATAAAAGAGCAGATATTCATACACTGATAGACTAGGAGAGCTTTTTATTACAGCATGTAATTAAATTCTCCTAGTGCAAAATAAAGATAAGGATTCCATTACCCCTCTAAAACATTCTGGGGATAATGGATTTTTGTGGTTGATGGAGCACCTCATGTGGGACAGGTGGGATTTATTCCCAGGCTAAACTCAGGCAAACAGACAGTCGCGGCGCCCAACCACCAGGAGCCGGCGCCGACATTTGATGCTCCATTGGCACCGGAGGCAAATGAGATTACACCGAGGGAAATGGAGGCGACTCGTTCCTTGACAGATTTACAGATCTTCTGCGGACAAAATACGCACGCGGAGGCTGTTAAACCCATCATCTGTGGGGTGAATTACACACAGCTCGGAAGAACTTGTTTTGGTTAGAAAATCCACACAAAACAGTCGGCGCTGATTTAGCCGCCATCCGTCCCTCCCTCCCCGTCCACGCTTCGATAACTCCTCCGGCGTCACGCGGAAGGCGCCGGGTCACATTTCTTTTTGCCGCGCCGGGACTCGCAGAAGCTCATCTTTTCATCAGTTTGCTAAACTACTGCGTGTGGCTGTCCTTGGCCTTTGATCTGTTGGATGCTCACAATGGATGAATCCCACAGCAACAATAACTGTACATCACAAGACTTGCAAGAGCATCAGTTTTTTTTTCTTCTTTCGGCCTGATAGATTCAATCTGAATATGAGCAGCTAAGACTGCTGGCATCCCCTGGTCCCTGAGCAATAACAAGTGAAGGTCAAACGCGGCTGCACTTGGTTCCACTTTACAAGTTTCTCCACTCGACTGTGGGAATTCTGCGGCGAGTCACAAAGGCAAAGTATTTAATGCTTAACACACTACCGAATCAAAAGACGGTTTAAAAGTATTTAAACTTTTGATTGTGTTAAACCTCTCATTAATAATTATATGTGAGATAGGCCGCCACAGTCTGCTGTCTTCACTGTGATTCTATTGATTCCAAGCTGTCATACGACCAACAGAGTCTCAGACCTGATAAGTTGCGTACGTGAATTTACCAGCACCATGAGCCTTTGACCTGCTCTTCCCATTGTCAACACGCCACAATGGTTTACTGTAAGAAGCTGAGAGCAAAAATCCGGGCTCTGCTCATGGCACCGAAGCACAGCTGTTCGCAGACACCAAAGACTTTGTTCTTTGTCTTGACTAGTCCTTTTATTCTCTGTGTCTTGGTCGACGATTTCTTCTTACGTCTCGCAGTGTCCAGTGCTGGACAATCTAATGTCCTGTTCGTCTCGGTGAACATTACAGGAGCCAAACCCATTATACGTCACAAGATAAACAAACAAAGATAACATGTAAGGGTATATATATTGTCCATCTTTTAGATTTGTTGGGAATTCCTGCAGCTCCTGGACCTCTTTAAACAAATATACAGTAATGTCTATGTCTTTACTGTGCCAGTGGGGTATGTATGATTCTTCAGATTCTTTAGCTCTTTGACTGACCAATATCTTTCAACCATAAGGTCATTTTGATCCGCGGTAACCTCTGTGTACAGTATGGATTTAACTAAAGGATGCAGTCTCATTGAATACTTTGTCCTGTACAAAGTTGAATGTGCTGACAACAAAATCATTGTTGATTGTCAATCAGTGTTGCTTCCTAAGTGGACAGTTTGATTTCACAGAAGTTTGATGTACTTGGAGTTATATTGTGTTGTTTTGTTGCTTCCTAAGTGGACAGTTTGATTTTTTTAGAGCAGTATATATATATATATATATATATATATATATATATATATATATATATATATATATATATGTATATATATATATATATATATATATATATATATGTATATATATATATATATATTTCGTGGACTTGAACATTTGTTTTGAAATGGAGCAATCTTGCATGAAATTACAGAGTGTGTCCTGTTCACACTTATTGCAACTCACAGAAAGTGTTGTTTCCCTGCACAAGCTCTCAATAATTATGGAGAAACATAAATTAAGTGACGGTTAAGAAAGTACAGACTCATAATAAATCACAAAATGTGTCTAACCCAGTTCATGTGTTATTATACTTAACCCGTTGCTTTCTCCCGCAACGTTGATATTCAAATTCAAAAAATCTTTTTTGATTCAAGTCAGTTGTTATTCTACAAAAATCAGATTTAGAGCCATGATTAAAGAAAGCTGAAAACTTAAAGGTTTTCACTGTAACATATTAAAATAGAACACAAGAAATAGGTAAAGTAGTTTGATTTTAGCTGGAAATAAACTCAAGCGAATTAATCACTGATTGATCATGTGTTTGAGAATTTGATAATAACCTAATTTAGAGAAAGCTGTCGTGAACAATAGCATCCTCTTCCACAGACAAGACAAAAAAAAAAAAAAAAGCATTTCAAACCACTTTTTTTTAGTTTGCCTGTTTTTAACAATCTTTCAGTTGGACAAGACGAAACACGCCGGCCTAAATTACAAATCGATCTCTGAGTATTACTTGACAAATAAGAGAAGAGAAGAGAAGAGAAGAGAAGAGAAGAGAAGAGAAGAGAAGAGAAGATGGATAGATGTGATCTTAGTTATGAAATGTGTCGCCAGAGTGCGGTAGAACACAGGCCTCCCCCCCTCTCGTTCCATAACATTATCAATAAAACCAAACTGAAAAACTAGGATGAACAGCAGACGCTTTATGTAAATGTTTGACAGTGGCAGTTAGCTGTGACGCCTAAAGTAGCAGTGAAGGATCTGTAGGGAGCGGGTTGGGATTCTGACGGAAAAATCATTGAAATTAATCTTTTAGTTGACAGAAGCATTCTGTCACCCTTCACACACTCAGTTATTATCTGCAGATTGGAGCAATTTTCCACCAAGAAGTGCCTCCTGTTGGCACAGAGCTTGAAGAAGTAAAGGGTCATTAGTCTTCGAAATAAGGCCAGGCTAATGAGGGCCAGTCAAATATCGCTGAGGTCCCCTGTAAAGGACGTTGGTTTGAAAGCCTGAAGGTGCTACGTTCCCTTGAGATGTTTCTGTAAAATATGTATGCAGACATAGAAATTGAGGTTTCCATCATTAGGCTGAATTAGACTCCTCATTTGAACTCGGTTTACTTATTCAGGAATCATTCTCCAGCGGTCGAACGTGGGGACCGATCCGAAGCAAAGAACTGCTCGAGTTGACGTCAAATTAGCAGAAAATCGTTTCAAAAAGCATATATTAAGTTCAGTCTGATTCCACATCCAGCCCAATGTACCTCGAGACGAAACTGCAAATTCATGCACATGGAGTACAAATCATTATTACATGGACGTTTAGGACATTATAAAATGCCAAAAGCTGTTTGTCTAAGGAAGTCAGCGGACTGCACCGAGTGTTTTCTCTGACCTGAAAGTGAGGAAACAAAGCGCCGCTTTTAGGAAGACCTCTGGAAAAGGAAGATTTAGTTGAGGTGTCCACCCAGTTTTAATAGAAGTTAGAAACTGGAAAATAAATATCTGCAGACTTATCATAACCTACAGGGAATAAACGTGACATTTATTTGTTTAAACAAGCATTTTTTGTTGTTGTTTGTCTATTTCCATTCCCACGTAAATGAATAAATAATCCCATATGACATGTCATATGGGATTATACTTGCATCTTGGCCAGTGCATGTTGGCAGCCTCGGGATGTTTACATCGTCTGCTTGGTATTTAGTTGGCATCCGTGTAAAAACATCCATACATCCATTATCTGTCACCCTTATAGTTGCTGGTGCCCATCTCCAGCTGCAGCCCGGGCAAGAGGCGGGGTACACCCTGGACAGGTTTCAAACAAACAGGACAAACAACCATGCACATACATACATACTCACACCTAGGGAGAATTTTTGGAAAGACCAGTTAACCTCATAGTCGTGTTTTTGGAATGTGGGAGGAAGCCGGAGAACCCGGAGAGAACCCACGCATGCACAGGGAGAACATGCAAACTCTGTGCAGAAAGACCCCGGGCCGGGAATCGAACCCAGGACCTTCTTGCTGCAGGGCAACAGCGCTACCCACTGCATCACTGTGCAGCCCCGTGTAAAAACAAACAAAGGTAAAGTAAAATGTACAGTCAGATTTCAGAAAATTGAGAAATCGTGAGAGAAAATTTATAAATAAATAAATAAAAAGTTCAGCATATTGGATTGTTTTCCCCTGCAGAGTCTACATAATTTTTCTAGATGTTTATTTAGACTCATCCTCCAATAATCCCATCATCTCTCGTCGTTCTCCCCGAACTACTTCCGACTAATTACCTGTGCCAACAAAAGTTTACTGAGCACACAGTAAAGCATCTCTGATGAATCACCTGCAAACGATTCATCAAAATGGAGAGAGGCAGAGAGTCCGACCGGACATGACAGAAACAACAAACTGTCTTCTGCAGACGAGTCGCTTCAGGATTTGGAAGAAAAAGAGAGCGAGAGAAAAGGAGGGAGGGAGAGCGAAAGTCTCCGGGGGTCGTCCCCTGCCGCACATTAATGCACGGCTCTTTTTAAAATTTGAAACAAGGCCTTTCTCCTGACCTCCTATTGGACTCCATAGTGCTCTGATAAATGACAAAGCATCCCAATGGGAAGCTAACCTTGGTTTAGAAGACTAGAAAGGTACATGCTGAGCTGCGCCGGTGCTCAGGGCTAGGCCTTTTTAATGAACAAGAGAATAGCTTTGAGTTAAAGGAAATGAGCGCGTTCAAGGCTCACTGAGAGGACAAGCGCGCCACTCAACTTCTTCCATTCGAAAAGCACGACCTATAACAATCTTTAACGATTACACGGCGGACACCTTTATTTGGGGGAGCAGAAAAAACCTCTTCTGCTATAAATTCACGTCTGTGAAGAGGAAATATGAATCTGCTGCCGATTCGGCATAAAAGCCTTTCCACAGCCGTCACTAACAAGCTCACATTTTAAGCCAGAATAGGGTCAGAAGTGCCTGCTGGCTTTTATTGCTAGTTGTTGATAAGTCCTTTAAATATCTCCAGCAGTGAGAAAATGTTACCATCATTTATTTATTTTTTTATTTTTTATTTTTTTATTTTTTTTACTTTCTGCTCAAATTGATCAGGCGGCACATGTTGGCAGGACGATCAAGTGGCTCGTTAGGCAGAGGAGGAATTAGGACTGAGTGTGTCAGATAAGAGAAAGTCGTGGTTCCCCATAGGCGTCTGTGTGGTTTCCCATCGCATGACACCTGTGCTCCCCGAAGGAGCTTTTGGCGCTGCGTTTTATCAGCCCGGGCGCCACCCCACTCCCTCTCTCCAAAGCAACCCAAATGTGGGGCAGGCGAGCTCCATCTGTGTGTGGGAGAGATAGTTCAGCTCAATATTTGGTCAACACAACATGATTTGGAACATTCTCATTCTGCTGAAATGAGGAAATGTGCAAATGTGTCGCGGCTTGTGTGCGCTGTGTATGTGCAGGGATCGCTTCAAAAAGTGACGACGTCGTTATATTTTAAATAAATGATGTAGATAAAACTGTTAAACTGATATTTTTAACCGTCGTGATTTTCTGCTTACAGTTGATGAAAACATGACAAAGATTTGAATATTATGTCTAATGAAGTATGTTTAATCCCTGCATAAATGTCCTTTGATCTCACAAACGACCTTCCTGGGAACACATACTTAATTATCTTTTATCTATACATATCACACAATCTCTCAACAGACAGACAGGTAGATATGTTCATTTTATCTCTGAAATCTGTTATGTTAAATCAAATTTGTTGCTTGTGAACACAAAGCTGATCAATAATTCTCATCCTAATTGATTCAAAAACGGTTCTGAGACACTCAGACAGTGTTGCTGCATTCTGCAGTGATTGATTTTTTTTTCCACCAATCAAAATTGGATAGATGGCATTAAGGAGTTAAAAAAAAATGGATTCATTTCGAAGGAGGAGAGGAGATAAACACACTGCAGGTCAGAGGTCACCTGCATCCCTGGTCAGTCTCACTAAGCTCAATTAAAAGCAACAAAAGAATGTTTGAAACTCGCTTTCAGCAAAGCAGAATTCATTATCTCTCCGCCTGCGGTTGGTGGTAACAGTAACTGTGTGGGCAATATTGACTACAGTGCCCTCTAGGGGATGTGGGTTTATTTGATTTTTTTTCTTTTGCGTTACCCTAACCCTAAACCTAAGGAGAATTGAGTCATTCAGTCATGTTTTTGGACTGTGGGAGGAAGCAGGAGTTCTTAGAAAGAACCTGCTCACGGACAGGGAGGACATGCAAAACTCCACGCACAAAGAATCCAGGCAAGGAGTCTTGCTGCAAGGCAACAGAGCTACCAGCTGTGCCGCTGTGCAGCTAGAAGGGACACGTTCATAAATAATGATAAAAGCAAAAAATGGCATCAGAGCCCCAGAAAATGCAGTCCCTTTGAAAACAATCATGAATAAATCACGCTGGAGTGTTTTCCAAACCTATTTGTACACGCTGATGCTTAAAATATATTTTCACCATACAAATAACTTAAATGTAAATAGCAAAACCTAAAATGCTCTGTAAAATGAAAAAAAAAAAAAGTGATTTCTAGTAAGGAAACTATTAGTATAAACCAATATTATTATTAAAAATGGTAAAAAATTAAAAAAATTAAAAAAATAAAATAATATATATATATATATATATATATATATAATAATACAGAAGTGCATCACATTATGTGCGCATAATCAAAACATCAAGGCTTGCCTCTTTAAACCCCAGAAGTGAAGGTTGTTGTACTGCTGACCTTTGCAGGCAGAGTGAACATTTTGGGAAGATCAACAGAAACCTTTGAGGCCTTCAAAACAAAGACAGCTATTTGTCTGGTCCGAAAGTTAAGGAGACCCCAAAAGAATTTGCAACTATCCTTTCAAAAATGAGAGTCGGGCGCTAAATTATTTATGACCCTGGCTGTTGTAGATTTGAAATGATTTTTGCTCAACCAAAAAGTTTATCTTTGACAGGAAATGAGGCAGGCAGGTGTGAAAAATAATTGCCATTTCGGCTTGTCAAAACCCGTCTTATTTGTTGACAGTCTTTTTTGCACTTTTCCTTCAGACAACAAATTCAAATCGAAGGTCTTTCATGGCCTCGCTCAGTCAGAGGAAACATGAGAGTAAAATCAAAGTATTAGTTCAAATCCAAATCTACTATGAAATAAGGAATGTTGGGCAGTCTACCAGTCGGACACTAACAACTGCGTCTGTTCAAGCAAGCCGGTGTTTATATCCAGCAAATATTGAGTGAGAGGCGGGATTTATCCTGGACAGGTCACCATTACATTACAGAGCCGTACCCAACCATCAAATCTCACTCATAAGACCTGAAAAAGGACGGGGATAGGGTTAGGGTTGTCCTAATCCTATCCCCAAATAATATCACCGAAATAATATCACTAAGATGCTGGGTTTGAATTTTAGGGTTGGAGTTGTCCTAGCCCTAACCCTAAAATTCAAACCCAGCATCTTAGTGATGTATTTTCAACAAAAATGTAATGTCTTGATGTCGAGTCACTTGAAGAAAGAAACAGACATTTGGCTCATTACACTTCAACCACAAACATAACAAGATAAGAAATGACAGAGTATTGCTTGGATTTAAAAATACAGTTATGTTTGTCTTTTTTATATATATATATATATAAATATGATGTGGGGTTATCTACCTGCTATTTTCCCCTCAAAGAAAACAGGAGCCGAAACAGAAACAAAAAAAATACTTTGACAGTTTCGACAGTTGATGAGCCGGTGTGTTATGACCCCCTGGGGTTTCTGCTGAAAAATGTATTATCTCTGGGTAGAAAGCCGTGGCTCGGCTGACCCGCAGATAGGATGAGTGGGGACGTCCGGACCACGCCGGCGAGTCTGCTGATATGCAGAAACACATAAAAACCTTCATCCTGGGCTAATAGAGGTAGATACCGCAGAACCTAAAAGGGAACTGGCCGTTTTACTACAGTGAAAAAGTCTCGTGTAAGTCTTGTGAAACTACGTTATCTGATACCTAACATAAAAATCTATCCGGGGCACCGGAACGTATTAAACTGTGCCGCATTTTCAGACTTTTCTCCATTTAATATCATCCCCTCAGTTAATCTGCTAAAATCTGACTGATGTATAAACTGACTGCCTTTTGCTGTATCAATTCCAGCTCACTAAACGTACTACATGAGCAGATTTAGCTGCCAAATGAAGTCTATTCATGGGTGGCGTATTATTCACCAAAGATGTTCCTCATAATTAAAGCCGCTAGAAAGCCTGATAATAACCGTGCAAAGATTAACTACTGTTAGTAACTCATTGGGATTCGATATGCCGTTTGGAAGCAGCTCAGTGATGTTTTAAAAGGTTATGAGGGTGCAGAAAGTTAAAATATTGTTATTTTAAATTCAACGCTTTGAGTGAAGGGCCGTGTATTTTAAAAACCCGTACAGCGGACTCTCACCCGCATGTCTCAGCAAGCCAAACTGGAAACAAGGGTTGGCTTGTTGATCCACATGTCGGCACTGTCAATACCGATACCGGGGTGAGTATCGGATCGATACCGACGTGATGCGATCGGTGCGTCCGTTGTGTTCGGGCCAGGAGACGTGCAGGGAATCAAGTGCCAAATATCACAGGCTAACATTTTCAGTTTGAAACCTTTGTAGTGTTTGCATGCAAAGTGTCTGCTTTCTTTTAAATACAATCTGTTCAGCTTCCCTCCAACACTGTCTGCACAAACAGCACTCTCTCTCTCTCTCTCTCTCTCTCTCACTATCTCTCTCTTTCTCTCTCAGCTTTATCTGCTTTCACACAGTAACCTCTGATCACAGTTACACTTTAAAACACAGACTGAATTGTTATCTATTCAGGCAGCTGACACAAATATTACTGAAACACAAATCTATACACTTACACAACAATAGTTACGCGTCACATTTATACATAAAACCAAACTGGGCCCCAGCGTTGTGGTTCTTGAGACTTGTTTTGGTTTCGGGACTGTTCTCGAGGCCACATTTTCAAAGTCCCGGACGTCAGGCGCACAGCTACAGCGTCGCTTTCTTCTGTTTCGCTGCAACAGAGAGTGAAACTGCTGGCTGCATTCTCATGCAGCAAATAAAGATTTGCACTTTGAACATTTCTGTGCTGCCAGCCGTGCCCCTTCGCATCAGAGATGAGACGACAAAAGGGGCGAGCAAACAAACGCACGGACGTAAACCAGAAAGAGAACACACTAAGCGAGTTTAGTCTGCCGCCAAGTTGCCTCCACTCAGTCTGCTTGTTGAAAAAAAAAAAATCCAAATGTAGCTCTTCAGCTTGTCTCTTCCGTCTTCTGCCTGCAGATTATATTCCCAAGAAAATACTGCAAATAAAGTGAAGCACATTCTCTCAAAGGAAGTGCTGTGGATGTCAGTTATCCACCTTTTTGTTTTCAGGTTTGAAATAAACACACATGGCCAAGGGGAAAGCAGCTTCGCCTGTCGAGCCTCAGCAACACGACACGCGACACTTCTGCCACCTTCAACGCCTCGCAGACTCGCGGAGTAAAAAGGACCTCTACGTCTTTTTTTTTTCAACATTTTCATAGTGCTGCATGCTGATTTTTATCCCCCTCCTCAAACCATCCCGCCACAACCTTGGACTGTTGATTTCTTTTCTTTATTTCTGCCCATCTCCTGCTGGACTCCCGCATCTCCAGTCTGCCCATCTCCTGCTGGACTCCCGCATCTCCAGCAGCACAGGTTACGCCGGCGCTCAATTAGTCAGGTGGAGTCATGGGCAAACTCCCTCCAATCAGTACAAAACTAAGTCAGTTCAAGGTGGCATCTTGACGCCCTTCGGTTGCTTTCATCGCCTCGCAGGTCGGATCCTGAACTGATCCGGGCTCCTCACTGAGCCAGTCGGCTCACAGCAACACAACTCCAATCATTTTTAAACCCTTTTACAATCCTTGTTTATTCTTACATTTGAGTGTTTTTTTGTTTTGTTTTGTTTTGTTTTTCTTGCGCTTTTCTACAGCACCGCCCTTTCACTTCATGTCACGCATTAAATGAGAACGAAACTGTAGACAGCACTTGATTGGTTGATGGATCACGAGGACCGTTTGTCTCCTCACACATCCCGACCGAGTCCTGCAATGGAAACCAAGTCAATTCGGCGTCTCGTCCTTGAGGACGGTTTCCTGCTGTTGTGTGATACAAATGAGGGTTTGTTATAGTGTCAAGTATATCGCACCTGTTCATGATCATTAGTAGACCTTCAGAGGCTAAGACAAAGTGACAGAGACAGAGTTTCCTCTTCAAGGTGCAGAGCGAGAGACAGATGGAGAACTGTGTACATCAGAAACTCATCAGCAACCGATGCTGCTTTAACTGAACGCTGAACCACACAGGAATCACCTGAGCACCATCACTCACCCTCAGAATTAAAAACGGAGTGACGGAGCGATGAATTACGAATCTGAGTTCGAGCTGTTTGAGGCCTCGGTTGGAAAATCTCTATTGGAAAAAAATCAAAATGTTGCCACTCATTTCTTCAGAAAAGTAATCCATTATTGCAGTGTATTGGCTTTAGGTTTACCTGATATAATATTTCTATTCAGCATTTTTTCTCTTCAAGAAATTGTCGCCGTAAAACTACAGCAACGGCAACACAAACTAAGAAAAGCCATAAACTCCCAACCTGGATTGTGTAACCGCTTCCTTTCTTAGGAATATTGAAATGATAGATTTTGTGTTGTATCTCAGCTCCAAATTAAAACACTGTCGGTGTATGTCACAAGAGTCAGAGTGACATAAACCATTTAGCACATATGGCGACGTTAACAGCATATCCTCATCGTGTGTATTTTACTAAATCACCTCCAAATAGCCCAAAACGAGAGTGTAGCTTCTTTCACTGTGCAACCATTCTGTTAGATGAAAGAAAAAGCCCAAGGCGTAATGCCTTTGTTCAACATTTACACAACAGCTCCTCGTTACGTTGCCCATCTGGTAATTACAAACTCCCCGAGTCGACAAAGAACACAGTCACTTCTGAGTAAACCGGCCCTGCATCGACCCTCGTTCAACAAATGTGCATTTTGATATCAAAGACAATGTTGCCTTTGAAATGTGACACGTTGTGGCAGGTTTATCTGCTGACTGGGAGAAAAACACGGAATCGACTGCTGCAGAAACCCAGCAACTTTCTTGGGGCAACATGGCTGCGCTTGCAACTGTTCCACCCAGAAGAGACGTCATTTTAAACTCTGTTTGTGATTGTATTTTAGCTTTAATTAACTGGCGCCTCTTGGCTTCTGCTGTATCGTTACTCTCTCATAGAGAAGTTTTAAAATAGTAGCTCTATAGGTATTTTCTCAGTGACCAAACTATCTTGTTTTAAGGAACTTTTTTTTTGTTCCCCATAGAAAATTTTGTTCTCAAACTGCAGGCTGACAGGCTAAAGTCTAAAAGTTGCTCCCAGTTCTGGACCAGCTCTGACCGCCTTTTGTCAGCACTATCTTCTCTCTGCATTAATTATAGAACAGTGCAACTCCGCTGTCAGTTGACCTTATAACTGAAATTTGTAAAAAAAAAAGAAAATAAATAAATAAATAAAGTCTCTTTTCAGAATATGCAATAGATTGTTTTCGGCTTCTGACTTCTCGGCGGCTGGAAACAGTTTCCACCCCTCTGAAGCAAGCATGTGGTGACAGTGGAGCAAAGAGATGCCGAGCTCAATATAACTGGCCATCTGCCGCAACCAGCTGGGCGATCAGAGGACAGAAATCAGACACGGAAAGCCGAAGACGTGCCGGTCTGGGAGCGTCCTTTATGGTAAAGAAAACGGAGCACAATGCTGGATGGAGAACTGCTGGCTCCGTCCAGGTGACTCAAAGCAGCTTTCAGACTGTCCCACCATATAGGGGACGAAGGTGAAAAAAAAGTATCATTCATGAGAATGAATTTATATCCAACGGTGATGGATTTGAATAAAAATATAGAATCAGAGATGGTATAATAAAAAGCTGGCTTGTTTAACATCAGAGTGCAGTTTCTGTTTACTCACGCCAGAATACACGGGGACAGAGAGCGGCGGCGCGCCGGTCGCGGCCGTCCCGGTTTCCCACTGTGTCTGCGACAGTGACATGACAGGGTTCTTTCATGAGTCCCTTCCAGTTTGCCGCAGTGACAACAAGAGAATCGAAAGAGCTGCGGGGAATCATAGAGAGGACTCCCTGTCAAGCATTACCCCGAGGTTTCCCTTCCTCGTGTCAGGAGAGATAACCAGAGGTGCCCCAGGGGAGGCAGAGCGGAGGGAGGGAGCTGCAGAAGACAGACAATTGAATAAAAGGAAAACAGAGGCGCTTAATTTGATGTAAATCCTTTTTTTTTTAAACGCGTTTGTTTTTCATTTTTGCTAAAAAAAAATAAAATAAAATAAATAAATGTTGCAAGCTTCAATACAGGGCTAAATTGTTTAATTTGACTTATGTATGCTCCAAGTCTTTTAGATGCAACAGAGTAAGTAATGAAATGAATTACATTAAAAAGAAGAACAAAAAAAAAAACAGTTTTTGCAAATTTTTGCAAAAGCTTTTTTTTTTTCAAAATAAAAGTGACCTTTCTCCTCACACTTGATATATCTTAATAATCTGGCAATAGTTCCTTTAGGTCAGTACAAAAAGAAAAAAAAAAAAAACACAATACAAAACTTCTTGAGGTCAAACGTGAGTTCAGAACAAACAAACATGGCCGACTGGGAAGAAGCAACGGCAACAGTCTGAGGATCACGTTTAACAGAGAGAAAAACGATGCAGGGAAAGAAATCTCTGATTTCCACTGGACTTTCTGTTGCGGCAGATTTTTTATTATCTTCTGTGTTTTAGATTTTCTCTGTGTTTCTGTCATCTTGCTTCCCGACTGGCTGCAAGTCACATTCAACAGGCTACGTTCTCCTTTGTCAACTGGGAACACACACACACACACACACGCACACACACACACACACACACATTGCAATGTCGAGACAAGACAAACCAACAAGGTAAATATCCCCAATTTTAAATTGGGTTGGTCTCTCTTAAGATTCTCTTAAGGGGGCAGTGTTATGTAAAATCAACTTCCATGAGCTTCACCTCCTGTCATGTTATTCTTTTATCAAAAATAGACCTGGAGAGTTTTGCCTTGATTCTTTCATGCATGTCTGAGAAATCCTTGACTTTCCCATGGCAACCATTCAGCTGCACAAAGTGCCTATTGCTACTATTTTAGACCATTCAAATGTCTTATTTAACTCATTTATATGTTTTCATGAAACAAGCAAAGTAGTCTGACTTCTCCAGCTCTGTGAATCATGTTGGAGCTGAAACATAAAAAGAAAGGGGAAAAACACAGCATATAATGTGCAATGTTTCTTTAAATATACACATTTCAGCATTAGTAAGAGTAAAAGGTGGGTTTTTTTGTATTTCCAAGCTTTTTACTGACAATCACTGAATGTTTGCCTTTCTATTTAATGTCAAATTAAATTAGAATCAATAAAACATGGTTGATGAAAGATAAAGACTGTGTAGCACCTTATCTTTTGCACTCATAATGCGATTCTGATCTTTTCTTAAAGTTCTCACAACAGCCACATTCGACTCAAACAAATATTTTTTTATACATGTACCGTCAACGGTTCCCTGGACTGGTTGAGGGCGACACAAAATCATTCGGAGGGCCACAAACGGCCCCAGAGCCCCACTTTTGACATCCATGTTGTGCAACATTTACATTTCTTCACTATGAAATTCAGACCTCTCTTACCATATTTGTCTGTTGAATTTGAACCTCCGGTTTTGATTGGCCGGCTTTCACCAACAAAACATGATTAGTTTTTTTTTGTGTGTGTGTGTTCTCATTATTAGAAAACCAAATGATCCATTTCATCTACATTACCCTTAGCAGCAGATTAGCAGCTTCAGAATATCACATGGAGCGACAGGAATCGTCCATCGGCTTTACCTCTACACTTGTTGCCAAACAGCGAATGGGTCAATAACCCATCATTACCGAGCTTCACACTTCACTGCCTGCAAATTGAGTGCCTGAAGGATTAGAGGAAAAGCATGTGTGCCAAAGCTGAAGATGAGACAACATTGCTCTTCTTCTCCGCCTCTTAAAAAAGCAGGGATGGACAAAATACTGCAGCTCCGGCCCAGAGGAACAACAGAGTAACAGAGTCACTGTGAGTAATGCTGCTGAAATGAGCAGGCATAGACTGGACTTGCTTTTTTCTTTCTTTTTTTTTTTTTTTTTTTTTTACAAAGGTTCAAATTAAAGATATATTTTAAAACTGTAACATTCTGACAGCATATATTTTTTCTTTTATTTATCTACTTTCTCGCCCATACTGCAATCCCGAGGTCAATTCTCAAGTGAACGCATTCTTTCTCTTGTTTGGGAAATGAGTTATTTTGAAAGAAGTCAGTCCAGTTCTTTATCGATTTGTTAACTAACGTCTTTCCAAAATCAATTTTCGAAACATCAAGTAGTTTTGTTTTTTTTTTTTTATCATTGAATCTTTTTTGTAATTTTTTTTTTGTTTTTTTTCTGTACTTACAGTATCTACAAATAAACATTTGCTCTTCCGATTGTAAAAAAAAAAAAATTTTATGTTTTTATCTACAGGCTGTTTTTCATAATATCTAATGTGAAAAAATATATATATTATTAGTATTATATTTTTAAGGTGGATAGATGGTCATATTTTAGTGCCAGAAAACCTAAAAGATTTTAAATTAGAAAACAGAAACAAATCTAAATTAGATTTTCCCGGGTTCTCAACCATTTTCACACACTTTTTTAAAACTGTTTGGAGTCATGTCCTCTCAAACAGGATAACAGTACCTTAAAACTACCTTAAATACTGACAAGGATGAATTTATAAACCAGTGGCGAGGAATCAAACCAGGCTAGAGTCACAAATTGAATGACTTTTGACTCGACTTGGTGGCATCATAAAAGACTTTGAACTTGACTTGTCATTCACGTCGATGACTCGCAGATGTCCGCCAAGCGGAAAGTGTGTTTCGATGAGGCCACTGTAACGTAACGCTTGCCAGGCTCCAATAATCCTACACTTAGCTGTAATGACACGACAATGCCAAGAAAAAGTCAGAATTTCTCATTTTCACCAATTCTCTCATTTGGGTGCCGAGTCACTGCGCCCGAGGCATCAGCATCACGGCAGGAGGTCCTGGTCTAAGATGGGTGAAAATGTTTCGGCCGCCGCTGTCATCCAGAGCGAGCTGGATGACCGACTGGGACGGTGTGAGGGTGGCGGGGGGGGGGGTGCGGGGCGAGGAGCAGGGGATCTTTTTAAGTCCAGGCTGCCCACAGCTTTTGTATGTCTGTCTCATCTCACAATTCATCAACCGAGCTTGACTGTCAGGCGAACCTTTAGCTCCAGCTATCCATCAGGGCCTGTCACCCAGCCATCATAACAGCAAGATGAGGCCAGCCATTCGAATTCCATTAGTCTATCAGCCTTGGCTACACTGCCAGCCAGCCAGCTAGCACCTTGTTTTGGACTCCAAGAGATTATAAACTGTATCAGTGAATGCAATACCTGCAGCCATGGCTGCTCCCTCTTGACTTCCCCAGGGATATGCTGCTGTGACCGACATTATTGTTTTTCTGTCCTTTCACAGTTCCTACCACACACACACACACACACACACACACACGCACACACACTTCTGCTTCTTCTTGAGCTGTTTCTTTACATCTTGGGAAATAAAAACCTGGGCTGAGCTTCGTAATCATAGGCTAATAGCGGTTAGTGGCACTTTCATATTGCAAAATCGATGTGTAGGTTTTGTTATTAGCGCACAATTATGAGCGCACTTAAACACTGAGATCAACACTGCACAATAACAGTGACTCAACACTTTGTGTATTTTACAATACTTTCTTTCTTTTTCAACCACGTCTGTATGTATTTACATTTCTCAAACCTGTACAGAAAAAAAAAAAGAAATTAAAAGGCAAACAGAATATATGACCAGTGAAAAACAAAGTCCAAAACCATCGAAGGAATATGAAGTTATATTAGGTGTTGTTTCTGAACTTTTGTGGTCTCAAAAAAAGAAAAGTGGAAAGAATTGCGTTAAAACTTTCAGCGTGTTAAAGTCTTAATCGAAATTAGCGACTAACTAGTTTCTTCCATTAAATTCATCAGTAGCTCCACATCCATTTACCATATTTTTATGAAAATACTATTAGAGTAATAATAACTGTGATTTTAAAATGATCTGGGAATGTGTGTTTGTTTGTCAGAACAAGGAGAAGTGAACATCAAAATGTTATTTTTGATGTTACTCAAAACTGAGTGAAAACATCTTCTGTAAAGATTGCATTGTGCAGCAGGAAGATGTTATCTGCACTTTGTGCATCGAGAAATAAAACATTTCTACAACGTTCATTTCTTCTGTTCATGTTGACAATTTATTTCCATACGTCCCAAATTGGAGATTGCGAACTGAAGAATGAAGCGTGGTCAAATGGCCTGAAAGCACATTATGCAAACGTGGAACCATTGCTTTTAGCAGAGAGTTATAAAAATAAAAAAAAATGAACAGACTGTATCGATTCTTAAAGTAGCAATAAAATTAAAACGACTACAACAACACAACTCCAGACAGTTTACCATCCCATCAGTACCTTTCCACTGATTATATCTGCTATCAAGGAAGCAGACATATTGAATTTACATTGAAAAATTGTTACGGTATCCCATTAGTGCCACTTTCTCTGTCTTCCATAGAACAGAACAGAATAAGACAGAACGGGCACATTTCCTTGTTCCAATAGAAACGTTTTATGCAGGGGAAACATGACACTGTTCTTCTAAACGGCGTTATGAACCACATGAAACTCCGATCTCAATCCGAACACAGTCGAAAAACACTAATAGGCAGTTTAGAAAAGCAGCAGTAAAACACAACCGTTTATCAAAAGTGTGTGGTTCAAAGGATCGCTCCAGTCTTTCTCAAGAGTTTATAACTGTAAACTTTATTGAATAATTTTGTCAACAATGTCGTGTCATAAAAAAAAAAAAACGATAGGTGTTACTCTGATTTTCTCTCGTTTTTCTTTTTTTTTTCAAATGAATGCAGGTGAAACATTTGTAATTTAATCACTGCACTTTCATCACCTTAAAGTGAGAAAAAAAAAATCTACTGCAATACTTTTACTACACTATTGCTGTATCAGTACAGATCAGCGTTCATTCTGAGTCACCATCCGAGGCACAAAACCGGATCTACCTGAGTGGCGGTGTGTTAAAGGCTCTCTGCCGCCTGCTGTGCGTTCCTTAACGCCGCAGCGCAGCCGATCTGGGACCTGTGAGAAGCTGGTCGTAAAAGGCAGGGCGGGACGTCGACATCGAGCGTGTTGTGGTTGCCTCGCATTTAAAGGTCAGACACGGTGCTCTCTTCTGAACTGCGCTTCTCGGGGAACGCGGCTTCAATTTAATAAAAACATGTCTGCCGATCAGCTTTCCTGTCAGCCGAGTCCTCAACAGTACTCCAGTCAGCTGAGTAAATGAAGACAAGAAATAACTCCCTGCCTTTGGCTGATGAAAATTTCATGAAAGAGGTAGAGGAATACCAGAAGAGGGCCATGCAGTTTATTCGACAGTTCAATTATTGTAGTTGATGGGATGGTAACCTGACCCTTCATCTTCATGCCACACAGGCCATATTGATGGTGATCGCCATACCTCATCTGTCAAATCCCTGGGAAAAAATAAAAAAAAATAAAAATTGTCCAGCCAAGGATATTCATCATTTATTGGAGCCATCCACTTTGCCTGTCCTAGTTTCTCTGCCGCCTGCTTCTGATCGGCGCCGGGCGCATAGAGGAGAGGACGAATCGGGCCGAAACGTTTAATGGGAACAGAGGCTGGGACTGGATGGAGGGAGAGCGATATCTTTATAAGAGGATTTGTCAGATTGAGTTTCTCAGTGTGTGGACAAGAAAAACCGCAAAGACACATGCCCTCTGTCCACACGCTTTAATGAGGATCATCTCAGCTCTCAAAGTGTCCAGAGACGGGGATGAGGACATGTAATACCCCAGAGGGATAAGGGAACCTTAAGGCCCGCAGTGAAGTCACAGTGAGGTTAGAGAGGACAAAAAAAAAAAAAAAAGGCCGCCTCACACTCGCAGCTCTTTAGTACCTGTCACATATGGATGGAAATAAGAGAGTCATTTTCCCCAGAGACATCATTTAAACCAGAACTCTGTAGCAGAGTGGCGTTTGTCATGTTACAGTCATGGCAAGGAAATAAATAAGTTAAGTTACACAAATGTACGGCTTTGCAACTTTGAACCTTCTGCTTCCTTTGTGAAAAGTCTCATTAGTTTTTGAATATTTTGCTGACTGGACTTGATAACACAGTTTACTTAAAAAAAAAAAAAAAGACTTTTCTTCTATTTTTGTATTATAATATTCCCTAATCGGAAATTTACCTGGAGGGTTGCTTTGATTCTTTAATGCATGTTTGAGAAATATTTGAGTCCCTCATGACAGCCAAAGAGCCGCCTGTTGTCCGCCCAGCTCCTCTAGACTAGCAGCAGCAGCAATTAGCAAACACCTGCTGGAACTGTGCATTTGCTGAGCTTGTTATACAAGCTAACTCTCAGCCCAACGCTAGTTGCAGACGTTGTGATGACATACTGAAGAGAGCGTGTTGGAAAGTGCTGTCAAACTGCAGAGTAAAAATACCTTTAAGTTACATTTGATGCATATATCATTTTCATAACCACTTTGCAGCTGGAAGATGCGTAATATGTTTCTCATTGTGCCATTTATGATGATGTTTTAATATATTATGTTGAGTGTGAAGCAGTTTGTGACACTTAAATAAATCCCCTTAATTGCCATTGTCCTCTGAATGAGGACAATGAGGCAGAGACAGATTTTCTTGAGAGAAGTGTTATAAGCAGTTTTATGACACGACAAACCAGCCTTTTTAGAAGCCGGTTTTTTTTAAAAAACAGCTCTTTAAAATGTAACTAGTGGGAGTAAAAATATTTAAATCACACCACAGACACCTTAACTGACACACACACACACATCCCTTTGGGCGTTTTAGAAAAGCAGATTAACCAAGCGGTCTTGTTTTGGATGGAGGGAGGAAGCCGCGCACCGACCAGGAGAACGTGCAAATACTACGCAAGAAGACTCCAGGCTGGGATTTGAACCCAGAACCTTCTTGCTGCCGTGCAGCTGCAGCACCACGATCCTGGATTCCAACAACAGAGGAAGGAATAACAAATCTCAATGAACTCCCAAGACTCAACAAAGAATAGTCCACAGTGTGTGCATGCGCTATTACACACAGTACCACAAAAACGCCCTGATCCAACTGCAGTCGGCCACAGAGTCTCTTCGCTGTCTGTGCCTATGCAGAACCAATTACAGCAGCCCGAAGCGAGGTATCTAAAACAAAACGTCTGCATGGTAATCACTGGACTGAGGTTCAGACCAGAGTCTCCCCTCATTGTGAGCGACCACCCCAAAGGGATCAATTAAAAACATGATACATAATCTGTCGCTGCATAAACAGGAAACACCGGAGGAATTCATGAAGGGAATCTGAATGTCTTGGGTGGCGATAGTGACGGCGGTGGGAGGCAGTGGGTTGAAAGCTTGCGACATCTCTTGCTGTCTGAAAATCTCACACCGTCAGCCCCCTTTGTTCGTGGAGGGGAAAAGGAGGAATGCAGAAAACCTGCTGCGAAGAAGTCTTAAACAGACAGGCTTCAAAGAAAACTGACTAGATTGCTTTTGCGTGTCACAAATATTTTTTTCTCTGTCTCTCTCTCATTTCTCGGTCACACTTTGTCGGTTGAGTATTTGAAGAATATGCTAAATTGTATCAACTTATTAGTTTACTTTTTTGTCAGAATTAGAGAGCTGCACACCTTCACTGAAAGTGTAGAATGAGACAAAATATCCCGTTAAGAATTTATTGTTTTTAACTAAACCAGTATTTTGTGTTTGACTAAAATACTGTAAAGGATCTGCAATGTTGTGGACCTGTTACTTCTCTAAGGCCTTGGAAACCTTGGCACAAATCATGAACTGTTGAATCTTTTTTATCTGCTGAGCTCAACCAGTCAAACTGGTCATAAGTGGGTCACACATCAGGACAATGAGCCAAAACATTTGGTCTAGTTAACACCGATTTTATTAGTGAGTGGTTGGTGTTTGTACCTGTTGGGTTGTCTCTAGGTTCCCAGCACTAATTAAGTGAAACTTTGGGGTGATCTGAAGATGAACAAGAACTCTGCAGGAACCAGGACTAAACGAGCAATGAGGAACGGTCGAAGAGTTCTGTCTCTGCATGCTCCATCTTTGACAAATGTCAAAGGAGACGACCGAAATGATGCACCTCTTGGCAAAAAGGGGTTTCGCTAAAAGGAGCAAAAAAACTGATGTTTATTTTGAGGGGATTTTCTTTTTGCACCTCCCAACAAATATATTTCCCCCTGGCTATTCAAACGCGAACCGTTTTGGTGCCAAACGCCGACAAACTGAGAGCCTCTGAAGGATTAGCTCAGTTCTGATTTACTTGAGAAGAAAATGGCTGAGCGTGAGTACCTTTTCCTGATTTCACAGTTATTCAGCGAATGAGGGGAAGTAAAGCACCAGGAATCAACAGTTACACGCGGCATAAAGATGCTTAAAGCTGTTCTCTGAGGCCTCTTCTAATCTGACGAGGCTCTGCCCCCCCAGGTGGGCACTCATCTCAGGAATCAAACATCACACGCAGTGGCGTGGATACGGCCGGAGTTCTTTTGTGGTCTTCCATTTTTTTTTGTTTCTTTTGTTTTGAAGTAGATGTAGAAAAAAACAGATCGATTCTATATTATGAACTAGTTAGCTTGAATTGGACAAGAAGCATAAGCCAGACGTGGCATCAGTCTGAGATAATTCTGCACTTCTTCTAAAGGTTTAAACGAGTAAAACCTTGTGGAAATGAATAAACATTGTAGAAATATATCAAGTTTTTTTCTTCTTTGCTTCCTAACAAACAGTAAACATCAGTTTACTGCAAGCTAAAATGTTTCCGATTTTGTTTCAGTGTTATAGCAAATATCTACTATAAATATGGAAAACCTCTACGCATGTTTACAGAAGATGAGCAGAGTGCTTCTGGCATTTTAAAGAATTATGATTTCTTTGCGTTATAAATGGGCCATTAAAATTGGGACGGATTTTCCATAGGATTATGCTTCAGCACAATGCTGGCTGTTAATTAGCACATCTTACGCCGCGCAGCTTGATTTAATTTCCCCCAGTAGACTTGCTGGGTTTTTTTTGTTTTTTTTTTCTTGTTTCCACTTTTCTTCTCTTCTCTGGTTTGCTTTTAACATGTGAGATAATTATTTTTAGCCGAACCAAATCGCAATGCCAGCAAAGAGAGAGGACGCGACATTGGCCCAGCAACCATCGCCCAACTGTGCAGCACTGCCTGCCACCCCTTTACACATCCTGAAACTCAGAGGCGACACTGCTTCTGATGATAGAAGCGCTCATATAATGTTTTCATGCAGATGTAATGTGGTGCGGGTCGCTGTTTATTTAGTAATCTCATCTCTTTTGGTATAAAAGCCAGAAACTTCATTTTGAGTCATCGTTTAGGCAGAGAGATGTTGCTGCTGCTCTGCTCTGTCTGTCATTAGCTGAACAACATAACCACACTTCAACCTTAAATCGTAACAAAGCTTTTATTGCTTAGCTGAACTATTCCTGCTATCAGCCGCTGATAGTGTTATCAATTCCTTCTCTGTTAACAAAAAAAAAACAAAACACTAAGCGTAAACACGACAACCGCAAATCAAATCCAGCCAGTGCACATTTTCAAAGTGAGCCTCGGAGAGCGAAGAAGATTATTTAAGCACAACATCAACAACATCATGGAGATGGAAAAACAAAAACACAACAATTCTCAGTAAACTGCACAGTCAGGCATATGGCGATCTCCCCAAGAAGTCGTTTGGATTCCCAGGAGTTGTGATAAGCTGGTGAGCTTCAGGAGAGCCAGCCAGCTGTTTCTGCACCGTACGCTAACGAACTGGACCATCCACAGCGTGCAGACGGAACAGAACCAGAAACCCTCATTATAACATGGTAAATATGTTGAATGAACAACAGGCTTTTTATAAAGAAGCGTGACCATGTCTCTGTGACATGAAATACAGGAGGCAGAATCTCAGTTTTGCACTGAAGACGATTTCCATGAGGCTTTGAATGCCAATTTGGGGAAACGTAGATGACAACTTTCCAGAATAAATACACACAGGAGACTGATCAAGGGTGGAAGTGGAATAATTGCTCATTAAAGCCACTGTCTGGTCCTGCTGTGAAAGTAGCGAGATTAGAAAGAGGCTGGTGTAACCAAAACTACCTTTTATCTTGCTCTAACTGTGAGGAAAGGAAGCGTACTCTCTGAAACACGAAGGTAACATAAAAACATTTATAACCGGGGCGCAAACATAGCATGTCGTCCCAAGAAACATAATTTCGATTCATCCTACTTATAAAACAATACAGCGCGCTCGTCTAATTATTCAAAGTCGGTCAGGTCTGGGTTCAGCAGCAGGACTTCCATGCAACATCCATACATGCGCAGCACATTTAGTCATTCTTTAATGCAAGCAGGGACTAAATAGCTCCCTGCCAGTTTATAGACTGAGTTTGAAATTCTAAAAATTATTGAAATATTCTATTTGGCTAAGGCCTTTGGCATGAGGTTGGAGTGTATCTTATTGGTCTCCACAGAGGACCCTAGAAACATTATTAGTCTTCAGAGGGGCGAATGCCCTCAGCCAGTCGGAGGGCAGCTTGGCCGGCCGCCTGCCGCTGTCACTGTTTGGTATGCAGACCCTGCTGCACATGTTGTTCGCTGCCTGAAAGGCTCTCCTCTGTCTCACGCTGTCTCTTTCCAGACTAATTGACTGTAATGAAATAGCTGAAGACAATCTTGAGAGCAGCCTTAATTGATGGAGGGAATCGCTAAAACGGAGGGGAGCGCGGGGAAGGGAGAGAAGGTGACGGGATGTGAAGGCTCTCGCACAGGGCTGATGACATTTTGCTTCGTCGCTGTAAAAAAATAACTCCGTTTGGCTCTCAGCATATGAGGCTGAGGGTGACGTTGGGCTGTTTTCCTCTCCTCGCAAGGGCAAAGATATGTTTCTCTACTTCAGAGTGTATTTTAAGCAAAGAGCAGCTGCTTACATGAAGACGCTTGTAAATATAAGTTAAGTAATCTAACCTCTGCATATGAATAAAAACAAAATCTTTTTGTTTTATCTGAGACACTTATGTTGTGTGTTGTAAGAGGCAATATTAAAGGAATACTGTGGTGCTGCTGTGTTTGAACTTGATAATAATCTTTAACGATGATGTTGGTCTTTTTCTAATGAAGAAATGGATTCTGATTGTGTAACAGCGTATTGAACTGCAATACAGTGGATGGAGAACAGATGTAAAAACAAATAATTTGATCTGATATTGATCGGGCATCTTCGATGGTTTTAAATCCCCGAACGCTCGTCAATCGCGCATTCAGCTAGCCCTAAGCTGGTATGGGTTAGCAGGGCCAGCAGGAAAGAAGAGGCTGGAATGTTCCCGCATCACCAGTATAATCTGTCAGTCTTCAAATCACACACGCCTTCGCACACTTGGATCCTTTCTCCTGCAGCAGCCGGTCCAGCCGAACGATGTGACCGCTGATGCTCCACAAAAGCTTTGTTCCTGTTTTATTGGCTGCTTTTGTCTTGCTATGCTCTTGTGACAACACTGTGAGATCCATGGGTCAACATTTGCTGAAATGGTTCCTATGTCATGTTGTGCTCATATGTCTGGTTATGGACATCTGCTCATCTATATGGACAGAAAATATCTTGGTAGCACTTTATTTGATGGGGTGTGCATAAGACTGACATGATACTGTCATAAACATGACATAACATGTGTCAGGAACATGAAGGAGTCTTTATGAATGTCTATGACTGTTGTCATGAAGTGTCATTCCGTAAATAAGCACACTTAGAATCCAAAATTGCTCTAAAACATGCCTTGAACGTCCATCAAAAGTGCCAACTTTGCAAATAAAATGTCATTATTTATAAGAAAAATGCAAAGTCATGACACTCATGGTGATAATACATTGATTTACTACAGGTAAATAAACTGTTGATGACAATAACAACAGTTTTTTTGTTTGTTTGTTTCAACAACAACAAAAATAAATAACTAGAATAACTATAGAGGAATAGTGTGGTCACCTGTTAGTTGCCATGGGTGACGCCGATTGATCCATTTGAATTGACTTTCAACGGGGCATCGGTGCTTTCAACAAACTTCCTAAACATTTTCACTGATGGCTGCGAGGGCCCGCTTTCACTCTGTGGCCGCCTGTCTGTGTGAATGAGGTCAAAACAAAAAGCTAGGCGCTGAGAGGACTGCGTGAACATCTGTGACGGGGCGCTGCGGCTGTTGGCAGGAGGCGGCGGCAGCTGCGCAGGCCCAAGGATCTGACTTTCCCCCAGGAACGGCGCGGGCACAATGCTGCAGAACTGCAGCGTGAGCTGACTGTCATCACGCCTTGGAATATCACTTTGCTGCCTCGCAAGCTGCTTCTGGATGAACACCTGGACTCCTCAGTGATCTGGGAATTCGGGGGGGGGGGGAAGGAAAAACACCGCCACAGCAGCAGCATTAGGCAAGCCAAGTGGATGTGAGGAAAGTTTGGAGCCACTGCAGAGTTGCTACGTTATGCAGAATAAAGCAATATCCGAGGCCTATTAGGCCCGGCGGCGCAGGCAGGTGATCAATTTTCTGCATTCTGACAAACACTCAGCATTATCCTTTGGAAAGCCTAGTTTGTTGCTTTAGTTCTCGTTGTTGAGATTTGTTCAGCAAACGTGTGAAAAGCTGATGATCGTGTGCATCAAAGGTTGGTTTGGACCTCTTAACCAGGAACTCATCTCTGTTGGATCAACTGTAAAATCATCACATGTTGCCTGGGAGGAAAATCTGACGGCTCGTCTAAAGGACTATTTCATGCAGTGATTGCCACCTGAAAGTCATTCGCTTTCAACGAGAAGACAGAGGAAGCGACTCGGCTGCCTCATTACTTGGGACTGTAGCTGTAATGTGGGAGAAAATCTCCCTTTTACTTCTCAGATAGGGAAAAAGACTAGGAATCTCAGAGTATGATTGCTGTGAATCCCTCCGCAGCCGCTGCACTGATGGGGGGGGAAACATAAACAAGTGGATGAACAAATCAAACTTTAGCTTTCTGCTTGACGGCTTTCACATCTGCAGGAGAACAAATTTCTCGTAGGTAGTCTTGAATTTTTTCTTTCTTTTTTTTTTTTTCTTTTTGGACAAAATGATTAGAATGAGATGTGAAAAGTAACTAAAATAAAAAAACAAGAATTGTTCCTTAAATCTTTATTATAAAAATTTGCCACTGCTAAAATGTAATTTGCTTTCAGCTTTTTTGACAATATTTGACAAAACACATGTGGCCACTGATGTGAAAGATCATTTTATTTAAGAAAAGTGAACGAAGGTCTGAGTTAAAGGGATAATTTCAGTAATGTTTGAGAATCTCATGGTATTTAATATATTGTGAACTTTGTATGTCAGTGGGGATATAATCTATTCATGTTTATAGTTTTAGTTGTTAACTGTAATCCAAGCTAGTCATTGGCTATCAGATGTCTGGGTCAGTTATAATTACCGTGACATTGTTTGTGTTTTTATGTAAAAAGAAAATGTAATTTTTTTTATCATTCCTAGATGTTTAAATATAAAGACTAACTGAGGGGCATCTCTCAGTATTTCAGCTAATGTTGGCAAAAAAACCCCCAAAACAATTGTACAATGTCTGCCATGTCAGCTGGCACAGACTTTATAAAGACATTTTGTCATCTTTCTACAGTGGTTTCTTCCTGCTCAGACCGAGGTCAGCCATGCTTCTCCTCATGGATTACCACAGTTCGCAGTTGTCAATTACAGTCATTGACTTCTGGGAGAGCAATGGCATTGTGATGCTCACATTTCCTCCCTCACGGCAGTCACAAACTCCAACCCTTTCACAGGAGTATTTATGGCCCACTGAAGAATATGGTGAGCACTGCAAGTCATTCCTGGATGAGAATAAATGTGAGGAGAAAAAAAAAAAAGAAACACGGCAATATGCCGCACCGGCAGGAGCTACACAAAAGATTATACAGACTGGGTTCCAGTGCAGTGGAATCCAACTTTGCTCCCTCACAGCAGGTCACAGGTCATCTTTCTCCAGCTGCCAATATTGACACATCTCCAGATGACCAATAGGCCGCTCCTCTGGCTGATCACCTTGCCAGTGCTGTCGCCGACCACGAGACCACTCCTTACAACACTTGTCATCCACCAAGCTGCTCCCTCATCAAGCTGTGGTGAAGAACTAAGAAAGGGGAGGAAAAGCAAAACTCACTGATTTACTGGTCAAGATGGAGACCGAAGAAGTCCAGAGTACGATGTCTGCAAAGGTGAACGGAAAGTTTCCCAAAGAAGGGGCCATGAAGGAAACGACGTAAATCTGTATTCGCTGAACTAAACTCCCAGAAAGCCGACCAAAATAACTCCATCTATTGACTTCCTCATGACCCAGGATCCGGCCAAAGCAGAGAGACCTTGACTCTCTGGGGGAATCCCAAGGCGTTCCCAGGTCTTCTCCTGAAGAGTCAAGCCCTGGAACACCAGGGAGCCGTCCAGCCAACCAAAATGAATCAAAGATATGTACTTCATGGTACTTCTACAGGTTTGTCTGCTTAAATGCTATATTTCTGCTCACACACAAACAGACTGCTGAAAATGTATCAAAGTGTTAAGCAAAAATCTTTGAAGTTAGGATTTTTCATTTATTTATTTATTTTTTATTATTAATATTATTATTCCTATGGTCTTATTTGCAACATTTCACTCTGTGTTCAGATCATAATTTACCATTAGTATTTTTGTGTTGCAGAGGAAAGAGCTGTACCATTTAGCAGCGGACACATGTAAGTACTTTGATTCTCATTTTAAATCCACCAGCTTAAAAGAGCTCCAAGCTACAGACAGAAATATCTATCCATCGTCTCCACTACTGATCAAACAACTCAGAAGATTCTCACAAACTGACTGTAGGTAAGGTTTTCTTCTGCCTTCCTAGTTAAACCTCATCCACCTCACACGGCTCCTTCTTTAGCATTTTCATGCAAACGTTAAACATTGATCTTTGGTTTGCGTCTTCACACATAACCGCAAATCAAAACTGAACGTTATGCTTTACACTTTGGCGAAATTAAACTTCCTGCGAGTAACAAGCAAGACTACGACTAAAATTATACATGCACATATTTCTAATGGCCAGAGAAGCGGCTGAAGAAGTCTGGATGATTACTGCTAAAATCCAGCAGAGGCAAAAAGTAATTTGACCTGTCCGCATGAATTTGTGCATGACGATGCATCCCACAGCACAAAAACATGTCGAAATGTGAAAAGGGTCAAATTTACAGGGCTTCCAGAAGAAGATTCTTTTATTCCCAAAGTCTGGGCACTTTGGGAATAAAACAGAGTGCAGTGTTGATGATGCTAGTTAGAGTGATGGGAATAGCTTTGTGATCTTTCATTATCACTCTTCCTTCCTTCATAATGCACTTTTCCCTCTGCCCCATCGATTGCGGGCAGAGGACGTTGTCATTAAATCAATTCTTCCGAGAAGAGAAATGCTTTGTGTATGAACAGTCCTCACCTTCCTTACTATCAGTGACAGCAGCACTGAAATGAATAAGGATGAAACTGGAGAGAGCTGGTGTGCATGGAGCAGGAAATTTATTTTCTGCTTGCTCGAGCCATTCTATTAGGCATGCCTGTTTGTTTCCATGCCAATAGAAAGGCACACGTTTGGGCCACCACGCGCAATATTTCCTCCAGAGTCACTTATTGTTCCACCATTTAAGGACAAAAGTCATTTTCAAAACTGTTCATTGGAAAACATGGAGTATTGAGTGAGAAAACTCAAATTAATATTTGAACTTGCTCAAAAATGGAGTTTTAGGGCGCCACGGATTATGTGAAAGTTTATCAAAATTAACCCCCATTGCCATTCAGGTAGGAACATATTAAGCGCACGCTACCATTCAGATGTGGGAGCTTTCTGGGGAATATTCATGGAAAGAACATGTTCTATCTTTAGCTTGTTTCTGCAGTTTCAGGACATCCTGTGAGACAGTCCCCTTTGGAAGACGCTGCCTTAAAAACCTGTTTGACACCCAAAAAAAACGGCATTGTGCAAATGACAGTCTGAGCAGAATCTTTGTATTCCAATGAGGTAGAAATCCCCCCCTTTTTTTTTTTTTTTCTCAGAAAAAGACACTAACCCAGATTCCAGGTTCTCCAACTGAGTAGAACTCTTCTGCCATCTAGTGGGAAAATATGTGAAGCTCTAAAACGCCAGGCGCACACAGACCCATGCATGGACGCCTGACATTTGAGTGTGAGGAAATTATTACATTTTGTTTCTTTTTTTTATTATTCTGAGTCAGTATAAAATAAAGTTAAAATAATAATAATAATAATAATAATAATAATAATAATAATAATAATAATAATAATAATAATAATAATAATAAAAGCAGTTTTCTTTTTTAGGAGCATTAACATGGATGTGAAGAGGATAATAAGGAGACTTTCTTCCTTTGAATTTAAAACTGATTGAAAAGTTGATTGACCTCAATGCATTTATTTTCTTACACAATGCATTACAAGGAAATGAAATTGCGTAGCTGTTCTGTAGCATGCCTTCCTTCTTCATGTCGTCACACCTAGAAGAGTTTTATACATATTTGTCATTACCTCATCATACTGGGCAAATAGGAAACCTTTGAAAAGCATCTTCAGTTAAGTAAATGCATACAGTTTTCCAATTGGTACTTGTTATTCATGGCTTTTGGTTCAAAAGCTTCAATGCTCTATATATCTACATAAAATCACAGGATAAAGATGAGATACAAGAGGAGGACTGAAGTAAATAATCACAATAAAACCCCCAACCCAATCCAGAACCAAAAACACTTGCCTGGTGTGTGAACAGCACCGCATGGGAAAGCTCGCCTTGCTTTGCCTGATGCAATTATTTAAAACAGTCACATTATTGTCACATTTTTGTATCTGTTTAGCTCCCAGCTCTGACGCTGCGTAAAAACTGACTACTTTTGTCACCTCCATCTTGAACTGACCCCGGGAAAGAAACGGTAATCACTGCAAAACCTTTCTTATCCCCTTTATTCCAGCCACAGGGCTTCAGCCCACACTCCCGCACGCCGTGGAGTCATTGGGACGGATCAAGATACTTGTGCTGCTCTGCCGAACACGGTGGATAGAAGTGATGCTAATGGTTTAGAGAAAGCAATCCTATGATGCCTCTGGCAAAACTAGTTGTGCTCTCTGCTATCTGTTTTCAGTTCTGTTCCAGTTTATCAAACAAGGCCTTTGGCCATTTGAGGGTATGTATGTTGCTCTTTTAGACAGTTTCATCAGGCAGTGTCAACACAGTGATATAGTGCACCAGTGAGGTTTAGAGTGCAATCCAGGAAGCCATTTCCCTCAAACGCAGCCTGGCGTTTATGGTTGTTAAGCCAACTGCAAGAACTCTCTTTTATCTGATGCAACATTGTAAACAAATGAGTCTAGTTCTCCCATTGTTTTCTTGTTCTTTAATGAACCCACCAGGGGAAACAAAACGAGAGCGAGAGCGCACATGTTGTGTAAATTACAAAGAAATTCAGAGACAAAAAAAAAAAAAAAACGTGCTTTTTAAGACAAAGAATGGGAATCCTTTGTATTGTTTACTGAGTCAAGTGAGCCGCTTTTGTCCGTAAACACGGTGCAAGTCCAACGTTTCCTATCCTGTGGAGGAACTGGAGATATACCTCGTGTTTTTTTGTTTTTTGTTTTTTTTACTCTCGTCTGTCTGCTTCAAACTCAAGAGCAAATCATGAACAAAAACTACAGAACAACCGATGATAATTGGCTCTTTGGAAGACGGGAACTTAGACAGGTGTTCAATTTCAGCTCAAACCGCAGACGACCCGCTGAGCCTGACGCTCGGAGATGAAAAAGAAAACAGCTTTCTGGTTTTGCCGTCCATTTATAAAGGATATTCTATTATTTCTCAAAAGGTGTGTTGATGGCGTAATGATTATGTTTTGCAGTAGTATGATAGCAATTTATTTATTCACTTTTTACTCTTTTGAAGTTTCATTTTTGAAAATAGAAAGTAATTGCTGTAAAAATGCTTCTACCTTGAAGAGCTTTCTCTTTTTTTCCGTACGGCTTTGAACAACACCGAAAAGGATTTGAGATTTTTCAATATTTTATAATTGGATTATCTCTTGCACGGCTTCAAGTATGTTTTACTGCCTTTCGTTAATCTTCCTTAGATCTTGGAGCTTTGTAGGACAGCGAAGATGTAAAGGGCACACTGCTACCCTCCACATAGATCAGCCACAGAACCCCAGGATTAGCTGCGGCTCAGTGACCGTTTGTAATGAGTCGAGGGAACGCTGCGAGATTCAGGGCAATTGACTGAAATATCAACATGTACTACTTTAGAAATCACATTCATAAAATAAGTATTGGAATTTGGTTGATTAAATGGGGTCTGGGATTAGTTTCAGATCCATTCCTTTCAGACAGAATATGCACAAGCAAACCAATCCTGAGACTTATTTAAAGGTTTAATTACAGGAGATGTCATTTCTGCCGTTCCTCAGATCAGTTCATCACATCAGTCATCTGTTCAACAAGCTGTTGAAATACTGACACTGCAACAACACGTCATTAAAAAAGAAACTTCAACATGCATCGTTTTATACGTCACTTCAATTTGGGGCCCAGAATGCATGTATGAATCTCTAGACCCCTTTTATACTGTCTTGTAGTGTTGTAGTACTCGACAACACCGGACTTGGTCTTGACTTGGTCTCGGGTTTGGTGGTCTTGACTGCAACACTACTTTCTGTCTTGCCAGATTAAAGTACACCAAGTTTACCAAGTTATTGTTGACCATTACACCAGTGCAGCGGTAGAGTAATCCCTCTCTGTTCCGCCATAACTTTTAGTCTAAAAGCTGTGACTCCAATGTTGAAGTAGTTCTAATGTTTTAGAGCTATTTCAAAATTAATGTGGGTTTTTTTTTTTTTTGTCTATTACCAAGAAAAACCGTGACAGACACAAATTGAAAAAACTCATACCCTCCCTCTGCCATCGACTATGTTCCACACTGTAAGGCCGGTACTTAATACTGTGGAAAAGTATTTAATTACTCTTTATAGAATTTCTTTCCCCCCTCCCCATCTCTGTCAGGTTTACATGTTTTAGATCATCAAACAAATTGTAAAACCAGACAACTACACATTGAGAAATTAGAAAGTTTTTAAAAGGCCAATTTAACTTATTATCGCACATTAATCCACTGCTGAACATCCTCACTGGAAGTTTACGGGCTTCAGACGCTTGAAACTTTTTAAAACAGAATTAAAAGCCTTCATTATGAAAACACTTTTTTTTTTTGGTTTGTTTTTAATGTTTAATTTCTTTTTTTTTTAACTTCTATTGTATTTGTGCTGAAAGAATGTGGTCAGATTTTTTGTTTAATTCTTCATCATTTTCTGACATGAACTTGAGATTGTTTAATAATTTAAATAAAATGCATAATTATGAATTCAAAGGCCTTTTCTTTTTATTTATTATGTTTTTGTGGTGCTCGGTTCCTTTTTACAAATTAGATCGTAAAATTAGAACTTCTTGTTCAAGTTTTCTCAGGCTCGGTTTGGTTAATTATATCTATAGAATAATTTGTGCTTTGCTGATATTTTGTTCTCTGGAGAAGAAAAGCATGAAGAGACTCAGATAGTATTTTGATATTAATTCGCTGTTAATTAACGAGGCAGTTTTAAGTACTTTACAACATATAAAATCTTAAACAAAGTCACAAAAACAAACATACAGTCACCAAGAGAGAAACCAGTAACAAACATTACATTTTATGACAAGAGCAGATTTTTAACGGTGCAAAGCCATTCAGTGATTTACAAACTAAAATAACTATTTTAACGTCTATTTTCTGAGCTAAAGGGAGCCAATGTAAGGATTTTTAGATCTGGGGTTTTGTGCTCAATCTTCCTGGTTTTAGTCAGAACAAGAACAACATGTCTGGATTTCTCAAGATCCTGCTGGGACATTAGTTCTTTAATCCTGGAAATATTCTTCAGGTGGCAGAAGGCTGACTTTGCAACTGCCTTTCTGTGGCTCAGCTCCGACCACACCCATAATTCAGGCCTGATTTCTGGTATCTCGCTGTAATAACTGACTCTAGATCTTTCCTCTTTAAGACCGAAAAGCAACTGACAATTAAACTGTGACAAACTAGATCGACATTAACAAGACGATGCACAAGGGAGCTTAAGACTGAACACTCTGGTCATTAACCCACTGCACCACCTCCAGTCACCCCCATTCTCCACCAATTACCTCTTCCACCCTTTCATCTCTGATCCCACTTCCCAGGCTGTTGCTAAGTTACGGCAGCTTTGAGTCAGCTGCTGTACGTCGTTTTGTTCTCCAACTTCTGTTCCACTGATGTGTCAGAGAATTTGACATGTAATGTGCACACGTAGGGTATATTTCAATTTTGCAACAAAAAGGGAAATAAACGCTCAGAACTACAGAGTGTCTATTTTTAACAGACGCTGGTGTGACGTTGCTCTGGGATAAAAATATAAACCGTGAAGTGAGATGGCGCTGACAGATTTTCAGCATTGAAAGTGGTTAATTGTTTTGTGTTTTTCTTTTTATAAAAATGCCCTTGTACAGAATGCTAAGCAAAATTAGAAGTCAACCCCATAATCATTGCCTTGCGGTGCCTCTTTCTTTTTTCCAGGTCTTAACTTCTGATAACTACATCTTTAAAAAAAAAAATTACAACTGTCCCTTCAGCCTCTCTAAGTTTTAACAAACATCCAACATAACTTGCTGAGACATCCAGCTCTGGCCTTTTAACAACCAAATGTTCCTGATGCACAGCTGTCCATTCCCGTCTGCAACAGTTATTTCACCGATTGCGCCGTTATTCTGCAGAGGAATTAAACCACTGCACGAAATCGATTGGATACAGAAGAGCAGACTTTTTTTTCTTTAAAGTAGACGTCATCGTTTCCTGTCCACTGTGTTGTGGTCTGACGCTGCTGGTGACTCGCGATGTTCTCTGTTCTCCTCTAGAGGACAGCAGAGCTTCAGACAGCTCCATGTACGGCCGAGCCTGAGTCCATTTATATCAGACTTTGTTCTACTCTTAAGCCTTTGTGACTTTTCTAGTTCCAACTTTATGCATTTATCATCTACACTGTTTTGCTACAGCAATGTATTTGCAGCACTATTTTTTTTTTATTTCTTATTTCAGTGTTTTAAATCATCAACAAATGTTAATATAAAAAATAGCCTATTTTTATTATTGTGCTTGTTCCCACATTTAAACGCTTCAGCATCATTGCACGTTTTTAAAGCAGGAGAACAAACCCAGAACCAAACCCAGCCTGCCTGCTCCAAGACCATTTCTTTTATTTCATTTTCTTTTTTTTTCTTTTTTTTTTTTTGTGTTGATGAGTCATTCCTATGTGAATTTGCAGGTGTACTTCAAATCCTTGTTCTGCTCGACAACCAAAGTGCACTTGAGGGCAGAAACTGTCCTGAAGGATTTTCTGCTATGGAACAGAAATTCATGTCTCTATTAATTACATCGATCATTCAGTCCTGAAGCAGCAAAGCAGCCGCTGTGTTCTTTATTTTTGGTCATTTGCAATTACGGCCCTGGGACTGTCTCTGTGGTGGACGATGAACTCTGACCCTGACTGGGCCAGCTCAGACCGACGGCGCTTCCCAAGTTCCTGGATCTTTTACAACCTCATGTAAATTTGGTCAGCTGGCTACTCCTGAGAAGCTTCTCTTTTGTCCAAGGTTTTTTTTTATTTTTTTTTTTTATTTCTGGCAGTGGAAATGGCTGGCATTCCTATCCAGGCTGGAAATGCTACTTAATCTGTTTAACTGTTTTTGCTATGCTTTAAGTTGGAGCTCTATGTGTTTCCTTTTCGGATGTTTCCTGTCAGAATTTAATCTGCATCGTTTAGGATTAAACAGTGGTGGCGATTACTTCTTCACCATTTGGAAAGTGCGTTTTGCATTTTCTCAGATTGTCTTAGTTTGATATAAAAATGTGTTTGACTTTGGTATGACAAAAAAATAATTCCCCCTGTAAAAAATAGTTAAATGACCTCATTTCCTTATGAATGATTGAGAAATTACTCAACAAGTAATTGATTTTACAAATTTGCACTGCAGATTTTAGTAACACTAACAACTTTGGTTCATTATGACATTGTGCTACAAATTCCACAAAAATAGAAAAGAAAATATAGAGAATTATAATTTATTCATGTATAGATATATAAATATATATATTTCTTATTTTTTCAGACACCTTTATCCCTCCAAAGATAACAAAATTGAAAGTCTAAAATAACATATCTGTTGAGACAGTAGGGAAAGATGGGACGAAAGTCTGCAAGAGGATCAATTTTCTCCCCTAAGGCTTGTGGGTTGTATCAAGTTTAATGCAGAGAGATTGTTAGAGTGCAGCGGTGGAACGACTGCGTCTTATCATCCCAAAGAGAGCTGGAAGGTATGGACGGCTGCATCTTAAGTATGTGAGGGAACCGAGCTCAGCACAGCCTTCTATGTGTTGGAAGCAGAATGAGAATCAAACAAAGCTTCTTAAAGGCAACGCCGGCTTCATCTCTAGCAATGTTGCACTTCAGACTCTCAGATGGTTTCCAACGTTGTCCTACTGCTAACTTTGCATCTCGCTGGCCAAAATAATAAAAACATTATGTCAGCAGGTTTAAAATAATCGTTGACATTGGGAGACTTTTAGAAGGACTGGGAAAATAAAGTTTCTTACTTTTCATACTCTTTGGTTTAACAATACAGATTTGACTCTTTAACCCTTCACCATCCAAAACGTCTAAAAAAACTGACAGGAAACATCTTTCATTCCAGCTGCTACAAGTATGAAAAGGCAGATGGGTAAAAGGACCAGCGATGAGCAGACACTGAAGCGGGAGTGTTGCCCAGCGAAACGTATTTAGTGCAAATTTAAAGACGCCAACAAAACACCTGATAACCTTCATCGACTGATGTTGGTTGTTGCTTGTTTTATTTGTGTTTATCTTCATTCAAGAGTTTATATTTGAAAAAAAAACACAGTCTGTTACTGTAACAAAATATTCAACAAGGGGTTGTGAGGAAAATTGTTTCAAATTTGCAATTCCATTTTTCAAAGCATAACTACAGAAACCCGTTTCTGCCACTCTGATAAAATAATAATAATAATAAACATAATAATAATAATAATAATAATAATATCTCATTATAATGAGACAGCATCTCATTATAATGTCGTCATAGTGACACAGTTTCCCATCAGTGGTGTAAACAGGCTTCCATACATAACACATCGATGGTCGTACCAAATTCAGTCAGTAGTCATTATAAATACTCCTGATATTGAAAGCATTCATTTCGACAGAACTTCCAGACAGTGGATCACAATGAGTGCTTTCTGGAGTCTGATGTCCAGGTCTCATCTCTCTCACCTGACAGTCTTCCAGGCTGTACTAACCCGTTCCTCTCAACAGATTAGGTCCGGATTGCGGACTCTTAAACGTCACTTTCCCGACACTTTAGGCAATTTGTCTCTTGGCTCAACAAAATGCAATCATGTCCTGCAGATCTGCAGGTTTCCTTCCAGCTGCAGAGTCTATTCTTTGTCAGCCAACCTGTCTCGCGTCACAGTTACAGCTCGCTTGTCGGCTGTGACATTGTCTGAGAAATGTCACTGTCATGTAAATGAATGGTGCCGTGTGAATAAACTCCCCCACCTATTATACGTGTAGCTCATCAATAATAGGATTTCAGAGACGCTTCATTTTTCATAAGGTCCAGAAAAATATTTCTTCGAGTGTCTTGCGCGTTTTTTTTCTAACAGTTTTATGAACATACGTGTTCATTTTAATACCGTTGAAAACAAAGTAAATATAAAAACAATAATTCTAAGATTTAGAAACCGGAATAATGTTAGTTTACTCAGAGACGGAGAAAAGACGTTTTGTGCCAAACAGCATCACAAATAAATGAGGTCACAACAAACCTGAAAATTTGTGACGAACAGCGTATTCATGTTGTGTGTTTGATTTTCACCGTGAAAAAGCAGAAAAAAAAAAAAAAAAGGGTAATTGTTCTCAATATTCAATTATGTTGGGAGCTGTTGGATAACAGCAACCTGCATAAATGTGGCAATAGACCATGGTCCCCCCGAGTCACACTGAACAATCACACATCATGTTACGCAAAGAAAGGAAAGTGGCAGGTTTAGTAATATGAACTAAACAGGTGATAAACCAACCACCAGAAAGCTGCAGCAGCCTTCTAGAAGCAAAAATGACGAATTATCACTCTAATCCAATTGTGTGAGGAAGACAGGCTGCTGGTTTCAGCCGTGAAAAGCAGTCGGGCTGCAGCTGAGAATGCATCACCCTGTCTGGACAGCCTTGGGAACACATTATGACTGAACAGTGAGAGGAAAATATCTACAGATTCGTGCCGGCCTCTCTTGGGATGAACTGAGTCACCTCCAGAAGTTAAGCTGCTCCGGTCTGCACTGTCTGAAGACAGCCGACCGGCCCCCAGCGCTGCACCACCGATCAATTCCACTCTCAGGTTGGTAAAACATTAATTGATTTTTGGTTTAAGAATTTCTTCTTCTTCTTCTTCTTCTTCTTTTTCTTCTTCTCCTTCTTATTTGCTTTTCTTTATACACACACAAAACTTTAAAACTAGTTTTTACTTTTTTATGTTTGAGAACGCCGACCGGCACAGGCGAACTAAAGAATTCGGTTAGATGTTAAATCCAATTGAATAAAAACATCTGCACAAAGAGGAAGGTCAAAGTTAAGGGCGGCTTAGAGAAGCCAATTAACCTCAATATATCTTCTCTGGACTAGTAGCTGATGTTGGAGAGCCCAGAGATAAGTCGACAATGTCAAGGTAAAGCTTGCTGGCAACTTATGTTTGTACACTGAAGAGAGTTTTGGGTGTTGTCAAAGTAACACCCCTCACTGACTCAAATACTAATTGCAAAAACTGTTAATTCGCATCTTACTTTTTTTTTAATTTGGAAAGAATTGCTCAGTTTGTCTCCCCTCTCCGTTACGTCAGAGTCAGTTCTACTCTGTTAGTGGTAGTCAGCCTCCCTTTCTCCTGCTGCCCTTTTTCTCACAATATGTTCTTTCAAAATATAGAAATACCTGCCTAAATCTCCTTCCAAGTGAAAATGTCTGCTCTAAACTCTGCCGCTGGTCCCTTGTCGGCGGTCAAACCGTCAAACCTCACCTGCCTGTCCGTCTCTTTCCGTCCCTCGTCCTCGGTGAAGGTCTGCATCTGAGTTACCGATGGAAGCTCTAAAGCATGACCCAAACAGTAATCAGCTGGACATTTTAAACTGCTTTTTTTGGACAAAATGCTTATTTGAAGTGCAGGAGACAAGAGCATATTCATTATATGAATAAAGCCACAATGGAAAGTTGACGACTTGAAAAAATACGCCAAATTGCAGTGAAGTCTTACTTCAGCTGAATTCAGTTTTTACTGTATTTTACGGTAAAAACAGTATTTTTCCTGTACCCTGATAAAATAATTTCAGTCTGTTTTATTCTCCTTCTTTTTTTGTCTAACTTGACAGTTAGTTTGATTATGCGAGCCATATAATTGTCATAAAAAGCATTACAAAATGTATCAGTTCATTGTATCTTATTTGCATTGCCAAACATTGCTTCCATATTTTTTTTTATTAATAAGTTAATAAAATAAAATGTACTTTATATCTAGACTTTCTCCAGAAGAAAAAAAAAAAAAAAAAACACTCTTGGCCTCCAAAACGGAGGTCCGCAAAGAGAAAGATCCCTTGGCTTATGTGTTCTTTATTGATTCACTTTGGACATAATGACATAAAAGCAAAGCTGTTGGGAGTCGTAGCAATTTTTCTATTCTAAGCAGAAATCACTCCACATTTAAATGAGCTCCTTTAAAGCTGCAGCGCTAGTTGCTGCTAATGGTGACTCTGCGTTGAGGACGATGCCAGACAAAGTGGAATGTGGTTGAGCTGAATTTCGTGAAAGCACAAAAACACTTTGCAAACACTCATCTCGAGAGCACCAGCGCGCGCGCACGGGCACGCGCACACAAGGGCCTGGGAGGAAGTGTACTCAGGACACAGCCGTAACGGTGCTGATGACATGCAGAACACAGTCCTTGTCATCTGCTCTTCATCCCTGCTGCTTCCGCGAGAGACGCCCACTTGCTCACTTGTCAGCTTCGACCTTGACAAATCTTCCGCTCGCTGATGAAAAACCAATAAGCCCGAGAGTGCTTGGGTGAAAATTAACGTCCTTTAACACCAAGGGTAGGAAGCTGCGTGGTAAAGAAGAAACCTCACGTAATTTTCCACGAGTACCTGCTTTTCATGTGTGATTAGAAAGAGAAGGGTCATGCCGCACAAGCCGGGCGATAAATTGCTCTGATGAAGTCACGGTGGCGGCTCTGCCTTTTGTTCAAAGAGCAGTTTGAATGCGGAAGGAATTTCATTTCGGAGTCACGCGTCCCTCGCTGTAGTTTCTCCTCGCTGTGGAGTTGTGGTAAAGAGGAATTGGTTATTGTACTCGGAGTCAAATTCCCCCCACTTTCCCCGTCCAGTGTGGTCCAGAGCTGAGCAATCAGGTCTGCTTCATTAGTCCTCTAGAGCACTTCACCTACAAAGGTGGAGACAATCGGGGCTGCCATTAGTGGCTTTCCATTAAGTTCATGTTGAGGCCAAACATGTTGAAAAGAAAAGATGAAGAGACTTCAAGCATCACAGAGGAGGGGACTGTTTGTTAGGAAGTCGTCAAAGAAAATACTCGTTCTTTTTGTTCGTAAGTGTGTTCATGCAGAGCTGAGGGGGAAAAAAAAGTATTTAATTCCTTAAATTTATTTCTCAACCTTAGTTAACTTCTTTTGCCACCGTGATGGGTTCGAGGTCGTCGAGTAAATTTTAATGTTGACCAGCGATAAACAGCAACTTTGAAATTATTTCTTTTATTGGGGCAAAGAATCGAACCAATCCCACCTGCGCCTTGGTGATTTTTGTTTTTTTATTCGTAACAGCCTGATTTGTAAAATGATTAAATAAAATAAAAAAAACTGCTCACAAAAGAAATTGTATGAGTGTATGAAGCAGGCTGAGATGAAAACTACAACACATAATACTTTGTCTTAAGGCAATTTACAAACCGGTAAGAATGAAAATCACAGATTTCCATCAGTCTGCCTTGTAACCCTGAGCAATTTGTAAGGCTTTCGGACTGCAACCAACTACAGTGGAAGATTTTATTGAAAAAAAGAAAAAAGAAAGAATCAGCTTCTTTCGCCAAGTTTGTGCACATAAACAAGAAATCTTACTTTGGTTCCACTTTGCTCTTAATCAGGACATTTTAGATAAAAACATATGAAAAGGGAAATGGAAATAAAAATGTGCAAAAGCGGAAGACAAGGTTGAAGTAGTGCGAGTGGAGATCGATACATCTGGACACTCTGACTCTCAAGTGTTCATTAGAAAGGCAGCCTGGGGGAAGAAACTGCCTTTGAGATAGTTGTTTTTGTTTTGTTTCACATTTAGCGCTTTGAATAGCCAATTTGAAGGTGAAAGATTAGGCAGTTTCTGTCCAGCACATGGGCGTAAAGGACAGACGTTTACGCAAGGGACGTGTCCCACACTCTCCCCTCCGCGCCCTCTGCCCCTCACACTGCTGCTCAGTCTGTCACCATGTTTTTACTCACTTCGGAGAGGTGTGACCGACACGAAACATAGATAAATAGATTTCAAGAAACATCCGTTTGTTTGGTCCCCTCACTTCTGAGGTAGTGGCCCAGGATGTTTTGGGGGCTGCAGAGATTTTATCTGCAGACATGCCATTACCCTGGTTGGTATGAACCACCTTAAGTGCAGTAATTAACATACAAAGAGAAGGGAGGGAACATTTGCCCCGGGGTAGCTGGTTCTTGTGCAGAAGCACATGACAGATTCCTCAAGGTTCACCTTTTACTGTGAGAAGCGAAATCTCGGAAAATAATGCAGATAAGTACATTAAGTTACTTTTTTATAGAGTTAACAATTTAGTACAAAAATCTTTGTTTAGAATTGATTGGCTTTGGTCTTTCCTCCAGAAAGACGCTCCACAGGTCTCTCCGTTTGGACGACTGTTGCTAGGCAACACAGAGTTTTCAGCTCCATCCGAAGATTTTCCGTTTGGTTGAGGACTGACTGACCGGGCCACTCAGGAGCCTTGAAATGAACTCTTTACGGAGACACTCCTCAGTAGCCCTGGCTGTGTTTGGGCTCATTGTCATGCTGGAAGCCGCAGTCTTGACCCGTCTCCGATGCTCCCGCAGAGGAAAGGAGGTTGCTGTCCAAAATCTTCCCCGTCCGTCCTCTCCTCCACAGGGCGCCGTCGTCCCGTCTCCTTTGCAGACATCGCCCTCAGAGCGGGATGTTTCTAACCTCGTACTTCGTGTTACGTTTTCATTATTTTTGCCATCTTTCACCGCGCCGCCGACGCAGCAGACGAGAACGCCGTCGTTTCCTCCAGCAGGGGCCGTTTCTGTGTGGGGATCTGGGCGATCTCCTTGTGCATGAGTGGGTTCCAGCTTCCCCCCTCAAAAGCCCAGAACATGATTGTTAGGATAATTGGCCACTTCAAATGACCCTTACATGTGAGTATGTGGGTGGATGGATCATAAAATGTTTTTTATTGTGATGACCCAATCCCTCTTAAGCTCTGCTTTTCGACTGGTTTATCGTTTCTGCTCTCCGTTGCAGATACTGAGTGGGTGTGGCCGGGACGTGCTGTGCCCCCGTGTCCCAGTGCGTTAGCGAGAGCAGCAAATTATTTCTCCCTCTCGGTTTTTGTAAATCTTTTTATTTTCTTTATGCAACACTTCACTCGTCACTGCCTCACCCACGCCTGCCTGCTTCCACACTTCCGATTGACCCGACAACATTCTTCATTACCTTACGTTTTCAAAAGAAAAGAAAGAGTTTGGTCTCCTGACTTTTATCGCAGCAAAATAACACCAGCTGAGCTGCTTTCACGGTTAAAAATTTGGTCAGTGTTGGGATTCAATTCTGTCGCACTTCTTGCTGTTTCGACACTTCCAGGCAGCTGCAGGGTGCAGATCTTTCTTGTCTAATTGCAGTTCGTTCTTTTTTATCCTGCAGTCACAAAAGAATCTGCAGGCATGTTTGGCAAAACAGAAAGCGTCTCCGTAGCAGGGTGACAAGCAAACAAAATGTGCTCTGAACTGAACTGAGATGTTTCAAGGCTTTGCTTGCGAGACATAAGTCAGAGTATAAATGTTTCTCAGCATGATTAGAAAAGGCTTTCGTCAATCGGTAATCTCTCCATCTGCACCAGTGAAAGAGCAATGTCGAGTGGAAGAGTCGCAGTCTTTGCCTCGCTCTTTTACGTTTTGCAAGTTTTCGGGAGGAACTCTGTTTATGTGACGCCGAGTGGCTTTTCTTCTCATATCAAGCCAGATGACCAGCAACTGAAACGTTACCAGGAAATGCAAAAAGACGTTTCAGTCTCTTGATCTAAGTAGCAACGAGCCGCCTGCCTTTAGCGTGAACCGTTGCTCTGACCAACACTGTCCTACATTCTTTCCTCTGAGTGTTCAGATTCATTGAATGGTGTGTCTGTTTCAACTCTGTCGACCTTCTTCTACTTTTTTATTTTATTTTATTTTTTTTTTGACATTGAGCGCTCTGCTTCAAGGTTTTACGAAGTGTCGTGAAATATTAACCAGGCTGCATGTAAAACAATATGATAATATCACATCATCAAAACGTGGTAATTGCATATTGCTGAACTTCATTACGAGCTCTGCCACAGCACATCTAATCAAAGTTTTGCCAGTGATTCATCAGGGGAGCTTCCTGGGAGGGTTTGCTCTAATTGTACCGTTGACAGCGGCAAGTCATCTTATCCGCCGTTTCTCTCTCCGCCACACAGGCACCGACTCCCGAGTTCGGTGCAGACGAGGCCGAGCCCCCGCCTGACTGTATTGGGAAACGCTGCTGTGGGGGCGAGCTCCAGCTAGGGAGTTGAATCTGTAGTCAAGCGTCTGCAAATTCAATCTTCCTCATAAACAGATCGCTGTGATCTGTTGGTGGCTAATTAGCACAACGAGTAAAAAGAGAAAATAAATAAACTGTGGAGGAAAAAATAAAAAATAAAACTGCTGACAGCTCTCGCAATTGTTTCCTACTTCACTTCTGATACCGACAGATAGACAGACAGAGGTAATAACATCTTTCAAATAAATAGGTCTATGTAAAAATTTAATAAATAAAAAATCCTAATGTTATGGATTTTTCTGGAAGGCGGTGTGCGTCCCCACATCCAGTGCATTCAGAAAAAGTGCAGAGTGCAGCTCAGCCATGTTGTCCTGGCGCCTACTGCTCTGTTTGGCGTCAACCATCTTCTAAGTCTCACTAGAAACTGGAAACGGGACAAAATTAATCACTTAAAAGCCCTTCAGGTGACGGCACGAACCATTTTGTCCATTAGCATTTGTCACACAGAACAACTACGACAAAAATATTCCGCAAGGCATCAACCTTCAAAGAAACAATCCAAAACTCTCCACCTTAAGGCAATGCAACAAGGGCTGGTAACGACAAACAGGGGAGTTTAAAATCCCACCTGCTCCTTTAACTCACTGGTATGAAAAGGTTTCAGGTCTTTGAAGCAAAAAGGGTTAAAATTTCTCCATTTGTCCTGTAGTGCTAGGTTATAGCTGGTATTAAAAACAGCATTAGACTAGGGCTGAAACAATTATTCGATATAAAACTCCTCGAGGAAAATGTATCTGCCTCAAAGCTTCGTTAATTTATGTTTTATGTTCCGGCCTGGACATCATTTAGTGAAGCTCAATTATGAAAAATTGGACTGATGTTGATATCCAATAGTAACATTGGCGTTATGCTAGATTTACCAATATTTTATCAATTCATTTTTCTTATTACTCGATCAATCGTACGAATAATCGATAGATTACTCGATTTCTAAAATATTCGCTTACAACAGCCCTACATTAGACATTTATTTTAATGCTACAGAAACACCAATAGATGAAAAACATAAAAACTTCTCTGTCCTTTTCCTTTTCAAGGACTTTCTACAATCTACAAATATTTAGTTGTTAAAACAGAGACACACTTATTGTTCTCTAAATCTATTAGGACTTTGTTCCCCCAGATAAGAACAAACTGCTGTGACTTGCAGTTTGCGTGCAGAATACTGGAAAAAAGGCCCCAAAATCTAGTCACCACAGAATAAAACAATGTTTTGCATCCACATCTGGCTCAGTAGAGGGGACGTGTTAGTTCTGCCTCATGTCATACATGGTAAAAACAAAAATTTATTTTTGCCATGATTGTTGAAATAGACCTGCTTCCAAAACCTAAATGCAGAAAAAAAAAAAAAAATACTAATGAAGCAGCAAGACATCGATCAGCATTTGTCCTGTTAGAAAAAAACAAAAAACATATTGCCTGTTCATTTACTGGAATATAATTTATACACAATTAGATTATACAAATCTCCATAATTCAAGTCAGTTTAATGCAAATCTAATTTATAGCACTTGTCTTTGGTTTCTTTACGCAAGTGACCTTTGTTTTGTTTGTCCTTCTGAATCAGTAACTTTTGTTTTAAAGAAACTTTGGAGCCATTGAAACCTTGGATAAGGTTTCAATTGAGGAACAGGCATTAGCTCCAGTTAATTTGTATAATTTAGAGTCGTAAAGGAACTGGGACTAATTCTCATTGAGCTTCTTTACAAAGCAAGTCTGATTTATCTTCCTTTAAACAGCGAGTGCAGAGCCATGCAGAGCCACAGATAAGCAGTAAAAACTCCTCATGCTAAAACAAACTCGGAGTCGAGTTCAATCTATAAACTTTATTGTCTTTCATCACAATCCCCTTAACTTAGGCTGAAGATAAAAAAACAAGGTAGGATTCATGGTGATGAATAAAGCACAGCGACGTTGTTTGGAGGGCAGATTTTACTCCAGCGTTTGTGAAACTGGATTTAACGTGACCGGCCCGCACGGTGAAATCTGCGCGCGCATCCATAAAAGGTGCTCTTACCAGCTGTTCGTCTCCTTCCCGTTTAATGAGCCGTCGCTGATTTGTGTCTCGTTGAGCTTTATCTGGTACTTCCTCTTTTGTAATTTCACCATGTTTCCATTTTGAATGATTGTTAGTGCCAAGATGCTCACTCAAACGACTTTCCCATTTAGGGCCGACCGGCCCAGCCGTGGAGCCGGGTTGCTTAGATTTACGCGTTTTCCGCTGCGTATCAGTCTGGGCTGATGTATATGACCAATAATTTTCATTAGCAGGAGCTAGGTGGTGTGTGCAAGCCACCATGCCCTGATCATTAGAAATCTTATCAGGCTTAAGTTATTGGATGAGTGGAGATTTATCAATGGTTCTCACTGCCTGGAACATTATTTGTAATTATGGGGATGTTAAATCTTGCTATTTCCTGGGATGTGAGGCATACGGCTGTCAGAGCCACTGTTTGGGCCAGGCAGTTTGAGTCTGGATTTCTGGGTCATTTCATTAAGTGTAACAATTATAAATACTGTTATTAAATGGGGGGGTGAGGGGAAGGGAGAGCTGGTAATGCTGCCTGATGCATTTACACTTATAAAACCCCCAAAAAATGTTAATTTAGCATATGAAATTATTTGCATACATGCTTTTATCTTATTAGTCCATAAGCAATATATTTCATGCATTTCATATTTCTTAGTCCGGCACCCTCACAGTATTTCTTGTGAGAAAATAATGTTGCTCGTAGGTGTCATTTCCTGTTCTTGCTCTCTGTCAGACACTCCAGCAGAATGCCATGGCTAACGCTCCCTTACACACCAAATAACTTATGAAATAATGGTTGTTTTTGCATATTCACCAAATACATAGCCAAATTGACCCACAGCATGAAAATCCACTGCTGTAACAAGAAAATTAAAATCTATATGGAGGCCAGAATATGTAAAAACGAAACTTCTGAGTTAGTATGCATGTCATTCAATTGGCTTCTAATGTAAAGAATTTCACTAGTTCGGTCTGGTCCACGCAAATACATGGATTATTTTTTATTTTTTTTTATCTTCACTCCTTTAAAGGATGTTTTGGAGATGAAAAGCAAAAGAAAATCATAGAAATGTGTTTCATATGGAATTTATGTGCAAAGTCAGTGACACAATGCAAGTGATTTGTGTTTATTGTTGCTGCAGATTCGTCCAGCAGGAATGAACGCTGCAAGTCGATGAACCTTCAACAATGAAATGAACTTGACCACGCTGTTTGATAACTAGTTTCAATTATAATGTATGTATGACTGGACTGAATTCACCTTTTCCTCTTTTTTTTTTTTTTTTTTGTAAAGTGCTTTCATATGACAATTTTACAATTAGTTTCCTAAAAATATAGATAGAGAGAAACTTTATTTGAATTTCTGTTCTGAAAATTACCACAATGAAACGAGTTATGGAGCAGACCTTCATCCTCGATTCAATGGTCTGAACAATACGATTGCATAAAAATGTGACGGACTAAAGCATTTTGAACTTCATTTCAAGGTGCTGAAAGATAGCTGGACAATTTAGACTGAAGAGAAAATTTTCATTTTGAATACTTGATTGAAAATCCTTTGCTGCAAAAGACAGATTGAGGTCTTGAACTCACAGACGTCACCAGATGCTGGGTTTCCTCTTTTATTAATATTCTCCCGGGCGGCTTTCAGTCCATAACAAATAAAGTGCGTGCTCAATGGGCTACAAATAGCCACTTTTTTATTTTGATAAACACCTGAGTTGCTTTTCCTGTAGCTTTTGGGTTATTGCCCATCTGTGCTATGAAATGCTGCCCAATAAATTTCACTGCTGGATTTAAGCTGACGGTAAAATCTCTAAACACTTCAGAATTAATTTGGCAGCTTCTGTCCTGTGTCACGTCGTGGATAAACACCGGTTTCATTGCCACTGGCTTCGCCAAAGCATGTTTTGAATCAGGAGCTGTTGACGCTCGCCGTGCTTTCAGCGTCGCCATCATCCTGATTGAAGATCATCCTGGTTCATTTGCCAAGAAAATGCTTTTCTCTTCACTTTTTTTTTCTTTTTTTTAAATCAATGTCCAGTCTAGCTTTTCTATTCTTTTTTTATTGTTGATACTTCTATTAGGAGGAAAAGTACCAAAGTCATTAATACTACAAATGTGACATCACCTCTGTGTTGCCAGATAAAGTTGCACACAGAAATACTGATGACTGAGCATTACACGCGTCCTACTTAAACATTTAGTTTTTTCGTCTGTGACTCAGAAGAGAGTAATTGGGTGAAACAAAAAAAAAAATCTCTAGACAATTCAAACAAATATTTGAGGACACTCAGATGTATTATTTGAAGAAATGAATGAAAAGTCTTTCACATATGTCTACTCAGCATATGTGATCATCTACCACTGTTGTCTTCCATTGATATCTGAGTCATTTTTGGTGTCGCTGAGTTCACCGCCGCTTTCTTTATTTCATCCGGATGGATCAAACCGTAGATTTTCCCTCTTCTTGCATTGCAGCAATTCATTGGAAGATTCATTTTCTGCTTTTGCCCATAAAATAGCCTTTGAATCAATTGTCCAATTACTTTTGAGGCCCTGACGGAAAGTTATTAGAATGAAAAAGCTTTTGTTCCTCACACTTTTCTGCAATCTTTTTTGTTGTTGTTGTTATTGAACCTACTGAATTAAATTTGAAAGTTTGTTCTTTAACTGCGGCTGTGTGTCTTTTTTTTTTCTTTAAACAACAGAACTGCAACGAGTCGGGGACGGATCCAAATTATTGTTGGTTCAACAATAAGTGCAGCGTTTTTCTGCACAAAACCAGAATTAGAACATAAATCATTGTCACTGTCCAAATAATTATTGAGCTAGCTGTGCCTAAACTAAAAAGCCAAATCAAGACGTCCAATTCCTTCAGCAGAGTTTTTATTCCGCCACATGCTTTTTTTTCCAATACCAACATTTTCCCTTCGGGGTTTGGAAGCCGAAAGGATGAATGAAATATTTAGTAATGAATGTTACCCGGCTACACGTATTTAATGTTGCTACATGTAAAAAGTCGCTTAAAGTTATTCTGCAGAGTTACAAAGCAGCCTCTCTTCATTCTTCTGTGATCAGCTCAAAAACTGTCAGCACTTTTTGCACTGAACTTGTCTCAGCTCCGGCTTCCTTTTCAACTCTCCTCTGAGCTAAATTGATCCATTAGTGTAACCAATTGCTTTCTGGAATGTAGTCATTTGTTGCTATGGTCTGCAGCCTTGGCTGGAGCACTGAGCAAAACAACAAAATAAACAACACAGCAAACTCTGAGGAGCACACTAACGCGTTGTGGCACTTTGTGTTTTCTCTTGCATATACCTTCTAAAACTGCTGCACCTATTCTTTCAAGTGCATTCGAGCAAAGCCGAAGGCACATTTACCTTGAGTTTGCCTCTGTGAGCGAGTAAACACTTTTCTCTGGAGATGCATTATATTAGATTAATATCCAGCTTAATGCATCGGCGGAGAGGAGGACTGGCACAGCTTGTGACAAGGTGCCTTAACCGAAAAGGCATGAAGGACAAGTTTGTATTTAAACACCAACAACTGTTTCATCATCAGCCAGAGATCCGAGGGTGCAATAGTTCACCTTCGTATTTTTGCAAATGCAGGATTAAATAGGAACAGGCAACGTTGTTGGTTTCTGCAAAAATAATAATTAAAAAACAGGAAAAATTCAGATGTAGTTTGGTTCATATGCTGAAGTTTTGTAAAAGAAGAGTTTTTTCCCCTTTCAAATCAACATTTTGTAAAAAAAAAAAAAAAAAAATGAAAAAGAAAAAAAAGTGGCCTTTAGTCAATGTTTTGGCCTTTGAATAGATGGTTTTCCAGCACGCAGAATAACCTGTGTTGGTATCCATATGGAAAATGTCAAGGAAATTTGGGGGGTCAGTACAAATGATTTGCAATGGACTGTCTCACCACCCCATAGTCGTTTTTTATTAGTTTTTGCTTAGAATAAATAATTCTGTTTATTTCTTCTATCTTTTTTAGTTAGTTGCAAAGCTAAAGCTAAAGGAAATGACACGCTACTAAGTGTTGCTTGTTGCCATTTTGTCCTGCTGGCTCCTAAAGGCAGCATGAGAAATTGAAACTGCTGTATGGGAAACATCCATCAGTTGATTGTTCTTATTGGGGGGAAACAGAAGGTGTAGAACATGTGTTGATTTATTGTAGGAAATATATAAAAGAGTGAAAAGAATTGGAAAGGGTGATGGGGAGTTCAGTAAATATAGATAATTTATTAGGGAAGCAGCAATCAAATGATATAATTCAAGAACTTATTAAATATTTGAAAGATACCAAATTAGCTGAGAGGATTTAGTTTGTATGATTGTGTGAGTGAATAAGTATGTATATAATTTAGTTATTTTAAGTTTTGAAGCCAAATATGGAAACACAAATTTCTGAATTACATCTCCGTCCAGTTGATGGCGGTAAGTTTGTAAACTGCCAGAAAACGCTATAAAAGATGAAGAAGACCTGCTGCATTTTGATGTTAATGAAGGCAGTTCATGAATTCAACTCACCGACTCTTCTTCAACCTCATACAGCAAGAATTTAGCCTGGAGAACGGATAAATTCTCCTCAAAGTACACCTGCATAGGCAAGTTTTCACTGTGAAAATTCTTACTGCAGCCAGGAAAAACAGTTTTGCTAAGTATTGGTATCAGACATGTCCTTTTCAAACAGCCTCACGCGTTTGCGGGTTTGCGCATTCCCCCCACCACTTTTCTCATTTCCTTTACTTTCATTCATTTGCAGGCTATTTTGACACTGCCGTCTTGCCTGCAGATGGATTTTCACAGGAGGCCCCCCACCACATTTCAAGAGTTGGGGAAGTGGGAAGGCGGCACCTCCTGAACGCAAGCTACAGCAAATTGTCCCCATTTCTGCAAATCATCCATCAGTTGGGCTGCTGCCATTGATGCAATGCACCAGGTATGTAGCCACAAAGGCACACAAGACACATCCTCTCACTGTCGAAAGAGCATGTGTCTTTCTACAGTGGAAGACACAAAGGAAAAAGGAAGATGAAAGTAAAAATCCAGATATGCTGTTTCCTTAATCTCACCCTCCTTGTGTGTTATTCTCTAGTAGTCAAGCAGCAGAGGCTTAAAAGGACAAAATCAGTCAGAGTCCTGTAGTAACACTCGGATGACTGTAGTTATAGAGCGTATCAAGACAGACAAGAACAGAGACTAAATACAGAAAGCTGATGGACCAAGCGATCATCCTTCATGTAATTTCACTTGCGTAAATGCGTTGATTGTAAAGAATCAGGTGAGACTAATCAGTGGAACCATGAACAGCTGTGGAGGGTGCCTGAAAAAAACAGGGAGTGTAGAAACACAAACTGAGAAAAATCAACACAAGGCGTGATATTGGATATATGCCAAGATATATAACAATGACAACCTGAGATACCAGGAGACCTCACTAACAATAATGAACATCAGAGAAAATGACAGAAAACTAAGCCAAAACCCACGGACAATGGCAAGTGCTGCAATACATTAAATAAAGGAAGGTTTATGAAATTTTATATATATATATCACAAATATACTCAGTTTATTCCATTTTAATTGTCCGACATCGACAACTACGAAATATGTTTTAGCATGTCGACTCTAACCCCGAGATGATGCAGAACACATTTTATATTTACATCCATAACAAAGAAGTGAGTTGATCAAAAGTATTCCAATATTTTTTGTCCCCCTGCAGGTTTTCATCTGTTTTGTTTGCCGCTTGGACGGAGCTGCTCCCTCCTCTGAATGTCCATTGGAATTGACACAGACTGATGCATCCTGACCGGGAATGCTTCTCGGTCTCTTTTTGTGTTTTTTTTTCTCCTCATCCCAGCTCTGCTGTTAGATGTTATCTGTCGCAGACCTTTGAGCGCATGTGGGGGGACTGTCGCTTTAAGAGAGCATCTGTGACAAGCAAAGGGCATTCACTCTTTTCAAATCCACATACTACAGGAGGTGTAAATTTTGTGACTCAGATATGTTTGACTGGCTTACAGTCAGGATCATCAGGAAGTTGGGCAATTGGACAAGAATTCACTCAATTAGCTTTCCCCATTATGGTGATAAATTGCTTCAGAAGCTTCACCCTGCACATTAGCTTAATGGTGCTACCACTGAAGCGTACTGTTAGAAAGAGAGCTTTTCTCTTTGGACCAAAACTGTGTGCTTTTATCCTTTTTTGCAACACTTTTTCTTTTGATTTTTTTTTTCATTTTAAAACCTACATTAAATCAGTAGCACGCTATTTTAGACATAATACTAACAACTGTGTTAAGAACAATGGATCAGGAACTGCATGCGCTGTGCAAAAGAGCCATCTGACCTATGTGTCCATTATACTGTGATGCTGATATGAATCAAACCAAGTGCCCACACTGTGCGGTTAGAGACAGAACCAAGGGAACCCTGGGAAAACGAAAGAGCCAACGACAGACTGATCAAACATGGAGGAAAGAATGGAATAAAAAGGAAAAACAATCATTTTCATCACTCTCATAGATATAAATCCATTTATACATATAAAGTGTGAGCATACCATTGGGGAAATAACATGTAAAAATTTCCCATTCTTCAGTCTGCTGTATTCTGTTCTGCCCAGCTGTGCAGAGACACTTTTTCAAACATATTTCTATTTGCTTGTCCTAAACTCACAAAGGTGGGGACCTTGGTCGGATCCTCTGCCTCCTGCAGACTTTTACAGCCTGAGACTCGGAGTCTGGTTTGACTCAGTGGCGCCCAATTCCAACATAAAAAGAGTCAGTGTCCTGCCCCGGGGATGGGAATCATGGGAACAGAGAACCGGTTCTTGTAAAGGACTCTTTCTAGTCTGTCTAGATCTTTGACCATCACAACAAGGGTCTGCTTATGTTCGACAAGACGCCTCAGGATGAGTGATATGAAGTTTTGTTTGAAGTGGTGAGATGGGCGTTTTTATTCAACTGAATAAACATCCACAACAGGTTATGGAGGCTCATATACTGCACTCTGAACTTTACAGAGTTCAGAGTATATCATCTAAACTCGTAAACACATAACTGAATCAGTGTAATGTGCGTTTATGCTGCAGAGTGTCAGCTCATAATAGATTGGTCTACTCTGAAAACAGATCTTTTGAAACGGCTTACAGTGAAAAGCCCAGAAACAATGTGCTGGATGAATTATGATACGTACTGCAAATAGTTACACATTTAACTTATTGACTATACAGCCGTCTCTAAAATCCCTGAAAACAGCAGAAACATCAACTCATACAGAAAGTCTCTTGAGGTCGGTGAATGTTTGTCCTTTTTGGAATCAGAACTGTCATAACCTCACTCTGCCTAAAAATACTTATCTAAACATTGGTTATGATTATTTATTTGACCTTATTCTTAACTGGCAATCCTGTTGAAAATCGTTTTGCTTTCGAGAATCGAGCATTTTAACATCGTGATCATGTTATCAGTGGAGTCGTCATCGTCACTAAATTCTGCAAAACGTCCTTTTCCTATAACATTACTTATGAGTAGCAAGAAATTCAAAACACTTTGTCGGCTGACTGGAGCAATAATATGGCTTCTGCTAACCTTTCAATATTGTAGCGCAACAGATCGTCTTTGTGTGCTGGCGAGATGGAACTGTTTCAGTCGAGTTGTTGCCTGGTTTTATTCACCTGATTTTCAGTCCACATGTGAACTTCACAAACCAATTAACTCTATCAGCGTGACAGCTGAGTGGTTCCGAGGGTCTGGTGAGTGGATGAATGTGATACCTGTAGGCAGTCCACTTTCAATCAGCTTCAGCAGTTGTGTGTTTCTATGTTTTTTTTCCCACTTACCTGGAAAAAAAACACACAAAGAGAAAAGCAAACAATTAGCGTTTTGCATTTTGAGATTATGTTTCATTATCCTAACAAGTGGGTAATTTATTTAGTTGTGTTTTTTTCTGCTTCGGCATTGATTGGCCAGAGGAGAGTCGCGATTCGGTCCCAGCGAATCATGACTCCGTCGCACACAGTCGTTTTAATAAATTCATCTCCAGTTCTCCAGCTCGGTTGCATTAGCAGCATTTTATTGTATCCTGCAGAAGGCTGCATGCTCCAGTGCTTCACAAAAGGTTATACATTTATTTGTCTGACAGTATCCTAGATAAACCCATAACTGGAATTCTCATTTCTCTGTGTCATTTTAAAGGGATACAAGCAGATCCTGTCAGCCGAGGCGAGTCATTAAAATGTAAACAATGTCCTCCTTTTTTTTTTTTTTTTTTTCATTTTAAGGATCTTATTTTGACTTTTTCAGGCGACTGCAAAAACGGCCAATTAATTTGTGAAAATTCCAAAACGATCTGAATCCCAAAGTTGCTTTTCCTCTTGCTTGTTGTCCAGTTCTTCCCTACGAACTGGTAACTTTATCTTCAAACACCAGGCCAATCGATAGCAGTTGCTTAAGGTCAATAAAAAGCTGCTCGAAAGGGGGATACTAAAAAGCACCAGAACTCGGCACCATAAACAGATGTGCACCCACCCTGAAGGTGACATGAATAACATTGATATTTTAATCGCCAGGTTTGCTGGGACACTGTAAGTCCGTGCTCATCATCAGTTTTATGCGTACCATGAATCTAAATGATGTAATTTGTTGGTAAAAACCTGAAGCATGTTCTGAGTCTTCAACTTTGCTCTTTCCCACACTGCGTCTCTGTGCGGCTTCGTGTCCTTTCTTTGTGTTCTCTGTGGCTGCCTTTTTTTCTTTTTTCTGCGGCGTAAGAAAGAGCTTCCAGAAACAAGACACACAGTCCTAATTTTTGCGCATGACCTTGTGCATCTTATCAGCAATAGTTGGCCTGACAATGACTTCAATAAAATGATGAGCGATTGCTTCCCTGACGTTTGATTTATGGCCTCTTTTAACTTTCTCATTTCTTAGCTACGCTTTGGCTTTCCCGATTCAAATTATAATCACGACAGGACTATTATCCTTGTCACAGTCCTTAAGGTTCTCCAGGATGCTTGAAAAACTACTACAACAAGGAAAACTAGAAAATGCAAAGGAAGAGTTTAGCTGAATTGCTCGTTTCTGTGTCTAAACAGGCTTCCCATCCTCTGACAAATGAAGGGGAGAAGATGGATACAGCCAGTCGAAAACCCCCGCTGGTTTTAGGCTATTTGTAAGGCTTAAGATTTTTTGGGTGCTGACACGTTGTTTATTTGAAGCTGTGCAGAGGGTAGAAACTGTCTGATGTTTATTTCTGTGCCATAATTACTTTACCGACTTGTTCATATGCAATAATCACATACAAGCTGCTGGGGGGAATCCACAGCTCCTCTAAACAGTTTTATTTCACCTTATTCATAACGAGGGGATCCAGTGTTATGTAAAACACAATCACTGATGGAATTTTATGGTCCACGAAGGACACCACAAGTCAAATATAATCCGATACACACCAAAAGTGGCTGTGTGAATTGGGTTAGTGATGATGGGGGGGGGTTACTGTGTGGGTTTTCACAAGTATGACATGTTGAGCAGGAACCTGTGTAGGATGGTTTCACTTTACAACTGCGTCTGTGTGAGTCCAGACCCAACTGGATGTTTCACACCAGCCATCATGTGCTACAGTCGTGCTACGTTCAGAAACCATACCGTTTTTAGGCTCCCATTCGCAACAAAGCAGAGACTTTTGGAGCGATGCTGCGACTGATGGCGAGTGATCATGTTTAAAAATGATTGTTGTTTCGGTGTCAGCAGAGATCACCACCGTCTGTGCGTGTGGTTCCGCTGAGGAGCCATGCGATGCAACTCCAGCTCACCTCTGGACATCTTAGGATGTCATCATCATCATCTGGCTGCACTATTGCCTTTGTCATTTTAAGGTTCGCTGGAAGTTAATCATGATGCATTTCCTTGGAAATAAGCTCAAAATAGCATACATGTGGGCATTTAGAGGCAACACATTAGTGGAATTACAAAACATGCATTTTGTAACCAAGTGAAGCCACTTCCTGTCCGTTCCTACTCTTCAGTTTAACAGAACCTAAGTCTACAGCCTGCACACGAGAATCCTCATCTTCTCTTCCTCCCCTTTTAACCTTCAACTGCCCTTGTTTTATTATTTTTTTATTCAATGTCTAAGAAGATTAAAGAGACTTGTTCCAGCCAGCAAGAAAAATCATCAGCTATCTCCAGCTTTCGTGTTTCCATATTCTTTCCATATTGACTTTACTAATACCGTAATAAAATCACATTAAAATTTGACTGAAACAATCATTATGAATGTGCTGCTGGCAGAAAATATGAATGAGAAAAAGAACCACTTTCCCAGACTTCTATTGCTGACAATACAGCAGTATAGTCTGAGAATAAGAATTATTCTAAGACAGGCATCTTAGAATAATTTTGGATACTCCTGCTGCTGCAAGATTATACTTGCATTGAACATTGACACAAAGTAATTACTTCATGTTTGTAGACTGTCACTCTGTAAACAACTTCCTTTAGGTAACAGCTGAAACTCTAAACATCAATAAATACTCATCTGAACCTCATCGACTGACTCATGGCTGGCTTGATAAGTTCCCTCATTTTTGCAAAAGCAATTGTTAGTTACCCTGCGAAGTTAGAGCCGGTACAACCAAATCAAATTAGCTGTCCACTGTCTCTGCGCGTCCATCAAGTAGGAGCGAATGCTGCAGGTCAGAGATTCGACGTAATCGGCTGATTTCCCTCAGACAGAACACTTTTCAACTAAACCCGGCTGCATTGTTTGAATACGAGAACAACTGCAGCCCTCGACGGCGGGTGAGCTGCAGCCTTTAGATGCGTCTCGGCTTTAACACACCTGAGTGAAATAATCAGGTCATTAGCAGGACTCTGGAGAACTTGACTGCACTGCGGAGGTCATTCGGTCCAGTCACGTTATTGTTGTCTCAGTCAGATGAGTGGTGCCCAGGTGTGTATAGTACATCCTCCGTCCCAGCGGGTCGAGGACGGCATTGAGCGCGCCTAAATGTTTTGGCAACCCGTTATGTATTCAAGTACTCTCAACTTGGGCTGCAGCGACTTGATGGCTTTTCAAAAACCCTGAACTGCCACCGTGTGTGTAAGCACCAGCAACATAAACATCTCAGTCATAGTTTCAGCATCCTGTTGTCTGGATGTGGGAGATCTCTGGAGGTCGTATCTGGTCAGAAATCCAAAGGAAGGAAGTTCCAAGATTGTTTCTGTCTCTTTTATCCGACAGGTGACTTGAAATTTCAAAAGGTTTTTCTTAAAACTTCTTGTTTGGCCTCTGATGGTGGCCTTGCATTGTTTTGCACATTATGTTATGCAGGATCTCCTGGCTTAGCATTCTCCCTAATTAGGTCCCCAATCTTCAGTCCCAATATAAGCATATAAATACATTATTTCTCCATAATATATTCTGGATCGCAAAGCAATTACAATCACTGATTTGTAATTGCCTTTTACAAATCAGTCATGATGGACAAAATTAGGGGGGGTTGACAAAAACATTTATCATCGAAGTGAAAAGAGATTTCAATAAAGTCGTGACATTTAAATAAAAATATCAAACTGAAGTCATCCTAAGGTGTAAAACGGCGCTCTGGTTGTTGGAACATTGCCGTTCTCCAGCCTGAGGCTGACCCTCGCTGCTCTTCCTGTTCTGATGTTCCTGAATAAATGTCTGAAAAGGAGCCAACCGACTCGCATCATCTCCTTAACCAGAAATGAACAGAAAGTTTGTGAAACTTTAAACGGCGAGCAAAAGGGAACATTCGGCCAGGCGAGCGAGATTCAGGTGTTGTGACAGTCGGGGATAACTGAAATAGATGAGGCTGTAGTTTGTTTTCCTTATTCACTTTAATGCATGATCTCTTTTCTCGCTCGCCCTAATTTGAGTTTTTCAGCAAGCGGTCTGTTGACACAGCCTGTTTCGCAATGTACAAAACGGTGCTGTTGGCGTATTAAAAATATATTTAATACGAACTGCTGTTCGAAACAGCTAATTCAATTCTGCAATCAGAATGAGTACAAACAGAAAAGATGGTGCAAATGTGGGGAACGACAGCAAGACAGTCGAGCAGGAAAACTGAAATCCTGTCCGTGGCAGGACAATCTTATCCAGCTAAGATTTGCTCATATGTCTGTTTTATGTATCACATAATATATTTTTTGAAAAACTTTATTTACAAAAACACTGTAATATTGTTCTGCTGTTAATGTTGATGCATCTAAATGAATTGCTGTTCCAAAACAATGTCGGCATAAAGAGGGAAAGCATTTCTTTTCACGTCACGTAAACCTCTATGAAATATGTCCCTATTAAAATAAAAACTGAATTGATTTGACTGATAAAATAATATTTAAGGCCACAGCCATTATCCTCAAGTTCTGTAACTGTGGCCCTCTGAGCGCAGGGAGGGCCACAGAGCTCTTTGTTTGTTTTCAAGTTTAACTCTGTCAGCCAAACAGACATTAGTGATAATCGATACTTACAAATTTCTAATAACAAATATCAAAAGAGACCCATTTGATAAGGCAGAACTCCAGAGTTGCTGGCTGAAAACTTACTTTAAATCAATGGTTCCCAAAGTGTGGGGCGCGAACCCTGGGGGGGTTCCCAGAAAATCTTTGTTGATCGATTGAAGCTGATCGGATCACACAAAAGCATCACTAAGATATTGCATGTCTGTTAAGAATACTGATGAAAACAAAAAGAATAAACATCTTAAAAAAAGAAAAGAGCTGAGAATGTATAAAATAGGATCAGCAATGCGGATTAACAAAAATAATATATTGTAAAAAATTAAACATAGGAAGGTTTGTGCTGCTGTTCGAAACAAAAACATTTTGCAAAAAAGAGCTATGTTGCTCTTACAAAGAAAAAGCTTAAAGTACAAATCGTGATTTATTTCTCTCCAGCTGTGTGATCTCACCATTTGTATTTGCTCTCTTTGAGAGACTTTATGGCAGATGGGACGAGTAAAACCTTAAACGCAGACATGCTTCAGAGAGTTTAAGCCAGACTACCTGGATTTGGATCACTAGTTTTATCTTACAATAGATGGATCTTAACCCACTGCAGCAGAAGCCATTTCCACCCCGTCGCTCCTTCGGCTGCTGTAACGTGTGTCTGTTGCTCCACAGAGCGCACAGTGACGATTATCTGCCCCCTCGCTGCGTGGGTACCATGCTGTGCAAATTACACTCAGATTCTCAAAGCACTGAAAAGTCACAGTCAGGTGCTGCTTGTATGAAAGCAGCGTTTTGGTAAACATGTCAAAAGTCCGGGCTGCGTCGTGTTTCTTCAATTATTTTTGCACCAAAATAGGCGTGAAAATGTCCCGTGCGATTTGTGGCCTTTTCAACTCTTCTGTGAGACGAAGCTTGACCTCAATTGACCCCTGATCTGGACCATACAGGCTTATCTGCTCCCCATCAATCTGGGAAGGGTTTTATCAGAGGTGTGCGGCCTGTGACTCTCCTCTTTTGATTATGGATGCAATAAGAAATTTATTCTGCGAGTGGCTATGCACAATTTTCAGAGTTTTATGAGAATAAAAGTCTGCAAAAAGTTTTCATTGTCATATCATAGAAAAGGCTCATCTTACTCTACAGTACTGTATTTTTTTCTTTTTTTTGGAACTGGACAACGATGGTAGGAATTCGCCGCGCAGTCAACAGGTTGCTGGTTGATCCCCACTCCACCTTTTACGTCTTTTTTTTTTTTAGCTTTTGCAATAAAACATTTTATTTTGTACATATTTATGAAATCCGTTTTTGTTGCTCTAGGCAAGTTTTACTTTGATTCATTTGATTCATCATGCGCCGCTTTTGCCCTCATTGTGCAAAGCAATGTTGTACAGAAGAGAAAACAATCAGTAGTTAGGATTTTTCTGCCTTTGTGTTAAAATCCTGAATTTTAACACAGCTGGAGTTGGAGTTCCTCTCATGCATCAATATTGATTTGTTTCTACAGTAGACGATGAAAACTTGATGTTTAAGTCTGAGGCGTTGCAAGTTGAGCAATTATTCCCTCTGCTTTTGGAAGCTGTGTAGCTGGAAGGATTTTTGCTCCTACTCTTTTACTTACAGACAGTTATTAGAATGTGTAGCCATGGCAACACTCCGGCTTTTTTAGACGGCAGCTGATTAGCATGTCCAGTTTTGCTCAAATCTAACTTCTGGATGTTGGCCGATGTCAACCGATGTCAACCGAGACACCAATCAATCACGTGAACATGTGAAGGAGCAGCAGACTTTGAAACACGGAAACACTGAACAATTAATGAAGTTGTCACGGAAACCCAACACCTTCCAGGCTGCTTCAAAACCTTTAAAAGTTTTAACCCATGAGTTAAAATCCTGTAGCAAACAAGACTGACCGGCTCCACGTTGCTGTTCTCTGTGGGACCGGCGCAATGAGAGGCAACCAGCTGATCACAGGCGGTAAATCACAGGAACTGACGCAAATGACAGTTCCTCACTACAATAGGTTCTAGATTTCTTACACAAGTAGCCTTGAGCATACACTTTCCAAAAATTAATTTTATGGCTGATTTACTGCATCCTGGCGCTTCAGTGCACCTGCGCCGTATTTTATCAACATCCACTCCACCTCGTTTTCTTTTTTTTTCTCCAGATGATATAAAGGTATTTGCTTAGTCGAGTAGTGCGGGTAAGCCTCATGAGAAAATCTTCAAATCATAATTGCCTTAGAGAGACATGACACTTCCAGTGAGCGAGCGTGTGTGCGTGTGTGTGTGTGTGTTTGTGTGTGTGTTTGTGTCACCCAAATCTTGTAGGCCTCGAACCCTAAGTGAGTCTGTTTAAATATTTATGGAATGGGCCCAAGTGCACTGGTGCATTATATATGCATTTATTGTAATGGAATTTGAACAGATTCTTCTCTTCAGCTACATTTTTACATGTGTCTTTGACTCAGAATGTCTTGTCAGCCTAACAGCAGCGTTTCGCGGGGAAACGCTGCTGTTTCCCATTAGTCCATTCATTTATTCCAACCATGTTGAACAAACTGTGTTTGTACTGGGAGTCTTTTGGGTTTTTTTTTTTTTCTTTCAGATGGAACAGAAAAAGAAAAAGCAATCAGAAAGCTTCTAACGTTCACGTGACATAACATCCATCCTTTATTTTTTCATTCCTTGAATCTCAAGAGATTATATGGCTTTTAAATGGAAGAGATTTGTTAGTAATGTCTCAGAGGAAGAATCCATTTAGTTCATCTCATTGGACGAAAAATCCTATTTCGACAGCTATATTCCGATCTGTTTAGTCACATCTAGCTTCACTTGGTAGGTAAATTAGCATTGGAAATGGTCTCAAGTTTTTGGTTAGTGTTAAATCATATTTGCTCTTCTCCCAGGACACGGTCAGTCTAAAGACACTGACAGTCTAAAGGTTAGTTGGTCTTGGGTTTTAGAACAGCTTATTTTTCTCATGATGTTTGTCCATTAAGTGACTGACTTGTGATCTTTCCAGTTTTCACACTTATTCCACTAAACATACATTAAATCCACGTTTAGTGGATCTTTGAGGATGCTTCATTTGGACACCATCATCCATGCGCTAATAAATCAGTAACAACACGTCCATGGATCCCGGACGCACCGACAACGATCCACTGCACAGCTCTCGCTTAGAAAAAGTGAAAACAGCCACACACACAGGAATTACCTCTCTATGTCTTGCAGTCAAGGTTAAACACAATGGATCATCAAACGCAAGTGATTAATGCACAGAATAAATGTCCCACTAACTTAACAGCCAGTGAAGGAATAATATGAGCCTTTAACATGAAGGATTAGTCCATTCAGCAGCGCTGCATAATGACGGCGTGCGTGTGAGGAGTCAGATAGAAGAGGTAATTTGTCCTTTAGGAGGGAGAGCTGGTTTTAATTTTCTTTATATAAATAGCTCTTGGCTTCACAGCGGAGTGAAAATATCTTATGAGACACGACTCTCAACATGCAGGCGCAACGCATCATACCGAGCTTTAACGTAAATAATCCAGGGGCAGGTATGCAACCAAGAAACAAAAACCGTGTCCAGACGTTTTTTATGACACGTTGAAGACAGAATGACTTAAAGGAAATGTAGACGTGGGACAATGTGTGGCCTTTGTAGCTTTATTTACTGTGCAGGAGGGATTTTCTCAGCGTCATCAATCCGGTTCGTTCTAAACGGCTGCAAATGGATTTCTGACAGTGAGCATTTGAAGCTGCACTTTCTAACACTCTGCCGGGGTAAAGAGTAGAAACGGAGACCAACAATACACAAATGCTGCAGAGACAATCTTGATAACTCCATTACTAACTTCCCTTTTTTTTGTTTTCTCCTTTCACTTGTCATATTTTCAGTGTGAAATAGAAATGTTTTTATGGTTATCTTACAAGCATTCACAGAATCCACACATGCGTGTGTCTCCATCTTGACTTTTTCTTTGTGTTGACTCTGGAACCACAGGGTAAACAGCACAGCTGCTTTGCTGCCTGATGTGAAAAACTCCACACACATTCTGGTCTCTGGGCACAGATGGGAGCAGCCTTAGCACTTAATGACAACAGTCATCAAACAGGGGAGAAAAAAAAAAAAGCACAAGAAAGAAACATTCTTATTTTCATGTTGGAATTGTTTTTGTTGTTTGGAATCGAGTTATTGGGGGGATTCTCCAAAGTCCCAAGCAGGAGATTCGCCTCTGAGAGACGAAGAGCTCCAGTTGGTAAAGTTTTTAATAAATACATGGGGTTTTATTTAATGCATGGTTTTGTAGATTTTAATACCAGCAACACTGTTGTGAAAACACAGCTTGGTGCATTTTAAGATAAAACCGTGGAAGCCATTAGCTCTCGTCGTCTCATGACATTGATAAAGTTGTTCGGGGGGTATTTATCCACTTATTTAGATTTTTTTAATTTTCTTTTTTTTTATAAAAGATCTCCTGATCCCACCACAATGGTCTTCCAAACAAAACAATAAAGGTAAAGACAAACAAAACATAAATAAGGAACTATTCATGCAAATTTATGTAAAACGAGAGCAGTAAAACAATGCGGTCAGTGTTGCCTTCGTGGTTCATGGGATGTTAAAAACATCATCTGTTCATGCTGTTTGCAGCTTTATAATAACCACTATGGAAGCTGTATTAAATGGCTTTGGATTTTAAAAACATGATATAAAATATGACCTCTAATATTCTCTGCTAAAAGTCCCTTTGAGCAAAACTGTGCATGTAGAATGGAGAGGCGTTGATTCTCTTCACCTTGTTAATTTCAGTTAAGAAACGCGTCTCAAAATTACACCATCGACAGAAACTTCATATTTAAACGTGCCGTAAATGTAACCATAGACACTGGAAATTCGATTAAATAGCCAGCACTTAACTGTGAGGCCATAATGAATCTGTTGCCGCAGCATGTTGCAAACAGAACAGCCGTGCAAACATCCGAGAGCAAATTGCACACAGATAGACTTACAGAAATGTCTTTCAGGTTTGAAAACATCTGAAAGCAATGTATTACTTTTTTTTTTCTTCCACTTCGCATTTAAAACTTTACAATCTGTCTCTAATTCAAAATATATTTATCAAGGTCTGCAGCAAGATGAAAAAAAAGCTCAGAAGCACAACCAACACGATGGAGTAATACAAGTCCAGGGAATCTTTCAGGATGATCGCGGAACGAGGCCTGACCCCATCGCCTCAATGTTCTCCTGAGGAATTCACGATCGAGTACGATACATCATCTCCATCAGCCAACATGGCTGCCAAACCAGCCTGATGAGATCTGTTGAACTGAATTGAAAGCAGCTGACCTGAGAGATAAGCAGCACCATGCACTGACCAGTGATGTCCAGTCGACGTCCTCCGCTGTGTGTGACTGTACAGCGTTTCAACGTTCAACACTTTGAAGGGTCTTTATTTAAAGAAGTGGGAAAAAAACTGGCATCTAGTATTTGCAGTAGTCAGACTCACTAGTGCAATCTTCAGTTTCGAGACAAACGCACAGGCTTTATACGTTTTATTTTTTTTCTATCCCGTTCCTTTCCGGATACAAAGACAAGCACAAGAATACATTTTCAGAGTTTGGTGCTGGGAGATTAACAATTGATCCTTTGAGCCCTCTGAGTTTGGAGCTTCCTGGAGATGCCATCAGATCCCATTAGTATTGGTTTTTGTTTTTTTTTTTTGGACTTTGACAGACGGGGCGGCACATCTGAATCTGAGCCGTGTTGTTTGAATCATTCCTAACTGGTTTCTCAGGGGCCATTTCTGTCCTCATCTCAGACAGACACTGCAGGGGAACGCTCTTTTCATTTCTTGGGAAATGTTGAAAAGGGGGCGGACGTCGCAGTGACATTGCTGTGGAGATAAAGATGGAAGACTTCCCACATACCACTTAATTACACACCAACATGGCCTATAGTTTGTACCTCAGATGTCAGAAGTCAGTGTTTCTTCTAATTGGCACATAAACAAAATCTAAATTTTGTATAATTCCTGTTTTGTTGTGACAATACCTTCACGTCACTCAAAGCGTCATGAAAATGTCAGATTCTAAACGGAGATCTTTGCCAATATAGAAAGCAGGGATTTTTCTTCTTATTCGACTCATTTTTACCGAATGAAAGCAACTCAATGCCTGGTTCAAATGACAAGACTTTAAAACTGTTGGTTGATTTTTTTCTTCTTTTTTTTTTTTCTCTAAAACATAATAACGATAAGGTAATTTTTCTGTATGACAGGTTGCCGCACACAAACCAGTTTCACTCACCAAAGTTCAGATGTCAGACAGGAAATCTCTCAAAGCGTCTCGAGACCAAACGTAAGTTCAGAGTAAACTAACATGGCCGACTTGGAAGAAGGAGGAGGATGATAGATGATGAACTATGTAGAAAATACCATAAAAGCCCACTGAACTTTATGGTCCACCACGGCGGTTGTTTCGTCTTCTCTTTATTTTGGATTGCCCTCCATTTTTCTGTCACCTCACCTTTTGATTGGATACACGTCAGATCAGAGCATTCCTGACGTCCTTCACTCTGAGCACACCGCCGGAAGATCTTTGAAGATTACCCTAAGAGCCTTTCCGATATTCGGGGCTTTCTTCAGATTGGTGGATTTGCGGAAAGCTGATGCCAATCGCAATCCTGCTCAACAATCCTCTCGGGGAATAATTACTTTATACTCTGATGACTGGAAGCAGAGAGAGTCGTCTCCAGTTTGTGAAAATCACTTTTCACACCGATTACCCACCAGAGACTGACTCGGTAAAAAGTATTACTTACCACCGTGAAATGGCGCCTAGAATTAGGCAAGATGCATTTGGCAGAAAATGGACATTCTGTGTTTGAAATGCTGCAAACAAAAAAAAAAAAAAATGTTAATGTAATTTCATAGATCATAAGAGCCACCTTGCAACATCTTGGCCAAAGCAATCAGACATCTGCAGCTCCTGTGGGATTTTGCCTGCCTGCAGTCACCAGTCGCTACAAAAACAGGTGCAGGAGGGGAAAGCATGACTCACTGATTCTTTCTAACCACAATGGCTAGTTTGTGTTTTCGAGTCAAAGGGGCCGCTGTAGCTCAAAGTAATGGCTCTTGTTGGTTCCTTTAAAAAATATATTAGAGAGCTCTACACAACACATTCTGTTGCACACACAGTTCGTTTCAGGAGAATTGTCAGGAATATGTAATTCGTTTTCCAACGTGGGGGCTTCCAGAACAGGACTGAAGAGCAGTGGGAGAAGGTAGCTGGATTTGATGTTTCACTCAGGAACGGCAAGCCGAGTCTGTTTGTCATTTACCCTGGGAAAACATTTCACTAAGGCAACATTCACACTGCAACTGCTGTGTTCGTTTGTTTGTTATTCAGCCAGCGTTTGTGAGTCTGGTGGACATGGAGCATTTTGGGGATTTTCAGTTCAAAACATCTTTTTCTTCAACTTCTAAAAATGTCTACTTCATCTTAGTTACAAGCAACAAATATGGTACATATTTGCCTTTTATGCTTCATAGTTAATTGGGGGTGCTGTGGTAGTGCAGGGTCAAGCTGGCAGTCGCAGGTTCGATTCCCGGCCTGGTGACCTTTGCACCATGACTTTCCTCTCTTTCTTTACCTACCTTATCTTTCAAATATAGACCTTTCTCAAACTGCGGTCCCCCGACCACAGGTGGTCCGCAAGGCACTGCATCTGAACAACCGTTTATTTGCCATAAGATGAACTCAAAGTGCGACACGGACAGTTAGCGTACAGAGGACTGTTTAAAATAACAGTGACGGGACCGCTTAAAGAAAAGCCCAAGAAACAACTGACACAAAAGTGAAAGTTTGTATATATTAGGATGTTGTATTCACACGGGACATTTCCAAGATAGGTGGTCTCTGAGTGTTTGTCAGTGGGTCAAGTGGTCCTCAGCCTGACACTGCAAGACAATTCATCAGCCTTAACTGAACAGACTGCCCCTTTAACCCACCAGGGACAGAGCTTTGCTTGTCCATCTCCTTCCTGCATTCAAAGCTCTGTTATCCTTCTAAGTAAGTGCAAATCTTGAATCATTTTCTGAATGGAGCCTGGGATTTAAAAGCTTTAAAATAACGACGTCCTGCACTGACTGACTGCTGTGGTGGCAGTGTTTGCATACTGAAGACACAGGCGGGTCGGCCAGTTTGCGAGGCAAGAAGCCGTTCATTTTCACCAATTTAAATATTTTACATCGGTATGTTTTCTCTTCTTCGTTGCTCTTGGGCTTTATTCTGGTCCTGGAGACAATTTGCTCACAAGCTGTTCCTTTGGCTCGTCTTTGATTCGGATCTAGCTGGTCTTCCATCTCATCCTATTATTCGAAATCACTGTCAGACTCCCAATTTTTCACCCATAAAGATCTTCTTTGGAGTCATCATCAAAAGTTTTTTCTCCTTTCCATAATCGTTTTTTGTGGTTCTTTAGGAAAGAAGCTTTCGGCCGTCTTTACATGTTTTGGTGAGGATCCAAAATGGCAAAGTTATATTTACTGTGCCCAGCCTCCGAGGCTCTTGCATAAGGAATGAAAAAGGAAATAGTATTGGTCCACACAACGCAGAGCGTGAAATGTGTGGAGAAAATGAGGGAAGTTGTTGATATGGATCTTATTTTTTTACTCATTTTAGAAACCTTTTGAGTTTCTAAAATGTCTCTGCTTCCAACAACAAATTGCACTCGTTAAGTGGAAACACCGCAGTTGCAAAATTGTGTCTGTGGAAAGCTAAAGCTCACCAACCGGCTGCAACTAGAACAAAATGAAAGCCGGTCGGCAGGCGAGTAGCATTGGACCGAAACTGACCTCCTGCTGCGTTGGTTCTTGTCCGATTCAGTGGACAAATGTTCTTTTTTGGCTATTAATAATAAAAATAACATAAAGTAAAATGAGATGTTTAAGAATATGCAGCAGATATTCAGAGTTCAAGAGTTTAAGCTTGGAAAGATTCTCTAAGTGTTATAATTCCTGTACGTTTCCGACGTTCCTGTTGTGTCTTTGGGGCTTCAGTTCTCAACTCCACCCATCTGTAGCTAAAACTGCTGTGTTTTTTTCTTTCTAAAGCGCAGATTTACTCCGGGTTTCGCTGACACGCGCTGACATCCTGTCTGTGTTTTACTAGAACGTGTCGCCTCTGATAAACAGGAGGTAGCCGTCGCTCTCGCTGCAGCGACTGATCCGAGCCAAACAACGAGCTATAATTTAATCCCCCTCCCCCATTTTAAGGGCACAAACCTAACAGCAGATGTGACCTTTAACAAGGTGAGATTATGCAAATTAAAATCATAATAAAAAAATAAAAAAAACTTTTCAATTATTCATGAAACTTTGCTCTCAAACATTTCCTTCATTTCTTTCTGGCTTTTTTTCCTCCTGCTAGGTATCTAGGCTCCCTGGAAGGCTCTATAAATGTGTTCTATTATTCATCAAAGGAAGTCCCCATCCACATTGTGATGCTGCTCAACGCAGCCTCAATGCAATACATGACAAATATCTTAATATGCGGCAGCTTGAACTGCACGCTCAGATTTGTGGCGCGTACCTGAACACGCACCCACCTGGCGACTCCTCGTGAACCCAGGCGTGTTTCACGTGGAGGCCTCAGGGAAATATGGGGCCATCGCGACTGACAACTGTTATAAGACTGCGAGAGCATATAGGTGTACAAAGAAACCTCTGCGTGCATATGTTGATTGCATAATGCTGTGCGGAGACATCGCTTGTGTCATCTTTTTAATTTCCTCCTTTGGTTCTCAAGATCACCTTGTGGGAAATTCGCTGGCAGAATGAAAGCCATCGCAGGCGTGCAATATTCTTTCTCGGTGTGTTTAAACTGTCACGTTAATGGACATTACACTGTCACTGATGGATCGCGCTGCAAGCGGATCGTCTGGCAGCCAAACAAAAAACAAAAAAAGCAACAAAAAAAAAAATGAGCTGATGTTTCTGCTCTGGTTTTGAATCCTTTGTTCACGACACAATTGTCTCATTGTTTCCAGCGCAGACGCAAGAAACAAAACATTTCATTTCACCAAAGCCCAGACAAAAGCGCCGTGCAGCCAGAAATTCTGCCAGTGGCACAAAAAAGGGACGTCGCCGGTGTTGGGATTGATGGATCTTTGTCACACGCAGCTGAACTTCGCTGAAGAGGAGAGTTGGAAACGCTACGTCGTGTTTGAGAAAAGTGTTTTTTTTTTATCTCACTCTTCCTTCCCAGCGCAGATATTGAGCAGCGCGTAAATCCACAGCCCACACATTCTGGTCACTCTTGGCACCATGTCAACGCTGGCCTTTTCTTCTCCAAACAATAGATTGTCCAGATGCCTCAAACAGAACAACTCTGTCTCAATCTGTTGCTTCCCACACAAACCTCTATTGAACGGAAGTGACTTTTTTTTTTTTTTTTTTGTGCTGCCTTGCTGGACACCTTCTTCCCTCCCACAGCGGCCACACCCTACATTACTTTGTGAGTGGAAGATTCTTGGCAGGGATTTCTTTGCGTCATTATTTTTGACCCATAATGATTTGAAGTGGCTCACAGTCACTGTGCCACATAATTAGATTGAAAGAGGGATGGACTCCTTTATGTTGTCAACTGATTTGATTAAATTAAAATGAAGATATTGGCTCTGGCCAGTGATCTGTTGGTTAATGTAATCGATAAACACGGGCGGGAGGGGAGGTAAGGCACATTGTTTTGCACTTTGTTTTGAGTTCAGATAAACTGTAGGGATGTATGGGGGAAAAAAATGCATAAACAGGGGAAATCGTATAATCTCATTTTCTGTTTATTCTCCGCCTTTACTGCTCGAATGGAGTCGACGGTAACCTTTTCCCCTATAGTTAATATTCGTTACATTCAACAGTTAGCAAAAAAATTTGCATCGGCAGAGCGGACTCAGTGGAGCTGGTATTCATCAGGATGACATTTGCTGTGAATCGATGCTTTGTAAATTAACAGGTTTTTTTTTTCTTTGCCTTTTTTAAATGACCTCATCTTGAAATCCCTTTTACCCTCTCGTCATTTTTTTTTCCCCTTCTCTTGTAAATCTTGTTCACTTTTTCATCTGCGCAGCTAAGCGTTCCTCGCTGCTATCAGTTCCTGCAGCCTTTGAAAGAATCGCCTCTGCGAGACAGACTGATAAAAACTCAGAGAAAATAAGAATTTAAGATTGAAACTACCAGGCAAGTGTTCACTATGCAGTGTGAGTACTGCCAAACTCAACAAAGGTAGACGGATCTCAACTAAAAAAAAAAAAAAAAAAGCCCATGGGGTCTGCTTCCATGGAAAATAAGGGAGTTCAAAGCAGCCAGGTGCTGCTAGTCAAATGAATAAAAAAAAAGCGATCATCATCAGCCGTCAGCATCGCCATTAAAGCTTATATTTTGGCAATTTGCCCGTCAGTAGCATTGGGGCGTGCATTGGCAGAATGCAAAGGGCTCAAAGACATCAGCGGTGATCTTACATAAGCCATTGTTGTCCGTCGTTCTCGGAAGGGTCAGACGGACGTTTCCGAACACTGAGGAGTCGAGTGAGAGACGGTGAAAGCGAGACGGATTCTTCACCGGTGGAAAACATCCGAGGCCGTTTCCTACAGCTAGTATTCCACTGAGCTCCCAACAAGGTCAGTCAGCCTGTGCTGAAGGCTCATGACATGTAGAAGCAAAAAGAGTTTGTTTGGAAAAGTGGCCAAGAGAAAGCCTCCTTAAAACAGTTGGTGTGCAAAAGACAAGCAACGATGCAGAGTCGCATCAAAAATACTCCCAAACACATTTTGTACAGAGTCTTTTTCATGTTTTTATATAGCCTTGAAATCGGTTTCTGTCTCTTTAAGAAGCTGCTACTCTTTACAGCGCTCTGCGTTCAGCACGTCATCATTACGATGCTTCTCCAGGATGCCGTTCACTGCCATGTGAGGAGCGTTGCAGTTTGCGTGATGAGCTCAGCAGGCTCTCAGTTAACCAGGTGTTTGCTAATTGCTGCTGCCACTAGTCTGAAGGAGACTGAAGGGTCAGAGTGGAAAAGGGGCAGATTGCAAGAGCAAATCCCCCTTTTCATCCACCCTTTGGTAAATTTCAGGATAAACGCTTAAAAATAAATACATTTTAATCTATAATAACTCGGCTGCTGATAACTTAGAAACTAACGTCAAAAGACTGAATGTTTAATGGAATGAAAAAGGCTATAATAAACGCTGAAGTAAAGCAAAGTTTATACAGTCCCTTACGTTATCAGAGATGCATGCTCAATCGGTAAAACATGCCAAAGAACTGAATATGTAGACAGACTAAGAGGACTAAATGACTTCTGCAGCACAGCATCACATCACTCAGATTCTAATCAGCACCAAGACATCTGGGAATTGCTGAGTGAGACAATCCTCTTCTCAGTAATTACCATCATCGAGATCAAACAAGTAAATATTCTAGTTTCGGCTCTCTCCTTCCCCATCAGTCATCCCCCAGACCTTCAGCAACCAGTGTTCGACATAAGCACCTTTATTGCAGATGGCACCTGTGATCATGACAATGATAACACCAGTGGTAATATGATTTTATGAGGCCTCTCATTTGCCATCTGCTTACCTCTCCTCTCCTGCTCCGAGTGCGCGGGCCTCCGTCTGAACCCCCTCCCCGAACCATCTGGCCTCTTGTGCTAATCCCCCCATTGATTTGTCTTTCTAACCCCATTCGCCGTCCAACTCCACTCCATTTTCAAAAACAAACTCAGAAAAGCTGACTTGAGTCCTAATGAAGTGATTATGCAGTGCGGTGGCTACAGTTCCATTTCTTACTTCACTGATCTGTGTTCACTGGATAATTTCACCGACTGCATTTGCTCCTTTCCTTCTTAGGCCATTACCAGAGCAGCTATTTTCCAAACATGGGTCCGATATAGTCACTGCACTGAACTGGATTCTGGTTAAAGTAATCTCATCTGTGTGTATGGGAGTTGACTGCATGCAGCCGTAGTTTTAAAGTCAGATGCGTTCATCTATTGCCAATAATCGTGTTTGCGTGCAAATAGATTGCACTGTGGGATTTAAATCCACAACCTTTTTTTTTGCTTTAAGGCAACAGCTTTGCACCACAGCAGATACGATGAGATGAAATGAACAAACTGGACTTTTCTTTTCTTTTTTTTACTTGAATGAGAGATCGTGAAAACGAATAATTTAGTTACATTTATAATCGAATTAGTCCGTACGCTCAAATTAACTGCACTGTGATGAACTGAACTGTGAATTGATTAGTTGTGTTTATATAAATATATAAATACTGTTTAAAAACAATTCAAATAATTTGAATTACCTTATTCTTTTTCTTTTTTTTTATTTTATTCCCCCTCACCGTCTAGGAAAACTTTCAGCAGAGTCATTCGTCTGTTAATTCACAGATGCAAATTTGCATGTCGGACTTTTGCTAACTCTTCAATTTCACGCAGCGTCACAAGGCCTCTTCACATCGAATTGTAAAGCTCAGCTTGCATGGAAATGTGTTTTCCTCGGCAACAAAGAGTCCGCCGCAACAGCCGACGTTTCAACGAGCAACTTGCTGCATGGAAAGTGGAGTGTGGATTTGCCAGCGTGCTGACAGAGCTGAGCTTTGTTACAGATGGCAAACCATGTATAGAACGACTTCATTAAAGGCTTAGCTGATGTTCTGCATGCAGAACGTTCGATAAAGTCTGCAATGAAAGCAGAAATTCACGTCCGCGGCTATTGACAGGCGATAAGATTGGTGTGGCTATAAGGAAGCTAATGGAGCGTTGCAAACAGTCCTGATTTTAAAAAAAAAAAAAATAAATAAAAATAACTTGATCTATGCAGAGTTTAAGAAGTCACTAAATAACTAACTGACAGCCATGCTTGCCTCAGAAAACTTATACTGGCTATTATGTTTCATTTTTGCTTGCTTCTTTTTCTGATAAAAAATACATAAATAATAATAATAAAAATAATGTTTCTTTTTTCAAGAAAAAATGCACTTTTGCTTGAAACTGCACAACCTGAAGTGGCTTTGCAAATCTGGCACTCTCCTTTAGTCAAAGTCTGCCGAGTGAACGATCCTGCATGAATCCCTGTGAAGGAAACTGTCAGTGGAAAAGGAACAAAAAATAATCAAGAAATACATCAGTGAAGGTTTTGTCATGTTCTGACCTAAGACATAAAAACATGTTTAAAAAAGTAGTTTTATCCAATAAGGTTTTCTTGCAGCAGTCTCAGAGTTCTGGCTCGTTCACTCTCACCAAACGAACAAACTCTGAAAAGGCTTAACGACATCTTTAATTGAGGCTTTCCGGAGACACCTCAGTTGACATCAATTGACTGAATATCAAATGAAATATCGAACGTGACAACTCGATTTGATATTCAGTGCGAAGCCCCACACCTGCCAGACGACCCCGAGGGTTCAGAAAACAAGACCAGCTCTCTAATCCGTGACGTCGTCGACGATTCCCCTGATGCGTTGATCTCAACCTACCCTGCCTACGCAGTTATCTGTTGGGAGAAATACTCAAGCAGAGAAGGATACCTGATGCTGAGGCTGTAAATAGACCTTAAATAAACACAAGTCGGTGTTTATTTAAACACAAGCTTAACCCGATTCTAGAAATTGTCACATGAATGGAAAATCAGCTCGAAACGGGCCAAATCATTTCCTTTAATGATGAGAAAGATTTTCCATTTATCTATACAGGTTATCTCATTAAGATTCAAGATATCATTTAAAAGAGTCCATCGTGAAACGAATAAAGAAACTGAACAAAATTCACTCAGAGCAGAGATGAACTATTTTCAGCTGCAAACACAAATGCAGCAGATGGTCTGGCCCCGTAGAGTCTTGATCTCAACATTGTGGAGTCAGACTGGGATTGCATGAGCAGACTGGAGATACTAATACAGCCTAAATGTATGCAGATCCCCCAAGACGCAAGCAACACTAAAGCTGCCAGTTCTGGTGAAGTATTAAAACGGTCCTGTTTCAAATTCCAAGCTTGCTCACATAAAGTTAGCTTCACCTTGTTTTTTTTTTGTTTTGTTTTGTTTTGTTTTGTTTTTTATCTCATCTGCACTAAAAGACACACTGAAAAAAAAACCCAATCAAAATCAATTTCACAATTAACATTTAAATAAATAAAATTAGTAAAATCCTATATAAAGTACTTAAAACCCCATAAATTGAAAGTGATACCGTCTAAAGTCGAGTGGTAAAGAAACAGTGTTTTATCTGCTTTCACCTTTTGCTCGTCTGCATCTGCAGTTGATCTTCAATCAAACATGCGGCAGCACGAGTTCTTTTGAAACAATGGTTCGAAAAACATTCACAAAGTGAATTTTATTCAACAAAAGCAAAAACCTTCAAGTATTCACTCTTCTTTTCTTTTTCTGCTTGTTTGTTTGTTTTTTTCTAAAGCTGACAAATATTTGAAAAAGAGAAATAAAATTAGAAGAACCTTCCATTGCCATGTCGTCTGTCCTGCGCAGACACTGCATCAGTTTGGAGAGTTTGGCTTGTATAACGCCGGGCTGGTCTGACTTTTGTGCTTCACAATAAAATATTTTTACTCCGTTCCTTCATTCTGAGGGTCAAGTGCTTTTCAGCGTCCACCTCGCTTTTTCTTGGAAACAATTTTTTAACTTCCCTGAATGAATCATGTCCCCAGTGACTTTTGAAATAAATGTGTTCTTGTTTCCTCCTGATCATAACAGTCACTCAGGTTGTTTTAGTTCAAGTCAGTAAACCTTGAACAAAAAAAAAAAGTTGGTTTCTTATCTTCTGAGAAATGTAATAAAAGATGTTTTTAAATACATAAATAAATAAAAACAGTTCTGTGTTATTTTCCTAGTTCTGGGGACCAAATTCTGCTACCAAGTAACCAAACTACAAAGGTCAAGAACAATATTTATCCTATGCTTAAGGCTGTAGTTTTGCAGTGAAAGGATAAAGTTCACAGACTGGGCCTGAATATCAATATCTATAGAAATATATTTATTTGGGCAAAGACAAGACATAACACTATAAACCGTTGTCGTGTTTTCTAAGGTTTTGTATTATTCCGTCTCTTAATTATTTAAGGTATATTACTGTGATGATGAATATATTTTTCCTTTTGCTGATTTGACTTGCAGTAAGTCTGTAATACAGACATCTCATCCTGACAAGATCAAAACCCAGTTGAAAGAGAAGATTATTTTGGCCATTTACCTTGTTACATGACTGATGGGGAAAAGAAACAACGTGGACCGAACTGTACCGACTGAAAGAGGGGAAGAAAATAGAAACTCCCACAGTGTGAGGTTTACACATTCGACGCATTCGCACATAATTCGAGTTCTGCATAAAAGAGCAGCTCTGACAGTCAGGTATTCATCGCCTTCATCTTCAACATTGTCGTTCCATAACCGTGAAGAGCGGGGCTCTTTCTCCTCGGAGGAAGGTTCTCTGTCTGTAAGTGGATTTTAGACTCTATCAGAGGGACAAAAGAGGCTCCTGGCTGCCAGAAGGCATCATGATTCAGTTGCTGCAACGTTTCTGAAAAGAGGGCTTAACAACTTGTGGCAACAACAACAACAGAAGAGTCTTCAGTGTCTCATCCTCTTCTTTAGAGACGAGAAAACTCCCTCGTCTCGCTCATGAGCCGTCTGATCTTCTGCCATCTAGAAAACAACGTCACTTCATCAAACCAATTATAACAATGATCTTTAAGCGCTTTACTCCACAACTCATAAGGCTGTTTAATTCTGATCTGAATAACATTATTTTTAAAGCACTGGATTAATATTTCGATCGGTTGATTTGGCAGCTGGTCATTTTACTTTTTCCTATCTGGTCACGCTTGATTTATTTATTTATTTATTTTGTTCTCTTTGGTTTATTGTCATTCTGAATAGGGGACGAGTAACGTTTCAGTTACAACCTGCAAAGCAACTTGAGCAACTCAAAATCGCATCGACTTTCTTCCACAACGAACTGAAAACAAACGCAGATCAGACGGGAGTTTCTGCAAGCGTTTCACGTCTCTGTGCTGCGAAAGATCAGATCCTGTCTCTGCTGACTCCTGAAGAACTGTTCAATGAATCACTCAAATCGCTCAACAGATTCTATTAACCAGTGCAACTGGCAAGACGGTTTGAATTACTATGGTGGTATGACAAGTTGTTAAGAAAAATACTGTATTTATCCATTTCAAAACATTAAAAATCTAAATCTCGATTTACGGTTCAATCTTGGGTAAATACAAAAGGTCCTCAAGCAAACTGTGGCTCTTCTGAAAAGTGTTTTAAAATGATTGAACCACTAAGCGCCAGAGTTAAAACAGTTTAAAGATTCTGGAATCAATCTATGCATTTTACAGACCCAGATTAAAATACAGGATGAAAGTAACTTTGCAAAAAGAGGAAACGCCGGAGAAAGAATAAATGTGTTGGGCTGCTGATGTCCTAATGGTGCTTAAAGTTACATAATCAATTCCTTTATATGACTACATGTTATACTATGACTTGACAGGGTTTTGATAATAGAAGTGGAGGACTTTCTCAATCATTTCAATCAAATCTCCTCACGGCTTCCAGAAAATGTCCTCATAAATTCTGAAATGTTGGACACGTTCGATGAGAACACGAAGAAACATTTCATTGATCCAGGACAAGTTGGGCAAACTGAGTACAGAAAAACTGTTCTTTTCAAAACTTTCTGTTCCTTGTAAGACTCCCTGAGGCCTTCGCACTTTGAAATGCAAACCGGAGGAGATTAATAATACAAACAGATGCCATGTCAGGAAAATCGAACATCCAACTCTCCCCTTGACCTGATTTCGCCTGGCTAAGAGAAGCCCACACGCCACCCGGTCGACCCTCAGCAGATTCATCGAGAAATATACTTTCCGTCCATTTGCATCATGCTGATCTTCGACGGCTACATTTGAAAGCCAGCCTGCGGTCAGTGAACCCTTTTAAAAGAGATCCGTCTGTTTAGGAGGAACGACGAGGGGGCCAGAGAACCCGTAAAGAATGGAGCACACAGATTCATTGTTAACCACCAAAAGCTGTTCATTGTGTCCTCTGTGTCGCACGCTGAGCCTTTTAATGCTTTTATTTAACTAGGGAACATTAGCCAACTTGGAGATCAGCTGTTGTCTGGGGGATTTCATTGAGTTTATAAAAATTCTAGTTGGATGGACTCCTTACTGAAGCCTCTTTAGCAGCTTCAATTAAAAAACAAATGGCAGGACATTAACAAATTGAGGACTAAACTCCATTACTTTGAGTTACTGGTTTGAACCAAAAGTGGAGTTTCTTATCACTGTAATTAAAAGTACTTCTATTATCCCATTTAGGTGCATTGAATTTGAATTTATTTGATATTTCTTAGTTCGGATCATGAGCTGATGCACATGTTGCAGCCTGTAAAGGGGAATAATGGAAACAGACAAACGACGGTACTCTGTTCGCTTCCAGTGTTCATAACGGAGGAGCAGAAGCAACGCAACCGATCGAGACACGATCAGTGAACAAACTCTCAAAACTTAAAATCTAAGCAGGTTGAACTCTCTAAATAATTCACACAAACTTAACCAGAGAAGTAACGTTAAAGAAAATACATTTTAAACTCGGTTAAACCTATGCATCGCTTTACTGTATAAGTCTGTAGTTTTTAACTTGCTAGACCAAAGTAATCGATCATAGATCTCCAGATCTGCAATCACAGACTACTTGGTTTTACTCGGATGAATGAAATGAATTATGGTGGGGGGTGTTTTAAACTAAAACTGCAAAACAATATTATTTTTGCTTATCGCTTTTTTTCTTTTTATTTACCTAAAGTAGTTTTATAACCACTACACACAGGAAGGACAAATTCAAACTACCGAACCTAAACCAGAGCCGTGATGTTCTGTCTCCTCTAGTGAATGTTCCTAATGAAAGCAGTCGTTTCTTTGTGGTAAATTCTTGGTAAATCCATTTCCCTCTTACTTTAAGCTTCATTGCGCAAACTGAAGGCTTACTGTTCGTCTCTATCACCAAAGCTCGTTGCTCTACACGTTCACTTCTGGGCCTCAGGTAAGAAGAGAGCCAAAGCACATAAAGGTTGTCTTCACTGTTTACCGCACATCGATGACGAACTGAGAAACTTTGCCCTTTGGCATCGCTCAGTAGTTAGGCTGGGAAAGGGTTAACGACGTGCAAAACTTGTATACGCCAGAAACAGATGATGAAACATATATTCCTCACAACACCCTCAACCACATTGAGCTTTCTACACCCAGGTCAGGAATCCAATTTTCCATAAATCCTTCAAGTTTCTCAAATAGTTCAACTGAACAGGCCAAAATCAAAGCACAAAGTACAGTGAGCTGCTGGCCTTCAAGCACGGCCTCATGAGGAATTTGTTTATGTTGACAGGACGCAGTTTTCTTATTTAGTCAAAGCACAAACGACATGTGAAGCACGAATGCAAACAGTGATTCTTTTTCTGAGTGGCCTGGTACGGTGTTATTACTGATAACTCTTTTTTAACAGCACAAGATGGATGATTTCTTGACAGATAAACTCACCTGATGATCATAATATGAATTTCTGTTCAGGGTTTCCCCCAGAAAACTTGCTAAGCCATGTTTTTGAGTACAAAAATGTGTAAAGTTGACAGGAAATTTGTAAATATTACTTGATAGTTATGCATTTTTGGAAGACTGGGAGATTAATACCGAAACACCAACTATAGAAAAGTCAATAATTTAGAAAAACCTCAGATAAATTACCAATGTTAAGCCTAGTTCCCTCACTTATAACATAGTGAGGGAAACCCTGCTGTCATGTGCAACAAGAGAAATCTAGAAAGATATTATCTTCTCCTATCGGACCATTATCCATAAAGCCGAGGTTTCCTTTTGCCACGCTTTGGTTATGAGTCATTTCCGTGTTTCAGCCTTTATTTCTGGCCGCTGTTTCTTTGTTGCAGTGGCTGTTGTTGCTGCTTTGGCCCGAAAGCTTTGACAGTTTCACACATGCTGCCCCGGTCACTCGTCTTACGTTTCGCTCTAATGCAGGAAGGCAGCTTGCCAAGCCAAATGCTTTTCGTCCAACTGACGTAATGTGATGCTGATTTTCCCCCTGAGTCTAATATTCCCTCATTTACAGTAAATTCAGCACTGATTGGGATGTACAAAGGAAACGTGCTCAGGATAATGCGCACATTTCATAAATTTGTTTATGCAAATGCAGTTTTCTCAATTGAAGTATTAAAAAATGTAGGGAAATCCTGCCAGGTCCTACTTATTTTTGCTATGATCACCGTACATTGAAGTGTAGCTGGAATCATAACAGATCAATTTTTTTTCATTTAGCTGAGTAGACGTTTTGTCACATTGAGTAAAGCTAAATTTTATTGATGCAGAGCAACAACTTTATACAGCTCAGAGCTCCTGATAAGCAAAAACACAGTTACTAATGGGGGATTTTTTTTGTGTGTCAAAACTTGACAGAAACACAAACTAGTTGCGAATGCCAGCAGACTGAAATGGCAAATCAGTTCCAAATAAAATACAATCTGGGAAAAGATAACCAGACAAAAACGACCTGGCAATCATGGGACAGTGTGAAGAAACACTCCATTCAAACTTCTGTTTTAACAAAAATGTTTAAATAAATATGAAAAAGTTGAAGCTTAAGCGCTGGGTTAAGTTTAGAAATCTTAGATGAAGCATCATGAACATCAAACTTCTTCTGCTACATGGGGGCACTTAGCTAATTACACACCTTTCCTACATTGGGGCTAAAACTAGGGGAGGGTTAATAAATGAGAGCAGAGTTTGTCGTATTTGCCTTGGACCAGTTCTTATTTTTGGGAAAGTTATCCTGACATATTGTGTTGGTTGGAAGAAAATTAGGATCTTAGTTTGAGACAAAAACATCTAACATGTACCTAGAACATTAAACAGACACACACATATATATATATATATAAGACTGTTAGGCAAAGCTAACCTGATGCATGACCAGACAGGAACGAGTGAGGTGTGAGGATTAAAATGGAGGTGTTTCTTTCAGACGGCTGCGTTTCTCTCACACATTCAGACCAGGCAGCTGAAAAACATGGTTAATAAGCTTCAAGCAAGAATGCGAGTGTGTTTAGGGCGCTGAAAATAAATGTTTCAGAAGCACATCTGTCTCTTAGGTAACAAGGTTCTTCGGGGCTTTGTTTGCTGTTCCAGACCTCAAACCATAAACAGGAATACATTTTTTGTGAGAATCAAATGTTTGAAACAAACTCGGAACTGTAAACCAACACCGCCATTGCTCTGTTCAAAAAAAAAGTTTCTGAATGATTCAGGTTTTTGTTTTATTCTTTCTCTTTCACTCGGAACTGTCCCGCGGTTGTTTCTTGTTCTCCTAAACAAGAGAATGGCTGAACAGAACAAACCAGAGAGGAAATGAACTGGGACCAGTGGCAGCCGAGCCACCTTTACGTCAGAGGCACAATAAAACGGCAACAATTATTTCCTTTACAGTCACATACAAATAAGATGGGTTGTTTATATATATATATTTATTTATTTTATTTTGTTTCACAATTTATAAGGTGTTTATACTTCTTTGTACACTGAGGGGAAACTTACATAACACTGAGAAATAAAGCCTAATTGGCCATTTCTAACCGTCTGCTCTGGCAATGTGATGGCAAACCTGTTAAATCCTGCTTTATATGAGTGAGGACATAATTGTAAGGGCTGTTTATTGTTTATGTGTTTTTCTCCATGAGTGGAGGTGTGGTTAGGTACACCAGAGGCAGCAAAAAAAAATAAAATAAAATAAAATAAACACATCTAACATGTACCTAGAACATGACGCACTCTGTTCACACTAAGTTGATGGAAATTAAAGGGTTAAGCTTATAAACAAAAAACAACAAATATGTCTGAGAGAAGAAAAAGTGAACTAGGGCTGGTTTTTGGCAACAATGTTTTAGAAAGTTAGTGCTTAAAAACTATACAGGTTATTCATTATATTATTCTACAGTCTAAATAGGTGTGAATGCACAGCAAATGGCAACTTGTGCTGTAAACACATGGAGAAGGTGTAAGTAGGTGTTGGAGCAGGTAATATCATCTTGGTAAATATCTGGTGTTCAATAAAAATGTAAATGTTTCAAGAAGACAGGAAGTAAAACACATTGTTTCTTCCTTGCAGAATCACAACAAGAAACAGAATCGTTCCAATTCAAACTAGCCAAACCTGATTGTGATCAATTTTTTTTTCATTTACTCATATCACCAAGCCTGCAGCTGGTCAGAAACCCCTCAAGACCAATTTCAGAATGACTGATCGGAATCATGACATCTCGTCTTTAGTTAGACAATTTGTTGTTTATTCCCCATAGAGGGGAATTTGCAGCATTTTATGTTTTCAGTCGGAGTTGAATTCAGGCCAGACCGGAGTAGTGACCAAGCAGGACCTCCCAAAACCCGCAGCTGCCCCATTCGGTGGAACAACCTCAATACCGCATCCACCGAACAACCAATCTCCCTTCCAACGCCGTTTCACCTCCACTTCATTCTCCTGCTCTAATAAAACCCAGCCAATATGGCTTCAAGCTCCCTCTAGGCTAGGGACACCCGGGAGGCACCCCCTGCTAGGAGCACAAGCGGCCCCCCACTAGGATCAAGAGCAGGCCCAAATCTGCCCCAGGCCCCAACCCCATATTATGTAGGACTGGTGGAAGATTAATAAGCATGCTATTATTGCTAATAGCACACCAATTTTTGTTTAATCCAGACTGGTCAGTGTGTGTATTATGCGGATTGATTCTTTCCAGCCTCCTATCTTGCAAATGATTTTTATCAAGTGTTAAGAACACCAGAATATTGTATAATTTAGTCCTTAATTTTCTTTATCTTTAGCTGATTGATAGATATTGATAAGTCATCGTCATAAGTATATGAAACCGCCGACTCTTAATCTTCGTCTCGTCTGTTTTTAAAAGCCAAATAACAGAAAGAGTCATTGGTGATATTTTACAGCCATAGCAATCTGTCCATCAGCATGAATTATTAATGCACACATACATTCACACAAGCACATGATTAATCATGGCCAAATCTAAAAAAAAAAAAAACATCACGACTGGCCGATTCAAAGACCGGCGCAAACTCAGTCTTTCAGGTAACACTATCAATTTGTTCCAGGCAAATTGATGTCGGCCCTTGAAAGTGTAAAAAATTTGCATTAGTGGTAAAATTGCGTTGGTGAACCGGGTGATTCCAGAGACGCCAGACATGCCGACTCCATGGTGAGTGTATATTTTGTGGCTGGAGGCACAAGCAGGGGAAACCTTTGCCAAATGTGACAACTGGAGAGGAGCAGAATTTCCAGTCACACCAAAAGCTTCACCAGCAGACAGACACAGACAGTGAAATGTCAATGTTTCATACTGAAAAATATACCGACTGCCCCTTTTTTTTTTCGGCTTTGCACGACTCAAACCTCGTAAAGACAAAAGAAAATATTTCAAACACTTCTGTGAGAATGTGGGAGCCAAGCCTGAAAGTTATTTTCTACCATATCAAGGTCTACATGCGATTCTGTCATGAAAATCCACCAGAACATCCGTTTCATGCTCCGCAAATCTAAACATCAAAAACACCAGCGAAACCTCGGCGTTTTCCCCACGCAGCACAAAATATGTGAGAGATAATATTTTCATTATGTAAACTTTTCGGCAGTCATTAGTTTATGTGAAATATTTTGGTAGTCTGCCTCGATGAAGGTTGGAAAAAGAAAAAAAAAAACATAAATTTCAACCTCGGACTGAGTGTTTAAGCGTTTGTGAACACACCGTTTCAACCTGCAGTTGGAAACTTTTCAACTTTGCGGTTCAGAAATAACCCTGTGGAATTCCTTAATAGGATAGATATGCTTCAGAGGATCCCGAAGAAGTGAAATCCAATATAAGGTTTAACTGCTTTAATTGAGTTAGAGGAAATCTGACCTAAAAAATGTCAGAGGCAAAGAGTTTGACAACGATTTCACCCACAGATCGCAAAGTCGCTCGGATACATTTTCCTTGCAAAATGCATGAGATTTTTTAAAATGTCCAAGGGTAAAAATAGATCCTGCACTGTGCGGTTTGCAAGACTGTAAACTCAGAGGAGAAACACGATTCAGTGAAGCAAGCTGCAGCCAGTCCACTGGTTTCAAAACATTGTCCCTCCCTCTTGCCCAGTCCACCCATCACCGCCTCTCACAAGACGGATGATTACATTTATATTCACACACCTTGCTGACAACATGTCATGGTAAACGTAAAAAAGTGAAATGTTCCTGAAAACAGTGCTGCTAATAGAGCTATGAACAACTTTAAAGCTGTGGGAGAAACGATGAATGACGATGCCCGTCAGCGGAGCAGCAAACCGTTAAATATAAAGCTGAAAGTGAAAATATTTATGGTCTGCTTATATTGCCTTTCCTGTTGAAAGTCAGTGCTTTTCGGTTGCGCCGCATATTAAATGGACGTCCCGTCGATGATTATAAAGAAAAATCTGGACAAATCAATACTGTAGAACTACAATCTCCAACCTTCCTTTCTTCAGCAAAATCATTGAAAAACTGCGTTGCTACGGTTTCAACGGTTTCTTAGCAATGAGACGCCGCTTTCATGACTTTCAGTCCAGTTTCTGAACCAGTTTCAGTCCAGGTTCTGCTCACTATGGTCAGCAGAACCTGACCATAGTGCTGGTTCAGCTGGACATCAGCGCTCACTGTTGACCGTGGCGTATTAAGAGCTGGAGAGCTGGGTAGGATTCTCTTGATTGGTTAAAGTCTTACTTAAAGAACAGGAACGTCTTTGCTTCAATAGGTGATTTCTCATCAGAGTGGCATCCCCAGAACCAGAACCGCAGACACTGTGTCTAGTTTTGCAAAAGTAGGTTTCCTTCTTAAAAAATCTTAGAGAGGTTAAAGTTTCCAGAGCTATCGCTGTCGTCACGCTGCTGTGGGTCCAGGCTGCTTAAGCAGAGCGGCTCGCCAAGCACAGCCTGTAGCAAACCTGCAGAAAATAATCACACCACAGCTATTTCTCGATAATGTTTGTTGACTTTTGGACACCGCCTTATTTGATCTGCAAAGCAACGTGTCTAAGTTCAGCTAACAGGCTGGCTGCTACCATCCTTCTGTCCCCACGGCAACCCGCTGTAAGACGACGCTTAGATATGGATGCTTGGTGACTGGTTGAGGTCAAACTGTCCATTAACCGTCTCGTCCTACGCTTGTTATGGAGATCGAGGATAAACCGGTGACAGGACTTTTATAATAACTGTGACTGTTTAGATAAACTCCTGGTTACTCTGTGTGACAAAAGACCATTTCCTTAGACTAATAACATGTTTCAATCTATTGGTAATTAGCAATAGATTGCAATTACCATACATCATAATGCATTGGAATACGTCTGTAAAAGGAAAGAATGAGTGAGGCTCAAAAAGTACGCTCGGCATCTGCTCATTTCACACAGTTGTAGGCAAATAGTTTTTATAAACAACTCAGAAAAAGAAAAAAAAAAAAAAAGTGTGACTCCGATCGTCAAAATAAGTTTAAATCCACGATATTTTTAAGCATGCAATTTAAGTCAAATTTTCTCCCTTCTGACTCAACTCGCAGACAAGAGTACTAGATGGAAGCTGCAGAAGATTTGCTCTACCACGTGAGGTAGCTTGAAGCTGTACACTGCCTGCAATGCCTGTCAATCTCACAAGGTACTAAGAATAATAATTAGCCTGCAGGGTTATGATTTCAGGCTCCCAGCAAAGCAAACAAAGACGAAAGGGGAGGAGGGGGAAACAGGAATGTAGGTCTACGAAATTCTGCCAGAACCTAATGTTCGGCTTGAAAGCAAGAGGCATGCAGGGATGTGAACTCGCTGCGATTCAGACGAGCAAATTTGTCACTGGTAGGAGTTTTGACATCTGTGTGGAAGCATGTTCCCTCTGAAATACTCAGATTAGAAATACATATAAACCTAAGACCTGTGAGACGAAAAAAAAAAAAAAAAAAGAAAAGAAAAATGGGTTCATTGGAAAGAATGAAAAATGGATTGAGGACAGGTTGGGGGCGGCTCGTAATGAGATACTGCAGCACCTTCTGCGGCGTGTGTGATCACCATGGGGGAGAACTCATCTTTTCCAATATTCTCAAACTCTGTTTACTGTCCCCAATTGCACTTGATCATAATGGAGCGAAAGTCTGCCTGGTGTCTCAGAGGTGCTTACGTCGGCAAGTCGGGAAACTAATTAGGTTAGATGAACGCGCAAACGCTAAAGTCTTCATCTAGAATAATTCATGTAAAAGAGGGATCTATTTAAAGAGCTTTGAACAGGCCATTGTTGACTTTTCATCCCTAAAGTCGAAGAGCTTTGGACTCGACTTGGACTTCCTCGGCAACGGCTTGTGACTTTTTATCGTCTTGAAGACTCACAGCGAACAGTGAACGCACCGTGATGTCGCCGCGCTGCGTTTCCGCCAGCTGGGAGCCTCTCCGGTATTTCCTCTTCCTGTTGCTTTGCCATGCATGACTCTTTTTTTTTTTTCTGCATCCCTCAATGACATAAACCAGGGAGGGGGGGAAAGCATAACTGATTTCCTGTTACGAGAGCAAGTCTTTGTGCCACGAAGTTAGTGCATCAAAACCGACAGAAAGTGACTTCAAAGTGATTTTTTTTATACTGTTATCATTATTGTTTTAATGGTTTGAAAAATATTGGTGTTTGATAAGTGTAATCAATCGTAATGAAGTCATTACAACCCCTCTAATTGATTTTATTTTATATTGGTCCTCAGCACAACAATGAAGCCACAAAATGGAAAACAGCGAAAATCCTGAAATTGAAACAGTTTGGTGATCCAGTTCCAGTCTGTTTGCTGTCACATGTGGCACTGCTAATGCCAAAGATTGGCAAAAAAAAAAAAATGTGTTAACAAGACTTAATGACAAAACATGATGTGGCCAGGTGGCAACATTTCTTTTCTCTGTGATGATTCACACATTCCTGTTCCTGCTGCAGCAATCAGAGTTGCTCTACTTGGGAAATCGTTTGTTTTATAAACTGGAGAGTTTTACGCCTCGTAGAAGCCATTGAAATTCCTGGGCTGCTCGACTTTGTGTCGTGTATTTAGCCTAAAGCATGCTTATAATAAAAACAAGACAGCATTGCTCTGCTTGCTGTGTAAATTGTAATATTCACTATTGATATAAGAATCTCTGGAATATGGAATTATTTAGACATGGCGTCTAAATTTAAGCCTTTCTAAGACCTCAAAACTATCAGATTTTGACATTAGTTGAAACGCTTACTGCGTTGGTTTTGAAGGAAATAAAACAGAAAATAAAAATGGTCGCCGCTGGGAAGAAGACATGACGAAAGGGAGCTGCATAGGTTTCCTTCACATTATAAAGAAATAGCTGCAGCTCTGCTTTTCTATTTCCTGGTGGCAGCTCTGATCTTCCACACATTATAGCCAAGGATTTAGAAAGACAGACTTTCTCAAACAACAAGCTCTGCATGCATATGTGGAATAAATACAAACTTCTCTCCAAAATATTAGAACATATCAACAAAAGATATAAATTCAACCTTGCAGTTAAAATACTTTATTTAAGAAACTCAAAAGTTCTTCGCACTCAGCTAAAAAGAAAAGAATAATGAAAAGTAATAAACTACCCAAAACGACGAGCAGCAAATGAGAAAAAGAAGAAAACGGTGCATTCCTGTAAGTCTGATTAAAATATTCTTTAAATGAGAAATCAATAAATCAACTGCGCTGATTGATCAGTTGTCTGCGGCGACAGACACTGAATTTAGTTTTCATTGAATCAAAATGCATCTTGAAAGATTTTGGGACAATTTGGAGAGATGCGCGGCAGGTTTGATGTCACGTCTGTCAGTGTTGACGCTTTTGGGATCCTTTAAGTCGTACAAATGTTCTTCAGCGCATTATTGTTTATAAGTGCCAGCGGTTTGCTGCAGCGTGACAAACAAAACTATTCTGAGCCTTAGCATTGTCTCCTTTGATATCAGACAAGAGCATTTTAAAAACTGCTTTAGCTTAATGAACGTTGTGTTTCTTAATGAGGGAATCTTTATCGTATTTTCTGTGAGTCACAGATGATCCACCCGACCTCACACTGACCTCGTCGGAACTGAGAAGTGAGCAAATTAGTTCAGAAAATGATTTGATTTGGCTCGTTTACTGAAATATTTTGTGCATTTGAACAGGTTGTTCGTGAACAAAACAGTACTGGTCACTGCAAATCAGTTAGAGGTGCAGAAAACGCCCTGAGCTTCCAGCAGGACAGTGGAAATGTTTGTAGAAACTAACAGCCGTCTCTCAGGGCAGAGGGGCTGTCACTTCAGTCAAGCTTTGTAATGATTTTACAGGCAAATGTATCAGACTTCTTCTCATAATTTGTCAAATTTAACATTGAGAGGAAACTTGATTAAAAATAGGTTGTCCTGTCTTTCAAATGGACTCAATTTTCATGAAAAAGGGGGGGGGGGAAATCTGTGAGTCTGGCTCTATTTGCACTTTCCATGAGAGCTATTATGTGTACTGTGTGAGTCTTGGAGGATAAGCATTATCCTTACAGCTAAGAAGGTCGAGCTAATTTTGCAAACAGTCTCCAAATAGATTCTCTTCTGGTCATGCTTGAGCTATTTCAGTTCCTAAGGCGAAACGTGTGAAGATTTGTCTGTCAGGTCCTTCTTTGCTAAACTGAGAATCCGTGCTTTATTTTCAAATTTAATTTAAAGGCGCAATCGCACAGAAAGATTGTTTATAGTGGTTGCATATTGAATTAGGATAAAGTGGATGGAGCCGACTTTGTCAAGTCAGTGAGAAGTAGAAGCACAGCGTGAGTTTGACGCATTACAGTACCGTCTGCTATTTCAGAAAAACAGCAACAAAGATCACGTTTAACAACTGTGTAGGTTTTCTAGTGTCAAAAACCAAAAGAGACCAAAAGATGTTACTGTAGAGGTGAAACAAGAGAAATGAGTTTCATCTGGAAATTCTACCCAAGATAGAGTTAGAGGGTTACAACTCCTCACATCTTGTCTAATTTATTTTCATATTTTCTCAGATTTCAAGACGCAAGCTTTACGTTTGAAACGCTTCTGTTTAAAAACGATATTGTGAACCAAGCTATTAGAAGATGGCGAGGTCAATGAAATGCCCAAAAATAAAAAATAAAATGTTTTAAATCAACATCATGGTGAAATTAACAACGGCGAGCAGCAAAGCTTTCCGGTCGTTTAGCGCGATTCAATCAAACAAAGCTTCAGACTCAACGAGTTACTTTCTTGGACTTCACATCCGCTTTGAGCAGAGGACTGGTTTGGTCTTTTCCTGCTTAACATGCAAAAATCATCGGCACCTTTTGAGGAAGTTAAAAAACAAAAATGATTTATCATCATGTTGTAGGTGAGTAAAAAACATGTTAAAAGCACAGCAAAAGAAACTTGGAAGACGTTCCAAACAGACCCTTTAGTCTGCTTTTTTTATTAAGAGGTGAAAAAAAGCATCATATATTTGCCAAATAATGACAATCGAATGAGGACGTGGCTTGCTCCTCACCGGCGGCGCTTGAAAGAAGAGAGAGAAGTGAAGGGAAGGTTGTTGCCGCAACAATCAGAAAAATCCCCTAATGGTTCTTTATGGACGAAAAGCTCCTGCGGTGAGTCTGCATTGTTTGTTGCATCATGGATTATAGAAGCAAGCCCATCACAATGCATATTAACATCGCTATCAAAAAGAATAAGAGATGAGAACGCTGTAAGTCGCTCGGCAGAGCTGTCTGTATGTGTAAAGCTTTGATTCACGCTGTGTAAGGCGATGTTCTGTTTTCAAGAGTCACTGGGTTTTTCTCCAGGACCCGGGAACAATGTTTCGGCCTGACTCTCTTGCAGGTGAGGCCGTTTTCGACACAAACTCTCCCGAGACAGCAGCTTGTTAACCAGGTTCAGCTACATACTGCTGACGATGATGCACAAAAAAGTAAATAAATATATATATTTAAAAAAAAAAAAAAAAAATCAGCATTTTGTAAAGCAATTCTTAAGTATTTCTTTTTCTTACATATTCCAGCAGGTTGTATTCAAAGTTGGAAGTTAAAAACGTATCAGTTTTTGACCTCAACAAAAAAAAAAAAAAAAACAGCGACTTTTAGTATTCTGCTTTGTCAGCAAAGCGGACGGGTTTCTCTGACCTCGCGTTGGCTGTGGAGGAATCAATCAGATCCACTTCCTCTCACATCCTCTGCCTTTGAACCCGTTCATGATGCGACCATCTTGACAAAAACTCAACCTACACAACGCCCCATTTCCTCCGCTTCCACCAAGGGAACGGAAGACCGCCCTTCACGTTCTCGTAGACAACGCACTCTGATCCAAACTGACGACATTCTCATCTGTGACTTAAAGGGTCCGGTTGCTTTGACTCCGTCTGGACATTTGCTGCACAGTCACTGAAGACGTCGATCTCTCCGTTGTTGCGCAGGATGAATCTTGAAGGCCGTGAATATCGTCTCTTCATGCCGTTGCATAAGTTTCGCATGCAGATCAGGGCGCAGTGCCGTCAATTTATTCAGACGTATTTCAAACAGCACACCTAAGTTGTTTGTGATGTTCCTCGCTGGCTTCCTAGTTGTTTGCTTATTTTTTTTTCCTTTTTCTTCGACGGTAAAAGATTCAATTCTGTAAAGGTTTTCCCAATCTTCCTATTCTTCAAGTGAAATTATTAAAAGCTTCTCTTTTTCATTGTTTCTGTGGACTTCCTTTTATACCGAGAGCTCGCCGACAGAAGGTGCACATCTGTTGGCGGTCGAACATCTGGGATTGTTTGCCTATTTAATGAATAATTATGCTAATTTGATTGTCACTGGCTCATCCCATGCAAGAGATGCAAAATATGCTCATGCACAGGTTCCCCTCATTGAACAGTCTCCTCCCACCCCTCATGTTCACAAAGGTAAGCGAAAAGCAGAGGCTCGGCTGTGATCCCGAGATGTGGCAAGTTTCAGGGAAGGGAGCCACATAAATATATTTAAAACATTGGGGATGCATAGCAAAAGCGCAAACTGCAGTGTTTAAAAACGTAGCACGAGACGTCATTTACACAATGAACGAAAACGGAGATAAAGGAAAAGAAAAGAAGAAAATGTGTGTGTTTTTAACGAAGCAAAAAAAAAATTTAAAAAGAAGACAAAAGAAGGAAAGAAAACCAGAAATTACTTTCTCAAATAGAGAGCCCTTGTGCAGAAAACATGGAAACATATGCTGGAATCCACTGTCCAATGTCAAATACTTAAAAATAAATTCAGGAGCATACATATGTTTCGGTTATATGAATCTAAAATAGCCTGTAGATTTTTTGTTGTTTTTTTGTTTGTTTGTTTTTTCAGGAAAGCAAGGATGAATAATGTAGAGAAGCATCTCATCCCAGGGCTGCTGGGGGGAGAAACATAAACGTTCTCCACCCGTCAAGTGGAGGAGCTGCGCGATTCAATTAAGAAATGCCAAAACTTGATTAACTTGCTGTTAATTTATGTTCTAATTTTGAGGAGCCCAGAAAAAACAGATCTTGGAAGGAGATAAGTGTGGCGCCTTGACAAATTACGCGAAACACTTTCAGGTCACTTTCAACGTATCCTGAACTCTCAAGGGAAAGATGACAAAAACTATACCGTGTGTGAAAATGAAAGAAAACACTTCGAAAAACCAAACTCTTAAGAATGTTCACAGCTTTCAGGTACATCTGCAAAGCAAACATTCTCAAAGCAATGAGAGTACTGTCAAATATTTTTGTCAATATTTTTGTAACTCATTTCAAGGCTCTTAATGATAGACTTCAGATTGAATCGTCGCCTCACGAATGGTAATCAAATCCAGTCAAAAAAGGACATAAAGACTCCAATCTGTGCTGCTGTGGCTCTTTTCTCTACAACGTCCTGGGAACCTTGATGGAATGTGTTTCATTATAAGATTTAAGAGCAAAAAGAATCTAAAAGTGGAATCTCGACATTTCAGGAAAAAAAAATAATCTTTGATTTCTTGAAATTCTAAGATTTAGGATTTTACCTCTGTAAGATAAGTTATCCACAAAGTACCTTGGGCTTTAAGAGCGTTCCTAAAGTGGAACAAAATGTTAGCTGCAGTGAGTTCTCAGTGTTTTAACCAGGGAAAATGTTGGAAAGCCAGAAAGTAAAGACGTTTTCTGCGAAACGACAAAGCTGTGCCAGCAGCAGCCGCTCCGTCCTGGTCAACCACTCCTAACAATGCTGCTAATTAACAATTAATAGATCAAATGGATGAGGTGAAAAAACACAACCAGCATGGCAAGGAGCCATGACGGTTACAGAGCTGTAAACAAGGTGCGATCAAACACGTTGAAGAACTGTTAGTTCTGCATAACTTCATCACCGGGAACTCAATTTTCATCGTCACGTCTGGAGGTGTGTTTGTTTCTCAGGGTTGCCGGGGGGCTGAATGTCTAATTTTGTCTTGCTTATTTAGCAACCAAAAATTTGTCAAATTCTGGCCTTCTCGATTTATTTAAAAAAGACTCGAGACGCAAGGCAAACTGAACTATATCTATGTACATCGCAGGTGATGTCTGGTGCAATTTTTGATACTTAACTATGAATTAAAAACAAAAACTGTCTTCTTAAGCATTATGAGAGTAGACTTACAGAGGAGCTGATTATTTGGAGGCTGGCAGAAATGTCACTCGAGCTGGACAAGCACCACAGCTGCATTATTGGCCGCTGTGGTCGTTATGGTTACCGGACCACATACATGCTGCGTGTCTGTAGTCTCGGCCAAATCTCACTCGGAACGTTATTAGTCACCCCACACACATCGACAGCATGTCACGCCAAACAGTTGCAAAATCTCTTTAAATCCTCATGACTCAATATTTCATTTAAAAAAAAAAAAAAGATTACCTGTTGCTGCTTAGTCAGCACATATGAAGGTTCTGGATCTAACTTGTTCATGATTTTAAATTGACGCGTAATTTATTGAAAGCGTTTGGAACTGTAGGTAATATTCATTGTTCCTACTGGTTCATAATTTGGAGAAACTTTAATGAGGAAAATCTTCCGATAAAGATAATTCGGGTTCAGAACCGCTTTGCAAGCCACATCTCTCAATTCAGACCATCAGTAAGACCATCGTCTGTTTGTCTTAAACAAAATGTTTTCTTAACACAGACGAGAACATGAGAAAATTTGTCACAATTCTGCTAGAGGGGAAATAAAAGGGCGAGTGCAGCTGGAACAATATGTCTGAGCGCAACAAAACAATTAAAATTTAACGAGAAGCCGGAGAGAAACGTCGACCGGGACCGGGCGTCGAAGAACAGGAGACTGCAGTTACCCCCCCCCCGCTCATGATGTGAGGAAGCCGAGGTTTCGAGTGTCTGAGTGGGTGAACGAGAGGTTGCCCATCACTCATGACTGAGCGAGAAACCCTGTCAAAACCAATCTTTTTTTTTTTTTTTTTTCCACACCAGCAGCGCCGGCCAATTCTTTCCGTCTGTTGCTCTGTGAATGTATTTCAGAGGGAAAAGTTACGCGGCACCAGTCAGCAAAGTCTGCTTCTGCAAACTGCCTGAATTCTTTCTCTGCAGTCAGTCAGCGACGAGAGCAAACGCGGTCCAGAACTCTGCAGAGCGAAGGACAGGAGAGAAACGGGTCGATGAGGGGCCTCCGGACCGGGACCCCATCGATTTAACACGAACACTGAACACATACATGCCAACTTTTGTTGTCAATGAAACTTGTTGATGCAACGTGATGAAACCAAACGGTGCCTAAAACAATTCGCCGCTACATTAATCATGCTACATGTGGAGGCGAGAGGTATCAATGTAATATGTGCATCTTGTTATTCTCTAAGTTGCAGACGGGAGGAGACAGAAGGACATTTAGAGTACACCGAAACTCCCCACAAGTGCTTTTATTCATATGTGACACCGTGTAAAATATTTTATATTAGGTCTCCAAACAATCCGTCTGTGATTGAGGAGGCGGCGTCGCTTCAGGAAGTCGGCAAACATGAGCTTCAAACAGGTACGTCCTCATCTCTCCTCCATCACTCTGCCTTTCGACTGGTTGAGTTCAAAACTCCAAAAAAAGAAAAAGTGGAAGCTAGCACATATAGCATTGTAGCATGTGCATCAGATGGCGCCTAATCTCATTTAGCATGATGTGCAGCACCTTAATCTCCTTTTTACACCCTTGCAGCGCGATGGCAACCCCTCCCGCCTCTGCCGCTGCCGCCACTTTAAACCAAGATAAGTATATCAGAGCTGCCAGGAGGATGAATCCCCGGCCTGCCAAGAACACAAGCTTGCCTTTCTCATCAATCAATTTGACAAGGCCAGGCACAGAGCAGAAGCTTCTGGCAGCCCGCCCCGCCCTTCACCCCCCTGCCGCCGCCGCCGCTGCCCCTTCCCCTCTCTTCCGATCTGTTTCGGAAAAATCCTGCACGACTGTACCGAAACAGAACAAACAACTTGAAGGAGAACCAAGACGGTAAGGGCAAACGGGGAATAAAAAGACAAGAGAGAAGGTCATAACCATTAATGTCGCACGGCATACAAGAGGTGCTGGTGAGCTCGAACTACTGAGGGGAAATGTGAGTTTGAGGAAAAAGAAGCCAGCTTGTGATGTTGCACAAAGATGTTTGCCTTGGTTTTCTGCGAGTGGTGGAGGATGCGAATGTAGAAAAGAAGAGACAGACGAGCCAAACAAAAAGTAACAACGAGGCATAGCAGACCAGAACGGCACGCTGGCAAAAAGCTCTGTTTGATCTCCTGCTTCATCCCTCTGCAGAAGAACAAGGATTTGTTCTGGACAGGCGCTGCGATCCCACCAGCGATCCTGTGACGCTCGCTCCATTAAGGGCATCACAGGCGCACGCGGTGCCGACAGATGCGAGTCTTGGGGTGAAACCAGAATCAGATGACGTTTGATCTGCGATATTTATTCTGACAGCAGCTCGGATGGGGTGGGTGTGTCACATGGCATCAGACGAGAACGCGGCCTCGTCTGCGGCGACAGACTCTGTGAAAAACAAAGGTTGAGGCGCCGCGTGGGGGGAAAAGATGACCAACAATCCATCACACACTTTTTCTTTTCTTTTTTTTTTTTCTCTCGGTAACACTCGCTCACGGGTCATGGTTTGGTTTCTTTTTGGGAACTGTAGAGAAATGAAGGAAACCGCAGAAGCCGCTTCGTTGCCATCCGGCACATGCCAACGCCACGTAATAAAAGCATTAGCAACCGCGCTTTTTTAACAGCAGCATAAAAAAAGAGAGAGGGAAATGAAAATGAAACACCTGCTTTTAATTGAGAAAACTTTATCATAAAAACATGATTTTGTTTTGGTCTACTTGGTTTTGCCTGGATGCTCTCATTGTGAGCGGGCTATTTGAATAATAGTGCTGGCAAGATGTCAGACTGTTTAAGCTTCTGACCTGGAAGACACTTTTACCAAATCAGACAAACGCAGCTCAAGCTGCGTTCTGAGGAAAGGCAGAGAGCTGCAGGCCGGAGTCACCAGAGTCGCCTGGAGCAAATATCAGCGTGCTGAGTTTAATTGTACCCTGAAGTAAAAGTGATTAGTTTATAATAAGTTTAGTTTATAATGTTCCAACATGCACAACTGTGGCCAAAGTATTAATTTGATTCCCAGACGAGTCTGTCACAGATGAGCAAACAACTTGATCATCAGTATCAACTGGTATTTAGAAAAGAAAAAAAAATGTCAGACTCAAGTTAGTGCAACTTTTTGGACCACAGTGACAGAAAACGACTGTCTTTGTTTTTTTTATTCTGCATAATAGACTTCAGTCTAAGCTGTCCTCTGTCCGTGTCTTCCTCCGGTGCCACAGCGGCCGGTCGAAGTCTACTCAATTGTAAACAACGCAAAGCCATGAAGCCTCTTCTACCTACCACCTTCACATGGCACCTGTGGTGTAACTTGTGGATTCCATGGAAACCCATCCCATAATGCCGATCTGTAGGCTCATTGTCGCACATCTTCTACTAGGTGCTGAATTTTACACACCCGTCACCGTGGAAGTGATTCTGAATTTATCGACTGGATGGGTGAGAGAATACTTTAAACGTGCAGCGTGTTTCCATCTGTTCACTGTTCTTCAAGTGCAATAGTCGGACAGTTTTTGTCAAGAATTTTTTTTTTTTTTTAATCTATTTTTGATTCTAATATTGACAAAAAGAAATAACCGGTTGTAATTGAAATCACGATGTCCAACTCTAATATCTCAGCCAGAGACTGAAAATGTCACTTGACAATATGGCCAAATGTTGAACATGATAACTGAGAGCAAATACTTCCAGCACAACAAGCATAAGACTCTTCACACAAACTAAATCCATAAACCAAACAGTCGAGCATGAAAAGCCCAACACAAACATATCTTTCCATATCTGCAAGCCTGCAAATTACACTTTTCACTCCTAAGCAGGCCAGCTAATATAATAATCCCAACACAGTCAAATGAGCGTTAATCTGCTCATCACACGTTCAGGCGGTTGACAACACAATGTGAAACTAATAACCCTCCGCTAATGTGCTTGTGTTTTAATAATTGGCATTCATCCGAAGAAACAGCAAAGCAAAGTCGTTTCTGCCGGAGCCTCTGTCTCAACCTGAGCCGTCACAGATATGCAAACACACAGCAGGGGAGACGCTCAGCCGGGGCGGAACGGACGGCTCCTCAAATGTAAATGTTCTTTTGGTAGGAATGTAGTTTGCAGTCATATTATAGGAGCCAGGTTTAAGCCAGACGAGAACAAGAATGCAGTTTATTCTAAAAGCGATAAACATCACATTTCGGAATATGCAACACGTACGCATGAGGCATGAAGCATCCATTGTAAGTAACAGGACTTTTTAAATCGCTGCAATCATTTTTTTTTTTTTACTTTATGTTTTTTCATCATGAAGTGCATACATATAAACTAAAGAACAAACTTTCAAGGACAGACATTGATGAAGCGAACAAATTACACGTTTGTGTTGAAATAATTCATAAAGGACTGCCAAGTTGAGTGAAAAATATCAAATTTCCTCTTCAACAATATTTAATTTTCTTTGACTTAAAATGTAGCAAAATATTCTTCAATATAGGCAAATTCTGTTCTGTTCTGTTGCCAACATAATAAAAATCCACCCAACAGCCAAGTGAGTCAGGCTTGATTTTGTTTAATTTTTCTAAATTTTGGAGAAAATTAGAAAACTAGTACTGCAATGAGGTGTAATTTTAATTTTAAATGCTACCAAGGCCGGTTCTAGAGAGCGTCCGTCACAGTGAGAACCAAAGGGAAACGTCTTTGACAATAAATGCAGTAGAAGCTCGAACTACAAGAGACCATGTCTGACATGTGACAATGTCGGCTGTCTGTAATAATCCCATCCAGAACTTCCTGCGAATCCCTTTTAGGATGGTCTGATGGAGGTGCTGCTTCTTTCTGGGATTATGAATCCCAGAAGTCTAATCAGGCCTCCAACCACCAACATGACACAAACAATCACATTAGTAAACAATGCTTTTGTCCAGAATGGGGTTCACTAAAACCAAATCTCTAATGAGACCGGCAGATTTATAATTATCTGTGTTTGGTTTGTTTCATAGTGCCATTATGTTCTTGAGTAATATTTATCCCAAGATATTTAATTAAAAATCTGCCTCCGACTGCGTTGAGTTCATAGACGCTGCATGTTTAAAACACTGTTGAACGGGGTAGGCTGCTGAATTTTTAAAATAAAATGCATATAAATGTTATCATCCTTGTATAAAAACTCCTTTTTCTGCAACGTGGTAATCTACAGAAAAGGTCCAGCGGGGAGAAATACCAAACATTTTCACTGATCCTCTGCCTCGGAAAACTAAACACAGTGGAAGAAACTGATTCACGCTTAAGCTCATAAACTGCAGTGGTAGAAGATATCGAGGCGGATCGCGCTCATCCGAGGAAAAATTGCGGCAGCTCCAGCTGGTGCCTGAATTATTAAACATTTGGTTACATTAGCTGGAATTTTGGTTAGAAGCTTTTATGCAAAACGGTCACATGCTCTTATGTTTGACTGTACAGCCATCTGCCTCGTCTCAGGAATATGTGGCTAACTCTGACAGCTCATAAAATGTCCAATTTCTGCAGTTAGTTTGACAAACGATCTGATTTGTCCAATTCATTTGTCACTAATTATTCAGCTGCCCTTTCCAAACAATCATGGGCGAAAGCTTAGCAACGTGTACCGGCTTTGCTAAAACAAAAAACATAAAACATTAAATTAAATAATGGAACTGCCTCCCTGGAGGAGGTTTATTGAGAATGTTGCTTCTATGTAACGTTGTTGTTTGAGAATAAGAATCCTTTATTTGCGACGAAGCTCTTTTAATTACAAAAGGGAAAAAAATGTGACGTCACCCAATAAGATGAAAATAAGAGCTATAATTCTTTAAAAACAAGACAAATGGAAACAAGTTTTTCTGTTCATGTAAACATTTAGTCAATCAGACAGTCCATTCTAACAAGCAATGGAAAAAAAAACTATCATGCATATTTGTAACATATATCTATCTATATAGATAGATATACAACCTCTTAACCCCGTCAATGATGCACTAAGGGACTGACATGACACTGTCATGAACATGAATAAGTCTTTATTAATATCTATGACTGATTGTCATGAAGTGTCATTGGGTAAATACTGAGGCTTTTAATGCAAAGTTGCTCTAAAACCTGCCTTGAAAGTCCATCAAAAGTGCCAACTGTGCATTAAAGTGTCAATATTTACCGAGCGACACTTCATGACAACCGTTGCGGACATTCATAAAGACTCTGTCATGTTCATAACAGGCGCTGCACGTTTATGACAGTGTCATGTCAGTCTTATGCGCGCCCCGTCAAATGAAGTGTTTTTCACTGTGAAGTCATTCCCACGGTAATCATAACGCGCTTGCGTTCAAACATGGACACCTCTCGCGATGACCCAACTCGGAGGCAAGTGTTGCTCAAGGACACTGACAGCGTGGCTGAAAAAAGCTGCAGCCGCCCCTCGGACCACATGGCTTCACACACGTTCTCACTTCAGATCCACTACAGGCCCAGCAGGATTAAAGACAGGTTGTTGAGCTAATTTTTATTTATTTTGCTGTTTTTTTTTTTTTTTTTGTTTAGCATTTTTGCTGCAAAGCAAAACATCGACCTCTTAGTGCAGAGCTTGAATTATAAATTTAATTAGAGCGGAAACTTCAAAGTCACAATTTAGATGTGGACGTGTACGAATGTAGACCAAAAACCTTTTCACAAACTGAGTGGACGTCAACAATCATGTCACAAATATAATTAACGCTAAAGGATCTTGTATGGCAAATTGACTATGCATCATTTCAGCAAGTGCAAAGAAATTATAGAAGACGCTTAATGTGATCATGTTTCTTAACGTTTCAGAAGCTGATGAAACTCTCTGAGTAGAAAAACTGTACATTAAACTTGTCTCATATTAAAAAGTTTATTTTTTGATTTAAAAAAAAAAAAGGTCAGTCGTCTACAGTACCTCATATAAAGTTGTGCTTGCAGAAATGTACTTTGCAGACAAGTTAAATCTTGGATAAGCAGTCTAAATATAAAAGTAAGTGGGTAAAAAAAAAAACATTATCCAAATACAAAAATGTAGCAATAACATAACAAATAACCATACTTTTTTTTTTCCCCTCTATGCCAGTTTCATACATGAGAGTTTGAAGAATAATAAAAATGCACATCACCCTGAAAACACAGTCCACAGGAAAACCTGGTGTAACATGTTGTCAGGATCATTTTCTTCAGCAAGAACAAGAAAGCTGAAGAGAGTTGATTGGAAGCCGGTGGAGTTAAATACAAGGCAATCACCTGTCAGACGCTGCGGACGGATTGATTCACCTTTCAGCAGGACAAAGACCTGAATGTGCAGCCAAAGCCACAAAGAAATGATTTAAATCAAAGCACATTCATGAGTTGAATTAAAGTCTCACTGAAGATCTGTTGCACCACTAAGTGACCGTGAGCCGTTTCTTCAGTCTCTAGTTGTTCGCAGACATAACAGGAAAAGGGGTTTCTACTGAGAATTAAATCAAGGGGCCTGAATACAAAAGAATACCCGCTTTTCACTTTTTGCTTTTTTGTTGTTTTGTTTTGTTTTTTTGCGGTTGTGTTTAATTTGGAAAAATGTGCATTCTTTTAATCTCTGGAAGTAGGAATCTCCTCCCCGGTAGGTGGATAAAGTGCGTTTCGACAGTCGATGGGCGATTTCTGAAAGGAAACATAAGAGAACAGAACTTACCCGTCGGTTGCTTGACGAAAGCGCTGACAGTAGAAGTTGGCATCGCTGCTGAGTGAAAAACTTTAGTTTGGGCAGCTGACGTCTTTCTTTTTGTTTCAGTTGTCTCAATATGAAAAATCTGCTCGGATTCCCGTCAGAGCAACAAAGCTGAATTATCCTAATAAAATTTAAGTAATTCTAAACTTTGACAACAAATGAACCAATATATAAATGTTACATAGCATCATTGGTGCCAACAGCTTCAAAGAAAAGCCCAGTGCATAAATAACGTACAATGAATTCCCAGAGCAAAAACCCCCAGAAGGAAAATTCAACGACGTGCTGAGAAAAGATTTTCCGTCCTGATTAGAGTATTTTACAGATCCCTGGAACAAATGTAATTCCATACGGTGTTTTCAGGAAGCGCAGCTGGTCAGGTGTCTGTGCTCTTTCAGCTTGACCTTTAACCTCCTGCACAGCTCTAAGAGAGGAGGCAGTCGGATGATAATTCGCTCCACAGCTTTTCCTATTTCAGCGCTGTCACAAAGGGCAGAAATGAAAAAACAAATGTTCAAATGGAACTCTGACCAAAAACGGGCAAATAAAAAAAAATATATAGTCTTAAACCAATTTGGTCAGTCAGACAAAAAAAAAAAAGGGGGTACTTCTTTGTTTTATACATGGCTTTAATGTTCTGCGTGTTTAAAACAGTTTAAGTTGGACGCATAAAGCTTCAGGAGTCAGATGTGTGGTTTCAATGTGAACATTCAGAAAAGGAGTGGCATTAAATGTTTGCCAAACGAGAGCAGCCTGGTGAGCCTGATATGTGTGGAAGGACTTATTAATCCTTTTGAAGTCTGCCGGTTCAGTGTGTCTGCAGAAATGGGGAAAAAATATGTATTAGAAAAACCCAGCAATAGAAATGACCAAGGAAGCTGCGCTGCTAGAATATCGGCAAAATAAAAATGAAATTACTCTGGTCAGTTATGTAACTAGAATAACTCAGGAATTTGGGACATCAATTCATTTACTGGACTGATTTTATTTATTTATTTATTTATTTATTTTACTTAAAAAGCAACAAAATAGTTGGACTTTTCCAATCGATAACTATTTATAAGGCAGCCTCAATCCTAAACCAACATCTAGTGAAACATGTCACCATCATATTTCTCTCCAGTTTTATTTTATTTTAGGTCTTCTTTTTTTTTTTTTTTTGAAGCATAAATTATGACAATCGACATTCACAGTGACTCCTGTCGACATCCCATCCGTGACGCTGCGTGACGTGAGCGCTAAACGACGGAGCGCGGCTCCTGGCATCCAGGTGGAGGTTTGCGAACATTATTTCACATCGCCGTGGCAACTGAAAATGATGTCTTCAACCCGCCGCCTCGTCCACATCGCTTTCTGCCCGTGTTAAATTGCGTTTCGTTTCCCTTTTTTGTCTGACGTTAATCATGAAATGACACCGATCAGCTCGTTTGAATGAACTGGCATTGACCATTTAATGGCTGAATGTGGGCATGAACCGGAGGTGGGATCTGTAATTTACAAAAGGAAAACTGCGTGCTGTTGTACCATAAATATTAGCCAATATCCACTTATTCACAGCTATATAGTGGACCTCTGATAGAGGCCACTACTATGGGGATAGAAAGGGAAATTTTTTTTTTTGCAAATGATGTTGATTTATGACTATCTGCAGCCAAAATCTAGTTGAAAATGCAACGGTAATTAGTCACAAAGCCCTAAAAAGAACAGTTCTAATACTCATTTTTGCATTTGAAATGTAACTTTTTATTACAGAGCAATAAAAGCATTAATAAAAACATAAAAAAGTGTTAAAAGCAGCTCCGGCCTTCGCTGGAGCACAGGCAGACTGTTTCACTGAATCCTATTGAGAAATGTAACTAAAGCTTTACAAGGTTGGTAAAATATTGTTAGTGTTTTCGCTCTGTAAGTTAATAAACTTTTGAGAAAATAAAATGTCACAGGAACTTCATCTTCTTGCTGTTTCTTAACAGCAGGTTGTCTAAACAAAATGGATAAGTTTTCAGAAAATGATGAAAAATAATCCAGCTTGCGGCCATTAAGCTACACAGAGATGCAGGTTATGTGTCTCTTTATGGGGTTTAACTGAGGCGCTCTTTAGAAAAGGTCCAACATGAAGAAATCTGACAACATCAACGTCATAAAGAGATGGATAAGCTGAACTCTGAACGCCACCTCTTAACTCCGAACTTTGACGTTCAGAGTTAAAGTTTTTGGAAGACTTCAAGGTGAAAAGTGGTGCATTCTGTGAGGCTGATCTGAGTGAAAATGAAAAAGAGTCTGATTCAGAATATGAAGATGACAATGAACAACAGCTGGAACAAAATATACTGCCAGTAGCATTTAAGTAGATTTGGACAGCACCTGTGAAGAAACTCATCCGACACTTCAACTTAAAATTTTGCTCGCCGATAAGCCAGCAAATCAAAATATTTCACAAAGTGCACTGACAGGCGACGTCTATCTGCTGTTAGCATTTCCATTCTACTCACTTGAAATGAAACAAAGATCATCTTCCAAGAAATGTGTCTGAGAACCACCGAGTCCAGACAGTTTCTGCAGTGATACTGTTGTCCGATAAAGTGTAACTTTTAGTTACATTAAAGTTGGGTGTGTATACCCTGATGTTGGATTTTGGAGCACACCTCAGACCTTTTCATGGTCCAGGGAAGCAAAACAAATCCATACCCGGCTTCAAACCGAGTCTAATCGCTCTGGAACAGTCCTGACACTCTGTGCCGACAGCCGGTCGGACGAATTTGTGGCACATGCAGAAATCACTCTCAGCTTTTCCTGTAACACAGTCAATCACAGCTTTACCACCGTGTCATACAACCAGGCAGCAGAAATGCTCACATGGATCAAAACTTTTCCCGGACAATTAGCATGGAACCGTTTCCTGTTTCAGGTGGCGATTGCACAGATGAACTGTTCTTCTATGAAGACGCTGCAAAACCCATAATGGATATGGATTTCCTCTGATACGTTGATACAGTAAAACACATGAAATTCACTTTCAATAGATGAATGACTAACAGACATTAGTTTGAGCATTAAACGTATCTCATTAATTCACTGCGTTTTTGAATAATACACTATGATTGAGAGACATGTCTGAAATACTTTCCCAAACAATAAGGTGTGTCAGAGTTTCTCTTTCTCTCTCTCTCTACACACACATGCAGGTTCTCACACAGGCTTAGGCAAAAATAAAGTCATATCATTCATCATGTGTCCACTTTGAAGCAATCTTTCATTTGTGAAAGCCCATAATAGTCACATATTAAAAATCATCAATGAAAACATCAATTACAGTAAATCTAAGTCCATAATAGGCTCATATACTAATTTGTCCTTTTTTAAATCAAAAGCTTTGAAGTAAAATATTACGGAGAAGCAAATGGTATGTGACTTTAAAACTATTTTGGCATTTTCTGTGTTTTAAACACTTGTGTTATGTAAATTCATCCTTTTTGAGTGAGCATGTACCTGGAGTGTTGCCTTTACTCATTCAGCAGACGCTAAACAGTTGCTTTTCTGCAATGTAACCAGAACTTCTCCCTGGACTTTCAGTCTCTAGAAAAAGCTTTTGCCTCTCAGAGCACCCCTCCCCCAATCAGCTCCTCCAGACTAGCAGCAGCAGCAAAGTACTCTCTGCGCGAAGTGTCAAAAATCAGTTTTCATGAACCGCAGAATTGCGCAAATTGAAATTACGAAAATGACTTTGCTTATTGGATCAACAGCCAAAATACTGAACTGCACTTTCATCCTGTGAACAAAGGGTTGAACATCAGCAATTTGGGGATGCTAAGAAATTTTTTTTTAATTTTTACCTTCTCATTGTAAAACAAAGAAGATTCAAATGAAAGGTTGTTAATGCTGGAACGATAAATTCCTCAGGTTGCTGCACACCGACTGTAAAAGTGCTTCACGTTCAGGGCAATAAGGGAAAAGTTTCCTTCTTATTAAAGCGTTGAAATTCTGATTTAATATCACACGAATTGCTCTGCAGTAATCTTGCGTTTGAACGAGCTAACCTCCCAGTGTTTTCAAATGAATATGCATCACATTGCAGATAATCACGTGAGAACTCAGCGTTTGTTGTTCACCTTAAGCTTCGACGTGAAGCACAGAAACGGATCTGTACTCCCCATAACTCAGTGCTGGTATTTTTAACTTGCACTGAGTTTTTTATTGTTTCTGTCTTTTCCAACATTCTCTTTTATCTCCACATAAACTTAACAGAAGAGACATTAAAAAAAAAAAAAATAGATAAAAAAAAAAACTTTTCTTGAAAGTCTAAAGAAAAATAACAGGTCGATCAAACAAGATCCATGTGACCTCACCCACGTCAGAGGAAATTTTGCCTGGGATGGATCTTCACTAACTTTGAGGATGAAAATTCAACAGTAGGACTCACAATAAAGGCTTTTTCTGGTATTAAAAAAAAAAAGAATAAAATAAATAATAATAATAATCTAGCAGCGTGTCATACATTGAGAAAGTGTTTAAGTCTAGAAGCTTGTTAATTTAATGATGTAACCGGATTGTCTTGAGACAGATGAGCCCCGCCCTCCGTCTGCAGCAAGTATTTAGTTTGTGGTTTAAAAATTTAAAAAAGTGGCATGTTTCTTGTCGGTTAACAAATTTGGCCCTATGTGCTGTATGATGAATGTGCAAATCAAACAGAAAATTTTTTGGACAATTAAACAGAGAAAAGCAGAAATGTTGCTTTCTTTTACTTTTTATTTTTCCTTACAAATAAGTATTTAATGATAACTAAAAATGTAGCTTTTTATCAACCCACACCGTGCAATGGTTGTAAGTCACAGAGACATTTGAACTCGCAGGAACTCCACACACACATTTACAACAAAATATTATCTCCCAGGCGAACAGGCATATTGTTCAAATTCAACTTCAGGTTTCCCTGGTTACCGACAGCAACTCACCTCACCGCATCCTCCACCGCCAGGCGGGTTCACCACGTACATGTGCGCTCTGCCAAACGGCAAACACGACTTGTGCCAGAAGCAGCACCTTCTGGTTTAATTAGTGGCTCAGTTGAAGGAGCTGCACTAGAGGAAGACGACCGGGCCGCAGACGTGTAAACGCGTCTTTGCTGGACAGAAGTCAAAGCGGAGGCCGAAGTCGACATTTTTCAAAATGTTTCCAAAATAAAAGACAAACTGCATGGGAATCTTGACACACAAGTCAAGTCACAGAGAGCCGCACTGAACAGAGAGAGAGAGAGAAAGAGAGGATATGTATGCGGCTTGCGAGCCGTTCATTAGCCACTCCTGCTCTAGCCGACTTCTTCTACCCCTGAACCATACAAATGCTTTTTGCTTCAAGTAGACAAACAGGTTTTCCATTATGCATATGCATATTAATGGTCAGATGCAATATAAATTGAAAACTCTGGAACTAGATTACAATGGTTAGTGTGCTTCTAAAAATATTTTATTGGCAAAAAATTAGTTGTGACTGGTTGCGGTCTTCATTTCAACGTGTGCTGCAGAAGAAGCTCAGGTTTAAATGCTAGAAATCCACTTTGCCCCCCACCCACACATAGAAATAAGGGCTAAAGATGGGATGGACCTTTTTATTAACCTGAAAAGGTTTCAAATTATAAAGCACCTCCTCCAATCTTCTGTTGAAGGGGTTGTTTAAGTATCACCAGTCTGGTTCTGAAACTTGACATTTATCATACGTTGGTCTTGAATGACGAAGCAAACGCAATGCAAACGATGTAATGCTAAGATTCGACCTTGGAGCAAAAAACTGTGGCAGTGAGCCAACCTGCAGGAGGAAAAAACTCAAATTTGTGTTCAAACACTCATCTGTGCAACTAGTCAATGTGAAGAAGTAGCTCTGCTTGATTCAGTGTGGATTGTGATTGTAGTGGAAAAGCATCTTTACTGCTGTAGAAATAAAATCTATTTAGATTTAGTGGATAATGTGTATGCATGGGTTTCAAGCTTATAGGAACATCCATCCATCCATCCATCCATCCATCCATCCATCCATCCATCCATCCTCTTTTGTCTCTGTAAGATCTGACTGGTATAAGATGTGATCTACATTCATATTGATTTTCTCACAAACACATAGCATGTCAGTACGTTGGTTTTCAACTGCAAAGTTTTGTCTTGAAAAGAAGAATTTCTTAGTCAGATTATCAGAATAAACATAAAAACAGAGCAATAAAAAAAACAAAAAAAAAAACGATTGTGCTCACGATAATATTTTTGCGACATTTACGAGAAGTTCATCAACAGTTAATTTAGCCGGTCCGTTTCCGACCACAATGTGTCTTATATTATGCTCTAAACGTTACCAAGGTTACACGGACAAACTGCACTACGCGATCCAAACACACAAACCGATCAGCATTCATTCATAAAGCTTGTTATTTAATGTTCATATAGCGCGCTATATTTTCATTATAGCTCTTATTTTGAAAAATTACAGGATGTAAAGGTAATCATGGTAATTATTAAATGACCCCACAAATTAAAGTCCATAAGGAATTCAGACAAACTGGCCTTTGTTGCCGTAACTCGCAGGTGAATCTTAGAGAACAGTTTTATTTATGTGTGTTTACGCCGTCTGAACACAAGATGTTCACAGTAATCAAAAACATCCTCATGCAGATCAAGGTGATCAAGCAACTTTCAGTCATTTAAAACAGCCACGGCATTTTTGAAAAGAGGCAGCGTTATCAGCTGTGAATGGCCATTTAATTCTTTTCACTGTATTATTTCTGTTTAATTTACAAGGACAATGTGTGGGCAGAAAAATAAAATAAAAAAAAACTTTAACTAGGTGGGCACTGGAAGCATTTGGTCCGAATGAAAGGCATTCTTTCTGAGCTCCAGGGACAGTCTCCTAGCCAGGAAGGAGAATTGTTCAGACTCTTTTGTAGACACTCAGGCTCTGACAGGGAAAAGCCAGGTGGTGTATTACAGGCTTGTGCTGCAGAACACACGGCTCAAAGCAGCTGAACTGAGAAAGGAAAGGTGAAAGTAAAACGGTTGTTTTTCAAGGTGAGTGTTACTTCGATATCATCTATTCATGCAGCACTAGTTTTGTCAAAGGAAACAATCTGGAAACTGTTTTTTTGTGAATTAGGAACAACCTTGGTTATTACCGTTCTCATTGTTCCAACACTGCAGATCTCTGCTATAATTGAAATGGGGACGTGTCCAAACCGCAGTAGCAGTTTCTGTACCTAACGGCTATAAAAACGGTGTCCATTAGCCCTGGCACAGACAAATGTTTCTCTCTGCACTATTGTGGTCAATTGACTTCTCAGTCAGAAACACTCTCCTTTTTTTAGTTAGTTTTTTTTTGTTTGTTTTTTTATTCTTTGTAACCGTCCCGTCTTGGCTCCACAGGCTGGGGACAGAGTTGCTTTACAAAAAGTCAATGTTAATATGGAATCCTGGTTGCGTGATTGAGCCGATTACATTAACATAGTAAGCTGTGCTTTTATGACTTTCGACCGTTTGGATTATGTGATTGTCAGTGTGTGTGTGTTAAGGGTTTGTTGAGTTAATTCTCTGTTAGAAAATGAGGTTTTGACTAAAGAGAAAGGATTTTACGACACACACTCAGTACGCTGTTGCTCAGGAGCTCCTTGTTTTATTGCAGACTCACGCATAACCTCCACCAAACGACAATCTGCACATTATCCATCAAAGACCAAATGAGCGCTGCAAATGGTGAGTCAGATTCCTCTTCGGTGACACTGAAGACACTTTAGTCAGAAAACATTTGCAATAGGTGCCAGAGAGATCCTTCCAGGCCACAGCTTGATTTCTGACTCGGTTAATATTTGTGCTGAAGGAAAAGCGCAAACAGTGACAACCTGCTGCCTCTGACATACTGCGAGAAACCAGGCGGTAAGTCGACATATCGCCGGTTTTCTCTTTTCTGACTAAATTGAACGGCAGCTCAAAGCCTTCTTGTTTATGTTCAGACTTCTATAAACATTGCGAAGATAACTTTCCTTTCTTTCACGTCTAGCGAATAATAACCAATCTCACCTTGGATTCTTGCACAAACTGAGAAACCTCAACTCAATGGTGCATTCAGAGCTGAAGAGTGAGAGCGACGAGGGCATCGGCATCCACTGATACTCATAGTGCTGTCATACGCCGTTTGCGATCCACGGGTAAATATAACAGCACACAACCAATCTGCTCTCATAGAGAACATTGTTGTTGTTTTTTTCCTTTTTCACATTCAAGGAGACAATTGAAAAGTTTGTGCATTACTGACGCACATGAGGTTTAAGTGAGAACAGTGTATCTGAGTGGAAGATTACCTTTGACCTGACAAATAAACTGCAAGGCTAGTGTGAAGTGTGTGTGTGTGTGTGTGTGTGTGTGCGTGGGTGTGTGCGTGTGTGGGTGTGTGTGTGTGTGTGTGTGTGTGAGAGAGAGCTGGTGAGTCCATGTGGGACAGTATGTTCATCGAGTTCCTTAGGCGTGAGATTTCTTTTTTCCCCCCCAAACAGCTTTAAACAAAGTCTTACCGCACTTCTCTTGTTAGGCTGAGCAGCGACTTAATGAGTGCATATTTCTATAGATCTGCTGAGGAGACCCCTCCGCAGAGCCATGCGAGAGAGTGTAATAATGTTGGTGAAAGACTGCTTAGCTTTTTATCTTTTCATTGAGCATAAAATTGAATGAATCTAATCATTCGTTTAAGCCAGGGAGTGTAAATGGAAAACACATCCTGGCTTATTAAACACGTCAGAAACAACAGCCGAAGCCTAATCCAAGTAAAGCAGCATGTCATCTCTTGCTTCCACTAAGCATGTAAAGCATGTTTGGGGACTGAGTGGTTCTGCCTCTGCTGGAAAGATCAAGAACTGACTCTGTTTATTTTGTCTTGACGTTCTAAGACTACAGAGTCCAAAAAAACCCACAGATGGCTCCCAAGAGTTCCAATTTGCAACGGCACGTACAAAACACGTATAATAATATTAAGGCGGGCGGGGGGGTCGGAGGTGCCGGGTTCCTGGGGAAGGGCAGACCGTGCAGCAGCACACGGCGTTTCTGAGCCAGAGGTCAATTAGGCATGCTGAATAATCTGGGCATGAGTTCTCTCTGCTGCTGATCTGTATTCCGCACCTTCCTCCTTCACTGATCTCCTCTCCCTCCATTCCCAAGTCTGACCACAACACAGAGTTAGCGGGGGAGCGAAGACGGATCGAAAATGAAGAGTGTCTTTTATCTTCTGCGGCTTGATGGGGGAACGAGACAATGTTCCCCTCCTGCGGTCGCTCCCCTCAGCGAAGCACACATTTAGTCTGCTTTGGGGGTACACAAGAAATAAATGGCTGGCAACAGGAATGGGATGGAGAAAGGTCAGCAAAGTGTCGCACAGTCAATCTTTCAGATGAAGTTGGGCTCCTTCCTACAATCTGGCATTGCACTGCAACAGAGACAAAGGGCCAGTGGGTGTAAACAAGGGTCATGTTTCCGCAATAGCAATTTCCTGTGTGGCACCACTTGGGTTTTACCCAAAAAGAACAGAAATCTCTAAAGCAACTGTAACATCTAGTCTATGTGAAGAAACTGAGCTAAAATAAACAGATTTTTAGACCACGGTGGTGCAGTGCGGCCATATTGGAGGGCTGAATCTGGAGCAGTTCAGATCCGGTCAAGTTCGTATTTTACGCACAGGTTTTTCATAACCACATGAACTTAAGTTCATCACAGATATCCTGAGTTAAGTTTCCTGTCAGTGACATAATAATGAATTATTGTTCTGCTTCATGTTGAGGGATTTCCTGCAACACGAACCATCTTGACGTCGACCTGCTGCCTTGGTGAGACAACTTACCGTCTGTTATTTCAAACACAAAGCTGATCATTTGCAAGTAGCGGGTCCCCCCCCCCCCAACATGATCTGCAATGCTCTTCAGATGTGGTAACCCCGTGGTACCGCCCAGAACTACTAACACTTTTCCAAGGGCCATGAGTGGTCCACCTTTACAATGTCAAGTTCTGCATAAAAAGTCACCCTTGAATTTTTTTTTTTAGACCTTTCCTGAGACCTTCAGCCATTGTAGGTATGAAATACTGTAAATTCATAAGTGTTAATATGCACGGCGCATGTTGCTGAGGTTGTGCTTCGCTAGCAAAGCTGGGGGCTGATAAAGTCACTCTGACCTGAGGGCAAATCAGAGGGCAAACAACCTCTGACATCATCGTGGGCCGTCCAGTTAGCTCTGTGAGACGAATTTGAGAACTGATAGGGTAAAACAAAACTTGTCAACTGCTATATTATTGGCTGATCGTATGGCTCCTCTACTGATTCTGAAGATGCCAGGCAGATTAGATTGACCCCGGCAACACATGGAGACTGGAATCTGATTGGACGACAGTCGACAGAGACGTGTACGGGAAACGGTGCAGCCAAGAGGAACTACAATAAAGAGGAGAGACTGACAAAAGTAAACGAGTAACATTCATTTAAATAAAGATTATAATTTCAATTGATTCTGATAAAAGTTTAGACCTGCTGACCCAGGACTGTCATGAACTGATCTCTTATCTTTTATGTTTTTTTTATTTATTTTTTTTTATGACTGAAGCAATAAGAAGCAACTTTATCTTTGGTTTATTACAATAACACACAGCTATTGGTTGCTTAGACGCAGAAAATCCCAAATACAACTTTCCCCGTTTTTTGTGTTTGTTTCTGCTGTCTCAGCTGTCCAGAATTAAGCCTACTAAAAAAAATAAATAAATAAAAAAATTTAAAAAAGTTAACTCTGGTCTTAGCTGGAGAATGCTGATTGGGGTTTTTCCATCCAAACGACAGGGAGCTTTATTGCATTTGACAAGCATGGCACCTGAATGCGTTAGCATGTTGCTGCTTCCGACTGCAAAGTGAGACGAAAAAAAAACCTGCATCTGAATAATGCAGAACCCACAAGTGGAATTCACCTTTACAAAATATTTATGCCTAATAATGTTATTTAGTCGTTGGTGTATGAGAGCAACGCTGCACCCACTCGCCCACTTCTGTTTTCACATCTCCGGAGACGCGCCGTTGTTCTGAAACATTCCTCGGATGTTTCAGACGAGCATCGCCGTTACCCTAAACACATGAGAAGAGAAAAAAGCCCAAGGCTTCAGACATGAATTACTCTTGAAAAGCTGCTTCTCATCTCGTCTTCTCTCTGCCGAGTGTTACTCATCTCTATTTTTAGGTTCTAATTAGGCTCAAGTGGTACCAAGAGGTGCACGAGTTATTAAATAACAGAAGTGTTTCTTTAACATCAAAGCAAGACACAATAGCATTTTATTTGAAAATCACTTTGGATGTTTCATGGAATCACTTCCCCTCCAACAAAAAGCACTTCTTTTTTTTTCCAGTAATGTTGTTTGAAGGTTACATTAAATTAATGTTGGGTACACAGTATTAAAGGTGCAGTATGTAACTTCAAAAATATACTTTTTGCATACTTGTTAAAATCATTATTATGTTATGACAGTATAAAACAGGTGATCTGAACTAAAAATATTAAATACACCACCAAATACTCTACAGACATCATTAAGAAGAACCGCAACAACATACAAAACCTGTTGCATCGTATGTTGTTGTTCAAGGAGTTCTTTGCGATATTGATTTTGCACACGCCGGTGCTCCACATATGAAAGGTTTTTGTTGTGCTCTGCGGTCCTCACGCACTAACAGCATACAAGATTGTCTGCAGCTCTGGCAGAAGAGTCTTTGAATTTGATGAGGAATCTGTGGAGCGATTAAGGTAATGGCAGGCAGGCTCTGCGACCTACAAGTTGAAATTCATCAACACAAAATGTCATCAAAACACAGGCGGAGGTGAGAAACAAACTTGAAGACCAAATATTTTTGTCTGCCAACATCCGCGCACCGTTAATGACAGATGCTTCCTATTTGCCGCTCGGTTTGTCCTCAGACGACTCAGAAAGGCAAATCAACAGCGTAACATGTGCAGCACTTTAAACTTAGCTTCTGCCTCTGTAAACAGGCCACCGCCTGATATCTTATGCTCTTTTAAAATCCTGTTTCTCATAGTTCTTTTTGAAAGTCTGCTTCTCAACATCACTCTTACAGCGGAAGACGTCTCCAAATTTGCTTTGCGGGGGAAACTTCAATCTGAGCGAAAGCCACGGCTACAAACAATTTCAAACATGTAAATATAAACTCGGAGACCCTTCCTGCTCATTAAAACCTCTGACAAACGACTCGGTTAAAAGTAACCGAATAGCCTGCACCGCAAAGCGTGTCATGAACCAAAAGGGCTTCACTATGTATTCAGCAAACACCTACTGAAGGAGCACGGCCAGATTTAATAGAGCATCTAAAGAGGCCATTGATCATGGCTTTTGATGGAGCCCAATTAAAGCGAACATGCTGCCGCTGCCGGTGAGTTTCGTGCCAGAGCGTTCACCGCACAGGGAACAGAGAGAGTAAAAAGCAGGAGCCGTCCGCGGAGCTCAGAACCAAGATGATAGATGTCCATGTTACAGATGGAGGCTACAAGATCACCTCCAAAGCTGCTACATGTGGGGTTTTTTGGGGGGAGTAAGGGGGGTTGGGGGGGGTCACAGCTTTCAGTGTTGTTAAAACATAGAAGGTCTTTTGAACCGCAGTGAAGCTCCTGAGCCAGAAGACGATCAGACGACTCGGGTGGTAGAAAACCAAAACACATTCAAGCTACGACAATCTCCTATCTGTTTCGTTTCGAAGCTTAAGTCTGCTCCACAGCAGAAGAGCCAGAAGAGCTTCACGGTTGACAAAAAACACACACACACACACACACACACACACACACGTGCGCAAAACAGACTGGATTTAACTAAAATGCATGTTGACAAGCCCTAAAGCTTCTGGGAGAAAATCCTTTGAACTGATGAGACGAAACCGGAGCTCTTTGGCCTGACTTATCAACTCCATGTTCACAGAAGAAGAAGAGAGAGAGAGAGAAAAAAAAAAACAACAAGCTTTCAAAGAAAGCCACACCAAGCCTGCTGTGAACCATGGAAGTGTCTCGACTTATTTTGGGAAGGCTTTGCTGAGCCTGGCAACAGCGGCTGCATGTTGGCAGGAATTGCTGTCATAGAATAAAAAGGGTTTCATCTGTTTTGGTCGATGTCTCTCCCATCCGTTTTGATTTGATGAAATATTCAACTCAGTCAAGGATTATCAATCAAAGTCTGGTTTTGGGGAAGTCGTCGTGCTTCGGTCACTTTTTGAGTCGTTTCAGAGACGCGTCTTTGTTTTGTTTGGACTTGTTGTATATGACTGTGACCTACATAGTCCAATCGTAATTAGTCCTGACAGTCTGGCAAAGTGCATTAATATAGCATTTGTCGTAATTTGATACCATAAAGCCAGAGAGTACTGAACTGAGCTGAGTTGAACCGACAGCGCCACCTGCCTGAATCCGGTAGCAGGATTAAAACCGTTGTTTGGCTTCACCTCTCCACACAGCAGACAGGCAGACTGTTTCCTCCATCAGTCTGAAGGACGTCGTTTTCAATACTTGACTGTGAAACACGCCAGACCGATCTCAGTAACATTTGGAGAAAATGTCGCTGGATATCCATGCCAGACGCCGGTTTTAAAAAATGTCTATAAGTTAAATGTCTGTTATGTTTACAGGCAACATTTCAAGGTGGACTGTTCCAGTTCTTGAAATATAAAACAACGCACAATAAACAGGTCAAATAAACTTCTGAGTGGACCAGTTCATAAGAGAGTTCAATCTTCAGGAGGGCCTCTTGTCCCCTGAAAGACTCCGGTCTCTCCCACAAGTTAGATCTGCTCTTACATTCGTCTTCCTGTAAAGCGTGTTGAGGACATGAGTCCACTGTCAGGCTGTCATGTCCTGTAAATCGTGTGATATTGCTTTACTGTCACTCAATTTCACCGGGCTCAGCATAGGGAGTGCTGTCTTAAAAAGCTCTTTATGTATAATATTAGAAAGTTGTGCATCTTTCATACAGTCACGGTGAGAATCTAAAGTCCATAACGGGACGAGTAAATAAATAAATGGTGACGACAATTTAGAGACAGGATATTCAGTGTTAATAAAAAGTTAATAAAAAGCCGAGAAGAAGAACATCAGGACAGAGCACATAATATCACTTTGACAGAGCAGATTGTTGCTTTACAGAAAGACTGGAGCATGAAATAATCGTTTCTTTGCCAAACAGTTTCCTCCGAGGAAACTCGTCATGCCATTATCACTTTGCATCACTGGGGCTTCGCAGACAAACACGTTGCTCCTTATAAGTTTCAGGGAGAGACTTGGGGTCCTTTTCCTTGGGGTCCCTGAATGCGAAGACGCATTCAGGGACCCCAAGGAAAAGGATTCAACCGAGGGATCGGGTCGGAGCCCCGATGACGCGAGAACGAGTCGCCGTCCTTTCGGATTTCACTTAGAACTGGATGTCAATTCTAACTGATGCTTTACAGATGCATTTCTGAAAATGTAATTTGAAATGTGTCTACATGCATTTGATATTCTCCTGCGTGCAAATTATGCAAGCGACATATTTTACTTTCATCGCCGTCGACGACCACATGTAGTGGCCAGGAGGTCATTCAAAAACAAGCAAATGCATAAAAGAATCAGGAAAACCATCATTCATGTTGTCGTCTCAATGTTTAGGAACAGTTTCAAAATCTTTTGATATCCTGCTGATACTGTGAAGCCCTGATCATATAGAAACCTCATTGTAGTCTCTTCCATTTCTAAATATTTACCCCGCTAGTTAATTCACGTCAGTTTGTTTAACTCCATATTGCATCAAATTTGCATACATTTGAAATAGGGGCTCATATTTTCACGGTATAGCTGAAAGTGAGTCTGTGGAGACAGCCTGGGCTGCCGGTAATTGCCTGAACCTCCTCCTTTCTGATCCCACTATTAAACAGAAAGAAAGAGGAAAAAGCTGTAGGGGAGTGCAGATAACAAGGTTTTCACTCAGGCTGTGTGTTTTGGTGTTTTTCTGCATATCCTGCCATGTACACACTTTGCACCTTTCATGTTTCCCAACACACACACACACACACACACACACACACAGACACATCACTGTGTTTATGTTTAATGGATTTTATTAAACCGTTTGTATATATTTTTCATCTTGTTCAGAACATGAACAAAACATGTTTTATCTTCCACAATTTGGAGCAAAACCAATAGGCGTTCATTCGGCACTGACGCGTCCACGTTCAGCTCGCCTCTCGTTTTCGCTGTTTTCACTCCGAGCAGTTTGCTGAAGTGGAATTAGCAGGACTTCAATGTTCTCATATACATAAATAATAACTCTGTTCCTCAGAGGGCTCTGATATTTTATCGATTCTACGATATGTGTCGATGTTTTTTTTTCCTCAGAAAGTATCGATTTCTAATCCGCGAGTATCGATACGGCAGGTTTTATGTCAAATCCACACGAGTTAAATGACAGCTTTCACACCTGACATTTTCCACCCAGTTGCACATGTACATTAAAAACACATTAATGTACATGTGCAACATTAATGTCATTTCATGACATGTAATGAAACGACCAGTTACAATGAATAAAAACTGAAATGAAATAGATGAACTACATTATCTAATATAAGTGAACAAGAAAAAAAAAGGTTATTTTTCTTCATAACCAAGAACACAAAGCCACACAATTACCATCTAAACAAAGCAAATGTATAACAAATACAACATTTATTACACCATCAGTTCAATTAATTCAATCTAAGTCTATGGAAGAGTCACAAAATGTCACCAAAGTCACTCTGTCTTTCAGAAAATCATAAAAATGTACTAAATTGCATCGAATCGTGTTGTTTGCTGAATATTGTGATATATATCGCATCGTGAGCATGATATTTTGATAACAACATATTGTATCATGAGATTAGTGTATCGCTACACCCCTCGTTCCTTGCATATTTTGGGAGTGATGCACTCTGCAGACAAAACACAATCCAAGGTCAACAAGCATCAAATATTTCTGTCACCATCCAAGCTGCTGTGGTTACAGTAGATTTACAACACTATTATTTTATAGTTTTCCTTTGGGGTGTTTGAACTAAAAATGGATCATAGCACCATTAAATGTTCAGTGCATTGACCTGCACTACAAATGCATCTAAAGACACTGGGCCTTTACTCTCTGCACAGAAAGAGGACAGAGACTCTCCTGACACAAAAGACTGAAGTTTCACAAAAACCAGAAGTTGTTTCCCCAAAAGCTCTTCCTTTATTGTCTCGGCTTCATTCTGTTTCAAAGGCAAATTCCTATCAATTCTTCCAGTTCATTTTCATCTCTTATACTCCCTTTGAAAGGATGGTTTTGCCTTAAGACTTAACATGGCCAAAGTCATTTTTCTCACTGTTTATACGTCCTGAAATTCCCTCAGATGATGATGAAGTCTAAAAAAAAAATGGAAATGAGCACAGTGATTTGCACAAAGTCTGAAAATCTGTTCAGTTTCACATTTTAGAACTGAAGGTGATTTGGAACGATAATAAAAAAAAGCTGCCCGTAATGTCAAAAAAATGATTAAGTTATCAAATGTTTTCACATAGCACTGATGACAGATTAAAGGAAAAGAATGGAAGTGTGTAAGATCTGCAATAGAAAATGTGCAAAGTCAGATCAGAAACAGGCATTTTTAAAACTAAAGTCTTACTCTTCAATTCACTCAATAAAAATAGGCTCCATGAAAACTGAAACATAAATACTGCATGCTTTCTACGAACATATTTCCAGTTTCTCAACATAAGTGCGTTTTACTAAACTGACTGTATACCGTGTTCCAAATTATTATGCAAGTTGGATTAAGTGTCATACAGATACATTTTTTGTTGTGCTATTAAATTTATAGATGGTGGAGTCATGCTTTGGGCTGAAATCATGGGGAGAATCATTGGTCGGCCCCTTCAGAGACCCTGAAGGTGTAAAAATGACCTCAGCAAAATATATGGACTTGCTGACTGATCACTTTCTTTCATGGTTCAAAAAGAAGAACCGAACCTTCAGTAGCAAAATAATGCATGATGATGCACCATCTCATGCTGTAAGGAATACCACTGTGTCATTGGCTGCTATGGGTATAAAAGGGGAGAAACTCATGGTGTGGTCACCATCCTCCTCTGACCTCTGACCCTATTGAGAACCTTTGGATCCTCAAGCAGAAGATCTGAGGTTGGGATGCAGTTCATATCAAACAGCAGCTCTGGGAAGGTTTTCTGACATCCTGCAGAGAAATTCAAGCAGAAACTTTCCACAAACTCACAAGTTCAATAGATGCAAGAATTGTGCAGTGAGATCAAAGAAAGGGTTCAATGTTAACATGTTAACATCTGTTAAGATGTTTTTGATTGAAATAGCTTTTGACTTTAGTACAGTGACCACTTAATGCTGCACATTCAAAGAATGACCGTTTTGCAGTTCTTCATAAGCCATAAAATGTCTACAAAATCTGCTGTGCATAATAATTTGGACCAGTGCATTTTGAGTTTTTTTATTTTTGAAAAAAACACTGTTCTCATGGGGAGCTTTGTTCAGTCAAATTTGATTTACACTGTAATAATTCATGACTTGAAAATTATACTGACCATCATTTGCTTTGACCATTTAAGAAAATATGAGAAAATTTATATAATAAGTTGGAACATGGTGTAAATATAGGAGAGACCTTGATTAAAAAAAACAAAACTTTTAATCTCTTTCCAGTCAACACCTACCTGTAGCTACAGACTAATGTAATTCTGTGAACTGAATTCCAGAAAAAAAAAGAAAAGAAAATATTAACTTTACACTGTTTTTCAAAGCCAGCAAACAAAAAAGAAAAATCTTGAAGCTGAGAGAAAAACATTGTAATAACCCAAAAGGAACAGGGGAACACTTCAGTGATCTTTACAGTCGGAATATTAATGATACTTGAAGCCCCCGGCTGGTAACAATGATCTATGAATCCAATATGCTTCAATAATTCCCTCAGCCAAAGCCCAATGGATAAAGTAGACGGCATATGCAGTTCCATTTATTTCTTCAATAAAGTGCCACACTGAAACAAGAGTGGGCGAAGCAAACAGCCGAGACAAACAGTCAGTAAGCAGTTAATATTGCAATGATAACCACCAGTGCTATAGGAGTATTTCAAATAGATCATGGTTTTACACTGGTTCTGTTCAGAGAACTGTGCTTGTATCTTTATTTGTATTGTGTGCAGAGCACAGTGTAAGGATTTATTTATCTTTCTTGTTCCATTTTGCTTCCCTGTGCCGGCTTCTCAACATGCACGCGTGTGGAGAAGTTCAGTCTGATTGGTACGTAAATAATCACCGGGGCGCCGTTTTTGGGAGAGGCGCGGCGCCGCGAGGTGCGGTGGCAGAACGGGCGCCACGCGTTCAGAGCCTACAAACTTTAACTGCGGGTTTGATTCCTGACCTTGAGACTTTTGGTGCAAGTCTTCCCCTTTCCTCCGGCCCGTTTACTGTTTGGTAGCCGGCAGCAAAGTCCACTAGTACCAAACAGCGTCTTAACTAAATTTTAAAAAAAATTTTTAAAAAAGATTGTGGTAATTTTGCCTTTCTTCATGGCTGACCTGGAACAGTAAGTCTTGAAAAGTTTTGTTTTTCTGAATGTATCAAAGAATGGCTCCAACTGCACGCCTACAAATGCACCAGTGTATTATACCTATTCACAGCTACTTCATGCACAACTTGTACATCACATGCCTCTTTCCCCTGCTCCTATTATTAGCTCCTTCTCGTCAGCTTCATGCGGCACCTGGAGTGGCGGTTGTTAGTGAACTCAGGGATTAGATTTCTTGAGACAGAATCTAGACTCTGAGTCTCTCTAATGGGTCATCAACAATTCACAGATCCTCTTCTCTCCTCCCGTAAAACCGTTTAATTGTCTTTGCTGTGGCGCGGTCATTTCTAACCGTTCCAAGCACACGCTCCGGCCCAATGAGCTGCTAGTAAATAAAGCAACAACCTTCGTTTGCTTCAAGGTAACAGTCGCATCGTGCCGTGGAAATTTCACAGTCTGCAGGTCGATTTTACAGCAGCCTCAGCAGTGAGGTAAACGCTGCACTGGTTTGTGGTTAAGAAAGGGCTGAACTGGAAGGCAATTCACGTTTAATTTATCAAATTATCTACTTCCTCACTTTCAGTACTGTAGCCGGGTAAAGATTGAAAGAATGAGGTGACAAATACAAGCAAATCGGTACGAGGCCTGATCTCCCCTTTCAGAGGGAATCGCAACTTTGGCTTCTCTTGACGGGGAGAGAGAGAGAGAGAGAGAGAGAGAGAGAGAGAGAGCAGAAGTGGTTTGGACAGTTTGTGGGTCGATTTTAGGAACACTTACAAAGTGTTCCTGGAATATCACATTAGGATGAGACCTCTGGCAGACCCAACGAAAGGAGGCAGCTGGGGAGGATTTAAGTGAATTTTACCTCGTTGTTGGTGCCAGTCGGGCTGGTCTGAGTATTTCTCAGGACTCTGATCAGAGGATCCTGATCAGAGGATCGGTTAAAACTTGAGATACGGTTTTAATTGTTAAGAGAAATTGCAGCAGAGTCTCAGAGGAGAATTTGCATAATTTGAATTTGCAGCTCACAGCAGCTCCGTTAACCGTACGCACGCCTCAGTTGCGAACAAGCTCTAAACCTTCCAACACGTCGAACCTTGAAGCAAGCAGAAAACCGCGACACCACACAGGAGCTGGGCTTTCAGGTGCAACATCTCTCTCTTATCAGCCTTATTCCTGGGGGGGCATGATGGCTACTTCAAGGACAGTATCGCACCAGGTCTCACAGCTCAACTGGTCTCAAGAACATGACAAAAGCACCACTGTACTCCAATGTGCTCAGCAGAACTCAAATCAGATCAACGTGAGGTGGATTGAACAGGTTTGCATCACGGATGTGCAGCTGACTTAATCTGTTTGCACAGCTTCTTCAAGCTGCAGGCTGCTTCACCGGGGAGTCTCTTCTTATTTACCCGCATGCATTAAAGGTGCTGGCCAAATGAAGCATCTTTCACACTGAGGCAGCTCTGGATTTAGAGAAAGTGCTCTGTCCTGGCGACTGTCAAAAAACTAAAACAGAACAGATTTCTATTTTTTAAGAAAGAACAAATCCACAAACAAGCAGTGGCGTCCCAACAATCCGCCCTGTCATTTTATCGGCCGAAAGAAGCGGACGTTAGTGTAGGTTGCGGAAAATGTAGGGCCAGAAACGGTTTTTGCAGAAAAGTGAAGAATATTTCCAACCAGGGAGGATTTTTTTTTCTAAGCGTAGAGGAGCGCATGGAAATGTGCTCTTAAATTAGACGAATGAATGACAAATCAATCGCAGCTAGCTCAGAAATAGAAAGCGGGCCAAAGAGGCGTTCTATCCGAGAAGATAAAACTTCAGACATGTTGAAAAATGCCAGGCCTACTTAAAATACACAATCCCATATTTTTAGATAAAAATCAGAAGCAAAAGTTCAATCTTTGTCTTATATTCACCCGGCCTGCGATAATACCAGAATAATCACCACCTAATGTGTAAAGTCTGCTGCTTCACACTGTTGGATTTCACCGAGGAAGACCATTCGGCTCCCCTTTGTTCTGTAAAGCTGGGCCTTAACATAACCAATGGCTACTCTTAGACGGAAAAGTTTTTTTTCTTTGAGACTCACTTATCCTCAGAGATCCTTCAAAGCGATTTCCTGTATAGGCCGTACTTTGAAGTGAGCGGCGAGATTTTTATGATTCGCTGCAGATAGACCGGGAGAGGCATTGCTGGATGTCCTTAAACGTTGGGTTGACGTTACGCTTTCATAGCTCTCCATTTTATTTCTTTCCACCACCTAAATCACCGACTCCGGCTACTAAAGGCGACCGTCTGTTCAGAGTGGAAATCACCGCTGTGGTTGCGATGGCCTTCGTTGCTAAACTCATCGCAGGCATTGTCATGAGAATCCTCACCGTGGTGCAGAAAGCATCAAACCAAGTTGTTTATCAGATTGCATTTCGCATGCAAAGCAGGTGGAGCTTTAAAAACCTGCGGCGACGAACAAACCGAGTCAAGCTGATTGATATTTTAGCAACAGGGCAGCTGAAAATGGTTTACATGATTAAAAACATAATGCAATTAACAAAAACAAGAGAGACATTACATCACAGCGACACCATAAAGAGAAATAATGAAAAGTTGCTTTCCAGACAGAAATTGATCTTTTCCCCAGTTATTATCAATAATAAATGTTAAAAATAGGATTTTAGCCCCTAAATGAATTTATAAACTAACAAAAGTTAAAAGCATACTAATGATGCTTCATCAGTAGAAGGTTTTGTCGGAATCAAATAATGTCATCTCATGACTGAAACAGCTACGTTTCTTTTGAGGAATGAAACATTTTTACTTTGTAGAAGGGAACATTTGAATTGACTTCAGCAGAACACATTTTGCACGACGATTAACGGTGTAATTTATCGTTACATCGTAATGATACGATGTAATCACAGTGATACAAAAGTACGTCTGTTTCATTTGAAGGTTTTTGTGTGTTTTGTGCATATTTGGGGGGTTTAGGGTGTACTTATTTTCCACATATTCCGAAATTTCTACTTAAATGACTCAAGATGTGAAATTGACAGATGTGTTTTCGCTTAAACGGCATCAAGACATTTAACTGCAATCAGACGGTTTAAGTTATTCTGCATCACAAAGAGCAGTCATTTTGAATATGGAAATATCATTTCTGATTAAACTGTTTTTAAAACATAAATTTGTTTTGTTATTTTCTTTTGTCTGCATTTTTCAGGTGTTTTTTTTTTTTTTTTTTTTTCCTTTCTTTCTTTTCATGGACTGATTGCACCTTTGATTAAAGATTTGTTCATGTTTTGCCCCTAATCAGCAGAAGTGATTAGTTCATCAGCAGCAGATGTACGGATCCTGATGTGGTCCATGTAGGATACTTTTGCTACTTTACCTATTGAACAGCGAAACTTGTGAAAAATGCAGGCGTCAAAGCATTGATGTATAATGAATTAATGTATTGCATTGCTGGGAGCAGAGGAAGTGATAAGTTGCTATGTAAACGGCTGAAGGACAAATGAGTCTACTTTCGAAGCAGCACAGCTCTTGAAGGCTTCCTTGAGTATTTACATTTGAACGCCATGAGTGAGATGTTCATTTTCATGACAACCCCGTCTCTTGCCTGACGGCGTAGCTCCACGCTGTGTTTGCTTTACCGAAATAAACTGAGCAAACCATCACTGCTTTCTATACGTTCTGTCAAAGTTTGAGAAGAAAAACAAAAAGCAGGAGCCATGAACTGCTTCAAGAAAGTAACTTTAACTTTACAGGAGTTCATTTTACTCCACCTGTTAATATAATGAAAAGTATAACCTTCTGAGACACCAATTATGCCTTTTTTTATATATAAGAAGAACTAATTATGTTTTACAGTGCAAGTAACGTAAATATATCTAAGTAAAAAAAAAAAATTCTTAAGTTGCAGGCAATAAATATGTCTCCTGTACTATATTGTCAGTTGGACTTACTCAAAATGACCCAGTTAGCAGCGTTAAACTAACATTTTTGATCTCAAAATAAAAACGTTTGCATAATTTTTTTAAGTCAACTTATTGCATTTGTCATGCATGTTTAAACTTCCCTGTTCCATCTTCCTTCTGCACACAGCCTCTGCCACAAAAGCTCATTTCCGATGTGATTCAACAGCTTCCGCTTTCCTTCATTAAACTATCACAAAATGTTCTTGATGAACGTTTCAGCAAAATGGTTGACAGGAACATGTTGCAGACGACTCGACCCAGTGTGTTCAATCGCTATTTTTTTATGAGCACGACTCGTTTTTCTCTCCAAAGAAGCTGCACCTGCCCCAGCATCTCTGCGTTTAATCAGCTGAGCTCCGGCTGCCAGTAGCATCATATTACAGATGCTACACTTTGGCCCATTTCTCTCTGTCTCAACTTTGGAAATAGTCAGTGAAGGCTCTACTGTTGCTATAAAACAGCATGCACTCTGCTCTTCATCCTATAGATTTTATTATAGCCTGTTCTCACCAAGACTGACATTAATCTCACCCTTTCTTCGCCACAAAAGAGTATTTTTGGACCAGTAACTCTTGTGTTTTTGTGTGACTGCTTCATCTTTCCCAAGTTGTTCACATTATTACTGAGCCCGGTTCTTTGAGAAGTTTCCTCCTGCAGTCCTTTTAACTCGCACTACATGCTCGCTCAGGAGGAGGGATTGCTGCAAAGTCAAAGACTCGATGCAATCAGCGCGGCCTGCGAACACAGGAATTCTGTTACAGCGGAGCCTTGAGATGACATTTGTTGGGAATTGGCACATACTACCTTAAAGAAATTAGGCAGAATTTTACTGGGCTGTTCAAAGAATAGAGCCAAAACCTAAATTCTCAAAAGCAACAAAAACAATTTATTTTCCTTATAAATCAAAGCTTTGATTTATGCTAATATATGCATACCCTTCTGACAAAAAGATGTCAGAAAATTCAGTTTTCTCCGTCTTGTTTTCAGCCGAGTTGCTCGACAACGCCCATCTCTTCTTCAACGCCGCGAAGCATTTGCAAGAAAGAAAGAAAGACAAATAAAGTCGTGACTTGGAAAAAAATAGGAGCACCGTCATCTATGAACACTGGATTGGTGTGGAGCCTGAGCAGCAGGTCGAAGAACCTATATGCAAACCTATATGTTTGCAGATAGACGTGCTAATTAACCGGTTAGCATCCGCTGGTTAGACTCAGTGTTTCTCAACACTGCAGAAAGTCAAAAAGCGATACCGTTCTGCATCAGTGACAACACAAACAAAGCTAAATAATAATAATAATAATAAATTATAATTTAATGACCTGTTTAAGCTTACACTTAAACTGTTTATATGACCTTACAAACCTAAATGTAAGGTGAAGCATCAAGCAGCTTGAATATTTCCCCCAAATCACAGAGGAGTTGAAACAGAGGCTGCATGGATGTGGAGCCGAACTCAACAGCAGAGAGATTAAAATGGCTTTATGAAGTCGTTTACAATTAGCCTTTATAGCAAAAGAGAAATCCACAGATCTTAAGTTCTTAAAAAAAGAAATGGTTTGTTATTTGCTGGTGCGTGTTGCTTTTGAAGGGTGTCCATTTGTCCTTAAAGGAGGAGGAATGGTTCCGCAGAGGTCAACGCAGGCTCTTAATGGAAGAGCCATTGAGACTAATCAAACCCTCGAGTTCAAACATCAGTGGGAGCAAAGCACTTTACGTCTGCAAGGTTCCATCTGGAGACGGATGTCCTTCTTATTGTGGTCCTCTGCACGAAAGTCATAATCTTCCAAGTGTTCTCTGTCTTCTTTTTTTTTTTTGTTAACATTTGTAGAAAATGACGGCTCGAACAGATTCATCATCTCCTGCTCAACCTTTTGTCGCCCGACGGTCGATTGGGACCAGAGGGACAGAGCCGTCGGAGCTTCACGGTTGATCGGTGAATGCGAGACGCAGCAATCCCTCGTCTGCCTGTTGATGTCTTTTGAAATTAGAATGGGAAAGACAGCTGGACAGCCAGGAGAACGTCTGTCCCTTCATATTTAAATTCAGCCTTCACTGTGTGACTCAAGGATTCTTTCAGTTTTTGTTTTGTTTTGTTAGCAAGTACAGTTGATTAGGTCAGGACTGATCCAAATTTTTATCCAGAAAGGCATTTGGATACATAATTAAGCCTGAACGTGCCCTGATTTCAATATAATATGACAATAAATACGAAGTAGAATACAGTACAGGACTTGAGTATCATGATGCACATTTAGTCATTTAATCATTCTGTTCTCCAGCATGTTTTATTAGTCTTAGCTGCCATGTTTCGCTTCTTTTTTCCATTTTTTATTCTTCCTCTGGATCAGCTGCTATCATTTGTCTTCGCTGATGATCAGGGATGATGTTTTGGTTTATATGACGCTTGTTGCTCTGGGCAACATAACTCCAGCGCAGAGGCCTCGGTCCTCGACGCATCCGTCACGGGTTCGAGTCCCGGCCCGTTGACCTTTGCCCCGCGTCTTCCTCCTCTCTCATAAGCTGCTCTCTTGTTCTTCACTTGAGCCGAAACAAAATACAAAATATCGGTCTTAAATATTGATAAAAGTGTTTCAAATGTGCCGTCGAGAAACTCGTATCTCTCAACCTTGACCGTCCAAACCTGTTTTAAATTGTCTTTGTTGAACAAAGTTAATTAAAATGAAAGTATAATACATTTTGATTTGTTTTTTATGACTGAGGTTTGACTTCCAAGCTTTGTCAAGGACTTAGTTTAAGTTTTGAGGCGCTGTGTGGGTTTCATATTTTAGTGATTCCTGTTCTTATTCGCTTTCTGTTTTTCCTCTAGGAACCATGAATGAGATCCAGTTAACTGCCTATTAAAGAATTTTTATTTTACTGGTTATCCACTAGGTAAGTTAGTCTAACCTGCAAAAAATAAAACAAACATGATTATCAATATTACAGTCAAATGAGCCTGTGATATATTGGCTTTAAGTTGTTTTGTATTAACTGCTCCTTACAAAACATTTACCCTGTTAGAGATAAAATCCCCCAGACGGAGGTATTGTAAATATCTATTCATTTCCTGCCATCCCGACTTTGCAACGTATCTCAAGACATTTTCCAATGAAAGGAAAACATAATGATGTAAAAAGGTGATTCACTAACTGCTGTCCCCTTAATTTCTTTCATTTGCTTAAGTTATTGACTGGTCGGTAGGCAGAGCTTTCATGGTCCTGCTCTCCAATCTGGAAACTTTTCTCTGCAGCCATTTCGAATGGTGAAGGTAAGAAATGACCCACATCCATGACCTGAACCTAGATTTGGCCTGATGAGCCACTGATCCTGCTTTGCGGCACAAGGCCCTGGTCTCTGTGCGGCACTCGCTTTGCTTAGCAATTACTTTACCTGATTTCTTGTAGTTTATTCATCATTTAAAGAGGATTTCAGCAAGTAACGATTCTCCAGCTGATAACTCCTGACATGGACATGATTTCTTTTTTCTTTTTTTTTTTTTGGACAGGCAGTTCAAAACGCCTCAAGATTCAGCCAAACTGAGCCGGAGTGAGGGGCGCTGGGGTTTCCCTCCAGAACTTGTTAATGTCATGGTTTTCTCACCAAATGGCCTGCTTTGTATTTTCCACAGTATTGGTGGTTTCAGTTTCATATTAAAGTTGTATATTTCTCCTCTGCAGAGGATATTGCATTACGCCAATGCTGGCAGTTCATTTCAGAACGCCATGGCTCACAACGCAGCAGCCCTGAGGCGGCTGCGCGGGAAACTTGTCATTTCTCTCCTCGTGAAGGAAGAACATGATATGAAAATGTGCAGCAGGTTAACAGGGCGGCCTCCCATGCGGCTCTGACTGCAGCTGGGCATGTATGTTTTATCGCTACACGAAGGATCAAGCAGGCACACCTCAAGAAAAACACCTGAATATTTCAGCAACAAAAAGATTCTATAGTTTTTATTTAAGAAAGCGAAGCTCACTTTGTGACAGTGGAATATTTTCTAGCCATTGGAATTCATGGCGTAGCTAAATCGCTCAAAGGAGCTGCGAAAGTTTCCTGACCCTTAAATGGGCCGTCAGGCTGGGTCAGCAGACTCCTGACCGATCAGATGTCCACTGTGGCCTCTGTCGTTGCGAGCACCAGGCTGTTCTGGCAGCAGCATCAGCATTTAAGCAAAGTCATAGAAAGTTGCACGGAAGGAAAAACTACGGCAGGAAATAGAGGAAACAGGGTTACCTGCAGCAGTGAACGAATCGTCAAGCTAAATTCACACAACTTGAAGGAGCTTCACAAGAGCTGATTTAGTGGTTCTCAATTATTTTCAGTCTGTAATTATCTGTGGCTTAAAAACAGATCAAAGTTTCTCAGTATTCAAATGTTTCTGACATACCAACACGTGGTGAGCTGTGACTCTAAACAGTGAATGTCTGCACACATCGTTTTCTCCTTCGTCCGTTTCAACCTGCTGTGTTTCTGTTTTACTTCTTAGTTTTGTACCTGGGCTCTATCTGATCTGAATTTCAAGCTGACTGCGTCTCTTCCTTCTCTCTGTCTTTTTCTATTATTATTATTATTCCAAAATTACAACCCAGACAACATTATTTTGTCAAACAAATAAAATCGCATTCCCGAGAAACAGCTTCTGGATTGCAAGTTGCTGTCACGAAGACTAAAGTGGAATTATTACAAGAGCAGAATGTGAATGAATTAGTACAATGTCTTTTTTTTTTTTTTTTTTTTTTTATCTGTGGAGTAATTGGAAATAGGAGTTTAATGCACAAAATAGCTTTTTGTAGGATGTCAGAAAAAGGATTTTCCGAGCTGTGAGATTTACGGTTCTGTATTGCCGTCATTTTTCATCCGTGACAGCACATGTGCTTTCCTGCCAGTTTGCTTTTGAGATAAAACATGCGCTAAATGTCACGTCACGAATGGGAAGTGGGTTAACATTTGGCCAAGTCGGAGTACAAGCTGGGAAAAATTCGGCTTTAAAAGGCTTTCCTGTAGTCTTGCTGACCGCTCGGAGTGGTTTCACACTGGAAACCACATTTGCAGAATGAAGAACACAAACTCTCACTGGATGATGATTTGTTGGTTCATTCTGTGCCTTATCTCTGTCCGACACACACTCATGTCAGTACAAACAGCAAATTAATGCACCGAAGACATTTTTGCCGGTGCGCTGAGCAAGCCGGTGATTGAACTGCTAAAATCCCAACTGGCAGAATTTTGGGAAACTTTTTTTTTTTGTTGTTAATCTTCACTAGCTGGAACGCCATATCGCCATTTCTACCAAGGGAAGGCAACGATAGCACCAACCAGGTGAACCCAGATATGAAGTGTCCGCATCTGGTCGAGGTGATTTGCCCCTTGACATTTGAACCCACATGGAATGTCTATTTTTCTTAAGTAAATATTTGAAGTGTCTTTGTGAGACTCCTGATTTTTAATTTAAGATTTTTTATGTTGTTCTTTTTCAGGCTGACAACAGCTGTTGTTATTGTTACAGGTTAATTTTCCAACCTACAGAGAAGAGGAAGTATTAGAAATGAAATTCATATCACTAATTTCAACTTTGCAGGAAAAAAAAAAAAAAAAAAAAAAACAATAACAGAAGGGTCAAGACCGACATTGGAAAAGAAAATGAACTCCAACCTGACGATAAAATATGCCTCACTTGCATATAAATCTTTGCCATCGCTAGAGGAAAATAATGGTTTGTTTACACTTTGATCTTGTTTAGTTTTGTTCGTCAACTTGTTGTTCTTCATCGATCATTGATGATAACTAGGAGTTGTTTCTGGTTCAGTTTTGTTCACTTCCAGGAAGTTTGTCACCAAGCTCCTCTTTCTGGCAATTTCAAGCAGCTAACCGAAAATCTTCAAAAATAACAAAGTAAAAACATTTGCCAGTATTTTTACAGGCAGTAAAAATACTGGCAGTAAGTACGGGCAGTAAGTACTACTTTTACAAGTAGTACTTCTGCTGTTTGTGAGCTGTGACTCCAGGACGATTTCCCATCGGCGCTTCCATTTCAAACCGTTTCCGCTCCGGAAGCCGATGGCTTGCTTTACGCAAAGCGCCGGTGTTCATAGAAAGTTGAGCAGAAGGAAAAACTACGGCAGGAAATAGAAGAGACTATTTCGGGCTCGGGTTCTCCAAACACCCACAACCAGATATTCATCCACAACCAGATATTCATCGCTCAGAACGCGACGGCTCCGTCGCTCAACGTCAAACCGAGGGGTTCTCCTCCACCAGACATCCACCAAGCGACAAAAGCAGGGTGGCTGACGCCGAGGAAATGTGCTGTAAGTGGGAGCCTCTTTTATTAGAGCTCTGAGTGATCATTGAGCAAAATATTAAATTATGGAAGAGAAAGCTGGAGTGACAGGAGGCAATCACGCAGTCAGAGTGGTATGTAATTGTTTTCTGATTTGTAATAATAGGGTGAGAGGAAACATTGGCCTGCCGTAATTGACGGTGAAGAACAAAGTTTTGCAGTGGAAAATTGGAATCCTCAGGGGATGTGAGCTCATAACAGGAAGGAGAGAAAAGACGTGTGGAAGAGGCAAACCAATTTGAATTTACGAGACGGAATAAATATGTTTTTAACATTACGAGTGTGTGTTCAAATGTGCAGGAGGGAGATAAATATGCTAATTCTTCACAACAGAACTCTGTTGTCAAAGTGGCAGAGGGACCGGGGGTTAATGGCGGGGTCAAATGCCGCCTCTTCCTTCAAAATGTCCCAAAGGAACATTTCTGGAGGCCTGGCTGCAGGCACCGTTTTCACATCAGATCCCTGCCAGCTCTTTTTCCAGTCCACACATGCACAGAAATACATTTTCCCCCAGACTCGAGCAAGTCCGAAACTTGGCCTTGACCTCAAGCGACAGTTTGGACTGAATGATGGCCTTTGTTTAGGCCGCAGTGACCGGAAGGACGTCAAATCGTCTGAGCTTAAGACTTACGGGTCTGCAGTCCGATACCCTCACATTTTTGTGGAGGTACGTCCGTATCTTTAAAGCATTCGTGTCGTTTTTTTGGGTTCGGTTTTTCTTGCTGTGCCGTCCCCGTTGTCCTCACTGCAGACTAAAGCTCTTTAGCTCTGAATAAGATTCAGCAGCAGGTTAATATAGTGACATCTTGTCTGTTAGTGCTGGAGCAGTGGCAGCTGTTATATGTCAAGCTCAGGCGCTGATCCCTCAAAGTTTTCCATATCTCCAAAAAAAAAAAAAAAAAAGAAAATCTATGTGTCAGTCCTGGTAAGGACTCTGTATTGTATCAGATGCGTTATGTTGCAATATTGCGAATAAATGCGAATGTATCTGAACACAAAGGCACTCTTCCTTTCATAAATAATTACAACCTTTCAACATATTGCTATTAAATGTTGCACTGTGAATCTTCTAGTTAGTTTTTTAAAAATCACAATACGCAGCATCTCAGTGAGTGCTGCTCCTCTATCAGATGCCAGTATTTTTTTTTTTTTTTTCCATTCCTGGCAAATTTGGGCTGAGCGACTTCCCTCTGACTCAAAAAGAGGAAAAACATTTGCAGTCAACAAAACTTGACGAGGAGCATGTCTCTATCATCTCGGAGTCGAGGTCTGGCACTTCGTCTGCACTCCTGCAGGCGAACGCTGTCCGTTATCTGACAAACCCTCACTACTGCCGGATGTTACCGTTTATCGGTGCGTCTTGAGGGAGGCTTGTATACGAAGAGAGAACCATTTGCACTTGAGCTTAGTTTGGGTTTTTTTTTTTAAGACAAAAGTTTGTAAAAAAGTTTGAGGATGTGTAGATTAAAAAAGAAAACCCAGATAAAAGGCTCTTTTCATCTCTTCGATGTGTTTTCTTCAAATAATTAAAACTAGAGCCATTAAAAAAAAGAATATTTAAATCACTCGTGTTTTGAGCGGGTGCAATTTTTTTGCATTCATTAATTTCCCCCGCCAGCATTTATTTTATTATTCAGTTTATTTTCCACACTTTCAAATTCAAAACCGAGACAAAAAATAGTTACGGAAAGTTAAACTAATCAAAAGAAAAATGAAGTTGAGAGTAGCAGTGGTATTTCAAATTAAATGATTAATTCAATCTAAATCAATGAAGGATAACATCGTTGTTTAGAAATACAGATTTTATGAAAACATTTTAGTTGCAAAGTCTGGAAAACTCAAACTTTTTGATTTTATTTTTTTTTTTACTAATCTGAATATTAGTAAAAATATTCCTCAATATGAACCTCAATCTCAAAACACAAAAAGCCAATCCTCACCTTTATCAAAGTCAAAATAAAGAGAGTTTTGATCAGAAAAAAAGATAATCTCAGCGCCAAAAATCACTGACAAAAAATCACTTCAACGCCACAAAAGCTTTTTCTGCTCCGTGTTGTAGCGTATTATAGACCCGGAGGTCGAAACACTGAAACCCCCAGGCAAGCAAGAGTTTAGACACAGGTTGAAAATTTCACACAGGTCATGCGATGATGATGAATGTACAGCCGCACGACACGTCACACAAAATAAACACGGCAATGCTTCTGGCGCTCACAGCACAGCGGAGAGCATGTCGGCTCAAGAAGCAGAAGGCTTAATGGTTCGGAGTTTTAGAGCTTTATTTTATTCTCTCTTGACTTTTTCCTTCTTTATTTCCTTCTGGTCCCGAGAATAAATCCTCATTTGACATATCTGACTGGGCGTGCTGAAAAAAAATAAACCTCTGGGATTTCACTGGAACGGGAGAAGTTGTAGTGCGTCGTTATGGAACAAAGAAAAGAAAAAGAAAACGCTGTTTGGTGTTTAATGTGTGAATAGTGGAAACACAGCACATCAGCATCATTCCTAGTATTAATCTGGTTGACATTGTGAATTTATCACTGTAAAAGAACGTAGTATAGATAAACAGAGACTTTGCATAATTAAAAAAAAAAAAGGCATTTACTATACAAGCGGCACAAAAAAAGAAATAATAACTGATATTTTGTGGGATATTTCCAATAGGTCTAACAGCAAGATTTTTACAGAGAAGTAAGTTAATGGGTCATAATTTTGAAAAAAAAAAAATGCAATATTTAGAACTACAAGAATAGCGTTTGGTGCATTTCATTTCAAACTATAAAATTGCTCTTTAAGATCATTTGTGACGCCGCATTTTTAGCCACAGCAGCGACATTTCAGCGTGCAACGCCTCCTGTCTTCAGCCAGCGACGTGAATTCAAAAAAACACTCAAGGAGCATCACATAGCTCTCACTTCAAAACAGTCATAGCTGATAAAAGCAGCATGTGTGAAGTCTGGTTAGCGGGGAGAGGAGGAAGACGGCTCAGAGGGACTCTGGTATCTTTTTTCTTGGCAACTTAAATTTGCGCCCCGGTTGCTAAGGACCGTTGGGAAGAGGAGTCGTCCAACACAACGCCGAGCAGTTCCCCGTTTCTCTCATCCGCATCCGCCTTTCTCTCCATTCTTTCTCTTCTCCTTACCTTCACTACGCCACGCTTTCTATTCCTCTCTGATTTACCCCTCTCTCTCTCTCTCTCTCTCTCTCTCAGCTCACAGTTGGTGGATGGGTTTTTGGTCTCTTTGGCCTCTTTTTCTGCTGAAGGCGGACAAATAACAACGGCTCTATCTTAAGGATGCGTACGCCGTGTCCTCTGAGAGGGACAAAACAATTTTGCATGAAAAGCATGGTGTATGATAGCTCCTAAGCGTAACATTCCCTTTTTACCTCTTCTACTGAGTCAAGCAATGACCTCCCTTTGTCATGTTTGGTAGTAAAGAGAACCAGAGTGCAGCGTGGATGGAAAAATATACAACATAAACGAAGACACTTATGGATAGAATTAATGAAGCCAGCGGAGAGGAATGTAAACCATAAAGGGAAAGGACATTGGTGCCCAGTAACCTGCCTGATCAGAAGGTAAATCAAGGCAGCTGGGAAAGAGAGAGGAGAAGACCAGATGACAAAAGCAGAGAACAAAAAGAAACTCAACAACTGAGCAATAAAGAAACAAATAAAACAGAAACGTGCGAGTCCAAACACCGAGAGAGGAGAACGTCCGTCTGCAGCCGTGATAAAGAAACTGACCGATCGCTCCTTCCTCTGTGAATGTGAAGTCCCACATGTCCCGTATTACTTTGCAGGGTGAGTGGAGGATGTTATGCTGAAGTGAAAAGGTTATCCGCCGTGCAGAGAAATCACCTCATATAAAACCAGGTGATTATGATCCGATGCCTTGTGGCATAAACCAATAACCCCAGAGGCTCAAATGCAGCAGCACCTTCAGTCACCTGCTCTCACTTCTGACCTCTGGGTCGTCGTCACCCTGGACTTTACAGGCACTTGGCCATTTCTCTGTAAAAGTAAACAGTCGTGGTGCAGGAAGGGATAGAATTTTACCTAATACAAGGAAACATCTGTGTACGTCTCTGGCCTGAGTCGCCTTTCCATTAATTCTGTTATTTTTTCATTTTAAACTTTCTAAGAAGGCTCATTAAGCGATTTTGTTTGAGTTTTCTTTATGTCCAATTCCAAGAGCAGAGCAGTCGGACTCCTCTGCTGCAGAACATAATTTGATGCAGCGCCATCTCCTCTGCCGGCGTCTGTTGGGGCAGCAGCATCAACAACCTGAGATCTAAGGAGACGATGGTGCAAAGAAGGATTTTACATTAAAAAAATAACTAAAAAAATCAAACCGATTACAAACAACCCTGAGCGTCTTCCTTCATGAGACGGTCATTGAAAAACTGCGTCTTCAGCCAGGGGCTTCGTCGAATTCATTGCAGCACAGACCACTACAGGAGTTCCTTCCTGCCCAAAGCCATCATTATCAACAGTGACTCTTTAATTTCCCTTTGGGATAAATAAAATTGTATTATTGCATGCAGATTTTACACATCTGTGCTTTTAATGTTAATGCTGTAGTGTGTGAACCGTGACAGATTTTCTTTTGAAACAAATTGTTTTGTCCGCCATCACGCAGTGCAGAACAAACAACTGCAAGTACTTAAAAAAAAAAAAAAAAAAAAGTGTGCTTATGCAAGTGCTTCCTCGGTTTTCTCACATGCATTGAATGCATGTGAGAAAACCTTTCGCACAACATTTCGCACGACATGCGTCGTGCGAAATGTGGAGTTTAAAATCCTTCCCAAGATTCACGTCGGCTCCGGACATCGGGGGTCAAATCAGAAACTTTTCGGCCGAATTGTGCATGAAACCAGAATCCCGAGCAACACTTTCAGGTTCCTGATCTGAAAGTACTTCTGCATACTGATGGCAAAATTATCTCCCTGTTACCGCATTGTGTGGCAAAAAAGATTTGCCTGTGCAAAACAACTTCCACCATCTGCTGAGATAGATAGAGTCTGTCAGGATCTTCAAAGAGGTGAAGCAGATAGAGCTTTGACACAGAACGGATTCATTCTCAATCCCCACAATTTACATATTTAGATAACATTTTAGCTCCTCTATCCCACCCATATAAGTGAGTCAGACTATTGATGGTCCCACTGTAGGTTTGCCTTCACACAGAACACGCCAGTGCATTTGTACCCGACACTGGCTGTGTGTGGGAGGCCATTCACGAGTCAAGAAAAAGACCCGACGCGTTACGCCCCAACGCACAGCATGTCCGTCTCTGAATGGGTTCCAGTCAGAAAACATGAGTGCGGGCGTGCGGTGGGAGGAAGAATCGCAGAACTCGAAGCCGACAGCCAATCGGCATCAGCACAGCAACAAGCGGAGCTGCTAATAGTGAGGACGCAAAGACTTCTGTTAGTCTCCTACGGAGAATTAGATGGATACACAAAAGGCGTGCGTTTGAGCCTTTTGTTTTTGCCTTTCATGTTTGAAGCACAATAATTGGGAAGAAAAATATAGATTCTGAAGCTGCCAGCGAAAGAAAAGCACGGTCGTTTTCTTGGCTGCAGGCGAGCCTAAAGGAAAGGACGTTCCAGTAAGAGATCACAGAGGATTTACAGAGAACTGGCCCCGGTACAGAACCCTCCTCACCTCCCAGCCTGGAGCCGGGGGGATCCGTATGGATTCTGCTTTCTGGATCACCTCCTGTTTTTTGTATCGTCTGAAACTAACGCTTTGTTGTTCACGGTGAAAGTATTTATTCCAGATGATTGAAGACTCACAAATTGGTGTAGTGGGTTAAAGGACTTGGGGAAAAGGGTAATACTTGAGCCACATAAATGGATTCGGCTATAAGGGAAGAGAGGGAAAGAAAATAAAGAGTTTTTCTACTCGAGGCCATGAGGTTTATTTCAAGCGACACGTTGAGCGCTGCGGGTTTCTCTCCACTATGGCCTGTTTTAAATGAAGAGGGAGGTCGGGTGATATTTTGTAGCTGCATCCCAAAAATGACTCTCCTGCTCGCACAGCACCGACATAAAAAGTGTCCGTTTTTTTAAACGCAAATGTACTTTTTCAGCTCTGCGCACCGGATTTTCTATGAGACTCGAGATTGGGGCTTTGTTACGGTCTATTTGTACCCGAGCTTTAACTTCCTGACTGATGCCTAGAGATGTTTTTCCCAATATTTCTGCATAATGTTCTGCCTTGGTGTTGTCGTCTGCTGTGCCCCGGGTCCCTGCTGCAGCCGAGAGCTGACACAGCGAGCTGCTGTTGCCAAGGCCAAAAGTCGGTGGTGTTTCAGGAAAATCTAAGCAAACCGATTTTACTCGAACCCTTTAATTTCAGTTTTTATCAAACCGCAGGCCATTCTCCCAAAGGTCAAAAACTTTGTCCATCTAGTTGTTCTTTGAAACGCTCTGCTTCTTTTGCTTTCCTTTTAGCACCACAGTAGACTCAAAGAAATGAGTCACTTTTGACTTTGAGCTTCATGTTAAATTAACTTGACTGTCTGACTGTGTAGGATGTTTGTTCTCTTTTGGTCCATGTTATGGATAGATATCATAAATTAAAAAAAAAAACCAAGGAGGTTGAAATCCCTATTTTCTGTATAATCCATAACCAGGGTTGGGCGATGAATTGATTTTGTCGATTATTCAAATGTTCTGTTTAAGAAGATTACGTTTTTGGAAAATCTGGATTTTTTTTTTTCCACCGATGAAAAAACTGTATCGCACAGAAGAACACTTTCAAAAGACCGAAAACCAGAAAGTTCCCGATTACGTATTCTGCCTGGCTGTTCTGAACATGCATTAAACATCCTGGCTGAAGCCTGGAGCAGCCAGTTAGAAGCACTGGTGGTTTATGCATAGCTTGTGGTCTGCATGCGCCGCCATGGACTGGTTAGAGAATCTGAAGCAGAACTGACTACGCCGACCACATGTAAAGGACCTGATCCCTCCCACGCCAGGCTGGCAACACCACAACCAATTTTATCAAAGTTGACGGTGGTTCAGATGCTACGTGTGTGTGCTGCTCCCTCACTGCGTTGGACACGAGACTGGACCAAAACGAGCCTTTTAGAAGTCTAAACCGATTCAAATTGGGAAAAATTATTTATCTTTCTGGGCAAGACACATAAAATGATGAAAACACAAAACTTTTTTTTTTTTGTTGACAATCTGCATTCCCATTTGAAGTGATCCATGAGGGATCGTCGCATTATGTATTCAGTGCATCCAGACTGAAACTGACAGAGCAGAAACCTTTGAGAACCAGATGGAACCGTCCCTGCTGACTCTTCATCAAAGAAAATATTATGCAAAATTGCCAGGAACACACAAACTGCTGATGAAAAAAAAAAACGTTTTCTACGGACAAGAACCGCGGATACAGTGTTGAATCTCTTTTATAACTAAAGGCGCAACTTAAACAATGGTATAAAAACTTTGACAAAGGTCATAAACCCTGATACAGGGGTTATTTTGCTATTGTTTTGATATATAGCACAACACTTTCAAATCATTATTTTCTTAATAGGAGCCAAATAGCCTTCAATGTAATGACTTTCCCAAAGCTGAGACAAGAGAAATAATGCCAATATTTAACTGGTCATATTCTTTTTTTTTTTTTTTTTTTTTCTTTTTTTTTTTTTTTGACATAACCCGTTTCTTGAAAAACAGTTGCAAATGTACTGAATATGATGGAGCATGACACTACCAAGTCTGAAATGTTTGCATCATGACAACCATACAGTGGCTTAAAGTGTGTGTGTGTGTGTGTGTGGGCGTGTGTGCGCGTGTGTGTGTGTGTGTGTGTGTGTGTGTGTGTGTGTGTGTGTGTGTGTGCTCTCTGTTGCATCTGCTGTGATATTTGAGTTTATTCAAAACCGACGAATCTCAGAACATTGAAATCACCACTCATAACCTTTCAGTCAACCTGCTTGACTCACGTAAGGCATCCATGCAAAGCATCCATCCATCCATCCATTTTCCGTCACCCTTCTCCCTAACGGGGTCGGGACCATGCAAAGCAAAATGTTAAATATCTTCATTAATATTTCATGTTTTACGGAAAACAATCTTATCTTTGGATGCATGTAGGGCCACGTCTGTACATGCCATGTGCTGCTGTGGCTGCGCGCACATTGAAGCCCTGCAGGAATCAGACTTCAGAGGAGTTAAGCAAGACTCAACTTTGCTAACAGGAAGCCTCTGATCAACTGCAACTCCTTGAACAAGGATATCTCAATGGCAGGCAGCTCGCAGAGCAAGGAGCAGCATCGTTATTATTTGAACTGAGGCCCCTGTGTTCTTAAGAGACTGTGCGCAAGGCGGAGTACATCTTGAAAGCTGCTCCACCTCACAGACAGGCTCAGTGGAGGAGATGTTCTCTGGAGCAAAGAACTTCTTTCTCCACAGCAGGAGCAGAGGAGCTGCTGCAGGCTGTCCCAACGGTCTGCTCCAACTCACGCACACGTGGAGACGTGCACAAGGACCGTCGCAACGCTCAGGTTGTCTCAAGTGTAGTTTTAACCCAGCAGTAAGTTTTGGGGCTGTGGTGGGGAGCCAGAGTACCCAAAAATAATAAAAAAAGAAAAACATTCAAGCTCTACGCAGAAGGATCCAGGGTTGGGATTCAAAATGAAGTCAAATTTTGTCAAAAGTCAAAAATTTGGTCAAATTGAACGGGATTTTTCTCTAATCCAAACAGGGTTAGATTTGCACATACAGAATAAATGGCACACCGAAACAATCTGAGCACCGGCCTTCAACAAGCTTCTGTCACAAGTCAGGTTGGATATCTGACCCCTCTTGCCGGAAGAATTTTGTAACATCAACGTAGCGATCAAATGTGATCCAAAGCCTATTCTTTCCTTTTCGTCTTTTGCCCAAATCAGACAATTTTATTTACGACAGTCTGAACGGTAGGTAACTCGTAAACGGAGGCCTCTGTCCTCAACGCGGGGCAACCCATCATGGGTTCGAGTCCCAGCCCGATGACCTTTGCTGCCTCTTCCCTCTCTCACAACTATGAAATAAAGACCACTAGAGTCAATGAAACCTTTAAAAAAGAAAGTCTGATAAAAATCGTTTATAAAACGTGAAATAATAATAAGTGTGCAAATACCAGCAGAAGTTGTTTCACACAATGAGCCAAACTGAATAAACCATAATTTATTTAAACACATTGATTATGTTGGGAGTAGTAATGGTGACATCGTCTTTCAGCTGCTGGGAGGAAAAATCTGCAGTGACTTAGGATGTAGAAGTTTGTCACAGAAGAATCTCTTCTGCTCGGCAACAGCTTCATGCATGGAGACTTTCTCCAGAAAGTCTGAGGGAAAAAAAAAAAAAGATTAAAAAAGATATTAAAAAGACGCCTGTAGTCAAGCCTTCAGCCCCACAATGGGATCCAGTGGAAAACTTGCGGGACCGTGTTTGGTGGTGTGTTTTTCATCAAAGTGATCGGCACAACCACTTTAGCTGAGTGATAAGGAATGCTAGTTAGGAGCAGGATAACGTGTCACAGCAGTGTGTTTACCAAGCTGGTTGCACAGATCACCTATTTCACAGTTTAACAACGCCCTGGCTTGTCAAATTAATAAATTAGCTGGAAAATTAAGATATACCTTTAAAAACAGAGAAGATCAGCATGATACTAGAAAATCTTGCAATGTTGACAATAAAAGTAAATATTGCAATGACTACCTCGCTGTACTGGTCCTTTTATCTCTCTATTTGTCTATTTTGTGATTCCATCTTTCCAGTTTCTCGGGTAAAACCATTTGGGTCTGATTTCAGGATCTGCAAAGATTTCAGGATCTGCAAAGATTTCAGGATCTGCATCTTTGGTTAACATATTATGTTAGGATAAAAAAAAAAAAAAAAAAAAAAGCAAGTTCACAACACTTGGAATACATTAGCTAGCAATCGATTCATTCCAAATAATCTTCTGCAAAATGAACATTGAGAAACACTGACAGCACGATGGGAATATATTGAGCTGCCCTAATGAAGGAGAATATATATATAACGTGAGCACTGTCCATAATTCCAAGGTCAATGACAATTTTTCAGTTCTGGTAGCATAATTATTATTTTTTTCTCTACTTTTGTATTGAGTCATTAGTGGATGAGACTCCATTTAACATCTGAATGAATCAGAAAACATGTTTTTAGTTCAGTCAAAGAACATTTGCAAGGATGTACCTTGGAAGTTTCCCCCACTTATTGCTCAGATCTTGAACCACTTTTGGTCAAGTGTTTTGAAACACGTTGCGGTTCATAATAGGCATCAGAACACACCAAATGATGCACATACCAGGGTGTGTGTATTATCTGGTGTGACCAGAGGTAAGTTTCAGCCTCTGTCTTTGTTGGCTTCATGGTGAATTTTACTTCATTTGAAACTAAACATCACCTTCAAAATCTGGGTGAGTGGAAAATATTCCATCTCTGAAAGCTTTGACCTCAAGCAACAGTGATGTCATAATTTAATGACGCGCTAATTTAATCTCGCATTGTTTGCTTTTGGTTTCAGTCCAGATGATCTTATAAAAGAGCTCCACACAGAACACTTTTATCTTTCGCTCAAGGGTTGACCTTTGACCTTGAGGCACACACATGATAATAATAAGAAGAAGAAGACATAGCCTCTGTCTTATTAAGAGTGCACCTTCTTCTCACCAAATTTAATTAAACGCTAAATATTTATTTGAGAAACGTATTGCATTAAAACAAGATGGTGACGTATCAAACAGACTTTGAACCCTCAGATCACATGCAGTGTAATGACCTCTGGAACATTCATAATGCCCATCCATAATTCACTCCGTCTGTCATTGAAATAACTCCACAGGTACATCCTCTGTCTGCCATGCAACGCTTCTGCCTTTCAATCTTTCATCACCTTGCTAGTTTTGTACTGATAAAAAATGATACTCATGTTGGATGACACTCATCCAACAAAAACATCCCAGTTCTTGTAACATTCTCATGCGATGTTGTACTTTGTTTAGAACCGCACTGCTGAACCTGACATATGGTTAACGTCCAAAATGGGAAACAGAACCTGAAATCCAAAAAGGGATTAGTTAAAGTCTGACTGGTGCATCTGTGCTTCTTCCCCGAGTCTGGAAACCGAAAACTGGATCATCATGTGAAAAACTGAGCGCTGCATGAAATGCGTCCCCTCTCTACTCTTGGTCCCAACTCCTTCGCTTCACTCTGAGACGCATCTTCATTCTGCAATCCGCAGCAGAACAGATGCTTTTGTAGTCGGAAAGTCGGGAGTGGCACCAAGATGCATCGCTGAACATGTGGGGGTTGTAATAAGATGCACATCAGACTGTCAGTCAAATCTAAAAACCATCCACCAGAATGAGGCAGACGCACGGCAGCTTCAAATAGATCAGTCGTGAAGTTAATTCCCTTCACAAATTCACACACACACAGTTCAACGGCGTTTCAATGGATGCTGGAACATCTGCAGGAATGCATCCACACTCCCGTTTTCTACCGGAGGGTTTACATCAGCAAATCCTATGTGAAACGGTTTTGCATAGCAGTAGGGGGACAGAAGTCCCACTGCCGCCGAGCCGGAGTTTCTCCACCCGTTTACATTTGCTCTCGTTAACCGCAGATGATTGCATATTTATTTTTTTAATGAGTTTCATTTATCTATGTGTCTAACTTAATTAAAATATCTCTTAAGATAAACATGAAATATCTCCTTGCACTTCATGGTTAATGGAAATTTCTCAGCCCGGCGCAGATTTTTTTATTTTTTTTTTTTTTTGTACAAAACTAAATATTGAACATTTTCAGATCATTTTTTTATCCGTATTTTCTGCAGAGACTACAAACATTCGTTCGGCTCTTCAGAATCTGCGCTGAATAAAATGGAATGCAGACTTATGTTAACCCACATAGAGAATCTCCTCGGCTCTCAGAGCAAAGAGCATTTTAAAACAGCCCCGATTAAAACTGCAAGGTCGTCTCGGGGTGTTGTTGTCCTGGTAGCGCATGAACGCAACGCATTCAACGATCATCTCCAGTCGTACCGCTAAGTACGCTACTAACTCAATGATTACGCTTATCTCACTCTCTGTGCAATAATCTGATTCTGCAAATCAAACCAGATTGGTTTGATCTGGATTGAGATCAGGGGAAGACAGACACAGCGCCGCTGCCTTAAATCAGTCCAGTTGACGCTCATTTGCCCAGGATTGGCCCCTGACTGGTCTGCAGAGGAGCAACAACAACCTGTGATGCAGAGTGCATGCCTGTGTGTCTGTGTCTGGACAGCCAGATAGGTTCTCCAGAAATCTGAGCTCCAGTAGCTTTACTGGTTGGATCGTACCACATGACCAAGCCTTCCCTCCCCGTACGACGCTGCGGACGATTGGTTCTTACCTTGGACTACTTTTGATAGGCACCAGTCGCTTTTCCATTACAAATCTCTGTCTAGATTTGCGTGCAATTTTGCAGTTGTAGTGTTTCCGGTGAAGAAGACATTAAGTTACGATCAGCTTGTACGCGATGGCAGCCGTGGATGAAAACATGACAAACGCGTTTCAGCGCCAGCCGTCACTGGGGACGTCACGAGCGACGAGCCCCAACGAACTGAAATAAGTTTGCCGTGTAAACTTTCCCATTTCATATTTCAAATAATATTCCAAAACGCGTAGAATACAACCACTAGAAATAGCTGAATTAGGGGTGTAATAACAATCCAAAGTGCAAATATAACTTGAATTTTTTTTGGAAGAACTTGCATCTACTGTAAAAAAAAAAAAAAAAAAAAAAAAAGTGTATCATTAATGTACGCGTAGCATTTTTTTGTTCTTTACTTTGATTTCTGAGGCCCTCTGGAGCCGTTACTGACCGACTTCAAAACCCCAACTCTGAAACTTGCTGCTCCGGCCGTGACAGTCTGATCCCTGTCAAACTGAAATGCTTTAAACATGAAGCCATTTTTCTGATTCTAACACATTAACTTTGAGGACAAAATGTTCACTCACTGCCTACAACATCTCTTTTCCCCTCTTCTCTTTTATTGATTTCATTATTTCACTGATTCATCAACTATTCCATCCTGACTCCAAGGGTAATAATGGAAGGACAAAGAGGAATTGCAGAATAATTGTAAACTGGCGACAAGAGTTTGAAAGTAGAGGGGGAAAAAAAATAAATAAATCTACAATGTTTAAATCGGGGCCTGATTTTCACATTTGGGTTGTTTCAGGCAACAGCTCCATATCAGCAGCCCTCAAGTCTGGCGCATGAACAGACTGTTTAACGCCAGGTGCAGACAAGGACACACTGAGCTGTTCCCAGGGCCGTGCAGAGACCTTTGGAGGAGCAGGGGCTCAAAGTTAAAGAAGGGCACATTGAACAAGGTCTTAAAACAACAACATAGCAACAACCCATATTCATTTATTAAAGAATTTAATTGGATCCGACTACATCGTTGCCATCATGCAGGGACAATGCAAAGCAAATGTAATTTATTTTCCCCAACAGGAATAAAGTTGCTGTTTCTGCTGCTGACAGTCCTGGAGGACTGAGTTGATCTGAGACTGTAGCTGTTCAACATACCAGAAGAGAGAAGGTCAAAGGTTATGAAGTTATGAAAGCAAATTTGATATTTTACTAATTAAACTAATTACTAATTAAACACTAATAATATCTATTTCACCTCCAGAACAACTTGGCTGCAGACTGATTTATAGATCAAAAAGCTCAAAGGGGTTTAACTCTATATAATGTTTGATGTTAGTATTTATGAGATCTAGAATTATAAGAGTGGAATATCAAGGCAAAGAAAACTCAGTAGCTGCTGGCAGGGGCCATTCAGGGCCCTCCAGACATTCAGGGGCCTCCAGACATTCAGGGGCCTCCAGAAATGGTTTAATTGTAACATAGATCTAAACCTGTAGCATCATTTATAGACAATATCAATGTTATTACATTTTATTTAATGCATTCAGCAGAGGAAAGAAAAGTACATTTAGGATTTAATTAGGAAGTTTACTTTGTAAAAGTTTAAAGAATCATCTTCATAGTGTGATTGTTGTGTTACCATGGCAACAATATGGCGTAATCTTTGTGTTTGAGTTGGGTTTGTTCACAAATACATCACAGCAAACAACCAATAATCAGTGATTGATTTTAAACCTGGTCTCCCTCTCACAGATTCACCTTATCAATATTTAAACATGCTAGTGATGCTGAGTTTTGAGCAGGAAGAGTTTTTTAGTGGGGGGGTTCTGTCCAAGGCTCCATATTACCTTGGACCGGCCCTGCATGAACAGCAGCTGCGACGCGCGTCTCTGGAATCAGCTGGAATCAACCTGAATCCCCCCGTTGGCTCCTATGTCAGTCCCTTGATGCTTTGTGGACATTTTGATTCATTTAATTGTGGCATGTTTGGCTTTATGCTGCAGTTTAATTATTGCTCCGGTATTTTCTCTGATGTTTGTTGTGTGACCTCTAATTGGGCCGAATCTTCCTTTAACCCTTGAGGTTCTGCAGTAACTTCTATTTACAGCCGCTCACCTCCAGACCAGATCCCTTCAGCAGCGGCTTTAACCCGCCTGGAAGTGAAGTTAAGGAGAAGTAAGGGCGAACAGTCAGCAGGTGGTACCAGGTGATACCGGGGCTTTGAGGTGACAGTCGCAATGTCTTATATCAGGATGACTGATATAAAGATTCTATCTGTCGGTGGTACCAACCCAGACTGCCTGTAGAACCGGGCTTTTAGCAGAATGATGGAAGTTAAAGTCAGAAGTTTCTCTGCAGCCGAAGCTTTTCTGTGTTTAGGGCAGAAGCGGGTTTCTTCCCGCTATTGCAGGACAATTATGAAAATATAAACAGAAACAGTTTTTCTAATGTCAGACCTTCATTTTTATTCACAAACCAGTTTATAAAAAAATATTCTTGCCCATAATTAGAGGTGCAGATCAGCCCCTCCTCCTCCTCACCATGGACCAGGAGTCTGAACAACATGGAGGCAGAAACTGAGAGTCATTGTTAGACTGAGGGCAGCCAGACTAGTTTATTTGACTAAATTATCATATTTGGCTAAATATTTGTCCTGAGGAGAAAAACAGGCCTCCTGAAATACAGATTTCAAAATAATAATAATAATAATAATAATAATAATAATAATAATAATAATAATAATAATTCTTTTTTTTAACTCACAAATAAAAGAGGCAGGGGTTCAATCCCCATTCGCCCCCCTCTCTGCACGTGCCTGGCTGTTCCAGGACCCCATCACCTCCCTCCAGCCCTGGAGAGGAATACACGGCTTAACTTGTGTGACCTGACCACGCTGTCGATGCGAATTAAAGAACTAATGCGCCGTCAACTTTGCAGCGCAGGGAAGCCGAGAGAACAACAGGGGGACAGCCGCGCCGCGCAGGTGCATCACAAAGACGCTGCAGAAACACTTCACCTCCTCTCGCTTTTGCACTTCTAACTGGCATGCGACACAAAAATAAATAAATAAAAATAAAAGAAATAAAAAAAAAAAAATCAACCACCAGACTACTTGGGGATCATCCGGAGGCAGGATTAAACTTTCAAAGAGGAGACGGTCAGAGGACGCAGCGCAACGTTACCGGTGTAAAAATACTCCCGGGGACGTTCCAGGCGCGCTCAGCCGCATCTCACTAATCGCTTTACTGAAGTGGAAGCTTAGCCGGCAGTCATGATGCGGCGGAGACATCAGCCAAAGCGTCCCCGCCGAATTGCCAACAAGCCCGGCAGCACGCCGGGAAAGCCCAGGAGAAGCGCTCCAACATGTTTACCTTGCTCCATCAACAGGATGGTCATTCCGATCAGCACAGCCCAGTACAGCGGGTTCTTCATGCTGCCCATGCTGGGGGAGCTGGAGCCGGAGGGAGGGAGGGAGGCGGGTGCCTTGGGGGGGTTCGACTCTGAAATAAGTCGGAAATCTTCTGAAAATCCACAAAAGTCCGATTCACGCAGCTCTCGCGGTCCTCCGAGCCGACAGGGGGGAAAACATCCACTGGTCGCGGCGCGCAACAAAACTCCCACCTTCAGCACGGCAGGAGAGGAGAGGAAAGAGAAGAGAGGAGAGGGGAAGCCAGCGGCAAACACGGCAACCACTTCCGGTCAGGCTCCATCAAAATAAGAGTGACCTGGCGGGTGGGGTGGGTCTGACGCTTTTATTTTGAAGCGCTAATCCACCCACTTCCGGTTCTAATTTGTTAAAATTAGCTGAAGCGGCGCTAATAGTCACTTTTTTGCGGCTGGTGTTATTTGGTGTTATTTTAGCCACCGCGGGCCTCGTTTGCAACCAGCTCCATACAAATAAAAAAAAATTAAATTAACTTAAAAGAAAAAAAAACAAAGAAAGACGTAAAGCTTTTAAATATTAGATTTCGGGGAAAAAAAACTCATTAAACAAAGCAGGAGGATTGAAGGAGCCACAGTTTCATTACCAACTTGTTCTGCCTGATGTTTCCTTGACAGGAAGCTGAGACAGAGATGCAACAACTGGTGTGTTTTTGTTTTGTTTGTTAGTTTGAATGTTTTGGTCAAACTGTTAGGAATCAAAACCTTGTCAGAAAACCAGTTTGCGTTATGCTTCAACGCCTGGAACGTGCTGGGATGAATCAGTAAATACTATGCATAATAAAAATAAATAAATAAATAAAAAGTACTTTACTCTCTCTGTCTCCCTCAAGAAAAAAAATTCAGGCTATTTCATAAAAAAGGAAACCGAAACAGCTGTATACCAAGAACTCAATCCGCTAGGCGTAAACAGATTCCCTCTCTGGGGTTTTTCTCTTAGTTGCAGCGTCAAGCGATTGCAGCCTGTGATCAGTCTTGTTGCTGTAATGACACAGAAGCATTCAAACTTTTCTGCGACGCAGCACTCGCTTTTTTCACAGGCTCTTCGACTTAAACGCAAAAGCAACTCCTTGGCTTCAGTGAAAACGCTCCCGAGCCAATAGCTGAAGCCGGTCAGGAGCCAGCAGACGGTTGCAGAGGAGAGCCTCATTACAGGGGCCTCACAAAGTCTTGAATCGAGTCACCAGCTTTCATTGCGGGGGCCTGAAGCTGCACGCTTTTCTGAACACAATAACCCGAAACAAACAAAAGAAAAGCAGGCAGACGGAAACACTGTCAACCTGGCCTAATCAGTGACTTGATTCAAGGCAAATGGTTCAATACGTCTCTGGTGCAAATGGTGTCAGGAAATTAAAATATAGTTTATTGCAGGACATGCAGTATGACTACTGACTGCAGTGGATGAGAAACTAAAATGTCAGTGGAAATGATCAGAATCTATTCCTTTGTCAGGTGTGACCAATGCCCCTTTTTGCATTGACCAATAAAAAAATGGTCAATATTGAAATAGTGTTATAAATATTTCCCCTGTGTGATTATTTTTTTTCCCCACATTTTACAACCAGAATGTATTTTATTCAGGTTTTATTCAGATTTTTTTATGTAACAAACCAATTCAAGCGAAACTGAAAACATTCACTTTTGCTCGAATGTTTTTCCTGCAGCCACAACAACAGCGCTGGTTTTGCTCTGTGTCGACTAAAAACTCTGAAAGTTGCACTCAGTCTTACTCGCTTACGTTGCTGAATAGCGTTTAACTGTGCAGGTCATGCCTGAAATTCGGACGCGCCGAATCGCGGCCCCGAGCGTGAACTGGGTCACAGAGAGTGAACGCCGTAAAGATATGCACCATCTGCAGCATGGTTCATTCAAATGGTACACTGTCAATGTAGCAAAAGGAAATGATGTGCACTCCGTGAGCCTAGTACAAAATGCAAAACGTTCCTGTTTGTTCTTGACCTGTTGCTATGCTTGTTCTGTAGAAACATGAATGAATCCACTGTCAGACGTCACAATATTGACTTCCGCCGGCCCTCCATAAGTTTAAAGTTATATATTTTAGCGAATGACAAGTAATGCTTTCTCTCCTCTGACAGCGTCTGGTATCCATGGGATTTATTTTCAATAACTTCAGCCGTTCTGTAGGAGTGTTGGTGTTTTTGCACGGTCCGACTGAAGCGGCTCAAAACGTTGATTCTTTCAAACAGCTAATTTCATGTGTTGAGGTAAGAAACAAGGGAGTTCAAGAGTTCTCCTGTGTTGATGCCTTTTATGTTGCCAAGATGGCAACTGCCAGCTCGGTGATGAGATGTGTGAAAACAGCCACGGTGTGTCGTGCAACAGCCAGAAAGTACGAAACCTGTTCATGCCGAAGTGGTGCTGTTTCACTTCTAATCATTGCCAGGTGCTAAATGTTGGTGTCCGTTTGTACAAAAAGCTTCTGCAAGGATGGAGTCGGCTAGCAGCCATTGCATTGCTCAATTACCATTGGCTTGCCCCATAAATAAATCTTTATAAACTGTTGGATACTCTACCCACCTTTCCCCACAATAGCAGGAACTCCTAGCACACTTAATGCATTGCTTTAATTCATTTACTAATTTATATTTTACCTGTTACCACACAGGTATTAGAGCAAAGATTAGCGTCTCCGTTGATCAGCAGCCCTCACGTCCCAGAGTTACCGCCACTCTTGTGTTCGATATGCCCTCTGGTGGCGAACCTCTGCAACTACATGCTTGCTTCCAGCCACCCTCAGTCTAAATATGAGACATACAGCTTGCTTTGTTTTTTGAGTTGTTCTGATTCAGACACTTTGGGCGGCATGAGCAACCTCTGTCAGGACCTGATTGGAATTTATTGATTCTACAGTATCTCAGTCGGATTAAAGTCCAGATTCTGATTGGACCGCTCCAAAACTTTTAAATTGGTTTGTTTTGAGCCATGCAGGCGTGAACCTGCTGGGGATCTTCCAAACGCCGTCCATCTGCAGAACCTGGACGCTCTTGAATTTCAGATCGCTAAACCGATGGTCAGACATTCGCGCTCAGGGTTCTGCTGAATTCTTGGTTCCGGGCCCTGAAGCGGCAAACCAGCTCCTGACCATCAAACCCACCATGTATGACTGTCGCTGTGATGTTCTGGTTCTGAAATCCTGTTAATTTCAAACCAGATGTAACTGGACCCAGACTGTCCAGACTTTTGTCTCATCAATCCCCAAAAGGCTGGAATGATGAGAACCTGAATCATGGTTTGTCAGCGTCACTCCTGCACAGGATGTTCCTTGTAATAAATGAATTACTGCATCATAAAATCATCAACCTGTACCTGCTCGTGAACATTGACTAAAAACCTGACTCTACGTCACGTGTCATTTCCACTTCGACTTGTTAAGTGGCAAAATATTTGCTGGGCTGGAAGAAGCTCTGGTGACGCATTGTCCTCTCCAGAGGTAGAGAGTGAGACAGAGACAGAGACAGACAGGGACAGGGAGACGGGAGGTTTTTAAAACAGTGTTTTGTCACGAGCTGTGAGGAAATCAACTAGAGATGCCAGAGGGTCCGTCTGTGTGAAACTGAGAGGAGAACAGCATGTATAAGCTTCATGAATTTTCATCCATCACCAGCAACTATTCGTGTTGCATACAAAAGCAACACCCTATTCTTATTAATCCAAATGCTCATGTTTGTCCCTTCTGTTGCCTTGGTAATGCACAGTGATGCACAAGAGTCCAGAAAGCCAAGGTTTCTGTGGATATATATATATATTTATATTTATTTATATATTGCTCTGGGGCTTTAAACAAGCTGGGACCTGATTGGAATTTATTGATTTTACATTTAGAATTTTTTTTTTTGTTTTGTTTTGTTTTTAATCAGATAAATGCTTTCTTACTGTTGCAGACACAAACCAGGAAGAAACATCTCTTCTACTGGTGCACTCTTTAATATGACTTGACTAGGATACGGTCCTTGGTTTCACATGCTTGAGCAGTGTGGAATCATAGTGATTAATGGTAAATGACGGTTTTGCCTTAGGGAGTCAGATGAATGTCTTGACTTTTACTGACATTTATTTGAGTAGGTGTTTGGCATGATAATGATCACAAAAAAAACTCTGATGGGCAAAGAGATCGTGCAAGGTGGGATTTCAGAAATCGTGCTGCCTCAGTTTATGTCAATAGGTGGACCGAGGAGAGCTCATAAGATCAAAGCTCTGCGGTAATAATAATGTGTGGGAATAAGACAAATCCCGTATATCCTCAGGCATAAAGCCGCCTGCTCGAGTTTGTACACAAATGAGCAGGCATGTGAACTGAATATTCCACTGGTAAAAATAAAAGCAAGAAAATGAGCATGTTCTTGCTTTGATAAAATGCATTAGAAAATATTTTAATTCATCCTTCCTATTGGACATTTCCAAATTTTGTGTTTGTTTTCTCTGTTATGACTGTGCAGAATAACTTACTCATTACTCTGAGTAAAAGTAAGCTGTGCAACATTTATGTCCTACATTTGTTTTGTTTGTTTTTTTTTACCAAAGAGGTTCAAGAAGCTCTTTCAGTTGTCCATCCAGGTTGTTTCATAAAACACTCCTGGTGGTGTCCTGTTACCTCGTAATTACGAAATCTTGTCTCATAATTGCGAGATTATCTGGAACATATGAAATGTAGAGTCGAACGTCTGGCAACTGTCATCCGTGACTTCACCACGCCGCCACAGCCACGCCCGCCACTGAAGACTCTTGGTGATTTAAAAGCAAGTGAGACCTACTTGTTGTCTGTGTTAATGAAACAAGACCATCTTGATTAGGTCAAGGGGGCTGGGGGTCAGAGATGGAGCTTTCCAAGTATAAAAAAGTCACTTCCTGGGACTTCTATGACGTCAGACTATGACGACATAGGATCTTCAGGCATCCAACCAGGATCACTCAGGCCAAGTTTGGTCCCATTTGACCTTTTTTTTTTTTTTTTTTGTGAACGTTATAGAGTTTTGTTGGCTTTTGTTTGTCTGGATCTTCAAAGAACATCCAGACAACAGAAGACCAGAGAAAGAGCTCTTACAAAATAAACCTCACTCGGAATGACTGTGTTCAATGGAGAATTTTTTTTCTCCAGACCAAGGGCACTGTGATGGGCAAAAAACTCGCTCCTGCTTAGGCAAATATTTTTATTGTGCCAGGGGACGACCTCGGCCCTTAAAAAATCTGTAAAACCCATGCGTTATTTCCGATTTCTAGATGACATTTGAGGCGTTTAGTCATACTCTGAAGAGGATTTTGATTTGTTTTTAAGGACTTTGAACAAACACAGTATCTCAGTTAAATTAAAATGAACTATTAATAAGACCGCCAATGATTGTTTAGATACAACCACCGAAAAAGGACCAAATTTTTAACATAGCAACTTTTTGCATAATAAAGTATTCTTTAAACCTAGAGATACGGATGATTTACTGTTAAAGACATGTTTTCACCGCAAACATACTTTTACTGGTCTCATTAAACTCACAATTATTGCGATTTCCTAGGATCTGTAGTCAGCAGGATGACTTCAGATGAGCCACTAAAACGTTGTTCTCCGTTTTGGCCAGCAGAGGGTGCTGTCGCTCTTTCCTACAGAAATGCTTCAAATCACTCTTGGAAACTAAGCCCATTGATGTGTCATCTTTCTTTGTCACCACATTTTCTCCACCTTCAACCAAACTGATCAAAGTCATTGTAGTGACTATTTGTCTGACGACTCAAAATCAAAAACTTGAGACTTCATTCGGTTCAAAGAGCCGCTCGAGGCGCAGTGGGTTTCTGGCTTACGCAGTTCCAAAAAGTCGGTCAAAAATGCAGTTCTTTATTTATGTCAAAGCTCCAGGAAAACAAGTTACAGGCGTCACAGGGTTCTGCTGCTGCTCTGATTATCTCACCTGTTCACTGACTGAGATTGTCTGATAGACTGACTGGGTGAAGTGACCGTCAAAGTAGCAGGTTAAAAAACAAACGCGTGACCACCCACATGCATAAAGAACTACCTCAAACCTACGTATTTATACTGCAGATCTGAATGTTTAGCAGCTTTTGGACCGGATCTAAATCCCGACTGGTGTTTTTCTGAAACATGCGGCATGTTAAACCTTGGAGTCAGATTATTAAACATTGAGGTATCAAGTCTCCTTCTCTCACAGCCAGATTAAGGCTGGATTAAAAAAACTGATTCCTGCCCCATATTTCCTGTTTAGACACAAACATCAGGAATGCTGTTGACAAAAAAAAAACCCGACACCAACATAATTCAAGTTAAACTTCATGGCTTTATAATTTTTTACCTCCGGTCTGTCGGGACCCAGGAACTCGATCTTGACCTTAGATGACATTAAAATGAAATCAGGATGACGTTCTTTTATTGTCATTTGCTGTCCTCTGTGGGACACCGTAGAGCTCGAGTCCAAGCAGTAATGTTATTTTTTTCAGTGTAATCAGATTCACAGGCAGAAACTAAACCGGAGCTAAACTGAAATCAAGGTCCTGAAGGGAAATATTCAACTCAACCTGCTTCCACTGACAGCATCACTTCAGTTTCCACAGCAGATCATCTGGAGACACAGTGGCCCCCTCCCTCCCTCCCTCACTCCCTTCCTCTCAGTGTTTCACTCTTCAAAAAAGGACCAAAAAAAAAGAAAAAAGACTAAAACATTCATTGTGAAGCTTGAAGCGGCTTGAAGCGGGTGGACCGGTGCCGTTTCAGCAGGACGGGTTCAGTGGAAGACGGTCTGTCTCCAGCGTTTGTCGGCCGTGAACGGCCACAGACACTCGCTGATGGCGACGGAGAACGCTCGCGGCTCCACGCTCAGGTTCAGCTGCTCCAGGCGGGAGCAGTTCAGCTGGCTGTTGACTGGACGAGGAGCGGACCCGGCCGGCTGCTCCGTCAGCTGTGGACGGACGGCGAGACGGCATGAGACGATGCAACAGAACCACCAACAGAACTCCAATCACTGCCGCTTCAAATCATCGGCAGCAGGTAACAGTGAATGTCCGAGGAAAACAATAAAACAATCAGCTGACTCACAGGTACGAGGTGATTGGACGGCAGGTTGAAGGCCTGCGCCATGGCAACAGCCATCTCATATTTGGTCATCTGCTCTTTACCGGAGAAATGGAAGATTCCTCGGATGGACGGATCCTGCTGAGAGAAACGGATTTGGTTTTAGACACCTGGCTGGGAACTCCTCGTTATTTGACATTTTCACAACTTGACCTGGCTCCAACATCAGCTCGCTATCCTATTGGCTCAGTAGCATATTAGCTATTAGCGTCTTGGCATATCAGCAGAGCTGTGTAGATGTGACTGCAGGCTAGTGAAGCAGTCGATTTTTCAGACGGTGTCGATACACGGAACGATGGCGATTCTTCAGAGAAGGCCCCGATAAAAATAATGCAGAAACAGAATTATTTATGACGGCAGAGATCTTTCTGGAATAACAAAGTGATCGGAGCTCTGCTCTGCTCTGCTTTGGTCTTTAACCAGGTTTGATGTCCGAAAACACTGAAGAGTGACAAACACGCAAAACATCAGAAATCAGGAAGGGAGCAAACACTTTTGCAGGCTTCATTCCTGGACAATAGCATTGATATAAAGTATTTGATATACATTATATAATGTCACTAAATATCATTTTGAGTCATTTCCTGTTTTCTTACTTGTTTTTGAGGATCTGCCAGTCAAAATGAACTCATTTAGATGAACCTGCTTTCACACATCCACAGTTCAAACTGAACTGATCTGTGACATCGTCATCATCACCATCATCACCATCATCAGTAGAGGGAGCGGCGGTGCTCTGAATTCCCACCTGTCTCGCTCTCTCGGCGAGCTTCCTGCACACGGCGGCGACGTCTCGAGCGTCGGTGGGGAAGCGCTGCAGGAGGTGGTCCAGCACCCGCCGCTCCTCTGTCGCCTCCTGGACCTGTTGCCATAGCGACGTCACGGCACTCTCCGTCACAGACTCCACCTCCCCGAACAGGACGGGAATACGCAGGATCACCGCGCCTGCAACAGGTGAGCGGTCAGCCCGTCGATGAACCACGACGTCATCCTGAGCTGCTGTGGTCATGATGCTACAGGCTGCAGGCAATCTGACCACCTCACTGTTTTCTCCTACTACTCTCCAGTCTGCGTTATCATAACTTTTCACTGTGACATGGAAAGTTCTCCTGGTTCAGTTCTTCTGCTCTGTCGTCTCTAACCTCCAGCCGGGTCAGACGGCCGCTGGTGCTGACCCGGTTCTGGTTCTGCTGGAGGTTTCTTCCTGTTAAAGAGGAGTTTTTCCTGCCTGTTGTTTACCTGGGCAGTGTTTGAGCGCCTCCCTCTCTCCCTCCAGCTTGCTCCGCCCGTACAGGTTGAGTGGGTTGGGACAGTCGTCCTCGCCGTACGGAGGGTTCCGGCCATCGAACACGTAGTCGGTGCTGATGTAGATGAGCAGGGCACCGCAGGCGGCTGAGTCAGAAGGGTCAAAGGTCAACGGTTACAGTAAACATACATGACCTTGGCCCTCATGGCACACGAACGACAGGACTGTTAAAATCCATTTACTTTCCGATCAGAACCAAAACACTATCCCCTGAACAAGTTCTGATCCGGCTCTCTGGGCGTCCCGTCAGAGCGGTTCTACAGAACCAGAACCTTCTGAACAGACTGACAGCCGTTGGAGCAAAAACAAACTTCCTGTTTTTGGATTTCTAAATTTATCTGAACCAACTGGGTTCTGCTACCAGACCCGATTGGACCAGGTCATAAAAGACCAGAGTTCTGAACCGGGGACAGACGTACAGGGCGGCAACAGGACCATATAAAGTCTGTTAGAACTGCAGCTGATGCAACATATAAAGGTCTGTGGTCTGGGCGTGCCGTGGTGGCGTAGGGGACAGCGCGACCCACATTTAGAGGCCTTGAGTCCTCCATGCGGCCGTCGATGGTTCGACTCCCAGACCCAACAACATTTGCTGCACGTCTTCCCCCTCTGCTTACCCCCCTGCTGTCATAAAAGGGACACTACAGCACACAAAAAGCTGGCTCCGCGGCGCCATGTGACCACTGACCTGTCTCTCTGGAGACGGTGCTGGAGGCGTGTACGTTCAGGCTGACCGCCGCGTCCGCGTTTCTCTCCATGACGTCCGGACGCCGTTCTGCGGCGCAGTGGACCAGAACGTCGGGCTGGAACAGAAACGCTCAGGTTACCATGACGACACCAGTTGAAGCCCGGCGACCTTTAAATGACCCTCCAGTTCGTCCATCTTTTCTAAAAGTAAAGCTGGTGATGTAGGAGGATCAGTGACATCATCGCTTGTACTTCTTGTTTCCTCCGCTACTAAAAGAGAATCCACAAAATGTCTGATTTACAGAAAATGAATCTCTCTGTAAGCTACATTGCTGCACCCACGACCTTTGACCCCGTCTGGCTGTCCCAGGACAGAGATGCTACAAACGTCTTGGAAATGAAGGAACACTGAAATTAAAGCACAAGATTTATTGGTTGCATAAAACGGTTCAACAGTGAGAGGGAACAATTCAGTTCAATTATAACTTATTGATCGCAATAAGCTATTATTGAGATCAATAATAATTTAATCCTAAAGTATTATTGATAATCCAGTTTAAAAGTATTATTAACTGGGGGAGATCTGCTGTAGCAGTCTGTATGAGAGCTGAAGAGTCCTCTGACTGAAGACACTCTGTCATACGACGAACTGATGAAGAGGATGCTGCGGGTCGTCAGGTCATGCTGAAGGATCAGATCCGACTCTAATGCAAAAGAATCTAGATGTTCAGATCTTCCATGTTCATTCATTCATATTTTAGAATCAGTATTTGAGTAAATGTACAGAAATTAAACTCAAAGGTGATGACGAGTGAAAAAATGTAATTTGTTCTGAGATCAATAAAGGCAACCTCAGTCTGGCCTAGTCCAAGCATTCAAGGAGTCTGTTGTCTGCCATTGGTGGAAGGGGCGGTTCAGTCAACTAATCAGAGGGCCGAGGCTGCAGCCAATCACATGCACCGAGAGGATACATCTGGACCTGGCCAGAAGAGAGGAGGTCAAAAGTTTTCATACGGGGTCAGGTTCTGGTACCTTGGTCTCCTGCAGCAGCCGGCGCACAGCGTCCTCGTCGGTCAGGTCACAGCGCAGGAAGCGGGGCCGGGCCCTCCGAAGGCCGGTTCCGCTCACCGTCCAGCCGTGGTTCTGGAACTCCTTGCAGACGGCCCGACCCAGAAGGCCCGTCGCCCCGGTAACCACAACCCTCGGGCCCTGGGGCAGGACCTCATCCTGGGGAGGAGCGGAGAGCCAGGTTAGACAGGGGCGTGTCCTGTTGCTATGGAACCGGAAAAGTTCAGGTGAGCATTCTGAACTGGCGTCCGAAATACCGAGAGAACCTGAATAGTAACACCAGAGAACCGTCGGGATCCAGAACCAGAACAGTCCCAGTGCAGATTTACAAGCAACACGGAGGCATCACTTTGATGACAGATCCGAGCGTCTCCGTGGAGACGTTTTCTAATACGGGACCACCTCGCTAGAATACCTGAGTTTGCACCTGTCTCTGCTACCTGTCGAGACCTGCCCGGCCCAACCTGTTCCCAGCCGAACCAGCTCTCCCACCTGTTCCCACCTGCCACGCCCCCCAGGCCTCCAGCTGTTTTTTTTGTTTTGTTTTTTACAGATAAACGGTACCTGGACCAGCTGCACGAGCCCGGGGCTGAACACCAGCCTCTGATCTGCGCATGCGCTGCTCATGTCCGTCCACTGATCGGTACCGGTTCTGGTGTCGGTCACTGATCTCTGTCTGAGGACTCGCTGCGCAACTTGGTCCTTCACTTCCGGTCAGATCAGCTGATTGCCGTAAAGCAGTTCTGGCGTTAGCAGGTGGCTAACCGGAAATGACCGGAGCGCCGCTAGTCGAACTGTGGTCCGAGTCCATGACGCGCGATTCGGATCCAAGCGCTGACGTCCTGATTTCTGCCGGTACCGGTTGCGAACCCACCTGCAGAGCTGAGAACTGGAACCCAGGCATCTGACGCGGACCGCCTCGAAACCGCAGAACCAGAACCACCCAGCTGCAGCTCCCGATATGGCAAAGGAAATGAAGATTCTTCTGCTGCTGGTTGGTCCTGGTGCTGCAAGCAACGGGGTGGCCCACTACCGCCACCGCCTGGTCGGCAGCCAGAACTGCGCCGAAACTCAAATCAGAGGCTTGAGTTTCAGAAAGTAAAGTCTAAATCAGACATGGTCAATTCCATCCTCTGGAACTTCAACCTGCAACTTTTGGAAACATCCCTCTTCTAACTCACCCTGACTAATCAATGGTCCAGGTGAGTTAGAGGAGTACATGGAGTACCCATCTACTCCAGCAGTACATGTGTTACTACTGGAGACAACACGAACAACACACAGGAGAGACAGAGAGAGAGAGAGAGAGAGAGGGAGAGAGAGAGAGAGAGAGAGAGAGTGTGTGTTGCTGACAGACTGGAGATGGGCGAGCAAGCTTCAGTGAAACAGAGAGAGAGAGCAGCAGCCTTGTCTGTCAGTCAGCTCCACAAATAGAAAGCTCTCTCTCTCTCCTGCAGAGTTGGTGTGGATCGCCCTGTTCTGAACCCAGAGACTCCAGAACTGGAACCAGCTGCAGCGGGAACCTGGACTGTTGGTTGTATACCAATAGTAAAAGTAATATCCTATATGGACCAGGAGCCGGACTCTGCCAAGTCCAGAACCCCAATGATCCGAATCGGTTCTGATCTCTGATCTGATCCCAGGTAAACAGATCTGATTGGTTCAACTGTTGATCTCTAATTATGCTATTTATTTGAACTGAACAATAAACTCATTTAGCTTTGACAAGGTTTGGATGTATGATTTCAGTTTCAGAACTTTTTTCCGTTGAGTCGAAGTCAAACTGAGCCACAGAACCCGAAACGCTGAGATTTAAACTCTGAAGGAATTTGTGTGAAATCAGCAGCAGGGAGTCACAGGACTGATTAATCAGTCTTATTGGTGATTTATCAGTTCTATTAGGGACTAATCCGTGTTTCTAATGATTATTAACACGTCTTATTGATTAATCACTAAGAAGGCCTTCTTAGTGATTAATCATGACAAAATCAGGATGAAGTGCAGAACTTTGAATCATAAATAAAGGACAAAATAATAAATATAGAATTGTAAACTGGAATATCAACTCTATGCTGTAAACTGAAAATAATTTAGCCTTTTAAAAATTTCTGTAGAAACATTAGCATAATTGTTTGGGTTTTTTTTATTGTTTCCCTCCACAGAAAAACTATGAGCGTCCTGGAGGGAGGAAGAGGAGCGAGGAAGGACCTCGGTGCACATGGCTGCAGCTCCAGCCCGCAGCTCCTTCCGCCGTGCTCACTAGTCTCCGCAGACAAGAGGTCGGAGGTCACCTGGAGAGGTGAGCGTGAGGTGGAGTACCTGGACATCTTCAGCAGGGACGACGACGAAGAGGACGAAAGCAGCGAGTGGTCCGAGGAGGATCTGTCTCTGCACTTCTCTCCCTCCGTTCTCCTCCAATCGGACGATGAGGAGTTGGAGCCTGAGAGTGGCGTGGAACGTGTGCGCGCAGCCATGGAAACGCAGGTGGGGTTTTTTTATCTGACGTCCAAGTGCAGAGCTGCAGATCTCAGGCAGAATGCGCATTGCTGGCATTGACGGCTGCACTAAATCCAAACGGGTTAAAAGACAAAACATTCAAACATTTAGACCCATCAACCTCTTCCAGCAGACACTGGGCCACCTGGACAGGTACCAGTCCATCACATGGCTTATTTTACGATTAGAGACAGGTGGGTCCAAAGTCACGCACTCACAATCCTGTTATTGTCTTGGTTTTCGCCCGTCATGGTCAAACATTAAACCATATTTGGTCGAATTAGAACACATTGACCTTCTCTCAACGTTTTCTCTATGTCGTAGTTTAAACTGGTTTGTTGGCAGACGTGTAGACGTTTCTCTGCTGCGTCTCCAGTCAGTCCGGATGAACGCCACAAAGTTTTTATATTCCTCCGCTTCTTCTCCAAGTCAGAAACAAGGTTTGACCTTTGACCTTTCTCCTGAAATCGTCTCTTTTGTTTTGTTTCCATTCGAGATGATTTCCTGAAATGTGCTTGTCTGCTTCCTCAGTCAAGTAAGCAAGACCTGATCAGCTCATCTATCAGAGGTGGGGGAGAATCGGAGACCATCTGGCAAAATATTACAAAAAAAATTACAATATGGTCTTTGTAGAAACTGGATCCTGCACCATGACAATAACTCCAAACATTCCATAAATCCAGAAAGAACTAGCTGACAATGAAGGAATGAAGAGACCTGGGCCTAGTTAAAGTCCAGACCTTGAACTCACAGAGATTATAGAAATAAGCTAATGAAGAAACCAAATGTCTCCTGGAGGAATCGCTCAAACCTTCTCAGGCTGATGTCAGAGAGACGTAGCTTCTCACTGAAACTGCGTTAGCCGAACGGGGAAGCAGCTAGTAGTGTGTGTGTGAGTGTGTGTGAGTGATGCTTCACATCTGTTTAATGAGTAAAACCATCAATGGTGGACATTTCTTAAGAACTGAGCATTTTTCTCTTCCTGACTGCCTACCTGAACAGGCAATGATGAAGGACGACCCTCCTGAGAGGGGAGGAGTTACCGAAAGACATTCCCACCCACTTTCATTTCTGCGCCAGAACAGCATGCCTGCATCGCTGCACACGCATCCCACAGCCAGTGGCGAGGCTGGCAGCTACAGGGTCTACAAAGGCCGTATTGCAGGGGCCAACAGCGGTAAGAGATTCTTTGTCAAAGTCTTAGAAAATAATTTCAATATAATCTTGAAACACAGCAGCAGTTCAAGGTCATTGCTGAAAAAAATCGGAGAGATCCAAAACATCAAACTGACAGAACCTTGACTTAGGATGGATGGATGGATGGATGGATGGATGGATGGATGGATGGATGGATGGATGGATGGATGGTTGGTTGGTTGGTTGGTTGGTTGGTTGGTTGGTTGGTTGGTCATCAGGTTTTCATGCTGTGGTTTGAAGCTGATCAGCCGTTTGTCCTGAAAGCCTTTTGCTGCTCATTATTTAATGTAAATCAGATTGAACTGACTTACATCTTGCTTCCCTGTTCAGACATGATTTTAACTGGTGCCAGACTGAGTTCTGATCTAGTTTTCTGATCTTTCAGGTCTCCTGCTGGAAGGAAGCCGGCGATGCCTTCAGAAATCTTATTCTCTGGATGAAAGTAAAACAAAGATGGCGTCAAGCCTCTTAATGAACATCCTGTCCAAGAAGATGCAGGTGGAGCAGAACAGCGCCACAGCTAACAGCCTGAAAAAACCGGAGGCAGCACCTGCCCCACATGCTCCACCTGCGTGTGGAGCGTGTGGGGCAGGTGCTGTTCACCCTGCTGCAGGGCAGCAGGGTGAACAGCAGGGGGAGACAGGTGCATTCAAAGCTCCACTGCACCTGGTCAGAGATGTGAAGAGTTTCAACAGCATCAGCAACAGCGAAGCTGTTAGCATGAATCCAGCGAGCTGCAACGCGATTGGCCAGGAGGAGAGCGTCTCACGCCACCCAGCTGCAGAGGGTAAACATCATGCTGCCATGGTTATGGCATCTCTCAGCAAATCACAGAACAGGCATCAGGACGACGCTGGCAGCCGTTCAGCAGCTACTGAAAAACAAAACAGTCAGCGAATGGACGAGTCTGAGGACAGGCCCCCTGTCCGACCCATCCGCCATGTCCAACCTGTCCTCCACGTCCCTTCAGAGCTGAACCAATCAGAGACAGCTGCAGTCTCCCTGGCCCCCTTGCAGTGCTCACCACCTGATCTCCAGAAACCGAAGTCCTCTGCGACGGCCCCAGATCCCCACTTTCGTCCATGCTCCACCCAGAGCCAGCGCTCTACCCGATGTGAAGCTTCTCCCTTTGCTCCCATCCAGCTCCTCCATCCCTGTTTTTACAGGCTGCAGTCCCACCTGAGAAGCGTCCCCTTCCTCCACCCTCCTCTGAGCTGCATGCCATCCCACCTTCACCCCCCACCACCTCCCCCCGTCCACCTGTTGGTGAATCCTGACAAAAGTCAGATCAAAGTCAGGGATAACTCTTCAAATCGGACTGAAACCAGCAGAGATCCGGACTGCGGGAGCTTTCGGAGACGTGAACAGGTTCAACCGCCGCAGCAGCCCTTACCTGTGAGTTCACAGACTTTCACACCTGGCCAGGTTTCCACTGCAGCACCCGGAGCCTTGCTTAGTGTGCCTGCTTCCTGTCACCTGATGGTAGACCCCAGCAGTCATCGCTGCTTCTACACGGACGCCGCCCCAGCAGCTCAGAGGAAGCTGCTGCTGGACCCGGAAACTGGACGCTTCGTCCAGGTTTTCCTACCTGCAGGCTCCGCCCCCTCCATGTCGGGGGGAAGTCCAACAGTCCTGCCAGTCATTCAGTTTCCACTGATGGGTGTGCCCTTGCTGTACGGTGGGCCCTACCTACCTGTTACCACGACAACACCTCATGATGGCAACACCATGACGATCCTTCATCACAACTAAAGCTGCAGCTGCTCCTCTAGATTATATTTTTTGCTAATTAATGTTTAATGTCAGCGACAAGAACAAACTGGAAACCATAGGACTTTAAATAGGCCGTCTCTGCTGCAACAGCTTCCTTCTCGGGAGGTCAAAGTTCATCACAGGTTCTGCTGATCATGTGATCAGTGCAGGACTTCGGTGTTAGAGTTAGGGTTAACCCTTTGCTTCTGAGCTTTACTGACTCCTTCATTTCTAACAAACTTCAACATGAAAAGCAGTGGAGCTTATAAAATAAGGCTGCAACTTCATTCAGTGTGAAATCTGTGCTGAAATCAAAAATGTCAGATTTTCATTCTTTCAATGTCAAACTCTGAAGCTTCAGGTTTCAATAAATGAACCATTGTGATCAAATTTGTGCTGAAGAGTCTTAAATTTAATAATCATCGTGTTTTGAGATGGCCACATTCTTAAGTCAACATGGTTGTGGAACTGGACTCGTCGTTTCTTGGATATGTGGACAGTCTGGTTCCACCGATCAGAACCGATCAGAACTCCAGGGTGCTTTTATGGTGAAAGTTGAATCTCGGTGAATTAAGGGTTATGGTTCCTGACCTCTAGGCAGCCCAAAGGTCAGAGTTCAGTCGTGGCTCCAAGAAGTGTACCTGACTTCTGGAACCTGAACTCTATGGCCGGTCCGAACAGAACCGCTCTCAGGTAGTTCCTAATGAGAGCTTGTTGATTCTTGAGTGACTTGGCTGCTTTTGACCAGTAGGGGGGCGCCATTTGTAAAGTTAAATTACAGCATCACCAGAAACACAGTTCAATACGTTTTATTGAAAATCTAACAAGTTTCTGACCCGAACATTTGGTCCCGGTTCGGACCCTAAAGGTGAGGAGGGGGTGGAGCTACAGCAGATGGGGAAACAGGAACCTGATCAAAATCAACTTCATTGGCTCAGGCTGATGACATCACTGTCACACCTTGGTGCTTGGCATGGGGGGGTCTCCTAGCTCCTCCGCCTGCCCCTCTAGCTCCTCCCCTTCTGGGGGAGGAGCTAGATCTTCCTCACACACCCTGAAACCTGTGAAGGTGGGGCAGATGGGGAACCGACGGAGCCAGCGGGTCCGCCTGACCACGCCCATGCCCACAGGGAAGTCATAGGAGGTGGGGTCTGGAGAGGGGGCGGGGCCTGCTGTGGGGACGGCGCTTGAGGAACTCCACTGCACAAGTCCTCGCTCCTCCCTCGTTCCTGATCACAGAAGAAGAAGAAAACAGGTGAGTGTGACATCACTGCTGCTCCACCTGTCCACAACGTTTAGGTTTTGTTGGTTCCATTCTTGTCATTTTTTTTGGATTGATTTTCTTAAGAAATAAATCTAATCAAAGGGATTTAATGCTTTTATGTGTTTGTAGAGGCTTGACATAAAAACTGAAATTCTGTGAAACATTCAGTAGAAAGTTCTCCATGGAGACTGGCGCTGAAAATGCTCCTGATCATCTGTTGCTATTGGCAACAGGTGACTGGCTCGTTGTTCACCTGGTATTGTGTTGTCGAGACAAAAAGCCAGAAAACCTCCGACGAACATCTCAGTGGACAGAAGAACCGTCAGAATCTGATCCAGTTCTGCAACACCTGAACCAGAAGAGAGAGAATAATTTCAGTCAGATGAAAACCTGTCCAGCCAACCAGCGGCTCCAGATCCAGAAGTTCAGTTAGGAGGACTCCAGATTTTAATCACACTGAAACTGAATCAGTTCCCAAATCAGAACCGGTTCAGTTCTGGTATGTAGGACGACAGGAAGTCCAGCTAAACCTGCCTGGCCAGCCACAAGAGGCAGTTGCCATGGTAGCGGCGACAGGTAGGACAGGTGACTGGAGGTCGTGGGTGCAGATGCAGCTACTAGCAGTGTGTAACCCTGGTGTCATTTCATTATCCTCCAGCAGAGGGAGTCAGCTCAGCTTTTATGTTTTAAAATTGAAATTGAGGGACTCAAAGCAGCAAATCAAGGAAAATACTAAAACAAACAACAACAAAAAAAACTCTAACAAACACTAACCTTCTCAGGTAAACACTCTCACCTGTCCTGATGGCTTTCGGATGTGTGTCCAAGTATGTTGGCAGCGTGAGGCCGAAAAACATCGAGAACCCGAGAACAAAAAGATTTCTGGAAGAGTTCAAATCAACCAGCTGCAGGTTTGACAGACCAACAGCTGTGATCATACCTGCGGATAAAAAAAAGAAAAAAGGTTTAATGTGACTTCATCAACTCACCTGAGCTGAAAGAATTTGTCTTACCAAACAATGTGCAGAACATTCCTCCGAGGATTGGATCCGGCAGAGAGGCAAACAGAGCTGTGAACTTCCCAACCGATCCCAGGATGAACATGATCCCAGCTCCAAACTGCACCACCCGTCTGCTGCCCACCTGCACACAGGTCGAGCTTCAGGCAAACATCGACACACACTGCAAAACGTCATGTCCAAAAAACCTGTCCAGGTCTGCAGAGTTCACTACCAACTAGGAGTGCACCGATTTATCATTGATCAGCCGATTTTTACACACGGAGCCGATCTTATCCATCAATCTTATCTTCCTTGACAATCGTCTAAGAATCAACCACTGTCAATGAGAAAAATTTGACTGACAGACCGGCCCTCCATGCCATATCTGCACGTTTACAATTCATAACAGTGACCCACTGTTGCCAACTCAACTTTCTTGCTCTATTGAGCAACATTTCAGACAAAAAAAAAAAATTGGTATTGACCAAAACTGGAATTGGCAGGTTAAGCTTTTTAAAAATCGGTAATTGCCGACCGACCAGAAAACTGCAATCGGTTTACCCCTGCTACCAACGCTGCTCCGCTTCACTTTAAAACTCCTAAACCTAAGACTCTTTTCTAAAGCAGCAGTAAAGGACAAACTCCTCCATTTACCATTTATAGGGTCAGCATCATGTGAAATCAGCCTTTTGAACTTTCCGTCGTCTCTTCCGTCATTTTTGACCAGGACTAGAACATTTATCGTTATCCTAAGCCAGATAACTGTTTAAGCACAATAGAAAACCATTTCCCCTTTCATTAGCAACACCCAGATCGATTTCCACTGGCCTTAAATAACCACATAGCTGCATTTGTTGGAATCAGCACATAAAACTAAGATACTCCCTCTGGTGGTAACCAGAAACTACAAGACACTCTTCTCCCATGGTGACGTGATACTAGCTGTCAATTGACACTAAATAAACAAAATGATTTTAAATAGAGCAGAACATTAAACCCTATGATCAATAATCCAGAACTAGAAATAAATGGACCAGTAGGCCCAGGATGATTACATCCAGCAATAGAACACGCAGTACCAGTAAATCCTGCACCAGTTAATCTGCAACCAGTAAAACTTGGAGTAATCTGACCAGATATAAATAAAAAGGGTCTCATTCATCCTGGTGATGATTTTCACCTTGGTAATTCCAAGGACTCCAATGTTGGGACTGGAGGAGGTCGATCCATTTCCTGTCCCTAACAGACCTGCAATGATGCAGCAGATTCCCTCAGTGAAGATCCCCCTGAAACAAGCAGCGCGGAAAATCAACAACCTGAACAGGAAAGGGGCGGAGCCAGCCACCGACTTCCAGACTCACCTGTTGATAGCATGAACTGGTGGAGGCGTGGCGCCCGACAGACGGGCGCAGGCGTAGTAATCTCCAATGGACTCTACAATCCCCGCCATGGTGGCACTCAACATCCCCAACACGCCAGCAACAGTCACCACCGGCAACCCCCACTGACCTATGGGACATCACCGTCATCATCATCATAAGCCCTGTGTCTTCATTACATCAGGGGCGTTTCCTTGGTGAATTCCTTACATGGATAAGGCATCCTGAACCAGGGAGCTGACGCCATGATGTCCCCACGGGCGTCGGTCCGTCCTTTGTGTCCATAGCGGTCCGGGTCGTTAGGGAGCAGGTCAGTTAAAGTCAGAATGTAACAAACGAGCCAGACCAGCATGATGGCGAGGATGATCTGAGACGAGATTCAGAGGATAATATCACTACATCACGTCATCGCTGACTTCACCTTCTCATTTGTTTCCTTCTCATTTACAGGAAACATCTTGAAGATCTGGACCCTGGTGGACGTCAGTCCTTTTCTTCTGCTGTAAACAGGAACAGGAAGTGATGTTGTCCTCAGGTACTGGGCAAACAGCACAATCAGTAACATACATCTGTAGAGAGAAACAGACCCACGTTGAGGGTTACGTGTTTCAAACTGAGAAATGCTGATCGGTGGACAGATAAACAGGTTTCACAGACAGGTGGACAGGCGCCTTACAAAGCAGACAGGCCCCAGTGGGCCCCAGCTCTGTCTCCAGCAGTGGTGAACACGGACAGACCAATCAAGGAGACGGTTGGTGTGATGGTGAGCGGACCAATGTACTCTAATAGCAGACCAGGTAATCCAGACAAACCAATCACAACTTCCACCAGACTCGACATGATGATGGCTCCCTGAATCTGGAAACAAGCAAACAACAGAAACATCACCGCATCTTTTAGACCCTGAAGAATGAATTTAATCTGACCCAGACGAGGAGATGCAGCCTGCCCAGGGGTCAGGAGGTCACTGAGGGGGTTAAGAGGTGACATACTACTCCACCAGGACTCTGTGCCACAAAATACTAAATGGATCAGAATTATCTTAACAATGAAGTTTTAAGCTAAACTGAAGTCTGACAAGATTGAGTAACGTCTTCTAATATCGGACCTTCTTAAAGTTCCCGATGCAGAGAGTCAAAAATGAACTTGGCCTCAGTGTGGACCCTTAACACGTGAATTTTATTGGTCCTGACCCACATCTAGATGCCTGACCACCCAGGTCAACATACCTCTCTGATCCGAGGGTGCCAGACATGGGAGGTGTTGAGGGGAAGACTCCAGTTCCCATAAATCACATCTGGAAATAAAACCCAGTAATGTCAGGGTCACCATTGTCTACTGACAGAAACAAAACATCAGAGCTCCGAAATGAAGCATCACCTTCACTGGGACACGCCCAGCGGTCCAGGCTGAGGATGGCCTGAGCAGGAATCAGGAAGGCAAAAGCACTGGCCTGAAACAAAGGAAGCCTGGAAGCACAGACTCGCTTCAGTCTTAAGCTGCTCATATTCTCCCGAAGCTTCAGCAGAGACCAACCTGACTCCAACGGTGGTCTGGATCAGCGTGGTGATTCCAACGGTGGTGAAAATGGTTCCGATCAGCTGACTCACAGTGTTCTGGTCTTGTCCGACGCACATAGCTTCAGCCAGAAGGAATGGGACCGCCACAGTGCCGCTGAAACATGTCAGGTAATGCTGTGAACCAATGAAAAAAGAGTCACCCTTCAGTCTCAGCAAGAAAGCTCAACGACCCAAACGGTGGCTCAGACCTGCTGCCCAACCACAAGGTCTCCTTGGCAACACCCCAAATAAAACTGATTGGACATCAACTCAGGGGGAGGAAAACCTAAAACTCTTCAATGTTGCACAACTTCACTGCTCATTTGGTTATTGCTGCTAAAAATAATTAGTAGTTATTCTAGGGAAAGTCGGGTCCAGCAGGATTCTGTCAGAACCTCCAGGTTTACTGGAGAGGATTTAAATGGATTGAACATTTTTAGGCTGTTTGAAGAGCATCTTTGCTTTGCAACGGATTCATGAAACCGAATCATCCGTCATCATTCTGGCAGAACCGTTCTGGAAGGAACTGGACCAGCTTAGTCCGATTCTCACCTGTAGTCCCAGCAGGATGCACAGGTACCATGGTGGGACGTCTTCAATGGTGTAAATCATGTCTAGTCCCGCCCTCTCTGCTCTGACTGGCTGGTTTATTGAAGAGTCGGCCTTGCTTGGCCTGCGGCCCCGTCCATCTTCCAGGTGATCCCGGCTCTGTTTGGACAGAGGAGCAGCAGTGTGACTTTTAAACTCTTTAAAAGTAAAGAGTTTTTTTCTGTCTGAGAAAATCGGGGGAAGCTGAATGAACACAACTTTGCCTTTGACTTCACCCTGCAGGGTAAACATGTCAGTATGAACCCACTACTAGCTGGTTCTCCTCACCAATAAAAACCCAGCCTGAGAGGCAGTAGCCAATCAGCAGGCGGTCTCAGCTGAGACCGACAGCAGATGATGGTGCTGCGGCTACAACCTACCTGTGTCCATCAGGAAACTGAAGAAAACAGTTTCCTGTTCCTAACACGACTAATACGATTTATGTTTTTATTTGCCAACCAGACATTGAACAACGTTTAGTCGCTGTTGATGTTCTGACCAGAGTTCTTCCGGCGTCCGCCTTGCTGCAAGAGCAGAAAATGGAAACAGACAGGGGGAGCTTCCCATTGGTGGCTTTCTGTGGCCGGCCAGAAAAGGCCAGAAATGAAAACATGGTCTGTGTGACAACAGAAACATCCAGAAACAAAAGCAAATGTCCAAAAACAGACAAACGACAAGAAACAGCAAGAAAGAACAGAAATGTCTGGATAAAACCGATAGCAAAGCAGGCAGGTGCTGGTTCAAACTTCTGCAGAAGCAAAGAATCACTGAATTACTGATGTGTTTTTCTCTGGAGAACCATAGACTTTAGGTGGTTTGGCGATAACCTTTGACCCTTAGAGAAGCAACAGTTGCTGCTGAGTTTTTCCACCGTGGCATTGTGCCAACAACTCCTGATGCTGCAGAGCAGGAATCCGATGAGGACCTGCTGGCTAGCAGTTAGCTCTCAGCAGCTAGCCACCAGCTCCTTGTTCTGACTCAACCTCTTCACAAGAAGCAGGAAGGAGATGCTTATCAGTTGAGAGTCACCGAACAGAAGTGATCGGTTCTCCTTGCGATTCCTGGTGTTTCCGAGTAATTCTAGCAGACTGAGGAACACTGTGACTGTGTAAATCATTTGCATGGTCTGTAAACTGCTGATTGTGTCAATCTGACCCAATTCAGAACACACAAACTTTGCTACCACTTCCAGGAAGGCGCACATGTTTCTGAGTAGGTGTTGTGCACCTGTGTGTCAGGTGCATTGACACCTGAAGCCAGATGGTTTGGAGGTTTCATTCCTCACTGATTTAATAATATTTCCTCACAGAAACTGATTCTGGACAAGAGTGGTCATCTGATCACCTGGAAAGGCTTAAACAAAGTTTAACTCTGAGCCCTGAAAGCCTCACCTCAAGTTCTGAGAACTCACCCAACCTGGACCAGAATCAGAGCCAGGACCAGGACCAGAACAAGAATCAGAATCAGAACCATGAATGCCTTACCTTGGTGTCGTCCTCCATCCGAGCTGCAGTCGTCCGTCTGAAGGAACACTGAGCTTCAGGACAAAGTCCAGCAGATTATTAACAGATTATTAACCATCAGCACAGAAACCTTTACCCATCTCACACCTGCGCTCACCTGAGGGGCCAATCATTGGCCCCGAGGGCAGGAAGCTGAGAGCAGCACATCTTCATCACCAGCCGCTCTTGCTGTGAAGCCTGGAAGGAAGCTGTGCCTGAAACAACCTCTGACCTTAGGGTTCTGTCATGGCCAGGTAGTTGGACCAGGAAACTCGTCAGCCTCCTGGATCAGCATGACGAGGAAGAGCTGGATTCAGCTGGAGCTGGAATGGTGTGGAAACCGGTACAAGTAGCTTTCAGGTGGTTATATACTGGTTCTGCCTCTTCATCATGGTCGGCTCCACTGAGACGCCGCGTCGGTGTGACATCGCGCTGAAGGACAGGAAACCGTCGCGCTGATGTCTCTCAGACAGCCTCTTCATACTCATCCAAGTTGATTTCTTTCTTTATCTAAAGTGAGTCTGAAACCTCGTGGAGGTCACATCATCAGGATGTGACCTCTGACCCCGGATCAATTACCCACTGACACAGGAAAATGTTTCACACATGCATTTTTATTGCATTTCCATCTGTAAACAATATTAAAACAATTTCCTGTCTGCATCATTTTCAACTCAAACAAAAATAAGAAAAAAAAAAAAAAAAAAAAAAAATCAAACCTTCTAAAAGTCATCACACAACCAGTTAAAAACCAGTTCAAACCAGTTCCCACTGGTTCAATCACAGGATGCTGATTTAAACTAATTTAGAACATTTTAGACGGCACGGAAACCAGTTGAGACCAAGTCCAGACCAGTATTAACCAGTTCAACATACTTCAGTCCAGTTCAAAATAGTTTATACAAGGTTTAACAAGGTCAGGTTAACCAGTTCTGACCATGTCAGGCACATTTGATCTACTTCTCACCAGTTCTGCAGATTGTTTACTGGTTCAGCTAAACTTCGTGGAACCAGTTCCAAATGATTTAACCTATTTCAGACCATTAACACCCAGTTCAGACCAGTTTAAACCAATTTAAACATGTTTTTACACGGTTAGATCAGATTAAACTACATAGCAGTTTTAATCAGATAATATGGAAATAAATTCAGACATTGAAACCAGACCAGTTTAAATATTCACTCTGACCCGATTAAATTCATTAGTTCCCACTGAAATACTTTGACTGGACCAGGAACTGGGCAGATCTGACAAGTCACTGGGAGAATCAGCTGCTAGAGAACCTGTTTGCCAGCGCTTTGCCACGCCTCCAGAGAGGAGCTGGAGGACAGAAACCCGACCGGACTGGATCAGAACGGACCGGATCCAGCCATACCAGAGAAAAGGAACGGAATAGGCACAAGCAAACCAGAGGAACCATCGCGAGACTGAAATGAGCTGAAAACAATGAGTAGAACCAGACTGCAAGGATGAGGACATGAAGGAGGAAGAAACTCTCTGGTCACATGACCTCAAGCATCCAATCAGAACCAGACACTGAGAGGTACAGGATCAGGCAGTTTTCCTGTTCAGCAGAGCTTTCCGTATCATTCAGGGGAATGAGGGATGGTCCTGCCAGACTGATTCCCAGACTGGTTCCCAGTACATCACACATGGTGTTGACTTCAACCCAACTCCAGCATCCGACGTCTTCTTCTCTGCTGATGTTCTGCAGCTCATTTCTGAGCAGGAAGTCCCTCAGCCGCAACAGGAAGTCCCTCAGCCGCAGCAGGAAGTCCCTCAGCCGCAACAGGAAGTCCCTCAGCCGCAGCAGGAAGTCCCTCAGCCGCAACAGGAAGGAAACGTCTGGGTGTTTCAGACCGCTGTTGATCATGCCAGGTCCACGTTTGGCCCCAGCGCCTCCAGAGTGTCACTAAACCTCTGGTATTTCACGCAGAGATATTTCCAGGTCACGTTAACCCAATCAATAAAGATGAGAATCACGTCTGGTCCGACATTTTGATCATTTGTGTCCAATTCAAAACCAAATAAAAAGTTTTCACTTTTTCATGTTAGCCTGAAAATGGATCAGAATGGATCATTTTTTTCTGACCTGTGCAGCGTAGAGCCGCCGCTCTGCCCGCCCACCGCTTCACCTGGAGCCACTCCCAGGTGAGGGGTTGGGGGGCGGAGCCTCACCTGCTGGTTCCAACTGAAGATGGCGTCTGCAGGTGAGGAAACTCTCCATCAGGGGCCGAGCTGAGTTGATCAACTGATCAAGTTCTGATTGAAGGACGCAAGAACCTATAACCAGTACCTAGTATTCATGGAAACACAGCAGTAAGATCAATACATTGATTTTTCTTCATAAATATAAACTCTGCCTTAAATATTGATTATTGATGTCCATGTGTGTTCAGACCCCGCCCCCTGCGTGAAGCCGGCCTCCAGCGTCAGCAGCTCTTCAGCGGCGCGCTGCAGAGACACAGAAAGGCTGTTTACACTTTATCCACATCATCAATTCATTGATTATTGGCTTGGTCTGAACCAGGTGCTTCCTAAAGGAAAAGCTGCTCTCCATCTTGTGCTCAGGTCCACACAATAAACTCCGCCCACTGACACAGGCGTGAGCTTCGCTGCTGTTTCAGATCATCAACTCATCTCAGACAAAAACAACCCAAATAACAGCTAAAAGTTTTTACATCATAATTTCTTCCTTGAAGGAAAAACTCAGACCCGAGGTTCGGTTAACCAGTCTGACCTCCGCAAACCCAGAGGTCACAGAATCTGCCTGACAACAGAAAGTAGGCCACAAGATTTCCAGAAGATGCGCAAAACCTCCAAAGCACATGAAAGCTAATCGCTAACAGCTAACCTCAAACAGTTAAACTGCATCGCTGAGGAACAAAATTGATCATCTGTTACTGGAATTGACAAAATATGGAAAACCCTCCAGTGTCTGAATTAAAGCCCCCAGCAGAGCAGGGGTCAGAGTTCACCCAGAGATGGCAGAAACTCGTCCCCATTGGAAACACTTGATAGGACCAGTTTACTGCGTTCAGGTTGTGAATACTTTTCCACACAGGAAACCTGCTCATTCCTCAGGTTGATGCCGAAACGTGTTGATGATCTGAAACCCTCAGAGGAATTTGGAAGGGGCGTGAATACTTTCTGGACTGATTCAGCCAGTGCCTGCTGGGACTCTCCCACTCTGAAGCCGCTCTGCAGACCAGTTTACCAAACATCTGTTTGCAGGTGAGAAAGTCTGAGGCGTGCCCATGAGCAAGGCACCGGCAGTCAAACAGAGGGGAACGTAACGGCGCCCACGGAAGTAATGGCGCCCGCGGAAATGATGACGCCCACGATGGTTAAAGAGCAGATGGACAGTTTATTAACAGATTCAAACAGAAAGACATGTACACTGGTCAGAGTCTCTGATCTGCAAACAGACGGTAAAAAGAGTCCGACAGTCACAGCAGAGAGAAGATCCACCTTCATCATCCTCGTCTGGCTAACAGTCAGTGTGTCCTACCTGTCCCACCTGTCCCGGGTCCATGAACTCAGGCTCAGGGCTCCAAACACAGAACGAGTGAGACGTCAAAACGTCTCAGAACGTAAACCAGGAGGACCAAGACCTACATCGAACAATCTGATTGGCTAAAACTACTTCCTGTTTACTGGAACCCACCTTACTGGGATCCAGTTGGGATCCAGATTAAAGGGACCCAGTTTGCCAATGAACTGAACTGACTATTGGAGCCAATCACACGCAACTGCGATGATGTAAGCACACTAGGGACCGGAGTGTGCGACTCCCGATCATGTTCTGGACCCCAGCCTCAGTTTGGACCACACTCAATTTCACAGTTAAATGTCTAAACAGAACTTCAAAATAAAGTACAAATATTTTCAGTCAAACTCGACAGGAACTGATGTCAGTGTGTCAGCATTTCAAGCCCCAATAAGACCTGAAGGGGGTGCCAGAGAGTCATCGAAAGATACAAAAATAAAACTGTCAGCCATTTTGATCGATGACCTCACCATTACGGAGCCTGATGAGAGGTTAGTGTTTACAACAGGTCAGATAGGAGTGATGTCATCATGATGTCAGCCTGGTGAGCCAATCATCGCTCTGAATCTCCTGATAAATAATGACATCAGCGGGCTGAAATGCTGCCACCTGACCAGGTGGAAGTTTAAGCACCGCCCCCTGCCCTCTGAGGCTCCTCCCCTCCTCTCCACACAGGAGACAGTCTTTATTAGTCTGGGTTGGCTCCTCCCAGTGAATGAAAGGGGTGGGGCCAGTGTAATAGGGGCGGGGCCTATGCTACGTCTCGAACTGCGTGAGCAGCGCACGGACCTCGGGCGTCAGCTGCTTGGCGGCGCTAGCGGCCTCGGCAATGGCGCGACGGTACGGCCCCTTCCTCTTCTTGTCGAAGCGCGACTGGAACGTCTCGAGGAAAGGCGAGAGCTGCACCAGCGGCAGGAAGGAAGTGGTGGGCGAGCCGAACCAGGAGACCCGCGCCTCCTGCCGCACCGCCAGCCCCGTGTCGCCGCGGCGCGCCACCGTGATGCCCAGCACGCGTGCCGGCCACCAGGGGAAGCCGTAGATCTTGGCCCAGACGATGTCGCCGACGCACACGGTGCGGCCATCCGGTAGCAGACACTTGGACACGGACTTGGAGAAGACGGACGACGAGGACGAAGACGAGGAGGAGGAGGACGTGGACGACTTCCTGCGGCGCTTCGGGTCGCCGTCCTCCTCGTCCTCGCCTGCCAGCGGGGTGCACAGAGGGACGAAAGAAGAGGGTGGGGCTGGGAGAGGGGCAGAGGAAGAGGAGGGCGGGTCCCCGGGGGGTGGGAGGTCAAAGGTCTCTGTAGAGCTGCACTCTGAGTGGGAGGAGTCTAGGGAGCAGGAGGACGGCAGGGGAGGCTCCGCCTCCTGCCAGCCAGCTCCTTCCTGCGCCTCTCCGTCACTCGTTTCTATGGCGACAGCAGCCGGGGGCGGGGTGGGAGGAGCTGGCGGCGAGGGGGTGGGGCTTGCGGCGGGTCGGGGCGACGCCTCAGAGGCGGAGCTCGGCGCCGGGTCATCGGTACGATACCTTTGAGGTTTGAGGCGCATTCTGGGTGGCAGCGGCGCAGGGACGGTGGCACCGCCCGGGTTCTGCAAGCGGCGGGTGAAGTGGACCTTCTGGCCGTGGTTCTGCAGCGCCGCGGCCCGGGTCACCGCCTTGCCACAGTCCTGGTTCTGGTCTTTGGGCCGGCGGTGCGGAGTCAACTTCTGGAGGACCTTGCGGGCGTCTGGCCGGTCTGGCGCCGGGGTCAAAACCTTCTTAGAGTTCAGTTGCAGGCGCATCCGGCCGGATGCCGCCGTCGAGGAAGAGGACGAGACCACACCTCTCAGGACGCGACGCGAGGACTGCGGCCCCTGTATCCCTGACGACCGCTTGTCGGCGCTGCGCCCCGACTTGTCGTCCATCTTCAGACGCTTCAACTCCGAGGACATGGGAGCATCCGCTGGCCGGCGCCGCCGTGTCGCCTCCTCCCCCCGTCGCGCCTCCCGATGGCCGCCTGACGCCACCACACCTTTGCACTTATCACAGAGCACCTGGCGGGGACGGAGCTTGATGGCGTTCATGATGGAGGTGGGCTCCTCGCTGCGGTAGCGCCGCTTCGGCCTCTTGATCTTGCGAGGTGGCGGCTGAGGTAAGGCCTGCTGGTAGGTGTCCCTGATGAACAGAGGCGGTGGGTACGGCGCCCCCTCCTGGAACAGCGGCGGCGGCTTGGGGCCGCATGGCTGGGGCGCGGCTGCCTCGTCCAGCTCGGTACGCGGCCCGTCCCTAGCGGCGGATGTCTGCAGAGTCACCGCAGGACGGCAGCGGTCGTCTCGTCTGGGAAACACGGTGACAGGAATCCCGAAAGGTCCGAACCTACAGAGACAGGGCAGTACTGTTAGAACCAGAACAACAGCTGGTACCAGAACATCTGATCAATAGAATCAACCGGATCAGAACCAGGTCAAAAGCCCCTCTCAACTGAGTGCCACCAGTTCAGAGTCTGAATGGTTCTGGCTCAGCTCACTTCAAATCCGGTTGATGTTTTTGTGCCAGAACATCTGAACCAAAACCTGCCGAGTCATCAGCTGGTCTGAAGGGTCAACCCTAACCCAGCGCTGGATGAGAGGAACCCAACTAGAACCACCCAGGTGGGGGGGGGAATCCGCTGGAATCATGTTGACATTTGTTTTTTAATACTTTTTTATCTAGTGGCTCTTTAATTGTATTGTCTGTATGAATGGGCCACATCATTTCCTTCCTGATCAATGAACTACCTACCTAAATTTTCTGACCCATACATACATGGCCGACCTCAACCAGTCTCTGTCTAAAGACCAAGCTGGCTGAGCTGCGTCACTGAGACCAAGTTTCTGTAGCGGTTCTGTAGATCTGGGGTCTCCCAGTCCAGTCCTCAAGGGCTACACAATACAACTTTTAGATGCATCTCTGCTCAAACACACCTGAATCAAATCACCTGATTCTTCCCAGCCTTTTGCAGAGCTGAATGAACGCTGCTGAGGAAATTCAGACATTTTGGAGCAGAGATCCATCTGGAAGTTGCAGGATGGTAGCCCTTGAGGGCTGGACTGGGAGACCCCTGCTGTAGAGGTTCTGCCTCTGCACAAGAACATCCATCGTGACCCAAAACTCAGCGGGACACCATGTTGATTTGATGGTGAAGACAATTTGAAAGTTCTGAGGACAATTGACTAAGGTTCTGGACCTTTGAACCCATGTAGAAACCAGAACCAAAACAATGCTGGCGATCCGGTTCTGTCAGAACTTATGCGGAGACGAGAACTTGGGAGATGATGTGGAGAACCCAATACTGGCTCAGCTACTGGAAAAACACCAGAGAAGAAGAAGCAGGTCTTCCGCATATGAATGGATGGATCCAGTCAGAAACCATCAGAACTTATCAGGATCAACCGGGTCGGTTCTGACCACTGACCTTAAACCCACATGGCATCAGAAGTTCTGCTCTGACCCTGTTGGGTTCTGGTCACAACAGTACGAAACCTGCAGTGGGTGTTGTGGGTGTGATCGGTACCTTTTGGACACGTCCATCAGAACCCCAGAGAAGACCTGCTCCCCCAGTCGGAACGACACCACCAGCGCGTCATCGATCACGTGCTCCAGGCTGACTCGGACCTCGGTACCAGGACTCAGGTCCAGCACAGAACTCGGTTCCGACCCAGAGCTATCCTCGACCTTCGGTATCGCTGAGCTCTTACAGAACCCGTTGGCAGGTTCTGAGTTCTCATTCAAAACCGAATCCTCCGTAGGTCCAGGTACCAACTCCTCCTGCTCCAGAATCGTGTAGCACCGGTCCAGTTCTGTGGTCTCGGTAGGTTCTGCCGGTTCGGCCAGAGATAGTCCGGCCTCAGATACCGGAGCGGGGTCCGGAACCGAATGCAGAAAAACTGCGGGGGGTTGCGGGTCCAGAGGAATGGTTTGATAGGTACTGGTACTGTCTGAGTTCGGCAGTCCGGGAAAGACCCTCTCAGAACCGCTGCAGTCCACCGGGAGGTTCGAAAGGCCTGTGGTCGCGGTTTGGTCCGGGTGGACGCCGGTCCGGTTCAACACATCCTCAGTGGTCCCGCTCCGGTCCAGCTGACCCTCTGTGGTTCGGTCTGTCGCGGGGAAAACCGGTCCCGCCCCGGGGTTCTGCTCCGGACCAACATGGCGGCTCTCCCTGGATTCTCCGTTATCTGGGTTCCCGCCTGGACTGGGTTCTGGGCCGTCGCTGGGTTCCGCCGGAATCTCGTGATGTGCGGGGCTGTACGGTCCGGGTTCCGGCGGACTCTCGGACCGTGTTGTGGTCGGAACCGCAGCTCCTGGCTCCGCAGCCACGGCCGCCATTTTGTTCCGTTGATCTACTGAGTGGCGTTGAAGGCCCGCCCTCCTGCTCCACGGCCTCTTGCCTAGAGCTGCTTTGATTTGTCCGATGTCCTGTCAGTTAATGACAGCGGGGCATAGCGACGTCTGTGATTGGCTGATTCTGCGAGACTCTGTGACTTCGCACCGTTTGTCAGCCGGTGAAACAGGCGGCGCATCCTGTGGTCGGAGCTTCTCTTTATGAAACCCACCGGATCTCCGGCGGGAAGATCCGTTAGGATCCAGAAGCAGGGTCATGTGACTGATGTGTACCACAATCTCTTAAATAAATCAATAAAGAACTCCAGGCTGATCATAAATTTGTATATCATCTGTATATTAAAATATTCCACTTTATTAGTTGTTATTGATGCAATCAGGCTGGATTCATCTGAGCAGAGAAGATGTTGTGGCTCCTCCCTCACTGCTGCCACCATCCACATATTCTCTATTCTCCAGCCAGAGATGTTCTCCCATCCTCATCGTTTATCTGCTCCACTGTTTCTCAACAATGGAGGAGTCACTGATGTATCACCTCTCCCCATAGAAAGTCAATGCTTCCTCTGACAGCATCTGACTTCTCAAAGCTTTGGTTGTAGAAGATGTTTGCTCGCGCTAATCCAGGTTCTGGTCCTGAAGGAGGTCTTATTCCTGTTAATGGAAGTTATTTCTTTCTGCTGCCACTTGATGAAGCCAGTAAATGTCTGGTTTTCTCACCATCATAACCTGAACTTGATACAACGTGACGTTACCAGGGTTCATTTCAATCTGTTTGATGTGTTTTGGTACTCCTGTACATTGGACGAGTTTGTTTGTCTTTCGGGGTGAATTGCTACTGGAAACTGGCTCTAGGTAGAGGGAGAATTTGTTTGAGAAAACAAGCTCCTCCCACACCACTCAATATCACTTCCAGCTGGGCCGTCAACCAGCAGACTGTAGGGGAATGAACCCTGAATGGATCAAAACACAGATGATGACTGAACAGAACCTGAACCGGGTCACTGCAGCTCAGTTTAAAACAAAGCTTAGGGTCTGAAGTCTTTATTGTAATCTTAGACAGTAAGCGGACGGTTCTGTTCACATGGACCAGAACCTGATGAAAAAACAGATTCATTAATTCTGCTGATGCCTTTCAGTGTCACAACGTAACCCTTTGAGATCTCAAGATGTAATGAGCATTTTAAAAAATGTATTATTATTATTGTTATTATAGTACAGAAAAGGACATGACAAAACAACTGAAAAGCAGAACAGCGAAGGGGAATGGGCCAGAGCTAGAATAATCCCGAGGAATAAAAGTCGAGCACAGAAAAATCTGAAGTCAATTCAATAACATGGAGACAAACAGGAGTCAACAAGGACTAACATGGTGCTGCAGGTCACACACCCTCCAGCAGGGGGAGCAGTTTGGTCTCCCTTCTAGTAGTTTAATGGGAGACAAAGGAAACACAGCAGTGATCATCCAGTGTTTTTCCTGTCTGAGGACCATGTTGCCATGGTGATGCTGAGGCTGGAGAGCAACTGTCATTGACGGTATGAAGGTACCTGCACCTGATGCATGCTGACCTGTGTGGGTAATAGGCCACGCCCCTTTGGAGCCATGATCCCTGCTGAATGTTCTTAAAGCACACATGACCTGTGAACCATGTGACTGGGAAAAGAAACAGATCAGACTCAGTTCATCAATATGTTTATTGACGGCAGCCAATAAGTGCTTCGGACAATAATCAGTAATCAGTAATCAGTGATCAATAATCAGCGTCGTCAGTCAATTTATTCATATCTCAACTCTAGACATTAAACTCCATTCATCATCTGGTCAGCTCATGTTCTTCTCATCTCTAAACAATTACCTGCTTATTGATTATAGATTAAATTTTACTGTTAAAATTGTCTACATGTCTAACTGGTCTGCTGTGATTGGTCCAGACCATGTGATGTGGCATCCAGTGATTGGTTAGAGAGCATTGAGGCCACTCCCCTCTTTCTCATTCAGTTCTTTTAAGGCCACGCCCCAGTCATCACAAGCCACGCCCTCTTTCACGTGGGAGCCACGTCTTCCTCCAGACCTTGACACACAGAATAATTGATTCCATTGAGGTTATTTATTAGAGGACAGAACTGATCAGTGAGCTCCAGGGTCATGGAGGAGCAACGCTCTGGATGCTCTCCATCAAAAGCTCCCAGAACCCAGTAAAAAGAACCACAGAACCACGATCGCAGGGGTCCAGATACCAGGTCTAACCTCAGGATCCCACAGTGGGAACCTATACCTCAGCTGGTTTTGAGTTGTTCTGTTTGCATCATTTGCGTTGTTTCATCAGAACCAGCTGAGGTACAGCTCTCTTTTTTGGGATTCGGGTCAGAACCGGAAGAGTTCTGGAGCCGCAGCAGACAGCTCACCTGTTTTTCTCCATATCCTCAATGGTGTCGGGCAGCGGTTTGTTGAGCGTCTCCGGCAGAAAGCAGGCGAAACCGCTGGCCACCACTGCAGCGCCCCCGTAGACCATACTGGGTAGTGCAGGAAACACCTGGCAAGGTGAAGAACAGCTCTGTGGATCGGTTGCTACGGTGATGATGTGATGCTGTACGTTTAAGCGGGGAGGTCAAAAAATTTGACATTAACCTCGCTCTAATTGAATTGTTATGATCAATAATTAATCAATACCAGTTATTAAGTTTCCTAACGGCTGGACTGTAACTGTCCAAAAACGAACCATCTTTACATCTCAACTGGACAAGAAGCTGAATAAATACTTCTGTGTCCAAGTGCATGGACCAGCAGCTGTTTAGCCATAAAATGTACCGGAAAGTTCTGATTTTGGTTCTGGTTCCTGTCGGGCTCACCTCATCCAGGATCAGAACTGCAGGCGCCGCCATGCTGCCAATCCTTGCCATCGTCGAGACGAAGCCCATTCCTGTCTGCCTGGAAGTACAGCACGACATGTACTATTGACCCGGTCAGAGGTTCTGATGAGGACGGAACCGGGCCTGTTGGACTCACCTGATGACAGTGGGGTAGAGCTCTCCGGTGTACAGATAGACGGTGGTGAAGGAGGCCGATGTGAAGGCTTTACCCAGACAGGCTAGGGTGGTTCTGATGCTCTGCATGTCTGCAGGATAAAGACCAGAACCAGAACCAGACCAGGACAACAGACCGGGTTAAAACCAAAACCACACATCACAAAATAATCATATTAGAACCAGAACCTCTGTACCTGTGGGGACAAAGATGTTGGCAAAGATGATGACAGCCGACAGGAAGAGGCACGACACCTGGGTGGCCCGCCTGCCCAGGTAACTGAGCATGCCCAGAGCCAAGAACTTTGCAGGAATATCTACGGCTCCAAAGATGATCTGCATCAGGTAAATACTTACCTGGAACGGCCCACAGCCAATCAGAACCCAGTTCACTCCAGAAACAAGGAAGACAGGTTAGCAGAAATCAGAGAACTCACCCCGAACTTCTGCAGGTCCATCACCAAACCATAGTAGGCAAAACTGGTGGAGAACCTGCAGACAGGTACACAGGTAAACACCTGGACAGGTTGAGATTGTAATAGAAAATTTAGTTTTTAGCCTTATTTCGTCTTTGATGGAACTGATGATACTTTTTTAACATATATTTACTGATTATATCTGCTGTGTTTTTGTATCTCTGCAAGATGTGTTTTTCCATTAAAGAAGTTTCCAGATAAGGTTTAGGTGTTTCCGCATCTGTGATAGTATAAGAGACATGAAGACATCTTGGGCAAAATTTTCAACCTGGCAATTGTCTTAAAGGCCCGACGTGTGGAATGTAGTTTGTACCCTTGTTTGACCCTGCACCCATGAGTAACTGACAAAGAAAAATTAGCGGATTCTCCTGAAATCCTTATCGGTTCTCCAAAAGGTGGGTACGATGAGGTGGGGGGTAACCATTGTCTCTGTGGTCCATCTGGCAATAGATCAGACTTTGGGTGGGTCTTTTCCTTGCTGTGACTATATAACATTGTTCAGTGAGACGGGTCTTCGAACGCTTTTCCTTCGAATGAAGAAACTTAAAGACTTAAAAACTTAAAGCAGGTGAATTTCTCACCAGACGGCTGACAGACAGATGGAGATGCGTCTTATCCTTCTGGTCTTCAGCAGATCGAAGGCTGTAAACGTTGAACGGCTCGACTCAATCTCTTTACTCATGTGGGAGTGAAGAACCTGTGGTAACATGGTGCCAAAGTCACGTCTTCATTGGTCAGAGTACACTTGTACATGCAGTCAGAGGTTACCTCTAAGGTCAGTTTGTTGATGGCCTCTGGTCTCCTATTGATCCGAGCGACTCTGTGGAGACCCTTTAAGGCTTCCTCACACCGACGGTTCAGCACCAGCCAACGAGCTGACTCTACATACCACCTGACCAATCACAGCACAGGCATTCAATCACCTGACCAATCACAGGACAGACCCTTGAATAATCATGGGAAGATACAGTGGACTCCCCTTTCCCTTCCTTCCTCCTCCTTCCTCTACCCACCACTTCATGTTTTGCTTTTTTTTTTCTGGATGGAACGGAAGTCCAAATTATTTTGCAGATTTCTGAATAGATCAAATCTAAAATACTCTAACTTCAGCTATGGAAGCTGAGCTCTCTGTGCTATGGGACACACTATTGGCTGGTGTTTCCAGATCAGCCATACCAGGGGCGGCTCTCATTTTCCTTTGCATTGATTTCCCCGTAGAGCGGCCATAAGGCAGACTGTTGCTGTTAGCATCTATGTTAGCGTGGGGATGAGCACTCCAGAGTGGTCTGGGTCTCGGCCTGTTTTTCTCCGTTCTGGTGTTGGAGGAATCTGTCTCGACTCCATCCTGGGTCCGAAGGTACATTTGGTGTATGAACTATTAAGAGAAGTAGCTAGGAGCGTTTTTAGACGTGGTCTCGAGTATTTGCAGGATTTAGCACTTGGTGGGCGCCTGTGATCCCTAACCCCCACGAATCCCAGGGATCCACTGTGCCGGGGCTTCACTGACCAGCTGTAGGCGAAGAACAGGAACTGAGGCGCGCAGACGACCAGCTGGAGCTTCCTCCAGTCTCTCAGCCAATAGGCAAGGCCTGCCAAGATCATCTGACCAAAGGTGAAGAAGAAGGAGGTGAGCGTTCCCACTACTGTCCGTGTTTTGGTAGGGATCCACTCCACCTCTGAGGAGAGACAGGAAGGAAGACGGTCAGTAGGCAAGCACAGACAGCACCGCTGTTCTACTTTATACAACAGTAAACAAAGAATGTTAATATTTCTGACAATAATTAGATTTCTCTAATAATCTAACATTTAAAAATGATTGAAAATGTGTTTTAATTTTCTCAATGAAGAAGAAGAAGAAGAGCTCTTCAGAAAAAGTTTTCACATAAAACATAAAATCCCAGTAGGGGGCACCAAAATGTTCTATAGTTAAATTATTGAACAGACAAACAGGTAACCAGTTAGACACGTGAACACTTAAATGCGTACTGAGTGAGACTCCGTTGAGGATGATTCCAGACATGGCCATCCCACTCAGAAACCTGAAGATGCAATAGGCGGTGTATGAAGGAGAGAGGGCGGAGCTAGAGCCGAGCACAGCCAGCTGTAGATACGACCATATAAGGACAGACTTTCTGCCAAACCTGAGAGACAAAGAGTGCGTTAAGAAAAACCTGTGGCTGATAGAAATGACATGAATTCAGACTCAGTATTTAGAACATGTCTGATGGTTCCCCCAGCCCTGATGGGTCAGGTGAAACTCTGACCAGGTGAGTCTCACCTGTCCGACAGGCCACCAAACACAATGGCTCCGGTTAAAACGCCACCCATATAGACGGTCTGAATCATCTGCTTCAGAGGACGCAGAGAGCACACCAGGTCCCACTGAGACAGACGGGTGGAGAGATAAAGTCAGGTTGGTGCATTAGAAGCTCTGAAACATGAAGAAATTTATCATCGTAAAGTGAATTAATGTGATCAATGTTGTTAGAAATTTGGTCATTAATGTTACTGTAATTAACACTGTTTCTAATGTTGGTATTGATGTTATTAATTAGAGCTGGGCCACTCAGAGTGGCAGCCTGTTGGAGTAGCTTTGAACTTTCATTGAAATTTTTTTTTCTTTTTCAAACTGTCATTCTTGCCTTTCTGGAGTAGAACCTGAAATAATACCACAGCTGAAGCCAGAAATCCCAGAGGAGTCGAAAAGGAAGCGTCATCTTCCTGTTAGGAGGATGGAGTTATTGTCTTACTGCGGGATCCAGTTTGGCTTCAGTCGTAACATTTTGACAGATGGTCTCAGATTCTCCTCTTCCTCCCCCTGATAGACGATGGAGTCCGTGATGGATGTGAGCTGGTCAGGTTCTGCTTACCTATTTGAGGAAGCAGAACAAGCACATTTCAGGAACCCCTGAAATTTGCTTATTGCCATGGAGACGGAGACGCCATCATACACCTGCCGCACGCCCCTGTCACCTGGACACAGCTTCAGATACGAGGATCAGGTTATCTGATTTCTCCATTTAGCCTAATCTGCTCTACAAACCGGTGAGTCTCCAGCAGACTCAGGTGGCGCCTGGATCTATAGCTGCCTCACTAACAGACCACAGTTTGAGACCACAGAGACAGGAACCAGTCTCCTTGAGAAAAGGTGGACACTCTTCCACTCTGGAGTGAGCAAACTTGTTGCATCCCATCTTGGTGCTTGCACATTGGGGTTCAACCCGCTGAATGAGAGGGTAGCCTCCCTCCCCCTATGAGTGGGAGGACTTTTGTTTGTGCTTATGTGCTAAACAGCAGTTCAGATTATCCTCCATGAATGAGGGAAATGGAGCAGGAGATCGACAGACGGATTGACGCTGCATCTGCAGTCTGAAACTGGACACTTTACCAGTCTGTCCTGGTGAAGAGAGAGCTGAGCTAAAAAGTAAAGCCCTTGATTTACTGGTCAAGATATGCTCCTACCCTCATCTGTGGTCATGAGCTTTGGGTCATGAACGAAAGGACAAGGTCACGGATACAAGCAGCTGAAATGGTGTCTGTGGTCTCCTTTAGAGAGAGAAGCTCAGTCATCCAGGAGGGGCTCAGAGCAGAGCCTCTGCTCCTTCACATTGATGGAGCCAATTGAGGTGGATCAGCATCTGGTGAGGACGGAGACTCCCTGGTGAGGAGTACAGGTCCTACTGGGAAGAGACCCAGGGAGAATGGCTGAGGAATATAAAAACCTTGGTGTTCTTCTGGATAGATTGGAGACGCAGTTCTGTAGAAGAAGAACAGAGCGACTGGAGGAAGACAAGATCCTTCAAGGTTTGGATCGAACATCAGTCTGTTGGTGAGAATGCCATCAGAACCTGAACTAGGGACTGGAATAGATGACGATGCAAAGAAGGATTTTTCATGAAACCAAGGAAATTCTGGCCAACCCTGACCATCCTCTTCTTCAGCGTGTCTTCAGTCAGAGACTTCTTCAGATTTGCTGTAACACAGACTGCTACAGGAGATCTGTCCTGCCAACAGCCATCACAATCTACAATAACATTTAATTTCCTTTTGGGATTAATAAAGTATTTGAATTTAATTATATTATTAATGTTATCATCAATGTTATTAATGCTATTAATGCAGTTAGCAATGTTATTAATGCTGTTAATGTTGTTATCAATGTTGTCATTCAGATGCCGCAGGCTAAATCCAAACCAATCATCTCCTGCTTTCCATCAGCCAATCACAGCTGTTACCTCGGAGACGGTGGTGGCTGAGAACTCTGATTGGTCGAAGCTCCATCCATCCACACATCCTTCGGTCTGCAGCTCGCTGGCATTCAGAGAAATGTTCAGGCTCAACAAGTGCCACTGCGGCTCCATGTACCTGAGTTAGCACAGGAAGTGATGTCAGAGATGTCACCCCAAAGGAGAACAAAGGGCAGAGACCAGTTTACCTCCTGCAGCGGTCGAGTCTATTTCCTGCAGGATCTGGAGGGATGAAGACCTTCAGCAGCTGCTGCTCGTCCACCTGAAGCAGCCAATCAGAGCTCTGCATTAGAACAGCCAGACTGCATCATCCCTCAATCACTCATTAGTGCTCCAATGTTTCACGCAGGTAAAAAATGAATATTGCGTAAACATAAGCAAACGTTTCCTGCTGTGGAAATACGCAGCAGCCACACAAACATTTTCAGTCAACGATGATGAAACTGAACCTCGTTTAGCCTGATATACGAAAACATTTGAAGCAATAATTGATCTTCTCCGGAGGAGATTCTCTGCTAAGTTTGAAGAAACATTTTCATTTGATTTGATCATTTCTTTTGGATTTTTTCTGTTAGGTTTTGTAAGGTGATTCTGTGGAAAGGATCACCTTACATGCAGCTGAATGTTTCAGGATTCCCTCCATGCCTTGTGAGGAAAGCATAAAAACTCAAACTGAGAACTCTTCAGCACGAGCCCCACGCTGAGCCTCCAGCAGCTTCAACATGTCTCCTCTGCTTCCTCCTGATAGGCTGAGCGGCTCTTCCAGAACCTGGAGGAGAGATAGTTACCTGGTACGTGCGCATTAGGTCATCCAGGCTCTCATTGGTCGCTGGTTTGCAGTGGTGGACCGGGATTCCTGAGACGAAGTTGTTGAGCAGGTTCTGACTCGCCGCCATGAGACCAGGTAAACTGATTAGGATCACATGGATCCACTGGTACCTGCCAAAGCCGCCCACCTCACCGTGGCAGCCAGACAAAAGGAAAGTTACTCATCAGGTGATAGGAGCACCACAGAGGAAGAGAGCGGACTCACCTGGTCCAGCAGGTCGGTGAAGCCCATGCCAGCGACGTAACGCGGACTGTCCGGAGCGGCCTGGACACGTCAGTGAAGTAACTGCAGATCCGTCACAGCAAAACTCATCAACCACCCAAAGCCTACCCGCTAACATCCCAGACCGTCCAAACCCCCCACCCCCTGTCTACCCGGGACCCGAAACCTGAAAGATCTGAACAGTCTGGGGAAATTCCTGAAGGATTACAGAAAAAGAAAAGAGGATTTTCTGGTTGTACTTACCGTCTGGAGGCTGCTGGAGGACGGAGCAGAGTGGAGCAGCAGAGTGGAGCTGCAGAGTGGAGCTGCAGAGTGGAGCAGCAGAGGACAACCGCAGGACGTTAATGATTGGAGAAGTAAACAGGACTGAGTCCAGCACTGGTTGATGCTAACGGCCACACATCAATGAGTCTCCAGAAGGTTAACCTTTGACCCTATAGCTAGCTTCACCAGTCCACCTGCTGCTCTGACCTGGGTCGGTCCAGAATACCCTGTCCCGTTCCCCCACCTCCGTCTGTTTCACTGACCCGGCTCCTTGCTGGGCTCCTCTTGGTCCAGCTGAGTCCCAGACAACAAACATCCCAGCAGGTCAGCCGAGCCTCGCGGCATTTGTGGTCAGTCACATAGTTTGTCACACAGAGCCGCTCAGCCAATCGGGAGGCAGCAGAGGAGGCACGATAAAGCTGCTGGAGGCTCAGCGTGGGCCTCGTGCGTAAGAGTTCACAGTTTGAGTTTTCATGGGTCCCTCACAAGGCATGGAGGGAATCCTGACACATTCAGCTGCATGAACCCGCATGAGGATGTGCTGCGGTCCTCCATTCATCCTGACCTGCATGAAGCAGAGCTGCAGGTGCTGCATGGACCACCCACAAATACATAAATATACACAAGGCTCCCAGTCCCAGCTCCCAGTCCCAGTAACCATGGCAACAACCCCTGCTTTCCAACGTTAAAAAAAAAGTCGTCCTCCTCACAGGATCTCCTTGCAAAACATAAAAAAAAGGGTTAGGGCTAACCCTCACCCAAAAACTAAAATTTAGAGAATATGATCAGTTCATGGTAGCATCTCTGCCAGGTCCTGGGTTCGATTCCGAGACTTGGCCCGGGTTCTCAGTTTGCATGGTGGATTCTCTCTGGGTACTCCAGCTTCCTCTCACAGGAGGAAGCCGAGGTCTCTAAATTCTCCTCAGGTGGTTGTTCATCCTGTCTGTCTCTGTGATGAACTGATGACCTGTCCAGACACACATGAGAGCATAACAACCAGAAAATAAAAATGTGTTTTGTTCATAAAGATCGCTGACACCCGGGAACCGGACAGTAGCATGTGGTCCAACTTAGGGAACTTGATGGACCGACAGGTGACCTCCGGTCCGCTCCAGCCTGAGTTAGGTCATACCTCACCTGAAGTTCTTCCTCTGCCGTGTCCACCTCAAGGCTCGGTGCTCTGCTCTTTGTCCTCTACCTTCTCCCTCTTGGTCAGATGGAGAAGCGGTTCCCTCTCTCCTCCATGATGTGTTCCACTTGGAGCTCAGCTCGGTCCACTTCAGATCTGCTTCCAGTACCACCCTCCCTGACAGACTGCTAACTGGAAGATCTGATAAGCCCCTGCTCCACCTGCCGATTAAGGACTTCCTGATTGAGTCACAGTGGGCCCCACACCTCTACAGAGAGCTGGAGGTCTGGACCCCATAGAGGGACCAATTGGTGTGAGGACAACTCTGCTTTCTGGGTTCAGATTCATTTGAGTCAGGATGACTCAGCTTTTTGTAGATCTTTAACCCAGTACTGGTGAAAGTTTAAATCCAGGTCCAGTCAGCAGGTTCCAGGGGGAAGTCTCACCCAATTATCTTAGCAATGGTAATTTGTTAATGCTTTAGGTTACAGCACAGGACCAGAACCGATGGACCCTCTTGGGACAGATGTGCATCGGAGCGCTGACTGGAGAGCTTCACATTTCCATGACAACCACAAAATACAAGTTTAATAAACACAAAAGGCAAAAAAAAGTTCAGATTTCTAAGATCTATCAGCATCTTAATCAGAGCCAGGTCCCGGGTTCTGAACTGCGCCGACTCCATCCAAAACCAAAACCAATAACAGACTCAGAGCAGTTTGGGTCCAATTTCATTTATTTACAGAATCTAGAAAGTGATGTGTTTAATGTCTCCTTAGCATGTAGGAAACAGGAACACTTCCAGTGTTTAAGGGCGATAAAAAAAAATCTGAAGCATAAATACACACAAACATACACACACTGAAGCTTTCACTGTAAAAATTAAAGTTTACAAAGTCGCAATAGGGGGACGTCATAACGAGCTGCTGTCCAATCAGAAGCCTTGCTGCTGACATTCTGTGAGGTGATTGGAGGAGCTTGACAGCGTGCTGAGAAACTCCTTGACCTGCAGGACAAATGAATGTCATGTGACCAGACTTTCACAATAAAAGCCGTGTTTGACTTTCAAAATAAAAGCTCCACCAGACTTTCAGTATAAAAGCACCTTATCGACGATGTCTTCCTGTTTGATCCGATCGTTGTGAAAGTCTTCATTCACGTTCAGAACCAGAACAGGAAGTTCACTGAGGTAGTCAAAGTCCAGCCTGCACGCAGAGAAAAATGATTTCATCCCATTGACCCTCAACACAGCAGCAGCTGTCTGAGCGTGCTAAGTTACCGGAGGTTCCTGTCGTAGAGCCACGCCTCGTGTTTGAAGTGCAGCTGCTCCAGATACTCCAGAGGGATTCCCTGCTCCTCCTGCCGGCCGCGGTGCAGCAGCCGCTGCATGCAGCGCTGCAACACACAGAGGACCCGCCAGGTGACCGACCCGGTGGGATTCCCTGCTCCTCCTCGGCGCGGGAGGAGAGGAAGAGGTCGTTTACCTGCGGGGGGGCTCTCAAGTAGATGATGGCGTCCAGGGCGATGTCAGGCTCAAACTGGTTCAGCATCCAGGTGTGCCAGTCCTGGTAGACGCTCCACTCCGTGTCCAGCAAGTTGCCGGTCTCAAACAGGTTGGACGCAAAGACGTACCTGAGACAGGTGGACAGGGAAATGGTTCTGTTGGGTTTCAGTCAAAATCTCAGGCTGAGCCAGAACCCTGATCTGAAGCTGACAGGTTCAGATCAGGGCTTTCACACTCGGCCACAGAAACACAACAGATTGATTCGTCCGGTTTGTCTAGAAAATCCAGATCGGGTTCCGGAAGAAAAGAACCCGGCCGGTGGAATTCTGGTTTTGGTCCGGTACCTGTCTGAGTAGACGGAGCGCTCGTAGAACTGAACCGGGTTCTCCGCCTGCTGCAGCTTGGCTGATGGAGGCTGAAGCTGAGACCGGACTCTGCTGAGGCAGGCGTAGCTCTGGACAGGTGAGACGCAGGTCAGTCACAGGTGAGACGCAGGTCAGTCACAGGTGAGGCGTGGCGCCGCCTCAGGGAGCGGAGTCTGCTGCACTTACCTGGAAGGTATAGGCCCAGCGGCTCGGCTTGTCGTACAGCATCTGCAGGATGTTCCCTCCGCTCTTCTGAGAGGAGCTCAGCTCCTGGGCGCGTGGACAGAGGTCAAAGGTCAGGTTCTCTCGCTGATCAGTTCGGAGAAACTTTCACCCTTCAGTTTGAAGAAGCTAAACTTTCATCGGTCTTTAAAATGACAAAACTTCAATGTGACTTTCTGTTTTTTAGCTGCACTTTTTTTCCCCCCCGCTGCTTCATATTGTTTGATCCTTTGAACCCCATTAATGAATTTATGATTGACTAACGTTCTTCATAACTTCTCCGTAGAACCACCAGCATGAAACAAATCAAACATCACAAAGAGTCCATCCTGGTCTCTGCAGATCTGCAACAGGAAGCCGCTCCCACTCTGGACCGGCTGCTCACCTGGTAGACGTCGTCGCCGTCGCTCTGAATGTTGCACCACTTCCCGATCGGTTCTGGGATCACCTCCCAGTCTGAGGACGAGGCCTGGAGGAGGCGGACGAAGGTGGATTTACCTGCAGCTGCACACACACACACACACACACACCTGATCAGCACTGATCCATCAGCTGATCAGCAGCCACTGAACCAGGACCCATCATTCAGCTCCTCTCCTCCTGAACCCGACAAACATAAATCCAGCAGACAGTTCATGGAGTGAAGCAGCGAAATGTGATGCAGAGGTCAAAGTGCCTGATAATTCATACAGCCTCTGGAGCTGTGCGTCTTAAATGTTGACACAGCCACATGTGGATCACACAGAATCTCTACCTGACATTGTGAAATATTTGGATCGCATCTTAATTTCAGCCTGAAGAAGCTGGCCGCTCCCTGAACCACCTGATGAAACGGATCATTAGCTCCTCGGTCCAGGTCCAGCTGAACCAGTTCACCGTCCAAACAATGTGGGATTGATTAATAAGTGATGGAGAAAAGAGATGCTTCATCTAATCTCCTGTTAGAGAAGGAATTCTGAACTTGATCACAGACTGGAGCTGTGACCTTTAGGTTATGATCAAGCTCTTGTTATTTTCTCAATATTTCACAAAAATTAAGAATTTTAAAGATCATAAATACGGAGGCGTTGTGTTTGGTGGGCCTGCCGGGCCCAAAATGCCCGGGCCGCCGTTTTGTCACAGTCCGGGCCGGACCCTCCACCAGCGGCTGGTCCGCTGTGTTCCCGACACCCTGCTTTGGTTCTGGCGGGTCGGACGGGTTCTGGTTGGCTCAAGTTCTGTTCTGGACTCCAGAGGTTCCGAGGCAGAACTCACCGATGTTTCCCTCGATGGAGATCTTCCTGTGTCTGCGGGAGCCGGAGAGCGGGGAGCCGGAGAGCGGGGAACCGCTCGGAGATCCGCGGAGCCGCTTCGGAGGAGTCGCCATGTCTGACCGGTGACCTCTGACCAGAGTTTCTTCAGGCTGCGGATGTTTACTTGTCCAGCTGGTCTTTCTATGAGCGCGCGCACAAGCTGTAAAAAAAAAACGCGCGACTCGCTTCACAGATTAAATTCCGCGCTCGCAGAATTCTGCATCCGGGGCGGGGCTTCTGCCTCTTCTTCTTCTTGGCTTTATTGGTGGCTGGCAACCAACTTAAGTTTCAGTTACCGCCACCTACCAGACCGGAGTTTGGTCTTAATTGATATTCAGAGGTAATTTAATGATACTTGTTCTTCTTTCACGGAGCCACCGGGCACATGAAGGGTTTGAGTTTTAAGAGTATGTTTTGTAAACCATATCTGATCAGGGAGACAAACAATATAACAAACTGCTTATGTTTATTCATATGTTTCAATATATTTTAGCGATTTCAAATATAACTGGAATTCAGATAAATAATGTTAAGAACGGGGGACTGTAATGGAAAATAATGTGCTCCTCACCCTCTTTGTGCTTTAGATTGTGTCTGATGATGATCTGATCATGAGATTGGCCAAGCTGCTTCTTTAAGTTTTGCTGCTAACTCCAAGATGCTCAGTCTGGGCGATCTAATCACTAATAAACCATCGTCGATATTAACGGGTAATTTTTTTAAACCAAATTTTATGAAAGCAGTTTAAGGAGTTAATCAGAGTAATTGAAAACCCTTCATTGATCTAAATGTTTTATCATTCCGGCATTATGTTCTCACTTCTTTCCACTATGAATTTATGATCCGGTTCATGTTTTGTGTTCAGACATGATTTCTGCCTTGGTTTTGTTTCCATGTGTTCAATGTTTGTTTCAAAAACATTTTCCGTTCACCGCTGGGGGGCAGTACCGCACCCGGAAGTCCTCCACGTCGCTGCGAGCCGAGAAGAAGAAGAGGCGCATGATGGCAGCTCCCGTGGATCTGGAACTGAAGAAGGTACAGAGGTTCTGGTTCGGTCTGATACTAAGCGGTATTCTCTGCGCTCACCTGTTTACGGTGTGGCCATCCAGAAAGCTAGCAGGTAGCAATTAGCCTGCAGCATCTGCCGAAACGAGAACCTCATTTATCCATTAAGTGTGGAAGGTTCGGGGTTCCGTTAGAGCAGTCCCAACTTTACGGTTCCTCTGCAGTCGGGTTTGGACCTTCCTTAGAACCCGGAGAACTCTTCTGTTTCTGGACGGATCATTATGATTATTTACGCTTTTCTTTGCGTGTATCCGCCCCGCTCTCCTCACGATGCTGCCGCTCTGTCAGAGTCAGAACCCGAAGAAATAACGGTCCCCTGAACGCACCACTCATCTCTTCCTTTCTAGAACCGGACCCTGGTTCCGTGGTACCAGGACCAGAAACCACATGGGTCAACGCTTAGGGATGAATGCAGCTGGAGACCAGTGCATAAGAGACTGCATAGTTTTCACACTAAAACTTGGCGTACAAAACTGCGGCGTACAAAAAAAAAAATCATTTGTAAAAGCCGTGCGCCTTCTTTAAATCCCAACTTGAGGGAAATAGAGCGCCGCTGCTGGTCCGCCCTGTCGCCACCCATAAATACATATGTAAATTAGTTTAAATACCCGGAAGTCTGCCACCACGTGAAGCAGTAACCATGGCAACGTCCTTGTTTGTAGCAGTTTAAGCATTTTTAATATTAAAAGTTGCATATTTTATTTAAAAGGCGCTTTCAGAGCACATAAGGTCACCTCACAAGAATAAAAATAACACATTTTAAAGAAAAAAAAAAATCCAAATTGTAAAACAAATAAAGAAAGAAAATGCCTATTTGAACAGCAGAGCATGCAGTTGGGATTTAAAGTCAGGGCCCATGATAGTGGAACCATGGGCATAGGTTGTCGTGGGGCTGTTTTGTTTTTAGCTCAGAGTGACGCCTCCTGTCGTTGCAGGCCTTCTCAGAACTGCAGGTGAAGATGATCGACACACAGCAGAAGGTGAAGCTGGCCGACCTGCAGATCGAGCAGCTCGGTCGGGTCCAGAAGCACACCAAGCTGACGCAGGCCGAGATCTCCACGCTTCCCGCCAACACGCGGCTCTATGAGGGCGTCGGCCGCATGTGAGTGGTCCCCCACCGAGTCGTGACATCGTCGGCAGAGCGGGAGATCTGTAACTGTCTGCCATTTCAGGTTTGTCCTGCAGTCCAAGGAGGAGATCGATTACCTGCTGACCGACAAACAGAAGACGGTCGACGACAAGATCAAAGAGCTGGAGGTAAAGAGCTGAGATTTACTGCATGCCTTGAACACAACACAGCTCTGCTGCTGGTCCAGCTGACGCGGCAGGTCTGGTTCTGCAGAACTGAGTTGTGGCCTTTGTCATCCTGAGGCGGTTCAGACTTTATCATTTACTCAAAAAGCAAAAACTCGCTTTTTAAAAGTTGCTGTAAATGAAATTGAAGGATCTACTGTTAGCCTATCAGGTTCTTCCAAAGCCATGACATCATCACGCTCAGCCTGGTTTGTGTTTGTATGGCCCGCTCTGACCTCTGACCTGTGTGTGTTCAGCAGAAGAAGGTGTACCTGGAGCGCAGCGTCAAAGAAGCGGAGGACAACATCAGAGAGATGCTCCTGTCCCGGCGAGCCCACTGACCAATCAGATTCACTTCCTGCTCATAATAAACTCATCAAGCTCCGCCCCGTTTCCCGTCTGTTTGATGATGTCACAAAAGCATGCTTGCATCACTTCTTGCTTTATTAACAGCTGATACAGCAGATTATGTCATCAGAAAGCAAGCTTCTGATTGGTTGAGTCTGAAGTCTGGCGTTGCAATGTCCTGCGGTACCTGAAGTAACCTGTAGCTTTCACCAGGAACCTCAACCATACTCAGATAATCTGTTTATGCGATGTTGCGAATACATCATCCAGTGTGGTTGTTATTGGGGTTCTGGACAAAGTTGATGGAGTAGGAACCGCTGGACGGGTCCTGGTTGACCTGGAAGTTGCTGGTGGAGAGTCCGAACGGCCGCAGGATCAGGTTGCCCAGGTCCTTCAGCTTACCTGGACAGGACACATGTTTAGGGACACGTTCAGGGACCAGGTGTTCACAGCACAGACGTGGTGCATTCAAGGGCAGTACATACCCATCATCTCCTCCTTTAGTTTCTCGTTTCGCTCCTGAATCTGCTGAGGCAGCCGCTGAGGGACACACAGGTGAAGGGTGGGACAGGTGAGACGGAGACAAAAGGACTTTAAACTGAAAGCTTAACAGGATTTGGATCGAATTTGGAACTGAAAACATGGTTTTCCTCATGGAATTGGAGCCGCGAGGCTCCGACTTCAGTGCTCTTTGATCCCAGCGGTCAGTGAACTCACCATGCAGGCCTGCCGTGCTCCGCTGTGGCTCGGATCTCGCTCCAGAACCTTTTTGTAGTCCTCCAGAGCTTCATCAAGCTTCTCCGACTTCTCATAAAGCTCCGCCCTCCTCAGCAACGCCCGCAGGTACTCTGGATCCAGATCTATTGCTATGGTAACCAGAGCCAGTGTGCTGGTTGGTTAGCTTATTTAAATTAAAAGGTGATAAAATGATGTGATGACTCACCTCTGCTGCAGTCTGAAATTGCCTCATCCTTCAGGTCCTGAAAAGACACAAAGCTGTTAGTGTTCTGCTTGTACGAACCATTAGCATAATGCTAATACACTTAGCATCTTTATTTAACAGGAGAGTTGGGTTAGCTAGCAAAGCAAGCCCAACATTTAGAACATTTAAAAAACGTAGGAGGCAAGAGGCTGTATTGAGGTAGCATAGCGTTAGCATCACCTTAGCCTAATCAGAAGCAGCATAGCGTCAGCATCAGGTGATACTTATGCTATGCAGCGCAGCATAGCATAAGCATCACGATAGCCTTACCAGGTGTAGCATAGCGTTAGCATCACGTTAGCCTTACCAGGTGTAGCATAGTGTTAGCATCACATTAGCCCTACTAGGGGAGCATCACGTTAGCCTTACCAGGTGCAGCATAACCTTAGCATGGCATTCGCCTTATGAGATGTAGCATAGCGTTAGCCTTACCAGGTGCAGCCTTGCAGCCGCTCGGTTGGAGAACATCACTGCTCTCTCTCTGCTGCAGCTAACTGGACATAGGGCTAAGGCCTGCGTGTAGCTTAGCTCCGCTTCTTTCCAGTCTGCAGGAACACAAACACAGCTACATGGAGGGGAACAAGGCGCCTGAACATATCATGACCTGAACCCTGGGCCGGACTGAAGACACAACTGAACTCACCTCCGGCTTTGAATAGGCCATTTCCCGTTTCCTTCAGAGCGACGCTCTGCTGCCGACGACTCTGAAACAGAAAGACCCACAGCTCAGATTAACCACCCAGAACCTGACGCCTGAAAGTTCCACAGACTGGTGTTGAACTGACCTGAACTGGTTTAAACTGGTTAAAAATTATGAGACGTTGTTGTTCGAAATGATGTTCAAAATAAAATTCAATTTAGAAAAAATACAAAAACAATTTGTGCGTTTAAAAGAAATTACGTGAAATAATACTAATCAAAAAACATCATAAACATCCTTCAAGGCATTAAGGCATTGGTCAGTTTGGTGCTAACACCATTAACACCATCACAGTATTGATGTAAACTAGCTTGCACTGGATTAAACTGGAAGGAGGGGAGCAGAGACTGGGGTTACCTCCTTCTCCTCCTCCGTCAGCTCCTTCTCCACCTCCCTCAGGTAGTCATCGTCAAACTCCACTCTGGACGTTTCTTCATCTGAATCCTGAAGGACCTGACGCGCCTCTTCCTCCTTGTCCCCTTCCCCTCTTCCGCCCCCCCCCCTTCTCCCCTTTCTGTTTTCGGGAGCTCTTCCTCCTTCTCCTCTTCCTCCTTCGTCTCCACGCTGTCCCGACAGTCGTAGAAGTCTTCCTCCTCTTCCTCCCTCTGAACTTCCTGCCTGCTCATCCTGAAGCTGAAATGAGATGTTCACTGACCTTCTGTCAGACAGACTCCAGAACCAGTCTAAACCTCCATCATCGTCATCTTGATCCTGAGCGTGATCCCGTGATGCAGCAGATCGGAGACCTCAGATCAGCTACACGCTAACAGCTAGCTTCTGAGCTCACTGTTGCTGAAAAAGCCGACCCCCGTGACGTCAGCGGACTGAGGCGATGCGGATCAGAGTGACGTCATCGTCACGTCTCTCAGCAAGGTAAAGGTTTAAACATCAAAACCGGATGATTTTACGCCGTCTCACCTGAAAACCCCAAACAGACAGCCGGGTGGGCTGACGTCACTTCCGGGTACTTCTTTTTCTTTTTTTCTTTTGGCGGTTGGCAAGAAACCTGATGGTGTCAGTATCGCCACCTACTGACATGAATTTGTACAAACATCCATCCGGCAATCCCTCCCGCCCTCTATGCCAGTGGGGTCAAGAGGCGGGGTCACTCTGGACAGGTCCCCAGTCCATCATTTTACAAACATTACCATATTCTATTATTTTCCAAAATAAAATAAAAAAAGGGAATATTTTTACTATCTAATTTTACCTGAAGCACACTTATTAAATCTTATTAAATCAAATAGTTTTTTTCAAAATTTCTCTAACATTAATCTCATATCTTCTACAAACTAAAATATGTTCCCATTGTTTCATTCACTGTTCAATTATACAATATTGAGTTTCCTGTACGTTTTATATAAATGTATATGTATGTATTAACTACAGCCTGATTTAATTAACAGCTTTTTAAGTTTTCTAATTCACTGTCATTCCCTGCTTTTAGAGACTGGAAACACATCAATTCCTGGTTATAAAAGTTATTTTCTTTCAAGACACAGATGATCTGAAATGATCAGGATGTTCTGATCTTAGTGGTCCATTTATTGATTTATTGTAGGAGTTTTATTGGTCACATTTTAATTTATTGTGCTGTAGAGAACTTTGGTCTCTCTGGATGTGAAGTATAAAATAAGATTTATTGAGCATCATGCTGCTGTGAATGTTTCCATCATGAGTTCCCCGTCATAGGTGATGATGTCACACCTGGCCACACACCACAGTGAAGCACATTAATAAACAGAAAATGATTACTATCTGAAGCAGGCCCAATCAGTTTCTGTCTCAGCTCAGAGATTTTCCACCAGTTCACTTGTTACCATGGAGACCCAAGGAAACCACGAAGGAGACCTGATGCCGTCAGCTGCTTGGACCGGGTCAGAAATCAAAAATCAACTCAAAAGATTTCAACACTTTTTATTTATTTCAGTTACATTTTTCAGATTTAATCAAAGTTTGAAAGTTTACTGCTCTGATCAAGCAAGTTCTCCATGTTACGGAGAGGAAGAGCGTCTGGTCTGAGCGATCCAGGAGGCGAAGGCTGACACTCGGGCGTAGCCTCCAGGTTTCTGGGGTCGTGCACAGCCAGCGCCGAATGAGACCACGCCTGTCAGGAGCCAATCAGAGATCAGAGAGGAAGTTACAGAGAATATCAGAGAGAGACAGGAAGACACACTAACCAATGAGAGTCCAGTGTCCATCCTCCTCACACATTAGTGGACCCCCAGAGTCTCCCTGCAAAGAGGCAGAATATTCCCAATTCAGTGAAAAACTGGAACGATTTCTGACCAATCAGCTGTGAAATCATCTCTGACCCTCAGTCAGTCATTGGACCAGCTTCCTGAACTGGTTTAACTTGTGTAGATTCTGCACCGACTGTCAAGGTAAAACCAGGTGAGCCGTTACCTGGCAGCTATCGATTCCGCCCTCAGGGTAACCGGCACACAGCATGCTGGAGGTGATGGTGTACTCAGGTAGGAGGAGCTGGCACTGGGCCTGATCCACCAGAGGAAGCTCCGCCTCCTGAAGGACATCAGGAAGAGAACCTGCAATTCAAACAGGTGAGACAGCTGAGACAGGTGAGACAGGTCAGCTGGAGGACAGGTGAGAACACCATGTCCCTGTTGGGTTCCGCTGACTGTTCTCCCATCTAACCTCCTTCTGCTTCTCGGCCCCAGCCGGCGATGAAGCATCTCCTTCCTGCAGCAAAATTCTGACCTTCAGCAGCCAAACACACGGGCTGAACCCACTCTGCAACACACCAAGGGACACGATCAGCCTGACAGACAAGACTCAGGGTTTACTGTCACATGCAGGTATCAGGTGAGTGAACTAGGACTCTGACGTGTAACTCACCGGTGAAGTTGATTGGCTGCCGCAAACGCATCATGGCGATGTCGCCATGTTTGGTCAGGCGGTCATATTCTCTGTGGATGACGATCCGATCGACTGGTCTGGTCTGAACCTCCGCAGCGTGTACCTGTGACTGAGCGTGAAGCCCCAGGACAGCCGACCAGTAGTCCAGGTGCAGGTTCTTCCTGTAGACAGAGAAGAAGAACACGGCACATGGCGCCACCTGCAGGCCAGCGGTTCGCATGCTGCTAGCCTCGGACGCGTCTCTCACCCGTACACACAGTGCGCCGCCGTCAGCAGCCAGTTATCACCGATCAACGAGGCGCCGCAGACATGGCGGCCCCTCCATTGCAGAGACACCATCCAAGGCCACGCCCCCTTCGCTGCATTGACTCCGCCCACCACTCTGTGCTCACCTGGCAGCGATAGTTAGACTAAACCCAACGACCCCGACAAGGTCAGGTAGAGGTTAGATCCAGAGTCCAGGTTCTCACCATCTACAGGGTCTGTGCCTTCTGATTGGTCCAAAGTGCTGGCCTCTGATTGGTCCAGAGTCACCTGGCGGCGCCCACAGGCTGTGAACAGCAGCAGTCAGTGCCTGAGGCTGCAGCATTTTCTGCTTCAGGTTCGGCTTTACTCACGCTGGTTGGTGCAGTTCAGAGACACCACCTTCTCGCTGCTGCACTTCTCACTGAGGAGGTCATAGGTCAGAGGTCAGCAGGTTCCTATGAACCAGATCTGGTTCTGCTTCTGCTTACCTCACGCTGGTTTCCAGTGACCCGTTAATGGTTCTGGTTCTGTTCAGGCTGACGGTTATGAACGGAGAGTCCTGAGGCAGAGCTGGTAGCAGAGATGCGTCTCCGGACCTGGAAGCAGTCAAAGCTCAGAACCGGTTCTGGTTACACCGGCGCTGTCTGCAGATCAGGGGTACCTGTGTCCCAGGTACTGACAGGTGAAGTCTGACAAGTGAGAGGTCCAGCCGTCAGAACACACGGTGTGCGGAGTGGAGCCGATCTGGATCCGGAGCCGCCTGTAGCCGTTTACCTGCAGTGTGACTGAGACAGCAACAGGTGGGGAGAGGTTAACGCATCATTTCCTGTCTGTGCCAACAACTGCGTCTTGGAGGCAGAGCCTGGGGGAGGTTCTGATTCCTACCAGATCTTCTACCCAATCCTATTGGAACCAGGTCTGAGGCTCGGTTCTGGGATCCCCTGGACCCGACCCCTCCCCGTTCTGACCCAGTTACATACCGCAGTTGGCTTCATCAGAACCGTCGGGACAGTCCAGCGTGCCGTCACATTGACCGTTGCCACGGATACAGGCTCCTGTCTCACACTGGAACTGATCCGCCGCGCACGGAGCTGTTCACAAGCAGACGGTGATCAGAACCTCTAGCCGGGCCGGAACCTGGACCTCTGAGGCGTGCTCTCACCTGGAGACCCCAGCGCTACCCCACAGGTGAAGTTGGCTTTGAATCCTCGGCCGGCGCCGCTGCTGTCCGTGAAGAACCGGACCGTCATCTGATTGGACGTGGAGAACAGGGCGTGGGCGGGGCCAGCACTGCCGGTGAGGACAGCTGGGAGGAAACAGCAAAACGTCACTTGAGTCGGAGCAAACCCACCTAGAGACCCGGGACAGGTGAACCTGGAGCCTACCCAGTAAGGTGGAGTTAGACGCCGGCCCATCCCGCACCTCCAGCATGTCATAGGTCGCCTCCAAATCAAAGTCCAGGAAGTGAAGCTCAATGTTCTGACCTGCTGGCGCATGCAGGGTCCACATACCTGCAGAGGTGAGCAGACAGGTGAGGTTAGCAGGTAGACGAGGCTCAGGAACGCAGATCGAAACACAGATGTACTCACAGTTGGCCATGTTTCCGTAGGAAGAGGGGTACTTCGGAGAACTAAACGTGGAATTCGACTCCCAGAGATCAAAAGGTCCACCACAGTCAGCTTAGCCAATCAGAGAGAAGGACGGGGTCAGGTGTGAACACGACCTTCCTCAGGTACAGAGTTCTGGTTGACTGAAACTCATGTTGCCTGATGTTTTGTTAGCGTGTGGGTGTGGCCTGATGTGGAGGCATGGCTTACTCACGTGGTATTGGCGCCATAGTGGTGGGAGGTGGGACATTGGTTGGCTCTGGGGGGGCGAGGCCACAGGGCTCAGGTGTCAGTGTGATGTCATCCAGAGCGATGTCATTGAACGTGCCTCCTTTCTTCCAGGCTTCGAACTCCACCTGCACAGGTCACTTGATCAGTCAGGTGACCTCTGACACCATTTGGCATATGGACTACCTGGTGATGTCACTGACCATGGCGTCCGAGGTCAGGCTTAGGGTCACCTGTCCGTAGTTCCAGGTGTCGCCATAGTTACCGTCTTTCTGGAACAGCACGATGGCATCAGCGTCTGGCAGTAAGGGACGGAGGACGACTCTGAGACAATGGACGTCCACACCAAACATGTGATACCTGCAGACAGGTGACATGCTCACACACCTGGTGCCCAGCATGAGACGGCAGATCTTCACATGTTTGTAGTTTACCAAAAGCTCAGGCAGGTGGGCTGAGGGGGCGGAGTCAGAGGGAGGCTCTGCAGCCGGAAGCTCTTCTCCCATTGGCCGGGACTCATAGGGGTGACCAGGTAGAACCCTATCAGAGATCAGCGTTCACCCACCAGAACCTCTCCAAAGGGTCCACTCACCTGAACCGGTCCACTCACCTGAACCGGTCCACTCACCTGAACCGGTCCACTCACCTGAGCTATTCCCCAGGGTGTGATCAGAACTCGGACCCGTTGATGAGGGGAAGGTGGCACCGCTGGTTCTGATCCAGTCTCCTTCATCGTCCTGCTGCTGCCTCCAGAAACACACTCCATCTTCGAAGCTGCAGCTGAGCTTCTCCGAGTCTGGAACCAGAAAGCAGCCGGTTCTGACCCAGCCCTGTTCTGACTGTAGAATGGGGTTCTGAGCCGGCCCGGTTCTTACTGGACAACACAGTGGTGTCGGCGGCTCTGAAAGATGCTTTGAAGCCTGGCAGACTGTTGAAGCTGTCCGATGTAAACTCCACTGTTGATTGGTCAGTCAGCAGCCACACAGTTCCAGGGGGGGTGGAGCCTGAGAGCTCAGCTGCCAATAAGATCACCAGGTTTAAGTTCTGCATGTTGGACACACCGCGAGGCATTCAGGGTCCTCCAGAAGCGAGAAGTTCTGACCTGCTAGAACCTTGTTGGGTCCAACTCCTTCGTACAGCCTCAGGACGTCGATGTTCCCCTCCGTCTCAAACTGCTGGAATGTCAGCTGGGCCGACAGTCCCCTACTCACCCTGAACGCATCGCAACAGGAAAACATTGGACCTAAAGAGGAAACCGGGTCAGGAAGAACCTGCAGAACCGTGTCCGGACCTGATGATCCAGCGGCAGAAGACGTCGTTGTTGTAGGCATCAGACTGCGACGACGTGAAGGATCCACTCGGGCCTTCCAACACAAACTGTCCATCACATGGCGTTGCTATGGAGACATAGGAAGTGACATCACAGTCCTTCATGACCAGATCACCTTTGATTTCCAGAAACTAATGCATCACATTCCTGCTAAAACCCTCCAGGGCAAATCAACCAATCACAGCAGCCCGATGTTACTTGAGAAAACGCCTAGCAGTTTACAGGTCCTTGAACGCAACACGACCTTCCCCAAATAACCCCTGCACTGCTTTGATTGGTTTATTTGTCGTTCTGGATTCTTCACTGACCACAGGAGAAGGAAGATTCATCAGACGAGTCCAAACAGTGGGGTACTCCATCACAGAACCAGTCGTTCGGAACACAACCGGACCCGTCAGAACACGCGGTCTGACCAGGAAGACACGTCACTGCAAAACACAGACCCATTAGAGACAGACTCATCAGAACCCGACCAGAACCATCAGAAACCCAATTAGAATCGTTGTCTCCTCCTACTAATCCCTGCCGTTTTTCCGTGTTTGATCTGTGATCTGCCACCTTATCGTGGTGAGGGGTTTGGGTGTCCCTGTGATCCTTGGAGCTATGCTATCTGGGGCTTTCATGCACCTGGTAGGGTCACTTCACTGAACTTCTCCCTGGAGGAAAACTCACCCGCTGAAGGCTTGTTGCCGGTTGTTGCAGGTGTGTTGCCAGTTGCAGCAGGCGTGTTGCCGGTTGCTGTAGGTGTGTTGCCAGTTGCTGCAGGCGTGTTGCCAGTTGCTGCAGGCGTGTTGTCGGTTGCTGCAGGCGTGTTGTCGGTTGCTGCAGGTGTTATCTTCTCAGGTTTCTCTGCAGAAACAGAGAGCTGTCGTTTGGTTGGAGGAAGTGAAACCGGATTAACAGAGATGATCCAGTTAAGACTGACTGGATTAACTGCCTATTGATCAACATTCATCAATAAGGATTCTTATTGATAATTATCGATCTGATTCAGTCTCCTCAAACCATCAGTCAGATCGACTGGGAGCTCCAGAAAGCTTCACTGGTTTCCAGTTCTTCCAGTTTAAAAGCTTTTTGTTGTCATCCTCTCCTGGCTGGTACTAGTTCGGTTCAGGTTCTGGTTCCGGTTCCTACTTCTTGCTGTCGGTTCCCGTTGGATCGACTTATGGTGATTACCTCTAATCTAATCTCATCCAACGTTCTACTCATGATGTCACATCCCATCACAGACTTACCTGTAATCTGGATGCTGTTGGTGTCAATCACCAAGGCCCCGCCCACAGCCAAATTAAGCCCCGCCCCCAGCTCCTGCTCCACCTCCTCAGTGTCAATCAGCTGACTGAACCTCAGGTCAAAGGTCACCACCACGCTGCCCGGACTGGAGGGCAGAGCCAAACAGATGATTAATAATCGCAGTGGTTGAAATGATTGATGATCAATGAATTTGTCCAGTTCCTCATTTCCTGTTTTAATTTCTTTCTGATGAGCAGCTGAAATTATTCTGGATTCATTTCTCTGGACGTGTTAGAAGCTCAGTCTAAAAATGTTCCAAGCTCCCTTCGAAATGAGGTCAGATTAGTTAAAAACATTTATCTTGATGATGTCATAGTTTCAGCCATGTTTACCTGTCCCTGAAAACCTGGAATCCATAACTACGATATGGACTATAAAACCCACAAACCTCCTGGCTACACTCATCTCTCTGCTGGGTTTTCTTCTTCAGATGCTTTGGCTTTCCAAAATTATGTTTTCTACTGTGGCATTAAATGTTATTTACATGTATTAAATGTTATTTTCATGTATTAAATGGTATTTTGAGGTTCCTCATGGTGTAAATCAAGTATTTCTTTCTGCTCTGATGTCTAAACCCATCTCCTGATCTCCTGCCTTGATTTATTTCTGTGTTTCACAGCTCATCACTTCGGGGAAGACCAGCCATCTGTTGGACCGCTTCCTGCAGTCACCATGGAAACGCTGCCATTCTGCTTCCATGCTATGCTGCTCAGGTTGGTTAGTTTGTTGTAAATGTGAGATTTTATTCTGCTGAAATGGAACAGATTGTTTCCATCTGTTCCTGTTTAAAACATTAAATACATAATGTTTCACATAATGATTCACTTGAACAGTCAATCAGTGAACATAATGATTCACTGATTGACTAATCAATCAGTGAATCAAACCTGAAATATTAAAGAAGAGCTCTTTGAGATTAATCAAAGTGATTAACTGATTGATCAGGTATTGGTCAGTGATTGGTCAGTGATTGATCAGTGATTCTTCAGTGAGTCTTCAATGATTGACTGATCAGTGATTGATTAGTGATTGGTCTGTAATTGGTCATAGGTCTAACCTGAAGTCTCGGACCCAACAGAACTGGTAGAACCGCCGCAGGTCGCTGATGCTGAACGCCTCATAAACCTGCCAACCAATCAGAGGCCAGACTGCCGTCAGCAAAACAAAACTTCATGGTTTTTATGTTAAAAGCCGACTTTATAGCAGGATGCTGTCTCCAGAATTTCAGAATAAATCCCCTCCTAAGTGTTCCTGTGACCCTTCACAATAAAAGCCTCACCAGCTGCTGAAGGTCAAAGGCCAGGGATTTAAACCGGTGACTGCTGGAGTTTCTGAGCTCGTCAGAAAACTCGACTCCTGCTGTGATCACCAACCGACCCGACAGCTGCACGGCTTCACCTGCACCTGAACGCATCATTGATGACATCATCAGCACTGAACCTACAGTCACATGAGCGAAACCGGAACACTTACCTTCAGAAGTCAGGCTGAGCCAAGAAACGACGCAGAGGCCAACGCAGCAGAGGAAGAGGAGGGACGAGACGATGAGGAGGACGACCTCCAAAGAGGACAGGCGGCGAGACATCCTGAACAGTTCACTATAGGTAGAATCAGTTCAGTTCAGATAGAACCAGTTCAGTTTAGATAGAATCAGTTCAGTTCAGCTGAATTAAGTTCAGTGCATAAGGTTGGATCACAATAATGTTTTTTTTTCCTTTATATTAGAAAAATTTGCACTTTGAACAGGAAATATTCGAAGCAACGATAATTTAGCAGAAATGAACCGGCCGATATCTCCCAGCATGCTCTCTGGCTAAAGCTACACAAATACTGCGGTAAAATAATTAAATCATTAATTACTTTGAAATTATAATTCTGGTTTGAAGTAGCAATAAAGAGAAATGATTTATTCCTCAGTATGAAGCAATAAATGTATAATTTCTATAAAAGCAGCTTAAAACATATTAGAAAAAAAATATCTGAAAACTTTCTCTGATAAAATTAAAAATGTAAAACATTAAATTATTTTATTTTCAGAGCCAAGATATCAAACGTGAAATATTCAAATATTCAAGAAGAGCTCTGTGTAATTAAAGACCGTTTTATCCGATCCAGAACCAGAACCAGTTACCTGCAGTGCTCCGTTCAGCTCCTGGTCCCGCTGAGAGGAGGAAGCGGTTCTGATCCGATCCTCTAATCAGGCCTTTTATATCCATCCCTGTTGGACCGCTTCCTGCAGTCAACAGGAATCAGCTGCATTCATTTCTTGCCAGAAATCAGTGCAGATGATAACGGGGGGAGCCAGCGGCGGGCCGGCTCCATTGGCAGCTGGTTTATCTCAATCTAAAGTCCAGCACCTGTAAAGCTGTCAGCCAATCAAGCCCCGCCCACACCTGGCCGCGCTGCAGGAAGCTCACCTGTGGCGCCGCCGCGTGACTTTATCAGGAATAAACCTGATAAAGCTGACTGCTGCTGATTAATGGCTGTTTTTCTCCTGATCCGCTTATTGATTGTTACCTGTCACCCACACACACCTGAGGGCTGACCTGCAGAGTCCACTCCATCAGGTTGGGTCAGAACATGGCGGGTCATCGGAACATTTCGGCCAGAGACGACTTAGAACCCAAACAGGTCTCCGAGATCCAAACCCACCGCAGCAGAACCAGCTGGAATTCCAGTGTGATGGTTCTGACAGCCAGCCGGTCTGGCCCGGTTCCAGTGTCAGCTGTTCATATGAAACCTGCAGAATCTCTCGTCCAGAACCTCAAATGTCTCCGGTTCTGGTCCAAATGGACCTTCAGTGCATCACAAACATTTTGATATGAAACCTAGAAGTTCAGAAAATACAACCAGTCGAGACACAGCTTTTTGTTTCTGAGTTTATTCCAAAAAGCCAACACTCTTATTCTGAAGGGCACTTCCTGTTTGCTTTATGACACAGCAAGATTCAAACGTCACAAACATGAATTTATCGAGCAACATGTTTCAGAGAAGAAGAAAAATGCTTCACGTCCAAAACCGACAAAACTTGAAGAGGAAGAAATCAGACGAGAGACCATGTCGGACGGACAACCTGGTGACCCCAGCTAGTGACCCCAGCTGGTGACCCTGCCCAGATCCAGAAGGTCGCACATTGAAACCCTCTTAACCTTCAATCGGCTGGAGATCCAGAGTTTGTAGAGTGGATCAGACAGGACCAGGCTGGCTTAACGGCAACGCTTTCCTTTTTTTGGCTTTAGTCTCTAGGAGAGGAGCTGGAGATGTGTGGAGACGAGATGAACTCAATGTGAGTTCAGAGTTCATGGCTGCTTTCCTGATCTTCACCGGGTCACTCATCAGGAGAGCTGGTAGATGTTGTTCATCGTCGGCTCCCTCTCCTCTCCTTCACCATCGTCATGGCGATCTGCCAGCAGGAGAACAAGAAGTGAAGCGACGTCAGTTTGATGAAGGATGCAAGCGGCTTTAGAAAATCTTACCCAGCTCTTCCTCTTTTCTCTTCAGTATTCCACCTTGGACGTCATCCTCCTCTTCCTCCTCATCCTCCTCTTCTTCTGCTCTGCATTCATCAATGTTTTCATACATCACCTGAGGAGAGAAGAAGAGTGGAGCAATGAAGCCACAGCTCGTCAGACAACGGTGAGGGCTCAGATAACCCTCAGCTTCCTCACCTGGTCACTGTGACGCGGCAACATGTCACTGGTCAGGGGGAGGAGCCTTTCGATGAGCTGACCAATGGTTTTAAAGGTGGGTCTGTGGGTGGCCTCCCCACTCCAGCAGAGCTTCATCAGGTGATACCTGAGAGGAAACCAACTTCGTTACGGTTCCTGCACCGAGATACCGTCTGAACAACTGACTCTAAATCGTTTTCTTTGGCTTTTGACTCAAGCTTGAGGTGTTGGCTTTAATCTCTTAACTGTTTTAATGTGCAGCACTTTGGCCAACGCTGCTGTTCTGAAGTGCTTTGTCAATAAAGTTCTATTGCAGGTCCGTAGATCTGGAGGACCCTGGTTGGAGGAACTACATTTCCCTTCTTCGTACAGGTTTTGGTTTACCTTCTAGAACTGTTGCCCAGGAAATTCAGATACTCTTAAAATGCCTTCAAAATAGGTGAGAAGATAAATGAAAGGTGAGCATCACCTTCAGAGAAATTCCCATCGAATCAGCATCGTTGAGTCTACCACTAGGTGGTGCACAAGAGCAGGACTGATTGACGAGGGAATCAGTACTGCTGATAAAAGCAGGAACATCTTCAACTGTTGCTGAATGTGGAGGAAAAAGTTCCAACACCACAGGAGTTGTGATCGTTCTTGTGGTGGTTTTTTTTTTTTTTTTTTTAGAGGAAGAGGAAATAAGATGGAGGGAAGAAATACCTGATGCTGTTGAGCAAGTTAAGAGTAAAAGCTGTAAAGAAGAGTTCTTTGTTTACTCGTGCTTTTACCGCGTCCCGGCTTCCAAACATAACGAGCATGAAGAAGATTTTTCTCACATTTCATTCGGAGCGAACTCCGGCTGCTCCATATGGTGGCCATCTTTGATCATCTTGTAGAAGTTGGTATCCACAACAACGTTTGGGTACGGACTCTTACCTAAACAGAGGAACACAGGAAGCGGTTCAGAGATGCTCAGATGCTTGACCCTTTCCTCAGTGAGGTTCAAGTCACTGTTTCCATGGTTACCCAGAGAGAAGATCTCCCAGAGCAGGACGCCGTAGGACCACACGTCACTCTGAACTGTGTACAGACACTGAAAGATGCTCTCTGGAGCCATCCACTTCACCGGCAGACGGGCCTGTCAAAGTAAAACGGAAAATTTCAAGACAAAGTTCCCTTTGGATCCGAGGAATTGGTCTGCGTTGAATTAAACTACTGACATTTCCCTGAACGATGTAGCTGTCGTCGTTTTGAATGTCTCGAGCCAAACCGAAGTCACAGATCTTTGCAACCCGACAGTCGGTCAGCAGGACGTTCCTCGCCGCCACGTCTCTGTGGATGCACTGGACCACCAACAGGTGAGAGATGCAGGTCAGAGGACTTTCAGCATTTCAAACACATTCTGCCTCATCCTCACGCCGTAGCAGCTCTTGAACCGGATCTAGGACTGGACTGGGAACCAGGCTCGGCTGGGTTCTGGTTCTGAGACGTTCCTGAACTGATTTACTGCGTGTGTGTATGTCGGGGTGTGTTCTCACGTTTCTGGAGGACAGGAAGTCCAATCCCTGAGCCACGTGGTAGGAAAACCTCAGGAGGTCACAGAGGGTCAGGCTCACCATGTGCTCACCTGACAGAGAAGCCCAGGTGAGCTCAGGTGAAAGTGCAGGTGAAAGCAGGAGCATCCAGGTGGGCTCAGTCTTACCTGGCTCATTTGGACCTGGAGTCAGGGCCGGTTGCATCTCCTGGTACTCTGACCAGCATGAGATCCCACTGTCACTGCAGGTCACATGATTGGTTGTTATGAGTCACCTGACCAGGTGTTACAGGTGGAGAGACACTAACTAGCAGGGACTCATCAGCAGAAATAAATAGTGATAATCTGACTTTAAATCATGTTACAGCTTGACTGTTTTGACGACCAGGCTCCAACCGATCACTGGAAACTAACCGGAAACCCCAGAAAGAGCAGATGACCTCTGACCTGCGTAGCCTTTCCTGCTGTCCTGTCAGGTTCTTATAGAAGACCTCATCTCCAACCTCGTCTACGGTGATCATGGACGCCATGAAGTCTGGCGCGTGAGTCCGTAGGAAGTTGAGTAGGTCGCCATGGCTGCAGTACTCGGTGATCATTAGCATGGGGCCTGTCAGGGTCAAAGGTTAAGAGATACAAACCCAGACAGAGGACATGTCCACACATGGACATTGTGGTTCCTCTCAGGTCCACTTCACACTGGGTCAGGAATGGTTTAAATGGTTTCTGAACAGTTTACATTAGATCAAACCTGACCTAAGACTGGTTCTGGGGAGTCTTAAACTTGGTGAGTGACTCACCAGAACTGAACTGACTGAAACTAGTCTAGTTGGACCAGATGTCTGCCAGTAATGGTTTAGACCAGTAACACACCAGTTACAGGCTGTTTCAGACTTTTCCTGGTTCCTGACTGGTTCTGGAATAACTCACGACAGCCTCCTCCCACAGCCCGAAGGCACAACAGTTAGGCTGATTGGTGTCTGTGTTTGTGTGCGTGGTTGTCTGTCCTTGTGATGGACTCTTGACCTGTCCAATGCCACTCAACCCAAACGCAGCTTGAGACAAACTCCACCGTCCCCAAGGACCAGAGCGTTTACATGATACATGGACAGCCATTAAAACCTAGACTAATGCTTAAGAACTTAAGACTGATTACCTCCTTGCGTGCACGCTCCTAGCAGGTTAACAATGTTGTCATGGTAACCGAGATGGCTGAGGATCTTCAGCTCTGACATCAGAGCCTCCCGTTCCTCTGAGTGAGCGCTGGCTGCAGATAAGCGCATGAAACTCAGGTGTGTGGTCACGTGGCAGCCGGATGCGGACTGTGAAGGCGGGACCACTCACGTTTGAGCATCTTGACAGCAACTCTGGTGGCCTTGTTTTCTGTTCCCAGGCCGTACGCCGTCGCCTCAACAACCTTTCCAAACGCCCCCGAGCCCAGGACGCCCCCTGAAGGACAAAGAGCAAGGACACAGTGAAAAGATGGGAGAGGAAGGTTGAGGAAGGCTCCACAGAGGTCAAAGGTCCCATTGATACCAAGTCGCAGTTTATCTCGAGGAAACTCCCACTTCTGGTTGTATGGCAGCTGGGTGGGGTCAATGAAGGTGTAGTTGTTGCCGTCGTTACTCTCAATGATCTTCCACAGAATTTCATACCTTGGTTTCTGGTTGAAGAGAAGGAGACGGTTCGTCTGTGGTTCTGGTTCCTGTCACCCACAAAGGACACCAGAACCTGTAATCTCCGGCCCCAGAGGAACTCACCTGTCTGCACTTGTAGAACACAATCAACAGCAGCAGGAGGAGGACGGAGGAGACGGTCAGCGCTCCAATCAAAGCTGGCGTGAAGACGGTGCGAAGTCCTGTGGAACCTGAACGCAGCACCGGATGGACAAAGTTAGCAACTGCTCAGTTTTGGAGGCAAGAGTCAGTTTTAAACCTAATCTGGATTTAGAGACTGAGCTCTGTTAATCCTAATCTGCTCCTTCGGATGAGCCATGCCGGCCCAGGACAGTCTGGTGCTAAGAGCGGAGCTGGTCTGGGATCAGATCTCTGAGGTTTTTCACGTTGGGTTCCTCTGATACTCACGATGAACGAACACTTGATGAGACTCGCCCACCCGGTTGTACGCCAAACACATGACTGTGACATCATCGTCAGGGCTGGACAGAGGGAAGAACGTCCTCACCTCCTCCCCGTCCTCTGAGGTTGCAGCAGATGGAGACACCATGTGGTTGGAGCTGGGATCACACCTGCAGGAGATCAGAGCTTCATCTTGGCTGCAGATGTTTCTGACCAAAACCTCCCAACAACAACAAATAAAACTTCATTTTCTTCAAGTGCCACTGGCTGCAGCGCCCCCTTCAGGACACACCGTGCAGAGCCTGTAGGGGGCGCTGGCAGCTCAAGCCACATACCTGTCCACCTGGGTGCAGACGGACCAGAGGACCGTGGGCCGGGGGTAACCAGAACCGCTGCACATCAGGGACTGGTTCTGCTGCGTGACGCTGACGGTCGGAGAACCTGCAGGGTTTGGATCAGATCGAACAGTTCACCAGCATGAAAAACCCAAAGAGACAATCGGACGTAGAAAAGGTGGAACCGGTTCTTACGGTAGATCCGGAGGTCCACATCCTGCGACCCGTTAAAGAACAAGTTAGAAAAATTAAAAGAATATCGACCGCCGTCTTCTTGACAAACTCGCCGCACCAGAAGGTTGGCCTCTGACCTGTTCAAAACAATAATACCACCTTAAAACAAGTCACAGACCTTATATGTATACCACCTTAAAAAGCAACTAAACGTGACCAAAAATATCTCCTTCAATCATTAAATAAAATCCCTTCCTAGCACTAAAACCTCAATGGCTGCACTAAAATACCACCTTAACTCTCATCAACAATGTGAAGTTGAAATACCAGCAATACCACTTTAAAACACATTTCCAGAACCACCAACTTAAAGTGGTGCCAAACATACCAACTTAACAAACATAAATGTTAAAAGATCTTCACTAAAAAACATTGTCACATGATTAAGGTGGTATGTAGTTATTGTTTTAAAGGTGGTATGGAAAGTTAGGTTTATTTCGAAGCTGTTAAGGTGGTCAGACTGAAATATTGGTAGGCTATTTTAAGGTGGTGGTAGGTTTGTGGCTCTATAATGATTGCAGTAGCTGTTAAGCTAACAGCGCACCTGCCTTTTTATTTTCCTATACTGTTAAATTTTAAAGGTGGTGTGGAAGTCTTATTCATTAAGGTGGTATTGATGATTATTGGACTTTCCAAGGTGTTAGTGCAGCTGGTGTGGATAGTTAAGGTGGTATTGTGACTAGCATGATTTCTTTATTTGTGGGTTTCAGGTGGAATTGTTGTTCTGCAGAGTTTTAAGGTGGAATGGTTGGAATACCTGTAGGCGGTAGCTGTGTAGCTCCTCTCATACACGCTGCTGCCATCATTGTTTACGTGTTCCGGTGTCATCCAGTGATGCTGTCTGATTGGAGGATAGGCCTCTATGACGAAGGTCAGGGTCAGGTCTCCACCTTCGAACACTTCCACCGTCCTGCAGCCGCTGCCTCTGCTCCCGTTAAACACCAGTTCTCTCTGCAGCTCCTCCGAACCGAAGCTGACGTTAGCTGCTGGTTCCCCAGTCGTCTCCTCCCTACTGAAGTTGCCAGGCAGGTCATCGGAGACCTGCTGGGTGTTGGCAGTCTGAAGGTAGATCCTCAGGTAAGGGTGATCTGATGAAGAGGAGGAGGAGAAGACAGCATGAAGGTTTTTCGCCAGATGTCTGGTCCAGTTTTCATGGGGACCCTGATCTGTTATCATCGCCTCGGTATTGACTGATTACTAACCCAATACGGTTAGGTGGGTGGTTGCCCTGGCAACCCCAGCTCTGCCATGAGCAGTACAGGTGTACAGACCGCTGTGTTGACGGTTGACAGCAGAGACGGTCAGAGTGCTGCTGATGTTAAGGTACCCATTGAAGTAGGACGTGGTTTCACTGACTACCGGGTCCTAAAACAACCAAACTACCTGTTAGAGGCAGACAGGTGAGCCAGTCAGGACCAAAGAGACACAAGTGAACTCTGGCTGCTCACCTTTGTGTGTGGGTGAGTCCAGGTGATGGCGTAGCTGTGAGAAGGGTTGATGCTCTGACAGGTGACTGTGAACCGTTCTCCTGGTAGACGGACCCACTCACCCTGGCTGACAGCGATGGAGGGAGGGGGCTCCACTGCAGACAGATAGGTAGTGGGTGAGGCAGGGACTCGGGGAGGGGGGGGGCGTACCAGACAGGTAGACAAACAGGTGTGTAGAGAAACAGGTGTCTTACTGGGAACCACTATCAGGGCAAACGGCTCTGATCGGAACTCTTGCCCATTCCTCCAACCTGAACAGACGTACTGGCCTTTGAAGGACATCCTCACATGTTTGATCAAGGCTCCTTTTTGAGGGTCTAAGGTGACGTTCATACCTGGGGGCAGGCCCCGCCCCCTGTCCCCACCCTCTGATTGGAGGGTGAGATCTGTGACAGTTGGGTCAGTCAGCAGACACTTGTACAGGAAGTCGTCACCCTCTTTAGGATAGGGAGGTGTGTGGCGAGGCGTGACGAACACAGCAGAGTTGTTACCTGGATCTGACAGAGGAGAATGTTGGGAAATGAGGTAATGTCAGTGATGTCATTGAGGTAAATAGGAAGGTCACCAGGCCTGCTTACCTTTGACATACAGGTGTATCCAGGTGTTCAGGTGTTCCAGGCTCTGGTTGGCGTACCTGCAATGGTACGTACCAGTGTGTCTGAGAGACACACTTCTGATCTGCAAGGTGTTCTGACAATTCCTCGGTAATGGACGAAGCGCAGTGGTCAACATGTTCACCAACCCGTCACCAAGGCAAGCAAGCTGGACCTTAGAGCCGGCAGTCAGAACCACCGCTGACCGGTTTGGTTGGAAGATTGAGTTCAATTGGATCAGTGTTGGTCCTGGAGGTTCTGAAACGAGGAGACACGACAAATTCCGGTAAACCAACAACACCTTAAACAGGTAAAGCGCTGGTGAGGACACCAAGTGGTGCTCGACACCAGGTGGTGCTCAGAGGTCAGAACATGTTGGCAACACCCGCCGCGCTTGGCAGGTTCAGATTAACCCGTACGTAAACAGACAGGTGTGTGAACACACAGGTGTTGAGTTCATCATAAACAGGAAGCCAAAGTTGCAGCAAAAATGTCAAATTTTATTTAAAATCAGAGGAACAGAGCAATTAAAGCCCGAAGCAATTTAGAGCTTGAACAGGTGAACAGTTAGTTTTACAGTTTAAAACATCACATTAATCAATTCATTAATTATTAAATGCAAAGGCTAATTGGTTAATTAAGAAATTTGCTCAGCCTTGAGAAGAACATTAGATTCAACCGAATGTCTGATTTCAAAGAATCTGATTGGTGGCATGGAGAGACAGAGATCTGATTGGCTGGTTGTGGGCAGTCGGAGGATCTCATTGGCCGAGAGCGGTGGGTTTCTTGTTGATCTCCTGCAGCTGGGTGGCGATGCGTGACGTCTGCAGTAGTAAAGCCTGGTGGTTCTCCACCAGCAGGTTCTGGTGCCGGGCCAGGTTCTGCAGGTTCTGGATTTGCAGGGAGCCCTGAGGGTGAGTCCAGGTGAGTTCAGTCAGAATGAATCAGAACCAATCATGAGCAGAAGGTTCTTGTTGGTCCTCATCTACGGGAGCAGGACCAAGCTGACCCAGAAATCTGATCCAGATGTTCTGGAGGTTAGCTAAAGCTAATAGATTAAATGAAAACGTCTCAACAAGCATAACCGGACCTAGCTGAGCTAAACTGGGCTACCTGGGCTGACTGGGCTGGACGTACCTGGTTGACTAGAAGGCTGAGCTGCTGCACAACCTGGGCTTGGTGCTTGGCCTGCTCCTCCTGGACCTCAACCAACCGGGTCAGCCGCTCCAGAACCTGTGCTCCCCAAATTTCGCCCTGCTCCTGGTTCTGAACCAGTTCTGAGATCCTTGGGGCAGCAGGGTCGAGCCCTGGTTGGTCAGGAGTCTGGGCGGCGCCCATCGTCATGGCAGCGGGTCGGCGGTCACCTGCAGTGAAGATGACCATGAAACTTTACAGAGTCCGGCTCTGTTAGTCTCCTGGTCGGAAACCATGACGACAGTTTCCCACCTCCCTCCAGGTGAGGGCAAGTGAGGGCAGCTCAGGTGAGTTTAGACATTCAGAAACTGAAAAGATTTCACGAAAGCAAAAGATGCCGCGAGATCAATGGAGACGCAAAAATGAGACTTCATTTGAAAAAGCAAAACCTGCGGCAGTCCGACCTGAAAGCATGAGCCAGTTCTCTGGAACGGCCACCAAAGGGCAGCAGTGAGTTCAGGCAGGACAGTGAAAGAAGTTTGATAAAAACAAAAAGTGATTGAGGCCCGATGGTTTCTGGGAGGAAAGAGAGGTTTGAGGTTCTACCGCAAGATCTGCTGCTGCAAAAACCTCGACTGCAACAGCAACGCTCACAACACACACACACACACACACACGCATACACACATATTTATGTGTATGTGTGTGATCTCTCTCTCTCTCTCTCTCTCTCTCTCTCTATATATATATATATATATATATATATATATATCTGTATGTTTACAGCTTGTAAAAGTATTCATACCCCTTGAACTTTTCTATATTTTGTCATAAATATATTTCACTGGAATTTAATATGAAATATCTACACAAAGTGTTTTATAAGTAGAAATGATTCATGATTCAAAATATTTTTTCCAAATAAAAACTGAAAAGTGCAGAAAACGTATTAACCCCCGCTTTTCTCAGAGGTCAACCAGTTGTCCTCAGAAGTTGCCTGATGATTCCTAATGACTAAGTAGAGTTCAGATGTGCGTAATCTAATCTAATCCCAGTGTTATTCCAGCTGCTCTGTGACGCCTCAGACGTTCAGAGATGATTTGGAGCAAACGGCATCACGGAGGAGCAGGCAGAGCACTCAGGCTGAGGCTTCGAACGTCTCACCGTCCAATCAGAAACCAAAGAGTCTGCTCCAGTGGAACCAAAACACAGCCTAGTCAAAGTCCAGCTAAACTTCCAGGCTGAACAAGGAGAGCTCTGATCAGAGATAAACCAAGATGGAGACTCTGGACCAAATGATCTGCACCAACCAAATGATCGACCATCAGAAGAAGGCCTCAATTAAAGGAAGCTATCAGAAGTGATGTTAAGAGTTCGCTGTGTGATGGAAAGATTACAATACAGTCACATCTGTTAGTCATGTTATATGCTTGTGAACTTTCACCAAAAGAACTATTTGGGTTACATGCACAAGGTTGGAAGTTTGTTTTCCACAGCTGCCATCCCTTATCTTTGCATAAAGCCCATGTTTTGTCTCTGCCTGGCAGAGCTTTGCATCCAGTCTGGCTTGATTATTGGTTGTCTTATGAGCTCTCTGAGTTGTTCATGAATGAACCTGATCGACTGATTCTACCTGAACAGTGCTTGGAAATAGTTTGGGTTTTTTTCCACGACAGACGTTAGCCGTTTGCCACGTTGGATTCAGCAAAGATAAGGAAGGAGGAACTAAACTGAACTTTATAATCTGAATGCAAAACGCTGAACATCACTCTGAATGACATGGTTCTGGTCGGGTTCTGGTTAGGTTCTGGTCTCCGGTGTGAGTGAGTGTGTGTGAGGCTGTGTTGTGGGTTCAGCCTGCAGGATCCTCCAGGCAGCAGATGTTTCCTGTTTGGATCAGAGCCGCCTCCAGTGAACAGATCTGCAGCAGAACTTCATGTGACCGTTGGAGACGTCATCGGGTTTCATAATCTGCGAAAAGCTGAACTGAAACTGCACACACACGGACACTCTGGCAGCGTGTCGCCATGTTGGAACGGACCCAAAGTTCACTGAAGCTCCTCTGGCCCGGTTCAATCTGCTGATCCCACAGTGTTTAACCTGGACAGCTGGTCCGGATTTGATCTGGTTTTGGTCCGGATTTGGTCTGGTTTTTGGTCCGGATTTGATCTGGTTTTGGTTTGTCTTTGGTCTGGTTTTGGTCCGGATTTGGTCTGGTTTTGGTCCGGATTTGGTCTGGTTTTGGTTCATCTTTGGTCTGGTTTTGGTCCGGATTTGGTCTGGTTTTGGTCCGGATTTGATCTGGTTTTGGTTTATCTTTGGTCTGGTTTGGGGCTCAAGTCAAGTGAAGTTTATTTGTAAAGCACATTTAAGCAGCAAAGCACTTGAAGATGATTTACATCATAAAACATTAAACTGTCATAAACAAATTTTCAATTTGATCAATAATCATCATCGGAATCATCAAGAATAAAAATCGATTATATGGATCAAAGTTTCTAAAGTAACTGACCAGCTGGGTTTTCTAGATTTAAAAGAACTTCTTTTCTTTTCAGTTTTCTGGAAGTTTGTTCCAGATCTGTGATGTGTAGAAGCTGAATGCTGCTTCTATATGTATGGTTCTGGTTCTGTTGCAGAGCAGAACCAGAACCAGCAGGTTGATCCAGCAGCAGCATCAGATCTTTAATGCGTTCAGTGATTTCTAAACTACCAGCAGTATTTGAAATCTCTTCTCTCAAAGAAGGAACGTAGAACTGGGTGATGTAGAACTGGACGCCGTGCTGTATCTTCCTGGTTTTAGTTAGAACTCCAGCAGCAGCGTTCTGGACCAGCAGCGTTCTGGATCAGCAGCGTTCTGGACCAGCAGCGTTCTGGACCAGCAGCGTTCTGGACCAGCAGCGTTCTGGATCAGCAGCGTTCTGGACCACCGATTTGTTAGTCAGACCTGTGAAGATGCTGCTGCAGTAATCGATGCCACTGCAGAGAAACGCCTGGATGAGTTTCTCTGATGCTGAGACATCAGTCCTCTGATCCTGGAAACGTTCTTCAGCTGATAGAAGGCCCACTTTAGAACCGTCTTTATGTGGCTCTAAAGGGTCAGGTCAGAGTTCAGAGGTCATCCTGATCTCTAGTTTCCAGCTGGAACAACTGAATATGTGCAATAACTCTAAATATATAAATCTAGATCAGCTCTACTTCTATTAATCTAGATCTATAACTGTAGATCTGTAACTCTTTTGATCCAAAGATGCTGCATCCTCTCATGTTTCTTTTCAGTGATTGTACGGTTTGGTTCTGGTTCTGTCTGATCTGCACAATCAGAAGTTTCCATGGAGACAGAGACAGGTGACCCCCCCCACCCCCGCCCAACTGCAGGTGGAGCCACCAGCAGTGGGCGCTCTCTGCCCTCCTCTTCCTCTATGAGGCTTTCAGGTCAGTTCCTGACTGCAGGTCTCTGTTGCATTTGGATCAGATCATCCGGTGATCAGCAGAACCTGATCACTGGATGGTGATCAGCTTCTGGCTCTAGAACCAGAACACCGGCCCTGGCACCAGGTTCCTGACCCGGTTCAGGTCCACAGGTCGGGAGCGGCGCTGAGCTTATTGCAGGTCCTATTGTCCCACTTCTGTTTTTGGAGAAAGTTCTGCAGTCGGTTTCAGATCGGAGGGAGAAGTGAAGAAACCTCAGAGAGCCAGGAAACACATTCGACCACAAACCGCACACACACACACACACACACATGCACACACACCTACACACACACACACACACACACATGCACACACACCTACACACACACACACACACATGGACCCCCCCCCATGGTTTCTCCCACTTCCTCCTCTGACTTCTTCTTTGGTCTGAACTCTGCGGCATGTTGGAGGAACCGGTTACCACGGCGACGTGTTTACACCCAACTCTCTGGTATTTATAGGTCCAACTGAGGAGGAGTGGGGGCCAAGGGGGTCCAGAACCACTGGTGATGGGTCGGTACCAACAATCTGGAACAGGAGCCTTCAGGCTGACTACCGCGTCAAGAACGTGGAGCGGATTGGGTCCAGTTCTTCTTCAGGGATCCGGTTCCATCTTGGTCCAGTTCTCCTAGATGTCAGAGCTGAGGTTCTGCAGCAGAACCTGTTGGCGGTTCTGGCGGTTCTGGACCTGACGGGTGTTTTTCTGAATCAGAACCAGAAGTGGTGAGCCGGGATGACGTTAGACAGTAAGCCCAGTGGTTCTGTTCAGTTTCATGTTGACATCCCATCATAAACAATCAGGGTATAAAATAACTGACCATGGCAACAGGTCACCTTCAGTCAGGACTCAGCTGTCTGAGCAGGACCAGAACCAGAACCGGCACACCTACAGTTGCTGAGGTTTTAACGTGTGAAACATCAGAGAAAATTTAACGAAAATAAATTTCTACAGATTTATTGATCCGCCTCCATGTTTGTTATGATTCAGATAATCAGAGTAGATCCTCCCTGAGCTGCTGCTGCTGAAACGCACCAAAAACAACCAATAAGAGGCAGGAGGCGGGGCTCAGTGCTGTCAATCAGCATCATGTTCTCACTGCTAAACGTGCTGATGACGGAGAAAGAATTTACTGTTAGGAAAACTGTAATGGAAAGTTAGAATAGCAGCGGGTTAGCGTAGCCACCAGTGACTGCTCTCAATGGTGGCTATGCTAACTAGCCTTAGCATTCACTACAGGCTCTGCTGGGGTAGCAGAGAGAAACTGGAGAGTTAACAGCGCACAATAGTGACTGACAGCACTAAGCACACAGAGACAGGTAGCTGTTTGCTAGTTTCCCCCAAGTAGAAACGTTTAGCGATCGATCGGAAACTTAAAACCATTCAGATCAAAACAGGAAACACATTATGTCACAAAAATAATAAAAACTTTAGTTTGGATCTTTTATAAGTCCAAACTGAACTATAATAATAATAATAATGATAATAATAAAAATAATAATGCTTATAATAATAATAATAATAACAGTGCTTATTATTATTATTATTATTATTATTATTATTATTATAAATAATGAATTATTATTATTACTATCAATAATAATGAGCTTCTTTTGCTATTATTATTGATATAATAAGAACAATTTTATTATTACTCATATTATTATTATTGTTGTTGTTTTAGAGGAGATCTGTTTTCAGATTATTTGTCTCATAATCTTCACCAACATGGAGACAATTTAATGAACCTGGAAAAATAAATTATACAAAAGGATTTGTCACATTTTCTTCTTTAAAATTGTATTTTTAATGTTACTGTTGTCAAAAGCTGAACCATTCATTGGACTCTACTTCGTCCCAAAGGTGTCATCACCATGGTAACCTGCTTGTGGTCTGCTGTCTGAACGGCTGTTTGGGGCCCTGCAGGAACCAAACCTGCAGAATCAGAACCAGAACCTGCAACTGTTTCAGGTGTGACTTCCTGTCGGGTCATGTGACCTGCGGCCGCTTACTGCTTTATGAAACATTTGGACTGAGTCGCCTCACCGGGACCAGAACTGGGCCAGATCTAGACCAAAAACTGGACCAGAACCAGATCCAGACACATACATGGTGCTATCAGAATAAACTGACAGCACCATGTTCTGGCCGGAACGGATCAGAACCAGCATCTGATTTGTTCACTCTGCAGTGGAGCTCGTTAGTGGCCTGGTCCTGGTTCTGAGCCTGGTCCAAACGATTCTTAGAAGCTTTTTCAGGTCAGAATTAGTTGAAGAAACATTTCTGATCCATAAATATTCATATTTAATAAACCAGTTTTTATGTTTCTGGATTATTTTTTTTTATTTCGCTTTTATTGTGTAAAACAGTAAATCTGTAAAGCAGCGGCTGACTAATCATCAAATCATTAATCAATAATCAGCATTAGGTTATTATATGGTGACCTAAAGGTTCATCAGTTTTTTATCTTTCAATGTAAACACTAATTATGCAGTGATAAACAGCTAATTATTGTCTTACTTGAATTACGGTCGGCTGAGTTTATAGGAAACGTTAAATTAAATTATTAGTTCAATTTAACAAATTAATTTAGTTTGAACAAATTCTGTTTATTATCAAATCTATTTTAGGAAGAAAATGAAAAACATTTTCCCATGAAATCATCAGTTTGTTGTTTTTATAAGTAAGTTTGGAAAGTAAGTGAACCCCATGAACCTGCCTGCTTTCATTTCCCCATTAACTCAGCTAAGGTATTAAACCGACAGGTAACAAAAGGTCATTAACATTTATGAACAACTCAGTCATATTAATGCTTAATTATCATTAAGCAGATTTTTTTTTTTTTTTTAATCTTTATCTAACAGATTATGTGTTTGGTTTAATAATCTGATAAAATCATCAGATTATTAATGAACCTGTTCTGATGTATTGAACTCAGGAACCATTATGGGTAATTAATGTGCGTCAGAGTTGAATAAATGAGTAAGTAATTATTGTCTGACCTGCAGCAGCGCAGCCACCGAGGGCGATCAACAGCAGCAGTGAATGGAGCCTCATCTCTCTCTCTCTCTCTCTCTCTCTCTCTCAGGCTGAAGCCAGAGTGAATCTGACTGAAGGAGAAACTTCCTCTTGAAACAAACTCACCTCCTTCTCCGTCTCCTCCTCCCCCACCTCCTCCTTCTGGTCACATGATCTGATTCTGCAATCAACACCATCAAACAGTTTTCAAACCGACCAGTTCAGCTTTGGATCAGACTGGGCCAGACGTTCTGATCCAACCTGGAGTGACCTGGAGTCCAGATACGTTGAGGTCATGGCTCAATTATCTGCTTGTTCAATATGAGCTCATTAAAATCGTTGCGTTGCTCTGAGGAGCTGATCGGCCCAAAACTGAAAAAAAAAAAAAATAGAACGATTTGAATTACAAACGGTTAAAAAATAATCCGGATTCTTGTTTTCTTTTATGATTTATAATATTGACTAGTGATTCAATCTGAATCTGATGTCTCTATGAATCTGAGATGTTTGTAAACATTATGAGACGATGCAGATGAACTCAGCTGCAGGAGGAAAGACAAACAAATTAATTAGGTTCGCAGATGAATAACCAGGGTTATTACAATTTGTACATGGAGTAAAACACTTTGGATGCTGTAAGTAAATGTTATCATTTATTTTGGCTAAGAATAATTATTGCCCTGTCAATAAATGACTTCTAATGGATGTTCTGTAGTTACCAGGGGAACACAATATTCTTAGTATTCTTAAAAGATTGTCTGTTTCGTCTGCAGCTCATGTGACCAAAACACTCGACAGTTAAAACTCCCAAGTTTGACATTTTAACTCAACTGGGTATTCTGAAATGTTCTCTGGAAACATTACTTAAAAATAGAGCCAGTGTTTTAAGCAAAACTAAAACTGAGCTGAGTGTCCACGAATAACCCGAGGACTTTAAAATTAGCCGCAGTTTCACCAGCTCTGGCCATCGGGTGAAACTGGAACCACTTTCAGGTCTTGTTTATGTCATTTAATTAGCTCCACTTCCTAAAGGAGATTTAAGAAGAAAAAAAAAAAGCATGGTGTTTTGTGAGGGACTTTATCTTTTGAGGTTCCAGTGATGTCAGAATTCATAATAAATAACGAAGGCTTTGCGGTATTCTGATTGAGTAATGTGATTATGTTAGTTGTGTTACCGCCCCCACGCCACTAGAGGCGCCCATCCATTTTCTTAAGCCCTCGTCCCTTTTATGGTCTGGCCCTGTCTCCAAGAGAGACATCTCGGACGAGGCAGGAGACAGCCAGGACAGGTCACCAGTCCATCACAAGTTTGAGGAACATAATAAGTGTTATTTATTCTACATTAGAATAAAATCGTTTCTATCATTTCCTTAAACTTAAATAGATTCTAGTAAGACAACAAGTAGATTAGAACTCATCACATTCAACACAAACCAGTGTGTTGACCCTGGAGGTCATTTTAGTATTTTAATCAAAACTAAATGTCAGAAACACAGCTACAGTGAAACTGGTGACCCGGTTTGTGGCGTTGGCACCTGATCCGATTAGAAACCAGAGGCGGCTGCAGACAAAAACCCATAAACACGGAAAAAAACAGATTCAGCTAAAGGGACATTCCACCTGATTACCCAAAACCTGCAGCAGTTTAATCTGGATTAGAAACCAGATTATTGTGCTGTGACTGTGGAATAATCTAGAGCAGGTCTGAAATCACCAGATTGTTCAGGCGATTCTGCACCAATCTCATAGTCAGCCTGATGTTAGCGAGCTAACTGGTTCATGCTAACAGCTTTCCATCACTGAACATGAGGTGCTAAAGACTCTGGTGCTCACTTAATGCTTCACGTTTTAATCATCATTTACTTCTGAAAACCGAAAACTGATAAAGATCTAAATAAATAACATGAATTGCATTAAATGTTTTAATACAAACTGATGGTATTTAAACCAACATTTACTATTTTGCAGAAAACATGAAGCACTGGGCAGATCAGAGTCGATTCAGGAGCAGGGAAAAAAAAAACTGGACGAAGGCAGCATTCACGATGATGCAAGGGGCAAATTCTGGAAAGGGAGTGAGGTTAGAGGAGGTTAGGGGTTGTCTTTCACTTTAACTGCAGAAGGCTAAAAGTTAAATTTGAGTAACCTGACGTAGGCCTGTTTACTACCAGCCACATATTCTTAAGAAGCGCATGTACAAATGAGGAACATTACAAGGAGCAAGTGTTTCAGGAAAAAAAATCTTGAGTTTCAAGTTCTGGAAACGGACGAAGGAAATCACAAACTCACAGTCAGCACTGACTAATTGTGTTACCATAAATAAATAACAGTTTCGCTGTATGTTTCCTGCAGAGACATCTGTCCACTCTTACACCTGGACACACACACACATGGCTTGGGGAGCAAAACCTTAGTAATTACAAGACTCTAAATCTGAACTTCTCTAGTACTATGTATTATTCTTGACACTGATTATCACTGTGTTGGACTTTAAATCCCTCACAAGTGGCCACATGTGTGCGCACACACACACACGCACACACACACACACACGCACACACACAGGTACACTGAGCACCAGAGCCATCAACGCTTCCCCTATGTGGCCTTTGTCTGTTTGTCACTGTCTCCTCATTCTATGCCAACTGTTAGACTCTACCAAGCAGTAAATGTTTATTGCTGATCCCTTTTAATTGCATTCTTCCTAAACTTCATAGAGGTTGGAAGTAGTTTACAAAGGCAAGGTGTCACAAAGTCGGTGAGCAAATGTTTACCCCTTTTAAACTTCTCTAGGTATGGTATATTCTATGAGTATTATTCTTGATTATCTAACACTTACTGTTTTTTAATTGTACTACTCTTAAAACAGAAGGAGGTTAACAAAACACATCCGGTCACCAGAAATTAAAAGCAATTAATGATTAGGGTCATAAATCAGTCCACCGATTACATTTTGCCATAATTTTGTCTCTCTGACATGCTACGGAAAACTAGCAGCTGCATGACCTCGCGACCCCACAGGGACGGGACAGAGAACTGTTGATGAAGGTGGATCACGTCTGCTGAATGAGACTGAGAAGCTGTTGGATATATTTTATTGAAGCATTTGGTCCTGACCCGGTTCTGTCCTGGGTCAGGACCGGGTCAGGAGCAGGTAATCTGAGTAGAGCTACCCGGCGGGTATGACTGCGGATAAATCGGAGCCAGAGCTGCTTCTCTCTTCGTATTAGCAGGAAACGTGGCGGCTCCTCTGTCTCTGATTGGTCCAGCTGCGCTGGGGCGGGGCCAACACCAGGTGGCACCTTCACAGGCAGCTCTCCTCCTCTTCCTCAGCAGGAGCTTCCGGTGGTGATGTCGCTTCCTGTGACTCCAAGATGGCAGCCGGTTCTGACAGCAGAGGGCTGAAGGAGAAAAACACAGTCATCATCAAGGAAACGCCACTGAGAAGACATGTGACATGCTCTGCCGCTTCCTGCAGGAGTTTCACAATAAAAGCATGCTCTGTTTCCAGCTTGGTTCACCTTGCAGCCTTCCAGGATGGAAAAGACCATCTGGACCCAGAACCAGAACCAGCACTGCCAGGTTCTGCAGAAGTTATAAAATGTCTCTCCAGAACTAAGATGGCAGCAGAGGTGCCTCTGACATCACTTCCTGTGAGTCGGCCCAGAATGCCTAATTTACAGAGAGACTCTTCATAGGTACCTGACTGCGTCCAGCGCAGTGCTGCTGCTGGTTTCCATGGTGACGACAGGCATAATGTAAGCATTGTGGGAGGGGCCTGAGTCGTCTGGTTCCGCCTCCAGCAGGCACGTCTTCACGTCAGAGGAAGGACTTCCTGTGAAGTGAAAGCCGAGCTCAGCTTCCTGGAAGCGTGCGGCACAGTGGGAGGAGTTTCCGTCCAACTGGACGTCCGTCTCTGTCTCCGTCTTGGTCGCCCGGGACAGGCTGCGTCTGGACTGCAGGACGGCCGGGCCGTCTCCTCTCAGGAAGTCTTCCGTCAGCTGGGCGTACCGCTGAGGACCCAACACACAGAGGAGGGTCACGACTCGCACACGACTCAGACTGCTCATCCACGTCAGCTCACCTGTCGGTAGTCAGCTGGCAACATGTTGCCCACGGCGACAACCAATGATGAGAAAGATGGTCTGGACAGAGGATCTTCATCCCAGCACTGCTTCATCACAGCGTACCTGGAACCAGAAGACGTGTTGAGCTGTGTCGATGAGCGTTGATGAGCGTCGATGCGCGTCGTCGTACATGTCAGACGTAGCGTGTTCCGGTCGGTCCATTCTGTGTCCTCTCTTCAGAGCAGAACTAAACTGTCGGGTCGTCAGGAGGTCAGGGTACGGGGCGCAGCCTGCCACACAATACACCACCTCGTGTAAACTGGTGACACTGGTTATACTGGGGTCTGTATACTGGTCAGACCGAGTTACCCAGAGAGAAGATCTCCCACAGTAGGACTCCGTAGGACCACACGTCGCTCTCGGAGCTGTAGATGTTCTGGAAGACGCTCTCTGGAGACATCCACCTCAGTGGCAGGAAGCTCTGAAACCAAACAGGCACAGGACACCTGAGCTACCTGGTTGATGATGTCATCAACCAGGGTCCAATGTCTTGTGTGGGACTGACGTTTCTCCTGATGATGTAATCTTCGTCCTTCTGAAGGTCTCTGGCCAAACCAAAATCACAGATCTTCAGCAGCTTCCCGTCGCAGACCAGGACGTTCCTGGCTGCCAGGTCTCTGTGGACACACTGAGGGACACACAACAATGTGGACAGCATGTCAGGCAGTAAAACGGTTCTAGAGACATCTGGACCCAGATGTCCCAGGTGGGACTCTGGAGGGTCTTTGCTGCTTCTCCAAACCGTTTCATCCAAATTCTTGAACAGAACATTTTCAGGTGAAGTAAACTTTGACCTCTGAATCACCCAGACAGAGAAAGAATCTTTCTGCCAGACCAACAATCTGCTCATGTTTGATGGTAAGAAACATCTCCATGTGTTAGAACCATACTGTTGGTCCAAATGTGAAGATTTTGCTGAAATGTGTCTGGAGAAGGTCAGGAGGTCCATCAGAATCAGACTATCCTGGGATAATTCCCTGGGCTACGTTGTGGTTGGTCAAACTGCAGCAAACATCCGGCATTGTTAAAGACTCCAGCTGATGATCTCTGGTTTTTATTCAAAGTTGAACAGATTCTTTTAAACCTTGTTTTTGATCTGGAGACGCTTCGTCCAGTTGGTACGACATTAAAAAGGCAAATTCAGCCGAGTCAAACTGAGCAGCTGGGTTGACCGAGCAGGATGGGGGAGAGTCTGACTGCAGAAGGCAACATGGCGGCGGTCGTACCTTCCTGGAGGACAGGAAGTCCATGGCCTGAGCGACCTGGAAGGAGAAACTGAGCAGGTCTTCCAGGGTGAGGAAGGGAGAGTCGCTAAGGAGGAGCGATGGCGCCTTCTGGTGGTCTGAAAGAGAACAGCAGTGGTGATCATCAGTTCATCGTTTGCCTGTTTGTGTTTACCTGATCACGAGACGTCACCTGTGTGGGCGTGGCCTGTCCCCTGCTCGGTGTCTTTCAGCTCCTTCAGAGGGACATAACGCCCCCGCCCGTCTTGGTTCATGTCCATGTAGCCGCCGTCGCTGTTACTGTGGGCGAGAGACACTGAGCAATCACTGGGAGAGAGAGGTCAGAGGTCAGAGGGTTGGCTCACCTCCTGCTGGGCATGTCCACCTGTCCAAGAGTGTCCTTGTTCCTCTGCAAGTAGCTCAGCAGGTTGCCATGACGACAGAACTCAGTGATCAGGTAAACTGGACCTGGAACACGGAACCAGACTTTATTCTTTATTCTAAACTCTGAGCACACCTGGACAGAACCAGTTAGACCCAACAGAACATCTGGCTGAGGAGAGGTTCTGATGGTGAACCAGGTTCTGGGTTTCAGGTTCTGATGGTGAACCAGGTTCTGGGTTTCAGGTTCTGTTGGTGAACCAGGTTCTGGGTTCTGGATGAAAGGCCCCGCCCACTCCAGGTTATTTCCAGTATAATCTCCGGTTTCTTTCCTCTCAGGCTGATGAGACGATCACAGAGTTCAGCTGTGCTGTTTTTCCTGATGTGTCATTTCTTTTCCATGACACATCAGATTAGTTTCTCTAATTCATCCAGAGAAACTCCCATCTTATAAATTGTGGAGTACTTATACTTACCAAGCAACCCAAAACAGAAGCGTCTAGTTTAAATACTTCATAAACTGTGGAGTATTTATTACTTTAGACACTCAACCAAGAATAGAAATCAAACCTATTAGTTAAAACAACAAGATCCAGATGATTCCACTCAACCCAGAGCAGGAATTATAACAAACTTAGAATCCAGAGAAGCGACTCATTATCTTAGATCCACATTCAGGGCCATGTACTTGGAGAACCAACACTTTGTTTTATCAGATCAAGAATCCAGAGAAACCCCGACTAGTTTATAAATTCTTATTAAACATGGGGAACCAATATGCAGCTCTATACTTTTACGTTTTTGTAAACTTTTTCTACTTTTCTTTTTCTTTTTCCTTTCTTTTGTTTGTATTTTCTCTAATTCACGTGAAGCACTTGGAATTGCCTTGTTGCCAAAAATGTGCTACATAAATAAAATTCAACCAATAAATAAAATCCTAACCAATCACAAGGCTGCGTTGGAATGGAAATGTTTGCCTATAATACAGTTTCACTCTGGGATTTGGGCCCATTTTTTCTGTAACGTCTTTATTCTGGATGACATCTGGATTACATGTTAGCAGTTTAATCCGGATCAGGGCAGAATGTGAAACCAGAAGTGGATCTCCTGAGGTGTGCAACGTGTACCTGGGCTGGTGCAGGCTCCCAGCAGGTTGACAACGTTCAGATGAGGACCCAGGTAACCCAGAACCTTTAACTCGGACATGAGAGACTGGGCCGCATCCCTCCTGGCTGCAAAAACCACGACCACAAGTTTGAGATGCAGCTTTGACTCAAGACACTCAGAGGGGGAGGACTTTACATTTCATGATCTTCACTGCAGCTTTTGTTGGCGCGTCAGAGCCAGTCAGACCAGAAACTGTTGCCTCTACAACTCGTCCAAATGGACCAGAACCCAGGACCTGACCTGCAGACACAGAAACTAGTCTCAGCTCATGGGGCGTTTGTGGGTGAACTGAATGCAGAGTTTCTGCCAGGCAGAGCCTGCAGGTGCTGGTGCTATGTACCGAGTGCCACCTGGTCTCTGGGGATCTCCCAGGCGGAGCTGTAGGGCAGGTCTTCAGGGTCCACGTAGGAACACGGCTGTCCGTCAGAACCTTCAGACTCCATCAGCTTCCAGCGAACTTCATACTGAGGCTTCTGCAGACACGAAGAGACCAGACTCCAGACTCTTTGGGCCGTAGCAGAGGTTTGGTCAATACTCAACATGACGCTCTTACTGACGTTTCTCCAGAGAGCAATGAGGATGATGAAGAAGATCACACCTATGATGACCAGAACCAGGACCGCCACCAAGACGACCACCTGGGACAGAAGGGCTGGAAGAAGAAGGACAGAGTTTTACATGGCGTCTCAACGGAAACATCAGTGTCTTCTCTAAGGCTTCTCAAACCTCAACCTAACATCTCTGATCTGTTCTAGAACACCTACAAGTCACCTGAACCTCCTGCTCAGGTAACTTTCATGTTTGACCAGATGCTTTTCAGCTCAGCTTCAGGATCGACCTTCTGAGCTTCGGCAGCTGATGGATCCTCAACACCAGAGAGGATTCAGCCTGGATCATCCTGCAGCGTGGCTCAGGTTGGAGGATTCACCCTGAACCACAGAGGTCCTCCCATACCCCAGCAGTACTTACAGGTGCGAAGGACTCGCAGGTCTCGCGCTCGTCCTCCCGCCGCGTTCGTAGCTTCGCAGCGAACGGCCGACACGGAGTTCAGAGTTTTCAGGGTGAGCACACTTTTTACCTGAACCGGTGACACACACGGGTGGTTAGCCAATGGTCAGTTAGCCCCTCCCACATTGTGATGATGATGGTTACCAGGGTTCCGCCGCCTTCTATCACTGTGGTGACATCCTGTTCCAAGGCCCCTAACTGGCTCCTCCAACCGTCACTCATGTTATTGCATCTGCAGCAGGAAAGTCAAAAGGTTACCATGGAAACATGGCCGTCGTTTCACCTGTGTGCATGAGGGTCTACCTGATCAAACGTGGACAGGTGTACCAGGTAACAGATGGAGTCGGGACTCCCTCACTGACACACAGGATGTCTTTCTTATCAACTTCTGACAGAGACAAAATCCTTGGAGGAGCTGGACAAAGACACACTGACAGGTGAACTCACAGACGGTTAAATACCCCACAGGTGACCAGTCAGTACATCTCTTTCACCTGTGACCTGCAGGTAGAACATGACGTCCTCTCTGCTGTCCTCATTGGATGCAGTTGCAGTGTAAGTTCCTGTCTGATCCAACTGCACCCGATGGAGTGTCAGGGTGCTCACATACCTGCAATGAAACCAATCATTCCACCAACCAGTCAACCAACCAACCAACCAACTGGTCAGCATGTTTTAGAGTCTGAGTGAGGAAGACCAACACCGTCTGATGAAGGAAAGACTCAGCTGAGAACAGCAGACAGTTCAGCTGGATTCTACCTGGGAAGGAGAACTTTGTCACCACAGAGCCGTTCCCACCGGATGTTGATGTTGACCCTGAACTTTAAACTCTGTTCCAGGTCTGTTACTGACCTCAACCTGCCGGAGAGGGTTTCCAGCTCCTCTCCGCACAGCAACAGGTCAGGTCAAGGATCCGGATGAGCGGAAGGTGTGGCCCTCCACCCCTCACTGCACTAAACTGACTAACAAATCTTTCCACATACCTGCTGCTGGTCAGGTGACTGGTGTTGATGGAGCTGGTTTCTATGGCGACAGTCTGGTTTGGCCTGGACCAGGTGAAGGTGGGCCTGGGGTGGGCGTCACACTCTACCTTCAGCACCACGGTGTGGTGGACGAGAGACGAGATGTTGGTCTCACCTGAGGGCCACAGGTAGGCATAGCCTCGGTCTGCAGAGAGGGAGGAGTTACCTGTAACCTGTTCATGAGTGTGTGTGTGCGTGCGTGTGTGTGTGTGTGTGTGTGTGTGTGTGCGTGTGTGTGTGTGTGTGGGAGTGTGTGTGCGCATGTGTGCTACTGACCCAGAACAGTTATTGTGACGTTTTTCCTCACGGTCCTTCTAAACTGCGAGTCCTGCGCTTTGCACACGTACACACCTGCAGGAAACAGTCGCCATGGTAACAAGCTGTCAACTAAAGCAGCATCATCAGTTGCCTTAGCAACCTGTTGATGTCAAGAGTCGTACTACAGTGGCATGAAGGATCTGAAACACATACCTGAGTCCGACTCTGTCGCCTTGGAGATGTTAATGAACGAGCGAATTTCATTGGACAGGAAGTCTGTCAGAGGTTCTACTTCCTGTAGAGAAACCATTCAGATGACGGTTACTGAACATGACCGTTCAGATAAAACACAAAAACAAAAACTGTCACCATGGTGCTTTGGTTTTTTTTTCATGTTTTAACTCTGATGGCTCCCATGTACTCTAGAGTACTGAGATGCACGGACCCCCCATGCCAGGGTGAGGGGTCCGACCCCCCATACAACTAGAACCTCTGTCATGACTGAGATGCTGTGGCTCAGATTCTCTGAGCCCTCGGCTCTATTCCACCTGCCAGGTAACCACGTTGCCGACAGCATGACTCTGTGAATCAATTCCTACCGTTACACCCCAGATTCAGAAAGCAGAAAGAAAGTAGGACAGCCTTCCAAGAGAGATCCCGCTGCTGTTAACTCAGTGCCGTTGCCATGGCTACCTGTCTGCGGGGGAAGGTCCAGGTGAAGAAGGCCATGTCCACATCTCTGACGGAACAGTTCATGGTCAGGTCCTCCCCCTGCTTCAGGACCTGGCTGGACGCTGACAGCTCCATCTCCATCTGCTTCGGTTCTGAGGACAGACCGGAGACAAGAGACAGCTTGGTCACCACAGGTGGGTCCAGAACGCTCCGGGTCAGTAAGAGCGTACTTACCGAGGACGGTGAAGACATAGAAGACCTGGGACTCCCTCTCCTGGTCTCCGTCTGTTGCCACGCAGACATGTCCTGCGTCGTTGAGGCGTCCCATGAAGCCCACAGCCGGCTCATATCTGGCCCCGCCCACTACGGTTCTGCCAGGCCGTTCGAACAGAGAGACGTTGAGCTTTGGGTCGGACACCACGCAGGGAATGGTACCTTCCTCTGAGTGCTTGTACACCTGGGAGAAACTCTGGGGGATGAACCACTGCTCTGGACCTGAGGAAGGAAATCAACAAATGGACTGAACGTTTGGGCCTAATGATCTGACAGAACCTCTCGGCCGGATGGAGAAACCTCTCCCACAGAGAGAGAAGACGCCCAGAGCAGGAGAAAATCTGAATAAACTTTGGGTTTGGAGAAGCTTCAGGAAGTTGGATATGTTTCACCAGGTAGCCTGGGGCTCCACCAGCTGCAGCCCCTGCACTACTGCTGAGGTTCAGTCCAAGCTGGACTACGAGTCCGTCTGAGGAACCCGAGGACAATCAGGACAGGAGGGTCCAGATGAAACTCAACATCGGTTCACAGATGAGCTGCTGCGTCCACCAAGACTTCTCCAGAACATCAGAGAGCTGCAACAATGTGCTTCATCAGGACTCAATAGATCCCCCTCTGACCCAATGCACCTCCAGTTCTCTGGACTCACCAGTGCTTTAAGCCACTGGTTCCACTTCTTCATTACAGCATCATGAGGAAATGTGAAACAGAAGCCTGCAGGCCCAATCAGAGTGGTCCTGATTGGATCAGAGTGGTTCTGGACACTCTGAATCCCCACCAGGTTTCCTCCTCACGCACCTATTGAAGACCGTTACCTTGTCCAGGTACGAAGATGTCCACCGCGCGGCTCTGATCGGCGGACGGCTCCTCGCAGGTGTACCTGCCGGAGCTCCTCCAGGTGGCGCCAAGGAACTGCAGGATGCGGCTGGAGCCGTCGACCTGCACCAGAACCTCTGGACCTCCGTCAGCGTCCTGAGGCAAGCGCCACTTCACCTCACTCCACCCTGAACACACCTGTGGACAGAAAGACAGGGGGCGCTGCAGAGACACTCAGGATGCATCTGCCTAGAGACGGGCCTAGAGGTGAAGCTCACCACGGAGAAGTTGGACTGTGATTGGAGGAGAACTTCTGGGGAGGAAGGCAGCAGCTCCAGCGCCACGCCCCCTTCTGGATGACTCAGGAACACACCTGGACAGATGGACAGAACCACAACAATGTGAAGGAGAAGCCAAACATCCCGGAGAGGGTTCTACAGAACCGACCAACCTTCTACCTGTCCTGCTCCTCAGGTAGAAGGCCTCACCTGGAGGAAGCTTCTTAAACTCACCCAGCAGGAATCGCAGGAGGCTCAGACTTCCTGTTGTGGCTCTGATGGACGCCGTCATGGCTGCTGGCCCTGATGGACATTTCACAATAAAAGTCTGTTAGAAGCTGAGGCCTCGAGAGGAAACTTTCAGACGCCTCCGACTTCAGCCTGAAGACCTGAAACTGATCAGATTCCATCAATCAGCTGATCAGCCAAGCATGATCCTCTAATCCAGATTAATCTGATCATTCCAACTGATCCGAGTGTTTATATCAGGCACAGCCCGTTAACGAGCCTCTTCACAAGTCTATCGGGTTCTGATTCAGTTTTATGAGTTGAACTCGTCTGCTCCTCTGCCGGACCTTCACCGGGTCCAGAACCGTTCCGTCCCTGCGGTTCTGTTCAGACCGTTTGCTGGACAGAACCACAGGGAAAGGCCTGGTTCTGACCCAGATTCTAGTTCTGGCGGGTTTTCCTGGAGGCAGCGTCTGTTAAAGCAGTTGAGCTCCTTCAGACAGACGGGAACAAATCCCTCACTGTGCCGGAGGCCAGCCGTCCAATCAGAGCCCGTCCTGCTGGGGGCTCAGCCAATCACAGCTGGTCCTGGCTGAGGAAAGAATGTGGCTCGACCACAGAAGAAGAAAATAAACAAGAAGGTATTTCCTGTGGCTGCAGCAAGGAGAGAGAGCAGCTGCTGTGTCCTCGTCCTCAGGTAACGTCTGTCCAGGTTACCTGGACACACTTGTGATGTCACTCTCACCTGGCTGTCAGCACCCCATGTGACCTGTTGTCTGGCACCTGATTGGTTTAGACTGATGTCCTCTGACCTGCAGACAGAGAAAGAAAGAGTGAGCAGAACCAGAACCAGCAGTAGTCACACCTCAGGACACGGGAAGATGAGCTGAGGTCATGATGATGTGATGATGATGTGATGATGAGGTCATGTGACTGTCTGGGGTCAGCAGCTTCAATCTTGATCTCTGAGCTCACCGGGCTCAGCTGCAGAACCTCCAGAACCTCCTGTCCTAGGTCCAATTCTGGTCCAGATCCAAGTCCAGTTACAGTTACAGGTCCAGATGAAGATCTGGGTCCAGCTCCGGTCCTGGTCCGGCCCATGTATTTAGAGCTGTCCGTCCATCTTAAAACCCTTCAGCCGGTCCTGATGTCATTCTGCTAGAATAGTTTTACTGGTTCTGGCAGTTCAGTCGGGTTCTTTAGGAACCTGGAAGTTTCTGTGAGGTTCTAGATGACCGGATCAGAACCGCCGGCTGCTGATCCGGGACCAGATCCTCTGTGGATCAACTTCCTGACCTGAAACGAGTTTCAGAGCAGCTGTGGAGGAGATCGGATCAGAACCAGCAGAACTCCACTCAGAGACTTTTCCTGCCAGACTGCCTGGGTTTAGAACCCAGAACCTCCAACCAGACTGACAGAACCTCCAGTCGCACCGACAGAACCTCCAACAAGACCGGCAGAACCTCAGAAACGCAGAATCAGCAAAAGTTACAGAAAGAAAAGTTAGAAACCTTCAGATGAAGCTCCACTCCTCGGTTCTATCGGATCTTCCTCACTGCTCCTCTTCAGTCGGACTCTGATCCAGCTGGGCGAGCGAGAAAGAGAGAGGAGGTCTGTTTTCAATTCGCTCGCCCGCCCCGTCTCTCCTCTGACAGGAAGTGGGTCGGGTCTAAACACCAGTTAATTTTTTTACCCATAAGAGGGCCTTGTACAGGATTCATTTTAATAAACGTGTTTATCTGTAACCCAGACATTTTCCCTACACCATGGCGTCAGCACAGCAGAACCGGGCTCCGGGCCCCACAATGCTATCGGTCTTCACATGGATAGTAATATACCAGAAATGGTCCGAGAACAGACACACACACATGCACTCACACACACAGCAGTATGGGAGCTTCAGACTGACTTATGTTCATGTCAGTGACTAAAAACTCTAAATCCAGGCTTAACTGAACCAGAACCACATGAGAGGTTCTAGTCCTGATTTTGTTCCTGGTCTTAGGTTCTGATTCTGGTCCTTTGTTTTGGTCCTGGTTCTGTTTTTCGTTCTGGTTCTGGTTCTGGTCCTGGTTTTGTTCATGGTCTTGTTTCTGGTCCAGCTCAGTAAGAAGCAGCTGAATGCAGGAGTGAAGCAGACTGTGCTGGCATTAAGGAACCAGCAGGGGGCAGCAGAGAGCAGAAACGCCTCAGAAGAGTTTGGTGGAAATGTTTCAGAAATAACTGATCGGAAAATCTAATTTAGAATTTAAATGAATTCTGGGATTTTAAAGACTGAAATATAAAATATTAATAAAGTAAAACTTTTTCAAATAACTCTTTTCAGTATTAAAATTTTCATCAAATGAATGGTTATAGCAGGCAGTGTGTATATTAGAGCCGGCAGTCTAGCCCAGAGGACTCCACAGCTTCACACTGACTGTTGGATGGTTCTGATCACAGGTTCTGAACCAGGTTCAGATGAACCCAATTAGATCTGACAGAACCAGGCTCTCTATCTGATGCCTCTGTGATCAGAACCTGGTTCTGGTGCTAAACAGATGGCTCTGCTTATAGGCCAGATTCAGAACCACAATGACCCAAACCTGGGCCTGTAGGTAGTGCCGCTTCACTGAGACCCAGGTAAGTAAGGGGCGTGGCATAACAGGGCGTGGTCTGATGGGGGCGTGGCCTAACAGGGGTCTGGTCTAACAGAAAGTCAACACATTAAATCTAGTTCTAGTTCTCAGAACCACAGGTCCTCTCTGGGTCGGATGTCTCACTCTGACGCCTACTGAAGCTCCCAGAACTGGACCATTACAGCAGACCCTTTCAGACCGGCTGGATTGGGTCTCAGTGGGACTCGGATCTGCTGTCTGACAAGTCACTCTTCATCACCATCATCACATCATCATCATCATCATCAGTTCTCAGGGAGTTCTGCATCTCAGATCAGCAGGTCAGATCTGCCAACAGCCTGGGGGTTCTGAAACTCCTGGACCGACACCAGAAACTGGAGTTCTGATTCTGATGCAGATTTGACACGGTAAATGCCCACACACGCACATGCACACACACGCACACACACACACACACACACACACACCCTCACACGCACACCGCAACATGACTCGGCACAGCTAGAGGAAGCCCCTCCCACATTCCTGCAGCAGGTAGAACAGGTGAGACCGCTCTGTAAAACCGTCTCAGAGGAAGATCCAGGTCTCAGACCTAGATCAGCTGTTCTGATAGTTCTGGTTCTGAAAGTTCTGATGGTTCTGAGCGAGCAGGTTCTGATCTCCCAGTCCGGATCGGAACCTGGGCTCTGTGGATCTCTGGTTTTGGTTCTGAAAACACCTCTGGACTCCTTCAGAAGTCCAGCATGTTAGACCGGACTGGACCAGAACTCTGAGAGTTCTGCAGAGTGTGTCCTCACAGAGACAGAAAACGAGCCGCAGCAGTTTATTAGAGCAGATAAGAAAAGAGCAGACACACCTGGTCTGCAGGTGAGCCACAGGTAGCAGTTGCAGGATCCGGGACAGACAGGTGAACCAGTGAACTGCAAGTGTCTGGGAGCCTCTGAGGAGACGACAGCAAGGTAAGATCTCCTTCTGTTTCTCAGGAAGAGTTTACCTGTTCAGGTGAACCACAGATCCAGAACCCAAACTGAGGGTTAGTAGAACATGGAGACAGGGGGGAGGGGGTTTGGGTTCTGTTAGCAGGCAGCCTGGGAACGACCTTTGACCTCTCCCTGACAGGTGTGTTTTCCTCAGGAACGTCAGTGGTCAGCTCTGATGGGTCTCTGTGCTCTTGCTCTGCAGATGGCTCTGCCCCCTTCTCCTCCGGTTCCAAAACCTCGGCTCCACTCCTCCAGCAGCTTCCCTTCCCTCCTACACAGGTGAGTTCACCTGGTGCCAACTCGTCCACCGGACCGACTCAGGCTGACTCAGACTTTGTGTTTCAGAAACCTGGCTCAAGAAAACCGGCAGCCGAGCTTCCCAAAAGGACGGCACCAGAGCACAGGTAAACACTCTGGTTCTGGTTCTGGTCCAGATCCTGCCTCACAGAAGGTTCAACAGGTTCACTAGTCTAACCAGCAGGCATCTAATGACCTTTGACCTCCTGGTTCAGCCATCTTGGAGGATCCAGAGCCTTCCTGCTCTACTGAGGCCTGTCCGGCGTCCCTCAGGGCTCAGTAGGAACTGGATGAACAGATCCAGTCTGGATTCACTTTGCTCCGTTTACACTTTGCTTTACTCCTCCATATCATGTCCAACATGACAACCTGCCAACCTGCAGCATGTAATCCTGATCGCATGACCCCACCTGATCGCATGACCCCACCTGATCGCATGACCCCACCTGATCGCATGACCCCACCTGATCGCATGACCCCACCTGGCCCGGATCTGCAGATTTTCTGTTGATTTCAGGGTCTTTTTTTTTTTTTTTTTATGTGGATGTCTGACCGGTCAGACATGTGTGAACAGGCATCACATCAGAGATCCATGTCTGGACGCCGGTCACTGTGACCTCTGCAGGTTGGCTCCAGCTGTGACATCATCATGACCTAATCAGAGCGTCATGGTGAGTCAGCTTGCCTTCAGGATTGTAAACAAGAGTTTCCAAGTGCGATCTGATTGGCCCGTCTGCCTGCGAGTCATCAGATGAACCTGACCGGTCCGGTTCTGGGAGGTTATGTTCTGCAACAGGAATCTTTCATCTGCAGCGTTTCCTGTCCTCTGCTGTGATGCCATCACCTGCCAGACCCGGACGCACTTGGACCCACCTGATTGGTTCTGAAGGACCACCGTTCCTCCTGAACCAGGAGCAAAACTGTTTGATCTGCAGGTTTATCAGGAATGATCTGGGTTCCGAACCAGAACTGGAACCAGAACCCATGGCAGATCAGAATCTGGGCACGTGAAATCTGTTTAGTTTTGCTTGTGATCCAGTAGGAGATTCTCTGAGCTGATAAACAGTCATGGTTTCTCTTTCTTGAAGATGAAAAGCTGTGGCCCTCGCTTCTCCTTTCAGTTTGTTATTCAGAGGAGAGACTGTTCACATGACCCGTGCTGATTGATTGTTCGCCAGCAGCTGCTTACATAGACCAGCAGAACCGGTCTGACCGGCCAGCTCCAGTAATTCTTCTGTGAACCATTCTGTCCTCTGACATTCTGTTAAGCTCAGCCTGGAGCTGATAAGCAGTCAGTACCAGGTGCTGGACCAGAACCTATGCAGCCAGAAAGTTCTGGTTCAAAACTTTACCGGGCCTCCATGAGCTGGGTCTCCTACGTCCTTCAGACCCAGAAAGTTCTGCTGTCATCCTCCAGAACCTCTGGCCTAGTTCGTCATCATGAAGTTGTTTTTTTTTCTGGAAGCTCCATCAGGAATCATCCTGACAAATGTTGCTAGATTGTTCTGCTGGTTCTGGTCCTGAATCACTAAACCCTTTTCTCTCTGGTTCAGAATCACTTTGATTCGTTCAAACTGAGACCCGTCTCATCAGAACCAGATCAGTTACGAGCAGAACCAGAAGGTCTGGTCTGCACTGGGTGGTTCTGATTTAGATCGAGCCCAGGTGGGGGACCAGAACCTCCTGGTCCTGAAACACTTAGACTCTGCTCAGTCTCTGTCCTCACTGGTGGGTCCTGCATTTCCAGAGCGATCCACCAGGGGGGCGAAAATGTCAATATCAATTTATCAAATGATGTAACTGATGACATCACTGTCTCCTCCCCCCAGATGAAGATGCTCTCCCTCTCTCCTCACCTCGTGAGTCAACGCGGGACAACTTCCCGACTCTAGACGGAATTACGGACCTCATCGCCGCCAACATCCCATCTCTGGCTGGAGTCGCTGCCAGTTTCAGCGGCTCCGCCCCTTCTGCCCCTCCCCCCATAGACAGCCTAACTGACAGCATCTCCTCAACCATCCCTGGGTTAGCTGAGGCTGCTAATGCTGTGGCTGCTAACGCTGAGGCTAAGCTAAACCCTGCCTCCTCCACACCTGCTGCCACCGACTCAGGCTCTCCGAGCCTAGAGGCCATCATCGCCTCACTGAGTCACATGACCAATGTGGATGAGTTTATTAACAGCATTCCTAACCCTTCAGCCCCGCCCCTTTCACTTGAGCCACACGTACCACAGAACATGAACGGAGGGAGTCACACAGGTAAGCCAACCAATCAGATTGAGGATCTGAACCAATTAACCATAGACAGACCTTAGATGGACCGCAGACGGTCAATAGATGTTCCAACCATGTTCTAGATTGGATTCATCACTCTCGAACATAGACTGATGAATCCAGAGTTTTGTGTATCCATGGAGCTCAGAGTTGAGCCGTTGCTTCTACATGGTTCTGGTAACTGATTACAGCAAAAGGTTGAACCGGGTGGAACCCACCAGGAGGAGCTGGAGGTTGTTTCAATGAGGGGTGATGACCTGCTTCCTGCTTCTGTAACCAGAGAAAGGTCTCTCCAGTCGCCTGTTTTTAAATGACATGGTGTGGAGTTCTGGAGATGGAGGATTCAGACGGTCTTCTTCTGACCCAGTAATAGGATCCGCGACTCTAAGTCCAGATCCTCTAGTTCTTAGACTGACCCAGGACAGACAGACATCTTCCCATGGTAACACCTGCCTGTCCATGTTGTTCTGACTGTGTCCAGATGTCGGGGCTCTGTCGCAGCTGGTGAAGGCATCTTTGGACCCAACCGCAGGAGTCAAGTTACCAGCATTGGAGGTCTCTGGAGGTACTGCTGAGGAAGGTACTGGTACCATCAATTTGTCTCTGTTCTGGAATTTCAGGACTTGTCTGGATCCAGGTTCTTTGAAATCTGCTTAAACTAATCTGAATTCACTTGTAGCCTGTGGTCCACTGATCAAAGCTCTTATTAACCCTGGTTTCCTTTCTCCGGGTTCTACTGGCTCCTGTCTTACTGACCCAAGAAGTTCTGATCTGTTTCTGATCACCTGACCTTCCTTCCTTCTCTGATTGTTCAATGGTTCTGGTTCCAGTTCAGTCTCCATCCCCTCTGTCCACCAAAGAAGAAGATCCATATGTCACAGTGTTGGGTACTTGGACCAATCAGGAAGAAGCTGAGTCAGAGTCGTCCAATGAGGAGGAGGATAAAGGCAGTAGCCCCGCTGCCTCTGGTTCTGATGCATCAGTGGATAAGGATCCTGGTTCTGACCCAGGTACCACCAGGTGAGTCTGTAATGATGATGATGATGATGATGATGATTTCTCCTTCTTCTAACAGTGACGCTATTCTTTTGTTGGTTACTCTCTAGAGTTTCACCTAACCAATCAGATCGCTTGATACCGACTCGACCGGCTCCGCCCCCTCCCAGCAGGAAGTCCAAACCAGTGAAGCAGAAGATTCCCAGGTATGTCCAGGTCCGATGTTCTCTGAGGGAACTCCTTCCGGGTTCTTCTGCTGTTCAACATTTAACTAGAGTTGATGATTGGTTGGAACGGCTCCAGATCCTCCCATTGGCTGATGCCAGAAACACAGTCATGTTGTCATAGAAACCAGACTACAATAACATCTGAGCTCATTTTTAATAACGGTAACGTATGGATGCTGAACTCCGACCTGGTCACACTAGGATCATGTGACCAGAACACCTGTCCTGTTGACCAGGTAGCTCCAGTGAGCAGTGGATCTAACTCTGTGATCCACAGAGTTAAACCTGACAGATGCCAGAGTCCACTGACGGCTCTTTGCTCCGCAGGGCAGCCACCATCAAGGTCTCCAGGAAGAAGGGCAGGGGCAGCGGAGACTCTGCTCCTCAGAGCGCCGTGGTCCGGGCCAGCTGGCTGGACGTCTGGAGGGGCTTCAGGTACAAAGACCAGAACCTCAGGGCTCTGCAGGGGCGTTTGGGGGAATGGGTCGATGGATGGATACCAGGTGATGATATCTTTTCTGTCCATCAGACACAGCGTTCTGTGGGTGACATTGGATGGCCAGCTGATGTCCCTGCGTAAGAAACGAACAGTAAGTGTTCTCCTGCGTGTTTTTACCTGCATGTGTTCTCCATTTTGTGTCGGCCAGCTGACTGACCGGGTTCTTGTTTTATGGATCAGGACCGGTTCAGTGAGATGCTGTTCCATGTCTCCAGTATCACCAACGTGAAGCCTCAGGACAAAAGCCGCTTCTCTATCTACTTCAGGAAGAAACGCTACGACTTCATGGCTCACAGTAACGGTAGGACAGTGACCCCTGGACAGAGTCCTGTTGTCTTCCTGGGACACCCGGGACGTAGTTCCTCAGAGACTCATGTCAGGTTCAAGTTAATATGGTTACCTATGAAGGTGCTGTCCACACGCCTCCGGAGAGACAAACACAGACATGGATTCCAAGAAGGACATTGTTAAAAACTTTATCCAGATGTTCTGGTCTGGATGTGAAGCTTGGTGGAGCTACAGAGAACTTCTCCCTGTAGAGGTCCTACAATTTGTAGTGAATTGAGGCGATCAGGGAGACGCCAGAACAGGGATGTCAGATCAAATCATTTCCAGTTCAGAGCCCTGATCCATCACCCAGGACCAGACGCGTTTCTGGCAGTAGATCAGAAGATGGGAGCATGAATCCTCTGGGTTTGTTCCTCTGGTGGAACCTCAGAATTTCACCCTTATTTTCTTCTCCTTTCTTTCCCCCAGAGGTTCAGGACGGGTGGGTCACGTCTCTGTTGGCGACTCGTGGCCTGCAAAGCCCCGCCCCCTCTGAGCTACACGGACAGGTCACCTTGAAAGACTTCCGGAGCCGTGCCTACGCTGCCATCTGGGGTCATGACCTTTGGATTTACAGTAACAAAGACAACTTCCAGTTGGGCATCGCCTCCTTCTCCGTGCCCCTGAACGTAGCCACGGTGAAAAAGACAGGAAAGAACTCGTTTGCCCTCCTCACCCCATACAAGACCTTCAAGTACTCACCTGTCCGTCATGTCTACCTGTCCGCAACGCTTGGCGCCGCTGCTAACCTTGTTTCTGTGCTATAGCCTGTCCACTGACTCATCAAAGGACCAGTCGCTGTGGATGGAGAGCCTGACCTCCACCATCCAAAGGGCTGTGTCCTGCAGCCAGGTGGCGCTACGCGTGGGAAAACCCCTACAACAAAGTGTGTGGTGACTGCGGAGCTGCCAATCCTGAGTGGGCGTCTGTTAACCTGCTGCTGGTCATCTGCCATAACTGTGCAGGTAGGAAGCGAACAACTTGTGGACAGAGCCACTGAGGGTATGGCTACCAAAGTTACTGCTAGAGAACAGACACCTCTGAATGTCCATCGATGTCTGTCTGCTCTCAGTTCAGCACCGAGTTCTGGGCAGCAACCTGTCGAAAGTCCGCAGCCTGAGGATGGACAACAAGTCCTGGACTGAACCACTGATACAGGTGAAGCCTGAAGGATCAACATGTTGGGAAACGTAGATCATTGTTCAGATTCACACAAAACTTAGCTTTAAACACGTGGGGGTTGGAACCGTTTACTCAGAGGTAGCAGCTTCAACAAAAAGTGAAGCTGGCTTTCCGAAAGTCTTGCAACACAAGGCGAGATGAGCAACTCTGGCAACATCTCTAAAAATCTCTAGTAAAACTATAAAATTTCTCTCACACCTCAAATGGTAGCTGAAGAAATCCAGGGATATTAACTAAAAGTCACAAAGTAAGCATGTTTTATGCTCAACTTGATGCTGATTGGCTGGATGTGTTATTTCTCATCTGAGGTCAGAGTTTCACTGTGGAGGCGAGCCAGAACAGATTCAGATGTACACATCACTAACTATTGCTTGCTGACAGACATATATGCTCAGATCAGTCCCAGGTTGGAGCACCAACGTAACAACATAATTACCAGCAGCTTTCCGGTTTACTGGAAATGCAGCTTTGAGCAAATATGCAGAAAGAGTGAAGGCGTTAAACATCCTAAACACGCCAGGTGTAACGCCCAATGCTGAAAACTAAAACGTACATTTCTTTTGGGTGGTTCTTAACTGTGAGTTGGACTGATAGGTCAGATGGGCTAGCATTAGCCTCAGATAAGCTAATAGCTAGTATGCCTGGGCTATAGCTGTATGTGTTACCATGTTGCTTTGACAGTTAGCCTCTTAACCGCTGAGGGCAGATTCCACCATATTTCCCACCATGTTGAGCATCGCCCTAGTTTTAAAAGTTCAGACTCTTCGGTCATGGAGCAAATAGTTTGAATTCTGTTAAACTTTGAATTGTGATAGTTTGGTGAAGGCCATGTTGGGTCCATGACCTGAGCATTTGAGTCTGCTGAATCTCCCACACAGGAAGTTCTTCCTGACCTTTGATCCCTCCATCCTTTCAGCTCTTTGTCGCCTACGGCAACCGACTGGCCAATCAGGTGTGGGCCCCCGCAGTGCCGGCGGCAGACCAGCTCCGTCCGGAGGCGACAGAGCAGGAGAGGGCGGTGTTTATCCAGAACAAATACAGCAAGGGGCGCTACAGGCGAGTCCATGCTCTGACCTCCAGCCGCTCCATGATGAACCAGGTGAGAGGAGAGGCGGACTGGTCAGGGGAAAACACAGGAAGAGGACCGTGATGATGCTGATGATGCTGATGGTGGTGTTTCAGAGGCTGTGCCAGGTGGCTGTCAGTGACGACGTGGAGGAAACGATGTCTCTGATCTGCTCTGGAGCCAAGGTCTCTCTCTCTCTCTAAGCTTAGCTCCGCACCCTCTTCACCCCGTCTCACCTGAGCCATCCTACCTGTGTGCAGGTGTCCTCGTCTGACCCTCAGAGTCACTCCCCCATCCTGCTGGCTGAGAAAGCCAACCAGGCTCTGCAGATTGAGCTGCTGCGCCTCAACGAGTACACAGGTGAATCTCACCCGACCTCACCTGAGGTTGCTGGTGAAGCCTCTAACATACCTGTGTTCTCCTGCAGAAGTCCGACCTCACCAGCCTCAACCAGCCAACAGGAAGCAGGACTCCGCCCCCACAGGTGAGGCTCTACCTTTGACCCTTGGAGCAAAGACACCATGACTGCCGAGGTTAGATTCCCTCTGAACAGAAACACAAAGAACCTGAAGACTGCTGAGCCAGAACCAGAACCAGAACCTGGCTGTTCTGAGAGTTTGGTTCTGGTGTCGTCGAACCTCATCAGAAGTTGGACCGAAACCAGAAAGGCTCTCTGGTGTCACCCCAGGCGAGGAACCAGCCAGGTTCTGATTGGGTTCTTCCCTCACAGCAGTACCCAATGTGGGTCCATAGGAGGCTGAAGATCAGCTGCTATCAGAACCAGCTCCAGAACCTGGTCATCCAGCTCTGATGGTGCTGGTTCTGTTGTCCATGCCAGTGGTTCTGATTGGACCTCCATGCTGGCTCCTTCCCCACCCAGAACGCTCTGAGCCTGTAGTCGGCCGAGAGCAGGGTGTCCACCAGGAGGCGCTCTGTCCCTTTAAATGATGTGTGCTGTGTTACCTGGGCAGGTGAGGAAGAAGACGAGGAGGAAGAACTCCACGGGAAACTGGAGGAAGATCGTTTCTTCTTCTCGTTGGAAAATGATTCTGCGACCTGTGATGTCCTGGACCTGAGAGAAGTTCTGTCTGTTTTCCTCAAGGACGGGTAAATCCAGATCAGGAACCGGATCAGAATCCAGATCCGAGACCTAAAAATCAACCAGCCACAAAGAAATCATCAGTAAAAATAATGCTGAAAGATTTTTTAATTTTACCTGAAACAGAAATTAATACATGATGCAGCAGATTGTCTGTCTCAGTCTGTGTTTCATCTGGCTAACAGCTAGCTCCTCAGTTTCTGATTCACTTTAGAAGATTATGGACCGGAGGAGCAGAGAGGAAAACAAATGATGAGGCATTTGTTTGCCTCAATTGGTCTGAAAGGCTTCCAAATGGCTGCCATCTTGAAAAGAAAAATGGCTGTCGAAATATTAAAAGACCTGAGGAGTTAGCATGCTAATGCTAGTCACCAGACGTAGATTTTGATAGAGAGATGCTTCAGCCTCAGGACCCTCTTGATCCGTTCAGTTTTTTCCGATTCTGATCCCGTGACCCTGTGGCTGTTTCAGGTCGGAGCTCCAGTTTGAGATGGTGACACTGAACAATAACATGATCTGTGCTGCCGACGACAGCGACTCGCTGCAGGATCACCTGATGCACATCCTGAAGGTAGAAACCTGCTGCCGTCGCCGCCGCAACTGCCGCAGCCGCTGCAGCCGCAGACACACTGACCTCTGCCCTGCCTTCAGGTCATTCTGCCAGGAGGGCTGTCCTACGCCGAGGTGGGCGGGGCCTCAGCAATCAGCAAGGTGCAAATAGTGGATGTGGGCGGGGCTTCCACTCAGTCTGACGCCTGGCTGCTGCTGTGGGATGAAGGAGTCAGCCTTCACCCGGTGGAGAGAGCCGGGCAGCGCAGCCTGACCTTCCCACTGAGCACGCTCAGTCCCACAGGTAGAGCTCACGCCAAGATATTCACCCCCTGAAAGTATTTACACCCCCAAATATTCACACCTTTAGGAAATGAATCTTTTGTCATTTTTTAATTTGACTGTAACTTCCTGTTCTTTCTAGAGAAGACACACCTGTCCCCCCCATCGGGTTGAGTTGATGTTAATTTTCCGTTTCTTCACATGTTTAGTCAGTTTGGATCTCTTTCCTCTTTCAGACTCAGTTTTGTATGAAGACACCATAACCCTGGTAACAGCAGAAAGGACCGTGTCGTTACGCTTTGAGGAGCAGCTCAGCAGTGAGACCTGGTTCCAACACCTAAAGAGAGCTCTGGCCAATCAGCATCCAGCTTCAGAGGGGCCACCTGCAGCCAATCAGAACCCAGCTGGGCCGAGTCAGATGTCGATAACCGACGGTGCCTTGAAAGGTTCTGTTTCCCCGGCTATCCAGCGCTGCATCTCACACATCACCACCTACGGTGAGTCTGGGTCAGGAGTCTACTTCCTGTTGCCACAAGCTGCCAATAGGAAGTGGACCAGAATGCTGCCGGGTCAGATTATGGTTCTGGATTATCCAATAGAACGTTCAGGTCCAGCTGTAGAACCTGAAGCAGAACCAATGGGGTCTATGTCCAGGTCAGTGGCCCACGTCTGATTCTGATGGACCAGAACTAGTTTGGTACCAAAACCTCCTGACTGACCTGGTTGCCTCCAGCAGAACCAGAACTGCTGTTGATCTAAACTGGGCTAAACTGTGTTAGGGTGTTTCCATGGAAACCTGAGTGGGCGGAGTGTACTTGTGTGCAGGGCTGAAGGTGGAGGGTCTGTACCGGCGCTGTGGCCGGGCCCTGAAGGTCAAAGAGCTGGTGAAGGCCCTGACGACGTCGCCAAACTCCGCCCCCCTGGAGGCTGATGAGCAGGGCGTTCTGGACGTTGGCTCCGCCCTCAAGCAGATCATCCGGGACCAGCTGAGCCTGGTGCCGCAGGAGGAGCTGCAGCAGTGGCAGAAGGCTGCAGGTACGCCCACCCCCACCCTCACCCTTCAGGTGAAGCGTTTCCACCTGCAGCTAGCAGTCTAACCAGTTACTATCTCCCAGTGATTCCAGAGGAGCGCAGCAGGTTCAAAGAGTACCGACAGTTGCTGCGGCAACTACCCCCTGACAACAGAGCCACCCTGAACGTGATGTTTGGACACCTTTACATGTAACTGAGCCGAACCCTGACATGATCACCTGCCTGACGTCCACCTGCTCACTAGCTCCTCCCACTCTGTCCAGGGTCCAGGTGTTCTCTCAGGACAACAAAATGTCGGCCCACAACCTGGCTGTGGTTCTGGCGCCCTCCATGTTCCTCGTCATGAGCCAGGACATGATTGCACTCACCAGGGAGTTCATCATCCATCACACGCTGCTGTTCCTGGTGAGCGCTGCCGCCGCACTGCCTGAGACTCACCTGAGAATACATACCTGAGAAATCACCTGCTCATACACACCTCTGATACACACCTGGAATACATCACAGAACAACCCTGAGACTCATCTGATACTCATCTGTTAGCTACTGTTAATGTAATCCTTAGCCATCTGTAAGCTAACTGTTAGCCATCAGGTAGCTTCCTGTGTTTCAACAGAACCAGAACTGACTGCGTTCGGAACGTAGTTAGCGACTTTGACCGGGACTAGCTCTGGGATTAGCTCTGGGATTAGCTCTGGGATTAGTTCTGGGATTAGCTCTGGGATTAGCTCTGGGGCTGGCTGTGGACTAGCTCTGGGATTGGCTCTGGGATTAGCTTGATAGCTCCAGCCTGAGCCAGAGCCCAGCTTGGTGCTTAGGCAGGAAAGGTCAAAGAATTACAACATAAAACGGAAAAAGAAAACTAATCTTTACAAATTATTGCAGATTTTCACCTTTGACTCTAATGTAACTTTGATTCATTGTTGATGTCCCGTCACTGGCCAAATTTCTTTACAATTATACTGAAAATTCAGATAACAGATACAAAGTTAGCCTTCAATCAGTCTACCCATCCATCCATCCATCCATCCATCCATCCATCCATCCATCCATCCTCTTCTGCTTGGATGGATGGATGGATGGATGGATGGATGGATGGATGGATGGATGGATGGATGGATGGATGGATGGATGTGTGGATGGATGGATGGATGGATGGATGGATGGATGGATGGATGGATGGATGGATGGATGGATGGATGGATGGGTCGTGGGGGTAGCAGCTTCAGAAGGGAGGTCCAGACTTCCCTCTCCCCAGCCACTTGTTCCAGCTCCTCCGAGAGAACCTCAAGGCGTTCCCAGCCCTGCCAAGGAACATAGTCCCTCCAGCGTGTCCTGGGTCTTCCCCGGGGCCTCCTCCGCCTTTAATCCAGTGTTTCTCAAACTTTATCAGGCTGACGACCAGTTAACCCATTTAGCAAGCTGTCACGGACCACCTAACCTGACATTGCCCCGGCGATAACAACACAAGCCAATATATGATGCAACCTGAAATGAAAATAGTCTCTTAACTTACATATTGTTGTTTGTCTTGTTCATCTTAACGGGAAGAGTGGTCCTGTTTGGTAAAAGTGACTGGCCACGAGAAAGCCATGAACACGTCTACTTGGGTATTTTGAGTTATTTACAGATTCTTAAAGTGTCTAAACTCTACAGTGACGTCAAACACATAGAAATAAAAAAAAAAAGTTGCTCATCACTACCAAGTGTTATGTGCATTAATAACATTTAGAGCTATTTATGATTCAGAAGCACAATTAAAGAAAAACGGATTTGAGTTGCTTTAACAGAAACAAAAAATTTTAAAAATCCTTTTCTGCACCATTACCTATAAAATTAACCCGTTTCTATCAATTGTATTTATTTAATTCAATGTAATAATTTTTAATTAAATAAAAATGACAATAGCTGTTGACCTGAAAGCAGAGCATCATTCATCACCAAGTGATTCCTACCGTTCAAAGAAACATATTATAATATTCCCGGAGTTGTTTTCTTTCCACCAGTATCAGCAGCTTTTATTTTGAGTGACTCCGTTTAAAACCAGTTTTCCATTATTATTTTTAACACAGTCCTTTGGTAAGCTAGCTGTACCGTCGCACGTCGTTTACGTGCATGCCCTCGCGGACCACTAGGGGGCGCCCGCAGACCCCCAACGGTCCGGGGACAACAGTAGAAAGTGAGGAATCACTATAACCTGACATAAATCTGACCACTAGATGGCAGCAACGCGAATCCTTTGTGTCGAGGAGTGGTCCAGGTGTGTTGAGGAGACCTGAGCTCTGATTGGCTGTTGCTGGTGGACGTGAGGCTGAAGGTGATGCTTATGGTTCTAATCCAATCTGTGTGCAGACTCCAGACCGGAAAGATGAAGAAAAAGCAGAAGAGGATGATGAAGAGGAGCAGATCACCAAGCTGTGATGAAGTTTTGCTGATTTTAATGCCTGTATATTTCCTGATCATCAGAATCTTTTTTTTTTTTTTTTATCATGACCTGTTTCTGTCCTCTGGGTGTTGGTTCTGATCCAATCTCATGTAATCCCACTGAATCAAACAATTAAAGCTTTGTGTCTACTGTGGCGCCCCCTGCTGGGCATCTCTATGTCTTCACTGCTATCTTAAACAAGGATGTGACCCACAGAACTGCTGCTTTGGTTCTGCTCACTGGAGGACATCAGAACTGTTTCCCAATGACCCAGTACATGAACCGGGTTCATACCAGAACTTCTGGACCTCCTTCAGTACCAGACTCACCTGAAGGATAGGTCGCCTGCCTGATCGTCTTCCTTCGAGGACATAGTCCATGTCCACCATGATGGGGTCCTGTTGACCTGCGGTCTTCATGGCGGCCATCTTTAATCTGCTGGAGGATTTTCTGAGCTCATGAATGTTTGTCGGCTTTCTGTTTTGTCCTCAATAAGTCATTTCATTCCTTAAGGGTTTAATTCACTCACCCTCTGCCCACTTCACTGCAGAGTAACTAGTTACATGGACTCAGTTACTTCAGTAACTTGTGAAGATCACATTTATTCAGGAGTAGCTGCAATACATAGTACTTTAACTCTAATGTAATATTATCATGACTGGAGTAGGATCTCTGGATCCTCAGCCTGCGGTGATGTGTTTCTGCCACCAGGTGAAGCTCTGAGAACTGGGTCAATTCCTCAAGTTAACAAGTTACCGTGACAACCGTTCTGATGACATTTATTCTGAAACCACTTCCTGTCCCAGAAATCAGAAATCAGGCCACTGGCTTCTTGTGACCTGATGCTGAGCTGGTCCGGATGTGTAACATCACCAGAACCTTCTCCTGAGTCACAGAGCGGGCCTCCAGAACCTCCAGAACCTCCAGGACTCTGGGACCATCTGGACCTGCAGCTGGTTTATGATCAGAGTCCTTATCCAGTTCTGGTTCTGAGTCCATGAAGCAGAACCAAGCAGGAAAAGCTGAAACGGACCCGGTTCTGTCTGACAGGAACCGGGCCGGACCTGAAGAGAAAGATGTCAGCAGGTTCTGACATCAGTCTGGGTTCGGGTATTTTTTTTATTTGGTAGGAAGGAAAACAGTTTAACAGCTCAGCCAATCACAGCTGAGTGCCGGCCCCACAGCGCAGCCCTCTGATTGGCCGGCCCCACAGCGCAGCGCTCTGATTTGCCGGCCCCACAGCGCAGCCCTCTGATTGGCCGGCCCCACAGCGCAGCGCTCTGATTGGCCGTCAGACATAGATATTCTCAGCAGGCTCAGTCGCAGGAACTACAGGATAGCAGGGAACTGTGGAGAACAGGGGGAACTTCAGCTACAGACCAACACAAAGGTCATAGGTCAGAGGTCATATTTTTACCATAAATAGGGTCTTCTTCCTTCTTTCCCCCCTCCTCTTGGTCCTTGTTGCCATGGTTACCATGCATCTCCACGTAATGTTGGGTCTCCCTTTCACCTGGAGAACAGTAACTTGTGAACCATAACATGACTGCTGGCATGTTATGGTTGGAGACGACACCTGTTGGCTCCGCCTTCCTCTGACCGGCTGCTGCACCTGAAGGCCTGGGCCTGGAAAGCCTCCTCTTCCACAGGAGGAAGGAGATGAGGAGGGGCAGCAGGATCAGCAGCAGGAGGAGCGAGCAGACGATGGCGGTCGTCCTGGACTGGCTGCTTTCTGAGGACACAGAGATGGGTGGAAGGTCACAGCTACGACCTGGTAGCAGGAGACACTGCTGATGAGTGATGATAGGCCGACACCAGGAACCAGACGACTGAGCTGCATTAGCCTTGGAGAGACCATGCTCAGGCTGCTTGGTCTCTGAAGCTAATGACCTGCAGTGGCAGGCTTTTAGTGTTTATAGGCTACAGTTAGCATCAGACAGGCTGGAGTTACAATTGGATAGGCTAATGTTAGCATTGGATAAGCTGGTGTTAGCATTGGGTAAACTAATGTTAGCATTGGAAAGGTTGTGGCTACAGTGCATAGTTTGCCCCAGGCAGTGTGTGATTGGGTAAATGTAGCGTGACCTGTGGACCTGAAAACGACCTGCACACACAGAGAACGTTTAACATTTTTGATCCTTTGTTGAACTTTCCGTACAGACAGAAATGGCGACTGGTGACCAGCTATGCATGCTAGTCGTTAGCCTCTACAAAGCTAACTAGTGCTCTCCTTCTCATTTGCTGGTGCTGGTTGCTCAGTTCCCAGTTTCGTCCTATCATTAATCAATAATTGTTCATCATTAATCAAACATTAATAATCAGATGGGTGGTTCCAGGATGGATTTACTCCAGATGGAGGGAAGCAGCCCCGCTTGCTGAGCAATAGTCTTAAATTTGGCCTCAACATGGTGCCATGTTTATGTAGGCCGTTGGTGTTTGCTGGACTCACCTTCCACCTGCAGGTGGAACACCTGTGTGTGTTCCATATCCCCCTTTTGGTTGTAGACCTCCAGCTTGTAGTCTCCAGAGTCCTCTGGCTGGACTCTGCTGAAGCTCAGCGACCCATCCTCCAGCAGCTCACAGCGGCCGTGGTGACACCTGGTTTTCTTGTTGTTCAGCAGTAGGTTGGGGTGGGTCCACCTGAATTCCAGTCCGGTCCCCATATGACTTCTGAAGTCAGGCGACAGCTTGAGGCTCTCGCCGCTGCTTTTAGTTACGTTGGTAATGTCAGCAGAGGCAGCTGAGGTCAGAGGTCACACAGAGAACATGTGATGGATCAGTATCTTGCCTGTCCACCAGGTGGCACTGTCATTTTCCTTCAGTTATTAACAGTTTATTATATCTGTTTCTACCAGATTTAATATCTTTCAAGTCTTTGAATCATTTCCTCCCACATTCTGTTCACAAGTAACAGCAGAGATGAACTTCCTGCTGCTGCCCAGGAACAGCCACCTTCCCTCAAAGAAATCTATTCGTAAATTTTTGTATTTAAATAAGATCCTGGTCGTTTTTATCTTTCATTTGTTCATTTATTGCAGCCTTAGGATTTGCCCCATGGAAGCAAACCTGCGGAGAGGAAACGGAAACAGTGTTCACCCCCCTTCAAAATAAGAGCACGAATATGCACGGCTCACTACCTGAAGGATTTTTTACAGTCGAAAACAAAACTTCAACACAGATGTTGAATTTTATTTGACTGGAAGTTTAGAAACAACTAAGTGAATTTGTGCTTCAGAATTAATCTGGAAAGAATAATTTAAGGGAAGCTAAGCACGCCAAATGTTTTCAAAGTTGGCTAAAGTGCTAATGCGCTAAAAGCTAAAAATGACCTCAGCTTTTAGTGATTTAGCAGCCGTTGTCCTCCACAGTCTGAGTGAAGCTGATTCTGAGGTTTTAAAAAAAAACATCTGATTTTAACATTTAATCATGTTTATTTGATTACATCTGGTATTTAAGGCACTGTTTCCATGGTCACCATGAACATTGATAAGCCTGTGTGGTTTAATCAAATTCTGCTGGTTCTGATTTATGAATAAACGTGTCATCAGCATGAGCCAAGTGGTTCTGGTTCTGGTGGGGAACAATGACAGGTTACTAACTGTTTCTCTTCATCATCATCACCATCAAGATCGTCACCCAGGGCAACATGGTGCGACAGCTGGCTCCGCCCCCGCCACTACTCATCTGTGGAGAGGAAATGCGAGTCAGTGGTCAGAGTGGGTTTGGGTCACGTGACTTCAAGCCAGACAGGACTCACATCCCCCACCCACGCAGCAGAGCACCAAGCCGCTGCCTCTCCTTTCGCTTTGACCGTATTTACTTCTCAAACATATCAGACATGATGTCAAAGCCATCATCAGAATCACTATCGATTATATTGATCAGAGTTCCAGTCATCAATAATCAAAGCAACTCTAACAAGGTTTCTGGTATTAAATTAACTCGGGGTTTCGTCGGTTTTTCTGTTTTCTGGAAGTTTGTTCCAGATCTGTGGTGCATAAAAACTGAATGCTGGTTCTGGTTCTGGATGCAGATCAGAACCAACAGACTTGACTGGAAGGCAGCAGGTGTTTAATGTAACGAGGTGCGAAACCTTTGGCCTACCTCTAACCCGGCAGAAAGAGAATAGACTATAACAGCTAACGGGGGGTTTAATAATAGGATCTCGGTGAAACAAACACGCTTCACGGTAACAGCTGATGCTTTTATTGCAAACCACAGCCAAACAAGCACACACACACACACACACACACACACACACACACAGCTGAGACTGAGAGTGTGCTTATAAGGATTCTCCATAATAATGTTCACCAGTCGCCCCCAAATCCAGAGCCCTGAGTGGAAACCCACTACACCAGAGACCACCATGGGCCCAGAGGTCAGAGGTCACACCCATCCAGAACCCCAGCATAAACCGTCATACTAATATTTTTACTATGAATGTTTCTTTATATTCCTAGAGTGTGTTCATGTACAGGTTCTGACCTGTACTGATTCTGACCCGTAGGGGTTCTGACCTATAGAGGGTCAGAACGGGTCAGAATCCCATAGCGGCTCTTCCTACCTGAGATTGTTCTGTCCTCTGCCGATTCGGGTTGGTCGACCCGAATTGCTGCAGATCCGTCTCGAAGTGGAGCCAAAGTGAACCAAGCAGGAAGTGAGAGCAGAACCAAGCTGGTGCTGTTCCTGGATCTGTTCCTGGAGGATTCTGGTCCGGTTCTGGTCCAGACCTGGATCAAGATGAGGTTCTGGATCAAGGTCAGGTTCTGGTAAGATCTCAGGACCAGGCATGTGCAGGAGTGGCGTCCCTCTCCAGATGAACCCAGTGAGAACTGACTGGACCATGCAACCTTCAGCTGGGAAGTAGGGGGTGTCTCCCCCTGCTGTTGGAGCCATGAACCAGCAGGGGTTCTGGGCCCGCCTGGTTTTGAAACTGAAAATTTGCTTAAATAACCGGAGAGCAGTAGGAGAAAGTAGCAGAGAGAGAAGTGATGAGTTTGTCTGCTGCAAAAGAAACTTAACAGAAAGTAGACAGGGATTCTGGGAAATGTGGGGTGAACTGCAAGCTAACAGTAAGCTAACATGGCAGAAACACTGAAACTACAGACTAGCTTAGCAATAGCTTCCCGTATCCAGATGCTGCCAACTGGGGGTGTGAATACTTTTAATGAGCTTCAGGAATAAAAACGCCACGATACAAATCCAGATTTATGAAATTTTAGAAATTTATTATAAAATTATTTAAAAAATGCAAAATAGAAAACAAGAATATGCAGAAAAATAAAAACTGTTGTCTCTGTCTTGGCAGCAGAACCTGGACAGATGTATTCAGAACTGGAGCCAGGACCAGAACCAGGCCTGGTCCCGTGTCTCTGGGTCAGCAGCAGAACCGATAGTTCTGGTTATTGACCAACAAAATGTGGACCGACCCGGCTACAGACAGAACCCTGAGCAGACCCGATCCTCTCAGACTGCTCCAGAACGTCTGACCCGGATCTGGTGGCCGGTTCCAGTCAGCTGGTCTCAAGAAACGGCCAGAGTTCTCTTGGACCATCTGGTCCAGCAGGCGTAGGAACCGGTCCACCTGGACCTGGTCCCGATTTTGAGTGTTATCCAAAACCGCGTGCCTGCCGCCGCAGCAAGTCAGCAGGTTCGACACACAGCTGCTGGCCTGGACCCGGTCCGCCAGGCTCCGCCCCCCCAGGGCGTCTCCGTGGGTGAACAGAACCACAGCATGCCGGGCCAGGTTCTGGTTCTGCTCCAGCAGCCGGGTCAGCAGGCGGAGCAGCTGGGTGGAACCGTAGCTCAGCCGGCCGATCTTCAGCACCAGAACCAGTACGTGAGGTCCCGGTTCCGCCAGGTACATCCGGGCCCGGAGTTCCATAACCAGCCGGTTCAGGGTCAGAACTTCCTCCGGCAGTCCGACCGTGTCCACCACAGTGAGCTGGACCCGGCCCACCTCAGCAGAACTGCGCTCCGGGTCTGACCGCACTCCAGCAAAGTTCGAGTCTGGTTCAAAGCGCCGGAACCCGAGCAGAGTGTTCCCAGCAGAACTCTTTCCAGAACCAGCTGGTCCGATCAGGACGATCCTCCTGTCCCTCAGCGGAGCAACGGAACCAGCAAGACCATCAGAACCATCTAGACCATCAGAACCCGTGAACCGGTCCACTCCATCGCTGGACATTTCTGCAGGACCAGAGAAAGTGGGGAGAAAAGTATTCTTCCAGTTTAAACCAGTTTGAATATCAAACAGAAAAATCAACCCAACAGAATCAGTGGACTGCTAGCCATCTCCTTAAAGGGCCGGTACCATGTTTTCCATTTTACCTTCAGTTGTTATAAAAATGCTTCATAACAGACATTTTACTTCCTGATTTAAAATATCTTGTGCATCTGTCTCTTTAAGAAAGTCCTGCTCTTTCTGAAGCTCCTCTGTTAACCCTTTACTATTATTACCAGTGTTGCTCTGAGCAGCAGCTCCTATAATGACCTCAGCAGTTTCAAAAGGTGTTTGCTAATTGCTGGTGGCTAGTCTGAAGGAGCTGAGGGAGGGAGGAGCTGCGCCTCGAAGGCGGGGGTAGGTGCACCCAGGCGTTTTGCACAGCTGAATTGTTGTCATGGAGATTAAAGGATTTCTCAAACATGAAAGAATCAAAGCAACACTGCTGGGAAAAACATTAGATCACAATGTAAAGTCAATATGACATAATACCACCTCATTAGCTGGCTATTTAATTAACTTGTTAGCTCTTTATCTAAGTAGCTTGCTAGCACATTAGCTAATTTGCTCATCAGCTCTTTACCTTCAGGTAGCAGTAGGTGTCCAGCCTTGTCCAGCAGCTCCTGGACCTGCTGTCTTCCTCTGTCCTCATTGTTGAACAGGTGCATCCTCCCACAGAACCTACGAGCCACCTCTGGCAGCGAGCTCTGCTCGTCCCTGAACACGAAGTCCCTCAGGGCGGCGTCCCTTAACGAGGCGGCGTCCCTTAACGAGGTGTCCTTCAGGGCGTCTCCATGGGTGAAGAGCAGGAAGCAGCGGTTAAAGCCTTGCTCCCCGATTGCCCTGAGGGATGCCTCAACCGCCCGGTTCTGTTCCTGGGTGAAGCGGTCCAGTTTCAGAACCAGCAGGAACAGGTGGGCCTTGCTGGTCCGCTGAACTTCCTGGCAGCAGGACCGGATCTGCTCCTCGAACTCCAGGATCCCGGCCGTGTCCACGACCCGGACCCACGTCCCGAAGACCCGACCCACTTCCTGTCTGACAGGGATGTTGCTGGAACTGAAGGACGCTCGGGACATGAACGCCGCGTGGCCTAGGATGGTGTTTCCCGACGCGCTCTTCCCCACGCCAGAGTTCCCCAGCAGGACGATGGTCAGGTCCTGTTCTGGTTCTGGTTCCATGGCTGAAGGCCCTGGAGGACAGAGAACATTCATCATGGGGTACTGTGGTGGTGCAGGGGTTAAGCACAACCCACATTAGTCCTGGAGGCAGCCATCGCTGTTTTGATTCCCGGTTTGGTGACCTTTGCCACATGTCTCTCATTAACCAGTTTCCTGTCAATTCACTGTCAAATAAAGGCCACTAGAGCCAATACAAACCTTGGTCTGTTTGCTGCTGCAGGGAACTAAAACCTGCCCTGCTGCTGATGCTGGGAGCAGCCATATTGAAATGCAAGGACCAGCCATAGTGAAACACAAAGTCGGCCTTACGAGCCGTAACTGGGAGAGATGGAGACTCTGCAAAACTGAAGGGGGAGCTATTTCATACATTAGATCATTTTTCCAATAATAAAAAAGTAATTAGAAAACAATTAACAGTAAAACCAAAAACTATGTTAAGAGTTTGATAATTGTTTCAACAAATCAAAAGACTAAAAAAAACAAAAAAAACAAATTGTAAGATGTTGGCTCATGCGGGAACTAGCGCCCCCTTCGGTTCTGGAGTGCAGTAGACCAAATATGGTCTGGGTCTGCCGTCCGGCCCCGCCCCTTTCTGAAATAAACCCTGACATCTGATTGGTGAACCTGCTCAGCAGGGTCCAACATTCTGAATTAAACTTTAGATATTTAAGACAAACTTATTAGTTTATAAATAATTTTTTTACTGAATCATGACCCTTCTCGCTTACCGTACATGCTGGACGGTATGAAAGATTCGGGTTAGAGTTCTGCTGGTGAGAGCCACAACATGATGGACCGACGCAGCGGGACCGGGACCGATGGGTGAGGGGGCTTCCTCTTCCTCTCCCTCAGGTCTCATCCATCCGGGTCCAGGGAGTGAAGCTACCGAACCGGAGCAGAAATCAGTTGTTAGCTGTGGTTCTGGTCCAGACCCGAACCCGAACCTGAACTACTCAAGATCCCCCTCATTCCTGATTCCGTTGAAGCTGACAGCTGAACTCATCAGAACCAATCAGAGAGCAGAAACTACAACTGCCTGAGCTGCAGCTCCAGAACCAGGCTGGTACCGAGCTCCAGACTCCACCTGGGCCGAACAGCTCCGTGCAGGTTCGGAACTCTGAGATCACACCAGACTGGACTCGCCTGCTCAGGTGAAACGATTCGCACAACTTGGAAGCCGCAGCTGAGGGAACTTTTTGAAGGGATTTACTTTCACTTCGTCACTTCCCGTGAGCACACGGTACAGCTGCGCAGGCGCGTTGCGGCTGCATTATTTTATATTTTTGCGCTTCATACATATATATATATATATATATATATATATATATATATATATATATATATATATATATATATATATATATATATATATATAAACAACACAATATAACTCCAAGTACATCAAACTTCTGTGAAATCAAACTGTCCACTCAGGAAGCAACACTGATTGAGAATCAACAATGATTTTGTTGTCAGCACATTCAACTTTGTACAGGACAAAGTATTCAATGAGAATATTTCATTCAGATCTAGGATGTGTTATTTGAGTGTTCCCTTTATTTTTTTGAGCAGTATATATATATAAATTCCCTTCTCACCCACCGCGGGTGGTTCTTATCCTCTGAGCTCGGGTCCTCTACCAGAGGCCTGGGAGCTTGAGGGTCCTGCAGTATCTTGGCTGTGCCAAGGACTGCACATTTCTGGACTGAGATGTCTGATGTTGTTCCTGGGATCTGTTGTAGCAACTGCTCCAGTTTGGGGGGTGACTGCCCCGAGGGCCCTGATGACCACATGCACCACTGTTGTCTTCACCTTCACAGGCCCTCTCCCGTTCCCTCCCTGAGGCCCTGGTATTTCTCCAGTTTCTCGTGCTCCTTTTTCCTGATGTTGCACCGCTTGGTATTGCTACATCTACCACAACGGCTTTCCTCTGTTGTTTATCCACTATGACAATGTCTGGTTGGTTCGCCATTACCATTCTGTCTGTCTGGATCTGGAAGTCCCACAGGATCTTAGCTCTGGCATTCTCCACCACCTTTGGGGGTGTTTCCCACTTTGATCTTGGTGTTTCCAGTCCATATTCTGCACAGATGTTTCTGTACACTATGCCAGCCACTTGGTTATGTCAGTTCCATGTACGCTTTCCCTGCCAGTATCTTGCACCCTGCTGTTATGTGCTGGACTGTCTCAGGGGGCCTCCTTGCACAACCTACACCTTGGGTCTTGTCTGGTGTGGTAGATCTGGGCCTCTATTGCTCTGGTGTTTAGGGCCTGTTCCTGGGGGGCCATGATGAGGGCCTCTGTGCTGCCCTTGAGCCCAGCTTTTTCCAGCCATTGGTAGGATTTACTGATATCAGCCACTTGGGTTATTTGCTGGTGGTACATCCCATGTAGGGGCTTGTCCTCCCATGATGGTATCTCTGGCACTTCAACCTCTGTTCCCTGTTGTCTGAGACATTCACTGAGCACATTGTCTGTTGAGGCTTTTCCTGATGTATTTATGGATCTTAGTTGTTTCGTCCTATATATATATGTGTAAAAAAAAATTCCCTTCTCACCCACCGCGGGTGGTTCTTATCCTCTGAGCTCGGGTCCTCTACCAGAGGCCTGGGAGCTTGAGGGTCCTGCGCAGTATCTTGGCTGTGCCAAGGACTGCACATTTCTGGACTGAGATGTCTGATGTTGTTCCTGGGATCTGTTGTAGCCACTGCTCCAGTTTGGGGGGTTACTGCCCGAGGGCCCCGATGACCACAGGCACCACTGTGGTCTTCACCTTCCAGGCCCTCTCCAGTTCCTCCCTGAGGCCCTGGTATTTCTCCAGTTTCTCGTGCTCCTTTTTTCCTGATGTTGCAATCGCTTGGTATTGCTACATCTACCACAACGGCTTTCCTCTGTTGTTTATCCACTATGACAATGTCTGGTTGGTTCGCCATTACCATTCTGTCTGTCTGGATCTGGAAGTCCCACAGGATCTTAGCTCTGGCATTCTCCACCACCTTTGGGGGTGTTTCCCACTTTGATCTCGGGGTTTCCAGTCCATATTCTGCACAGATGTTTCTGTACACTATGCCTGCCACTTGGTTATGTCGTTCCATGTACGCTTTCCCTGCCAGTATCTTGCACCCTGCTGTTATGTGCTGGACTGTCTCAGGAGCCTCCTTACACAACCTACACCTTGGGTCTTGTCTGGTGTGGTAGATCTGGGCCTCTATTGCTCTGGTGTTTAGGGCCTGTTCCTGGGCGGCCATGATGAGGGCCTCTGTGCTGTCCTTGAGCCCAGCTTTTTCCAGCCATTGGTAGGATTTACTGATATCAGCCACTTTGGTTATTTGCTGGTGGTACATCCCATGTAGGGGCTTGTCCTCCCATGATGGTATCTCTGGCACTTCAACCTCCGTTCCCTGTTGTCTGAGACATTCACTGAGCACATTGTCTGTTGAGGCTTTGTCCCTGATGTATTTATGGATCTTAGTTGTTTCCTCCTGGACAGTGGTTCTCACACTCACTAGTCCTCTGCCTCCTTCTTTGCGGCTAGTGTACAGTCTCAGGGTGCTGGATTTGGGATGGAACCCTCCATGCATTGTTAGTAGCTTTATATATATATAAATATATAAATATATATATATATATATATATATATATATATATATATATATATATATATATATATATGGTCCAATATGCGCTGAGAGGCTGATGGGTATGTAAACATTTGACCTGCTGGTGCTTCTGGATTCATAGTGAAACTTTATTGAGACAAAACATTGAAACAGAGCAAAGTAAGCCAGCAGAAAGTTTGACCCGGTGCTGGTTCTGGAAGATTTCAGGATGAAGATGGACGTTCCTCAGGTTCAACGCTCTGCAGCTCTGGGTTGCCCTGGTTCTGCTCTGGGTCTGGGTTCTCCTGGTTTCTGGTTCTGCCCTGCATCTAGATTCTCCTGGTTCTGGTTCCTGTTCTCCTGGTTCTGGTTCTGCTCTGGGTCTGGGTTTTCCTGGTTCTGGTTTTGCTCTGGGTTCTGCTCGTCATCTTGGCCCATGTCTCCCCTGTCCTCTCCAGTGGACATTTCTCCGTCATAGACAATGTCCTCTGGGTTGGGTGCTGGAGGACAGAACTCCTCCTCTGGGAGGATCCTCTGGAAGATGGACGCCGCCTGAAAACAGCAGAAGAAGAAGAGCTGGTTGGCCATGATGACCCTGAATGCAGTACCACCTGTGAGGACCAGGTGACCCTAGGTGTCTCACCTGTTGGACAGCGTCTTCATGTCCCAGAGCACTGTCTGGACCGTGGCAAACGTGGACATTAGAAGGCAGCGGCAGACCTTCGACTGGCGACGCCATGCCGTCCACCATGTTGAAGTACAGACTCCAAAGGACAGAGGGACGCTGGTCTGAGGACAGAGGGACAACATCAGGGGTTAGGGCCAGATGAGACGGGGCCAGGGAAGGCCAGGCAAACATAGGTTGGGCCAGAGGCCTTCCTCATTACTACCAACATGGCCATTACACCACACAGGAAGAAGAGGGAACTGTGTTTGCTCCTCCTCTGCTCTGATTGGTCGGAACCGGGATCGTTCTGCTTCTCACCTTCCTCCTGAGACTCTGTGGTTCTGAACATCCTGGTTACCAACGGCGACAGGTCCTGGTGGGCGGATTCAACCGACCGACAGGTGAGGTGAACCAGATCTGAAAGCAGGACACCAATTAGAGCCTGCGGCCATCTCTATGGCAACCTGATGAAGCCACGCCCACTCACAGGTTCCAGGGATGCAGGTCATGGAGGACGGGCTGAGCTCCACTATCTTCACTGCAGGACTTCCTCCTTCAGGGGGAACCGTTACCATGGAGATCTGCGCACACACAGGTGAGATGGCTAAGCTCCTACTTCCTGTTTGCTGCTCCAATCAAGATCCAGCAGTGTGGATGGGGCGGCTAATGGGGAGGTGGGGAGAAGTTACCTCCCCATTAGGGGACTACCTGCTGATGGGGGTTACCTGCTGGTTCGACTCTGAGGGAAGGACTGAGGAGTCTGTGATGAGGACGGCTCGACTCAGGAACCTGGAGACACAACAGCATCATCATCATCATCATCATTAACATCATCATCACAACCACCATGTGCTCTATGGTCTCACTGAACTCACCTGGGGGGCGGGGCCATCCTGCTCCTGTCCAGGTAACTGGTCTCCATGACAACGTGGCTGCAGCTTATTCGCTGTCCTCGGCTGTCGATCACCGCCTTGCACCTGCAACAGAAAGTGATGTCACAAAGCATCAGTCGGACCCGAACCGGAATCGTGGTCCATTTGGATGTAGTCGTGCCCTTTGACCTCTTCCCCTCTCCACCCTCAAGGAACAGAACTGGGTTGACGTTTCACTTCTGAGTGGTTCTGAATGGACCTGGGGTTCATCACTGATACAGGTGAGTCGGGTCAAAGGTCAAACCAGGTCCGCTCTTTGAGAACCGGGTCAGAGTAGGCCGGAGCAGGACCGAACACTGCCGGTTCTGACCCAAACAGACCTCTACCGGTCCAAACCGTCCCATGGCTCTGGTTGGTGCGGTTACCATGGTTACCTGTTGGCATCCCGGTCCACGATGAGACAGTGGACAGAATGTCTGAGGCAGTAGATCCCTCCGAACACGGCGCTCATCCTGCAACAACATCGGGTCAGACAGTCAGAACCACCGTTCTATTGGATGCTAATGCCGTCCAATCAGTCTGTCTAGCCACGCCCCTTCTCTACTGTAACATCCCACTGATGACTTATGTTACACCTGCAAACAAACACTCTCCAGCTTGTGGTTGGAGGCACTACCAGCTGATCAAACCCGACCCAATAGAATCAGAACCTCTCAGCAGAACTGTCCGGGTCAGATCAGAACTTTAAAATCAAACAGAACGAGCACTAATGTCTGCCAAGCAGTACCATGGGAACAGCTGGTTCTCACCTGCAGAAGCACTGGGGGATCTCTCCAAGGCCGTACACAGGAAACAGGAAGGGAGTGTTGCCGTAGCGACCCAGGCTGCGCAGGAAGTGACGTGTTGAGGCAAGACCTTCCTCTGTGGGTGTGTCTTCCGCTACCATGGCGATGGAGTGAAGCAGGAAGTGCTGCAGGTTGTCCCCCAGCTGCTGGTCCTGCAGGAACTCCAAATATGGCCGACCGTGGAATGCTGAAGGCAGAAGATTGCTTTACCCACAATGCCTCAGGCTGAACAGTTGATGTCATCAGGAGGACAGGTGGTAGTCACCTGTCTGCTCCTCCGTCTCCTCCACACAGGAAGTCAAGAAGCGCATCAACTTCCTCTTTTCCACTACCGACAGCTGGCGACTTGCAAACACATCTGCTCTGCTGCACGGCACCTGGCAGGGGTCAGAGGTCATAGGTCAGCACACACCCCGGCAGGTAGGTGGCAGACCAAAAACCAACCTGCTCTATGTTGCCATGGCGATAGGTGAGTATCCTGGTGATGTTCTTGAACTCGGCGTAGCGGCTGACGTTGGACTTGATGAGAAGATCGACCAATGAGCCACGAGAAAACAAGAGCTGAGGAGGAGGGGGAGGGGCTTAGTGTGTCACATCATCAGCTGCTACTCCTGCTGTCCAGATGATGACATCACAGCTGCGTTTACCTTGGAGACCAGGTCGATGTTGAACCTCCGGCCTTCCTTCACCAGCTGGGCGTAACTGATCTTCTTCCTGCTAGGCTCTGATTGGCCAGGAGAAGAGGGGCCGGGCTGGTCAGCCTCTGGCTCCTCCCCTTCTGCCTGAATGGGCTGTAATTGGTTGGTAACAGTTAGTGTCACAAGGTCAGACCTGGTTAATGCGCCGACTCTTCCTCACCTGCTCCTCTTCCACTCCCGCTCCCTCCTCTTCCTCCTCTTCCTCCTCTTCCTCCTTTGAGTCTGAACATGTGAGTCGTTAATCCAGACGCTGATCAATAACAGATAATGAGTATCGATGAGGTCCCACCTGCAGATTCTGTCTCCGACGACTCTTTAACCGCTTCTTCATCAGTTGCTCTCTCTTCTTCTGTGGAGTTTGCAGCTTCCTCCTCCTCCTCCTCCTCTTCCTCACTGTGGAGATATAAACAGCTCACAAGTCGTCCCAGCCTACAGGTGGGGCAGGAGGCGGAGCTTACCTGGCGTAGCTGAACACCTGCAGGTTGGTGATGGAGGCGGAGTCTGCCTGTGACAGGTGAATTAGCTCCTCCCCTTCCTCCGTTAGACCTGACCAATCCCTGACCTCCTCTGGCTTTGGCTCCTCCTACCAAGACACGCGGATCAATCAGCTGGAGATCGATAATCACTGATCAGATGATCAATAACCAATAATCTCACGTTCTGCTCCTGGATCCAGGAGAGCAGGCCGTTGAACGTGAAGCTAGCCCAGTTAGCGGCATAGTAGCTCCTCCTGAGGACACAAACAGAAGCCCTTCACAAAAAAGCCCTCCCAGGTGATATTATTGGTGAAAATCAATGACCTGATTGATCATTAAGTAGACATTGACCGAAAGCAGACTTTAGCTCACCTGTCCAGGTGGAGAACTCGCTGTCCGACCCTCGAACAGGCAGCTGCCACCACCGACTCAGCCAAACCTGATCAATCAATAACCAATACAGAGTCATCAGCTTACATTCAGAATCGATGACAGGAGGGGATAAAGGAGGCCCGCCTCAGTTCTTCTCCTTCCGGACCCAGAACCACATAGCACACAATCCCCACAGACCTCTCCCTGATGTCCTAGTCAAAGTACGGGGCTCAGTCTCTGTGCAGCTCTGTTGTTTATTATATTAATATAAACAGTGAAACGAACTTTTCCTCTGGAGTAAAAACAAGTGAAGATGTTTTAAACCAGGCATGTTGGTGGACGCTTCAGACGAGCAAGCTTCATTCTGAAGAGGAGAACATCCTGGGTTCTGCTGAACAAAACCAGGAGAGTCTGGTCCAGAACTTTATTAGACTCAGCAGAACCTCCAGATCAGAACCTCCAGGAACACAACCGGATCATACAGAACCTCCACTCTCATGTGGAGAGCCACCAGTGTGGTTCAGCTGCTAGTCTGGGGGTTCTGGTCCAGGTTCTGATTCTGATTAATCTGTAACCAATCAGCGATTCAGTTCTAATAAAGAGGAGCAATGATGAGAAAAGTGATTATTGATTTGCTGCTGATCATAAACACTATTTACTGCCGATGATCTGACACACCCACCAGCCTGAGCAGCTGCTAGCCTCAGCTAGCTAAACCTAGCTGAGATTTGTAGTCCTTTTCTGCTTCTCTTCTTTCTTGTCGCTTTCAGTCTCATTGCTACATTATCGCTATTACAATTAATATTATTATTATTGTTATTTTTATTAGTAGTAGTAGTAATGCTTATCTTACTTCTTCCATCTACCAGCTAACCGTTAACTGCTAGCCGCTGTCATTGAAAATGCATTGACTGTTAGCCTATAGCTAATGGCTTGGCTAAGTCCTGCTCCTGGTCTGGTTTTCACTGGTTTATATTGCTCTTTGGGAATGGTTTGGGTCGAGCCGGAACCAGAACTCATTCCCGACACAAGACCCAAGCCACATTACGTCATAACATCCAGGTTAGCTCCTACCTGTTCCCAAAATGACGATGTCAAATTCAGACGGCAGGTCCTCGGTAGCCATGTTGGCAGAGAAAACGCGGTCATGTGACCAGGAGGAAACGTGTTCATTGTTTATTTTTGGAGTATTATTTCTTTCATGTGTTCTGTCATTTATGGAGTTCCAGGTATAATACAGGGAGAAAATGGCACCAGGACAGAGTTGCTCTAAAAATGTAAAGCTATTTAAAGCTTGAACCCTATGTCGACTGTAAAAGTTAAATCATCCATCCATCTATTTTCTGTTCTCTTGTCCCTACTGGAGAGGTGCTGGACAGGTCGCCAGTTTGTTGCAGGACAGCAAAAAAAAAAAAAAAAACCCAGTGCATGCTGGTCCTGTACTAGTTCTGATAGAAAGTTGACCCGCAAAGTCGGTCCTGAATGGCCCGCATCCCGCAGGGTTTAGATCTCTCCCTGGTTTAACGCACCTAAATCCATTGGGTCATTAGAAGGCCTAAGACGTACAGTGACATGCTGAAAACATTGTTACTACCACCAGCTAGAGAACTAGAACTTCCAGGATGCCGGACCTTCAGGACCCTGTTTGGGGCACCGTTTTCTCCCTCTCCTGCCCTCTTTTCTCCAGCCAGTCATGATTTTTGTTAAATCTAATTTTAAGTTACCCCATGCGCTGCTTCCCTTTATTTATGGTTCTAGAGCCAGACCATAGCAATTCCATTTGACCTCTACAACCTTAGAAGGAGAGTCCAAGTTCTGCTGACCGGCCCAGAGTGGACCTGCCTCAGGATCTCTGGAAACCAGAACCAGAACTTTCTTCAGTCCATCCCTCAATCCCAATCTCCTGCTACAGAAGCCTGGAAGGTCCACAACATCAAACCAGTGAGACAAACTGGGATCTGATGATTTTATTGGGGAATCACAACAACTGATCAATAACAACAGATACAATAACCAGGATAAATCTTGTTTCCATGACAATAGACTTTGTGTTTACGGTTCCTAGCAACAGGTCAGAGAGCAGAACCTCAGCAGCTCTTCAGTACTTCGGTCTCTTGACGTCGACACTGGAAAAACAACCGGATCACATTTTATAGGCAAACACCAAACAGGAAGTGGAAAATAGGAAGGCGAAAACAGGAAGTGGAAAACGGAAAGGAGAAAACAAAAAGTAGAAAACAGGGAGTAATAAACAGAAAGAGTCAACTGGAAATTGAAAATGGGAACGCATCAGCAGGTATCAGTAAACAGGAAGCAATGAACTGGAAGTAGTTACCCATCAGCCTCCATCTTCTTCCTTTTCTCGATGATCTGCATCAGAACAGAGAGTTTAGCCTCCAGAGCAGAGGGGAGGAGCTTCATCCAGATGATAGCCTTCATCAGACTCACCGCGCTGATCTTCTTCCACTGACGGTCCAGCTCCGCCTTCTCATTGGTCTCCTTGAAGCGCCGCGTCTTCCTGCCTTCAGACATTTTGATGCCGTACTGGAAGGCGGCCCTGCGGGGACAAGACATCGGCGTCAGCAGCAGCCTGGCGCCTGACAGTCAGTGCTGAGGGAACAGCCGGCCTACTTGGGTAGCGCCTCCTTGTTGTTCATGTAATCAGAGTACTCCTCCTGGGTGTCGAAATCCCAGCGGCCCAATGGACCCTTCTTGTTGCCCTGGAACAGAACCACAGGCCATCACCTCTGACCCCATGTTGCCAGCAGTAAGGCATGCTGGGAGAATCACCCACCTGGTCCATCTTGCTGTAGTCCACCTCTTCATCGCTGTCCACCGCCAGGTCGTCCATCCTGCAGAGACACACCTCATCAGAGGGGACAGCAGCTGGTCCTCAGGTCAGGACACACCTGGGCCAGAGTGTGAGTGTGAGTGCGAGTGCATGTGTGTGTCTCACGTTGCCGGGTAACATTCTGCGTAGGAGTTGGATCCTCCAAAGAAATCTCCCAGCTGCTCCTTACTGGAGTCCCTCCTCTGGGAACCAGTAAACACCAGTTAAGGATAAAAACTGGACTCATGGTACCATTCAGAACCGGAACAGAGTCAGACAGGAAGTCCTAGTAAAGAAGGATATGGTTCCTGGTTCTGCCACTGGTTGGCTGCTGATCCAAACTTCTCATTGATCATTTTGATCTGGTCTTTGATCGACCCAGGAGCTAGAGGACAGGGGTCGGACAGGGGTCAGACAGGGGTCAGACAGGGAGACAGGTTACCCATCAGCTGGTCAGTCCGGGTCAGAGTGGGAGACACCTACCCGTGTCTACATCCATCAGCGGGTGTTCGTCTGTGCGCGGTTTCTCAAAGTAGGCGTGTCTTCTGCTCTTGCTGTCTTCATCTCGTCCCCGGTGGCGCTCCTTGTCTTTGGGTTTGGACGTGGCGGACGGGATGTAGTCCCCGATGTCGTCAAAGATGCTGAAAGAGGAGTGGAGCCGTTACTCGGACAGCCGGGCGTGGGGACAGGACCGGCGGAGGACAACCCACCTGAGATCAGCTTCAGGAGCTCGCTTGTCATCCAGTTTACCTGAAACAGAGACACATTAGGAAGGGGACAAGTCCAGGGGACACAGGCTGCAAGTGAGTCCAACCTTTATCCTTCTTCTTCATCTTCTTGTGGCGTGTCCCCTGTCTCAGGTAGGACAGGATCTGGGTCAGCTTGGAGATCACGATGTCGTTGGTGGTGAGCGTCGTCTGAGCCTGGGACAGCAAAAGGACAGTGTGAAGACACAGAAGGAGACAGAGGGACAGGAGTGTTTCCAGGGGGACAAGTCTGACCTCCATGCTGGGGCAGTCGGCCTTGCTGCGGATCAGGGTGGTGGGGATGTCTGTGTCGGTGAACTCGTCGTCCAAGTCGACCACGTAGGCCATCCTGCCGGGCAGGAACAGCTCGTTCCTCTCCTGGACGCCCGACCGGAACGCCACGCGGTAGATGTTCCTGCCTGGGGGACGCCCGGGACAACGGCTTCAATATGGACATGAGGCTACGGCAACTACTAACAGTAGGCTAACAATGCCTACTGTCAGCAAGAGGCTAACTGCAGCTACTTTTAGCATGGGACTAACAGCAGCCAATGGTGACAACATTTGGGGGGAAAAAACTCTTACAACTACAGAACAATTTCTCTCTGAATGTTCCCTCAGATTCCTGCAGCATGTCGGGCCTTCCCCCCCACTCAGTTGGAGTAGAGGGCGGAGCATTGGGTTTATTGTTTTACTTTGTTTCAGGTTTCAGCCAAACAGAGCCAAGACCTGAACTGCTGCGTTATCTGAGCCTCAGGAAGTCAAAGCTACCAGGACAGAGTTAACAGATGTCTGGACCTCACCAGCAGGAGGCGCCACTGCTGCATAAAACTATTACCAAATGCCTTTACACAAGAGGAAGAACCGTTAAAGGTTTCTGTGATTGGTTGTAGGTGAAAGACAGGTTTACACCTATAACCAATCACAGCAACTTTGGCAACAGGGTCGACCACCTAGCAACGGGTCTGACCACCTAGCAACGGGTTTGACCACCTAGCAACGGGTTTGACAGCCCCTAGCAGCATTTGGACTCCTGGGTTGAACTCTGAACATGTCCTTGGTACCGGGGACTCACCCAGTCGAGTCTTGAACTCGATCTTCTCCTCCGGCTCCACGTCCTTCCTGTTCAAACACAGAGCAGAGCGGATCAGAACCGGTACTGACCCGCTCTAGCCATGCAGGACTTGCCGCTCTTACTTGGTCTCCTTCTGGACCTTCTCCATCATGTCCTCCTCCTCCTTCTCCTTGCTGGTGATCTCAGCTCTCACCTGGAAGACACACACATTTAGAGCTGACCGACCGGACCCTTCCCTGACCCTTGACTCCTTATCCTTAGCCTGACCTTCTGCAGCAGAGCGAAGTCCAGACCTTTCACCAAGTGAGTGTGCTCCATGTCACCACCCAAGAACTTGGACTCCTGGATCAGCTGCCGGCGCTTCTCTGCTGCAGACTTGTCCCTGGATCACATGAGATGCCAGGTTTATAAGGAAAGACCAGAACCAGAACCTGGATCAGGAGCAGCAGCAGTACTCACGCCTCGGCAGTGGGTCCGACGGCCCGGTAGTTGGCCGTGGTGCTGATGAGCTCGGTCTCCTCGTAGTCCTTGTTGACGCCGTCGCGGCGCTCTCGGGCTCGGTCCCGGTACTTCTCAGCCAGCTCTCGCTCCCTCTCCAGCTCCTGCTGCCGCAGCTTGGCGTAGTAGCTGCAGGGGGACAGACAGGGGACACACAGAGGACAGCTGAGGACGAATGGACCGACTCTGACCCGCCCGGAACGTGACCTCTGACCTCTTCTTCTTCCTCCTCCTGGCTGCGGGGTCCTCATCCTCGTTGTAGTCCCTCGGCATTCTGGGAAATAAACACACAGCTCCCGTCAGCAGGGGTGCAGCAGAAACGGTTGACCTTTGACCTCCCGCTGCTCTAGGAGCCAACTCACTCATGATGTCTGGACTTGGTGGGCGGAGCCGAGGCGGGCGTGGCCCGAGGCGTCATCAGCAACTTCCTGAAGTCATCGTTGGTCAGTTTGGACCTGAGGACACACACACACAAAGAGTTCAGCAGGAGCAGTGACGATGTGTGTTGCAGTGTGTGTGTGTGTGTGAGCAGCACTCACTGCGCGGCAGAGCGGTGGTCATCCACTTCGTGGCCCTCGGGGGCCAGAGGGTTGGAGTAGCTCTCAGCTGCAACACAGACAACATGTTAGACAGCAGGATGACAGAGGGGGGCGCCACACATTTACCTCTGAACAACAACAAGCTGAGGACTAAACTCGACCTCCAGTCCCAGGACAAACCTTTGACTGAGGCGTCAACTGGCTCTGCAGAGCAGAAAACAGGTGGGGTCAAAGTTCAGGATACAATGACCCCTGAAGGAGAAGTGAGTGAGGCACTGAGGTCATCAACCTCCTTTACGTTGTCTCGTTTCACAAAGGGGAGAAAAGTTTCCAGGAGTCCCCAGGAGGAACCCAGCCCGCCTCAGCAGGGCCCCGGGTTTCAGACCTAAAGCCAGGTCGATGAGGAAACATCTGGAGGTTCCACATCATGATCAGAAAACCGGCTTATCTGGTCTGCACGGAACCAGCCACTGTGCTCTGCTTTTATCTGGTCTAATTTACCCCACAGATGATGAGATAAAAAGCTGAAAAGCAGCGAAGAGGAGAAACTGAACCGCAAACCCAGCGAAAGAAGAGCCGGGCTTGAGGTTGACACTCTGAGCTAACAGAGTGCCTTTGAGTTTAATGTACACATTCTGAAACAACCAGAGCTGTTTCTGGGATTAGAGAGCTTCATTCATAATCACAACTGACATACTGCTACATTATATGGAGATTTGTTTTTAGCTACATATCAGTCTTACAGGATGCTACACTATCTAGCCGACAGTTAGCATGCTAAACAGACTCACTCTCAGGCATCTCTGCGGGTCTCTGCTTCTCCGCTGCGGGCTTCTGGTTTCCTGCTCCGGGCTGACAGGAGCTCTATCCCGGCTGTGGGACGGTATAAGTCTCAGTGTTTAACTGTTTCTCTCTAGGCTGAAGATGACTTTCTCCGCTGCTCCGTTTGTTGTGTTTGTCTAAAGCTGTGTGGAGGTGCACTGGCGTCACTTCCTGCCGTGTCATTCAGACAGCGACCCCAGCAGGATGCTTAAAGCTGCACACCAATGGGCACAGACACTGGAAATATGAAAATGATGAAAGAAAATAAAATAATGAAAGAAAATAAAAAGCTAAGATTTGACACTGATTAAGTAGAAATTAAATTTATTTTAAATATATGAGTTTAGGGCTTTCTTCCCGTCAGACTGGGCAGTGTAACACCGCCCCCTGCAGGCTGGAGAAGTCACTGCAGCTTCTTCTACTGAAGGTTCTCCAGGACCAGCTGGAGGTTCTGCTGCTCCTGCTTCAGTTCTCTCAATTATCTAATAAACGACCTCTTACTTTCAACTAAAATGACCATAAAATAAAGCAAATAAACATAGAAAGTACATGTTTGTTTGTTGTTTTGGGGTCTTTTTATATATAATATTTATGTATTAAATGTTTTATTGTGCTGAAAGCAGAACCATATGCAGATATTTTGTTTGTGTGGACAATGTACCAAAAAAAATCTAATTTCCTTCCTTTAAAACTGAGATGCAGGTTTAATTTGATCTATCTTGTTCTACCTTATGAATTTCTGGATGAGTTTTAGTATAAAATCTGTAAAGTGTGGAGTGAAGCTGTCGGTCTCATTAACACAGATGGAGGTCTGCTGTGAATCATCCAGGGCTCTCCAGATGTTCAACATTTTTTATTTTCACTCACACATTAAAATCTGACTGAGAGAAAACACAAGACATTTTTCTTTTTTGGGTTATTTATGAATAAACTGAAGATTTGGCAAGATTTTATTTCAATATCTGAAATAATATTTGAAAGTAGATGCTGTAAACATTTTATGCTTTTTAAGTTTAAAATGTTTTATGAAATCATAACGCATGAATCTGAGATGTTCCGTTTCTGACCCGTTCATCATGAATCAATCTGGAGCACTCCTCCCAGTCCTCCCAGGAAACACGCAGCTGTAGAGTCAAGAGTCTTTATTCATATCAACACATTTACAGAGAAAATAGAGAAAGTAGAGCTGGTTCAGAGGGGGCGGGGCTTAATGTTTGGACTGGGCCAGAGTCCACAGGGCGGTGGCCACCTGCTCAGCTGTCATGTCATCCACAGAGATGCTCCTCTCCTTCCCAAAATCTGAGGACAAACACATCAGGCCAGGTTGAGCTTAATGCAGCAGAGTGGGACCTCCGCAGATCCTCGCCTACTCACCGTATCGGGCCCAGAGCCGGGCCTGGACTCCAGAACATTCCCGGATCAGGATGGGAAGGTCTGGGTTGGCCTTCTTCAGGTCCACATACTTCTGCTCCACAAAGTTCCTGAAACACCAAACACAACCATCAGGGGGTGCAGTGGAAACCAGGGGGTCCGTAACCAGGTAATAACAATGTAATAACTAGGTAATGTAAAGTAAGGTAACAGTATTTAGCACATTTTCAGCAACAAGTTCAAAGTACTTTACATGAATTAGAAGGAAATACAAACAAAATAACAAACCAAAGGAAAGAGCTAACTAAATGTTCCTGTTCTGTACGTTGTTTTTCAGAATTCTAAGTTTGTTCTAATTCCTTTTTCTGGTTTGCAAGATAATTATAAGTACTCCACAATTTATAATTTATAAGCCAGAAGGAGTTTATGTGAAAAAACGAATAGGAATTTCTCTGCATAATAATCTAAAAAGTATAACATTGGTCGAAATGGTGAGTACTCCACAATTTCGAAAAGTAACAAACTAGACAGACAAACAGGACAAGAACCAACACATCAGGGAAAGACAGAACAAGTAGCAACATTCAAGACATGGCCAGCAAAGGCAGTTAGGGAAATGTAGCTGTAACAATGAGAAGTGTGTGCAGTTTGACCATGAATTTTGTGCAGCCTGCTCTCCCATGCAAAAACTGTTTCTGATAAGGTGGTATTATGTCAGAGCAAGTCCTTGAATCCTGCCATATGATTCCATGGTTGTCACTCAGAAGAGAAGAGGAGCTGGGAAAGATCAGCTTGTTTAGAAAATCTCCAGGACATTTGAGATAGTCAGCCAGCCACAGGTATATATCTCTTATCTCCAATCATCCAGATTAGTGTGGTCGTCCCATCGGGCCAAAACCAGCAACTTCTCCAAGATGGATTCCAGGCCGCTAGTGAGTTTTAGCATCCAAAGTTTGCCTGCGAAAGAATCACGCTTCTGTCCCACAGCATGTCAGTCTGAGTGGTCACTGGTTCAGATCAGTGAACAACTTTTCAATGTGCCAATATCCGCCAACTTCAAGCCAATATCTACATAACCAGGTGAGATCTAGGTAACTGTTACCTACAGGGGCTGGTCAAAAAAATTTTGATTATCATGAAAATGTTAAATCAGTAATTCCTTTCAAAACAGGAATTACCCATAAACACGCCACAGGGACAGAGACACCTGGAACACCTGGTCCAACTGGTCCAGGTGAGCAGAGGACTGCAACCCGTCACAGGGTGCGACTCTGGTTCTGTATTGTACCCGGTTCTCTTCAGCTCAGTGACCCAATCAGCAGAACCATCAACCTACTACCAATTGGTCACTCTTCTGGGACTCACAGACTGGGACAGAACCTCCAATAAACTGGACTTCAGTAGAATCTGCTGACCCGGAGAGGACCAGGAAGGTTCTTGTTCCGTTCATTCCGTCTCTGGCCCGCAGACTGCGGTAGGTGGAGACCAAACCTGGTCAACACTGCGATTAATATTCAGAACCAGGGAGAAGGTACCGCCTGGTGGGCATCAGTTAGCATTAGCTCGCTCCGGTTAGCAGCAGTTAGCCTCGGTATGAACCGGAGAACCTCCCCGGACCCGGCCGCCCCGGCTCCCCGCTCACCTGGCCCCCTGGCTGGCTGCTGAGCTCTGGCAGAGGTGAAGGCGGATCTCTCGGAGGTTTTTAACCATATTGGAGCTTAGGCTTCTCGCTGCGGCGGCCGCCATCTTGGCTTCTTTTCGTCTGTCAAGGACGAGCTGTGGGTTGTTTCAGCCCCGGGTGAATCCTGACAGGCTCCTCATATGAGCGGGTTCTTCCCTTGGTTTGTCCTGACAGGATCAGGCTGCGCAAATAAACGCACAACGTTTCACAGGAAGTGAAATTCCAGCATAAACTTACAATCTTCCCAACTCTGTACAGCTACACCTGACTTAAAACTGAAAATATTTAAGCTATTTAAGACAGCAAAGTTGAAAAGTTGATCACAGATAAACTACTGGCCGCCAGAGGGCGCTCACTTGCTAGATCTTTATCAGACAGTAAAGAGAAGTTTATAGCTGTCAAAATTCAGGATTTGTTGTGATTAATGGCGAAAAAAGTGATTCAATAGTTACATCAGTGACTTTTATGATAGTAGGAGCATTCTGATTCTGTCTCTTTATTGTTTGAAAGTTTTGTATTTTGCAGTGTTACGGATCATATTCAGGTTATTATCCAGAAAAGTCATTTAGCAGATTAATATACCAGAATCAGAGCTGTGAGAAAATATGGCTGATATCAAATCAGTGAAAGAGTAATAAAAATAAGACCTGAAATATGTGCTGAAGATAGTTATGGTTTTATTTCTTCATCCAGAGAAAACCTGTTCTGACCTATCTGAACAACAAACCTTCGAATCTGGATCAGGACCACGCTAACAGACCGGGCTCTCTGATCGGTCAATGCCTTCATGGACCACATAACCGCCTAAGCCAGGGGTGTCAAACTCCAGTCCTCAGTCCTGACTGTGGCCTAAGCTAATCAGTTAAACGTGTTGTTTAAAAGTCGCCCACCAGGGGGCGGTGCCTGACCCATTCAGGACCGGAAAACCAAATCAGAACTGCCTCATTCTGCAGGGCCAGGCTAATTCCTGGTTCTGGTTTGGAAACAGAACCAGAACATCCTGCATGTTCCCTGGTCCTCCTGCATTAAGCCTTCTCTGCTTCCTGTCTCAGTTGGTGGCTGATTTAATGATTGGCATCAGGTAGTTCTGGAAGCAGAGACCGATTCTGGATCAGTAGTGCTTTCCAGAACCCCCAGGTTTGGCTGCCAGAGAACCTGCCCGGGAAACACTCACCATGGCAACACCAGGACTTGAGACGGGACAATAACCTGGCGATTTGGGGTAAAGTCAGCACCTGCTCCAAGGCCAGAGATCAGAGCGTGAAGCTAAGAGAGAGGACCAAACATCCCGCAGGTTAAAGGTCATAACCCTGAACCAGTCTGGCTGCTAGGAAAGACTGAAGGAGAAAAACGCCTCTCTAGAAACAAGATGGCTACCAGACTGAGACAGGACTTCAACCGCTGTCCATACCAAGTTCTGATGCAGAACCTCCAGTTCTGATTGGTTCTGGCTGATTTTGGAGGGCCCAGAAGCCCGTAAAGGGTTATAGTTGGTTCTGGGCGGTTTTGGTGGTTCCAGAGGCCAGTAAAGGGTTCTGGTTGGTCCTGATTGGTTCTGGTGGGCCCAGATGCCCATAAAGGGTTCCAGTTGGTCCTGATTGGCCCGTAAAGGGTTCTGGTGGGGCCGTAAACCTTGGCGGACACCGGGACACTCGGATGGACTGAGGCGATCCAGATGTTGATGAGTCATGATGACAGTAGCAGCTGGAAGAGACTTTGCTTTATTAAGACAGGATTAGTTGGTACAGACAGCATGAGTATAGAACCCAACAGAACCGGAGCGTTCTGCAGCCCGGTTCTGGTCGTTCACGCCTGATAGAGTAACTTTGCTTTAAGCTCAGAGAAACAAAGATGGAGGAGTTTCTGTCAGTTTCTGTTTCTCATTGACTGATATTATTAAACCCAACAGAACCGGGTCAGTCCCTCTGTCTTGCCATGGGCTGGTTCTGCCGGGCCAGGAGGTTCCGCCTTGCCCTGAGCCGGTCTTCCAGCCTCAGAAGGTTCTGCAGCTGCCTCTCCTTCAGAAGCTGCTGAATGCGCTGGTTCTGAGTCCGTACGCGAGGAACAAAGAGATTCTGCTGATCTCTGGTGATACTGTCCGCTCCAACCACCCGGTACTGGATCTCATCCACCGAGTTCTTCTCCCTGGAGGCCGGTGCCGGCACCCCTGGTGCTGTGGCGGTGTTTTCGGAGGTTCTGATTGGTGGCTCTGTCTGGTTCTGATCAACTGTAACCACGGAGACCGGGGTGGTTCTCCTGCTCAGCAGAGACATTGGAGTTGTTCCTACTGGCCATGCTGTCGTAGTTCCAGCTGTGGAGGTAACTGTGGTAACCGCAGTAATTGCAGCAGTAATTGCAGCAGCTGTGGTAGCTGGAGCAACAGGCATTTTGTAGTCGTAGGTCTGAAACTCGTAGTCGTAGTCCACATAGATAAAGTCGGTGCTGCTCTTGCTTGTAGGGGTTGGTGTGCTGGTGACATCACTGATGACATCACCAACCCATGAGGTAGACGAGGTCACCGACATCACCATTTCAGTCAACTCCCAGGAACTAAAAGACAAAGGCACAAATTTCCCATCAAAACAGGAATGAGCTCTGAAACATTGGCTTCTCTACACCATGTTGGTGCAAAACGTTTGGTAGCAGTAGCTTGGTATTAGCCGTTTGCTATTAGCCATTTGCTATAGCCGTTTGCTATTAGCCATTTGCTATAGCCGTTTGGTATTAGCTGTTTGATATAGACCGTTTTATTAGCCATTTGCTGTATTCATTTGGTATAACCACTTGCTATGAGCCGTTTGCTATTAGCCAAAGGGCTAATAGCAAACAGTTGTAGTAGCTGCTCTTTGGTATGGATTGTTTGATACAATCTTTTGAGTTTGGACCAATAAATCCTTTGAACGTCTGAAGGAAGAAAAATGTGAAGAAAACAAAACAAATAAAAGTTTGCAGCTAAATTGTTAATTCAGCTATATGCAGATATTTTATTTCATGCAACCATAAAGCAGACAGCTGATTCATAACAATCAGAACATGCTGGCTCGTTTCGACCAATTTGATCTGGTTAGATCTGGTCCGACCCGGTCTCAGCGGGTTTTACATGAGTGTACATTTTATGTCTTAAAACTGTTTTTTATTCTTTACTGACCTGTTGTTTTCTGGGGAGTCAGTGGGGATCTGGCTGCTGGAGTTGCTGAAGTTGGTGGAGTTGCTGGAGTTGGTGAAATTGCTGGAGTTGGTGAAGTTGCTGGAATTGATGAAGTTGCTGGAGTTGGTGAAGTTACTGAACCCATCAGAGTTGCTGGCGTTCCTCTCGTTGCAGGACTTGCAGCACATCTGCCTGTATCCAGGGATCGAACAGTACTGACTCAGCGCCTCCATTCGGCAGAAGACGGATCGGTCGCCACGGCAACGCTGCCCTGCAGACATAGAAGGATCAAGAAAGTTCTGGGAGATCTAAGGAGTCCAAGAAGTTCTACAGAACCTCCAGAACCCTCAAAGATTGGGCAATGCTAATGCCAGCCTGATCCAGTCGGACAGACACCAACAATAATCAATTCTGGTCAGAGAGATGACCCCAACGCTACAGAAGCAACGCTCCAAACGTTCTGGTTCAGGCTAGTTGAACGTGGCTGATGGTTATGACTTGTTTAGTTGTTGGCATAAAGAGGACAAACGAGGAGACGTCGGTCTACCGGGTCAGAACATGGACAAGAATCAGCAGGTTCTTACTGGGAGATGTCTGTGGAGCCAGGAAACTGGGGTTGGACCTGGACAGCCAGAGGATGATGGCGTTCTTCGGATCTCCTGGGAAGTAAACACATCATCAACAGTTGATTGGCTGCAGCAGAGAGACGTGCTGATTGTTCAAAGCCTACCGTTGCAGGGTGGGGCCTGACAAGGGCGCACTGCTATTGGCTGAAGATTGCTGCAGTTTCCAGGTGAGCCTTCAGGATTCAAACAAGCAACCTGACGGTCCTGAGTCCCATTTCCACAGGAGACCGAACACTGTGAACACATTCATGGTAGTGAATGCTATTCAGACTCTAAACGGACTGCCGGACTGGAACCAGTCACCCAGTGGACCGGAACCAGTGACCCGCCGGCATTCGACCTGTCTGAGGAAACAGAAAGTTAGCAGCCACATGAACTGCAGGAAGGAATGTCGAGGGTGCATGAACAACGGTTCCACAGAGAAGCATGAACCTTAGTGACGGGAAGCATGTCAAAGTCCTTAACAACATTCAAATTAAAACCAGACTTTTGGAAGAAACTGGAAGTCTGAAGGAAATTGGTCTCGAGAACAGAAAGGAAGCTTTAGGAGTTTGAGGAGAACCGGGTCAGAGACAGTCCTGTAGCTATGTCCTCACCGCGGTCCAGGGCCCGGTCCTCCAACCAGCGGGGCAGATGAACCGGTTGCAGGTCCGCTTGGTCTCTGGCCGGTCGTCGCCACAGAGCTTGCTGTTCACTGAGCGGCGCTGCTTCCCGCTACTGGACTCCTGCTGGCAGCTCACCCAGCGCCGCTGCCACCCTGTCTGCCCACAGGAAGCGCTGCAAGCCTCCCAGTCCCCAGTCACCCACCTGGTGAAAGAGCCAAATGTTAGTCTGCTGCTGACCAGACGGATTGGTCATGTTGGGTTTCTGTGATCATTTGCATGAGTTACTGTGGAGATCTGCAGCTCTCGGCATTGCACTTGCGGCTGATGGGTCTGGGCTTGTTGATGTCAGAGCAGTAGATCCTCTCCACCATTTTCCCATCAGCCTTCCTCCTGCAGCCAAATCGAGTGTACTGGGTCCCTAAAATAGACACTGACCTTTAGTCCTAGGAGGGTCACTGCAGACTTGACACCTGCAAGCCAGGACATACCTCCACCGCAGGGCTGGGAACAGTGGGACCACTTCTTCAGGGCCCACTCATAGACCACACCTTCCTCCTGCACCAAGTTAGACTCCAGAGAGGATTGGATGTGGTCCTGAATGATGTAGCTATAAGACACAGTTACCTTGGAGTCCAGGTGAGAACGGACCTGAGCAGCAGAGGAAGAAGGAAGTTGGCTCTTCTGGGCCTTTCAGAACCATTGGCGGTATTGCGCCGGTCCTTCTTTGGACTGACCATAAGTATGACACTGTACTTCAGCGGCCCGTCGCTGTGCAGCGCCTCCTGCTCACCGGTCTTGTTGTACTGCCACACCACTCCCTTCTCTATCACCACCCGGCTCTCAGGAATCTCATGTTCATCGTTGAGGAAGACATGATCCGTCTCCTCGTTCTTCACGGCTGCAACGTAAAACTCTAGATCAACTTTGTTCCTGAGTCATTGGCCGACTGAAAGGGTCTTTGGTCCACCTACCCAGGGTGTGAGGGCTCCCCTTAAACTCCTGAATCACCAGACGCCTGGCTCCTTTGGGGATTTCCAGCATCTTCAGGTAACCTACAGCATGAGGCCAATCATCATTCAGACATTCATGAACTTGTTATAACATTACAACCACAGACTCCATTAGCGCTCTCAAGGTCTACTTTGGTTCTGGAGTCCAAGCAGTCAGAACCTGATCAGACGAGGAACCTGAAGTCTCGGTTTGAAGAATTTAAAACTTTATTTCTGAATTACAAATTTCTTCAAGAATTAGAAATAACTAAGTCCTAAACAGTTAAGCTAAAAGTAGACAGAAAAAACAAAAGTAGATTAAAAAGCAAATTAGCTGCTTCTAGCTCCTGCGTGCTGCCATTAGCTGCCATTAGCTGTGGTCATCTGTGGCTAACAGCGCTACACAGGCTTGTGACACACAGTAGCTGAGTAAGTTCAATCGCCAACAATCGCTCCCAGTTACTGGTGGGGCTGAGCCTTACCAGAGGCACCAAGAACACTGGTCCAGTTAGAGACCTTCATTTCCTGTTATTACTGTTATTAGTGCATAGCAGCAACATCTGAGCCATGTCAGTCTGGTTGATTTACTCCACACCAACAGATGGAAATTCACATTTTATGTTTGTTTCTTTGTTGTTGTTTTTTTGTGTGCCATTTCAAATATTAGTTTATAATTCTCATGACAATTGGATGGAACATCTTGGACAAACAGAACATCAGACCGAAGACCCTGACCTCTGACCCGGTCCCCAGGGTTTTTCTGATGGAGAAGCTGAGAGTGTTCATAATGTTGTGCCTGATCAGTTAGTCACCTAGCTTCTTGGTGCTGCGGGTGAAGTTCCCCTTAACGATCTTGCAGGTGGAGTCGTCTCCGCCACAGACTCCGCACTGATCCTCCCGACGGTCCGAGGCAATCTGGCCATCGCATCCCACATGCTGAGGGAGGGGGGGGACATGCAACAATGCTGAGCATCGCCGCTGAGCGACAAGACCTCAAAAAATAGGAACTAATTCTACAATAAAATGATCAAATTGGTCAGTCACAGGGAAAACAACTGGCTGAAAGATAATAAAATCCTAATTATTCAGGATCGTTTTGGGTCAAGAGTTTTTATTCCCCCTTTATTCCTCAGTAAATTAGAAACAAGAGTCAGGAGAAAAACACGTCAGGCTGTGAGTCAGGCCTGGAAACTGAAGCACAATAAAGACCTCACACTCTCCTCGGACGCAGACGCTGTAGGCATCGTCGTAGGAACACAGCGTCCCATCATGCACCATTCTGTTCATGGACACCACGGCACCCGTCTCCTTGGACTGACAGTACAGACGACAGCGCTCGTCCTCTGCACACACACACGCACACAGGCTCAGAGAGATTTAAGGTGGAATATCTGAAGATGATCATAAAAATCCTGCAGACACTAAATTATTCTCAGATGATGAAGAGTTAAAGGGAGGAGAGGCTCAGAGTTTCCTTCCAACAACAGATTCCTGTCTGATGACTTTAACATGTGAGCACACACACTCACTCACACACACACACAGACATATCCATGTACTTCTATAAACTGAGGACTTTGCATTGACTTCCATTCTTTTTACTAACTGCAATTGTGCCTAACCTGGACACTACACAATACCAGTGTAGTCCTAACTAACCCTACCCAGAACTTAATTCACTGCTTAGCTTTAAAGCTATCTCAACCAGAAGAGCTGCAAAAAAAGTGAGGACCGCAAAAATGTCCCCACTTTTCCCACTGACCTCTATTTTGGGTGAAAGTGGTGAAAGTGTTTTTCTATATGTGTTATATGCAAGAATGTATGCAGCCACGCACATGTATTTATCGCCACATTAGGATAATTCAGACCTCTTTGTCCAAATAAGTTAATTGTATCATTTCAACTCATTAATTAAATTAATGAATTGCATAGATTTCAATGTGTTAAAATATTTGACGGAATTAATAGTTTTTTGTCTTTTTTTGTATACAGATGTTCTGAGTTCGAACCTTTGTATTTGCACATTTCTGGTATTAACATCATTTTTATTTTTTTAATTGTTTACAATTAAAAGAATAAAAAACTATAAACATCTTTGTTGTTGATCTCATATTCAATAATTTAGCAGCGGTTTAACACTTGAATTGGAAATGTTGCTCATTTAATTGATGTATCGTTTTAGATTTAAATGTGAGCAATTAATAACGGACCCTGAAATTAACCCCATTAACATTTTAATCCAGTCTCTTTACTCAGTCATTGGTCCTCAAAGATGCGTGAAAATGGCAGAACAAGTCCTGAAGAGTTAGCCTAAACAAGTACAAACACACTCATACACACAGGTCTGTATTTGGTATTTGTGAGAACCGTGTATTACAGAGTGCATTCCAGGGACATTAGACTGAAGTTGAACCCAGGTCTGGTTCGTCCCACAGCATTACACAACATCCCCACAATGAGAGGAGATTCCACTGAAAAATGAACCCAGAGGTCCTAAAACACATCTGGCCACAGCAGAGACTGTTTACATCAGCAGCAGCCAGGAACAGCTTTGTTCCTGTCTACTGGCATCATGTTAGCATAGAGGGGTGTCTGTTACTGACAACATGTTAGCATAGTGGAGTGTCTGTCACTGATATGACATCAGCATAACTTTTGGCATGTTGGTAGCATAGCAGTATGTCTTTTAATGGCTTCATGTGGACATGGCAGTGTCTGCTACTAGTAACATGCTAGCATAGCGCTGTGTCTGTTTCTCGCATCATGTTGGCATGACAGTGTCTTCTACTAGCATCGTGCTAATGTATATATCTAAGTGTGTGTATTTACGGTCAGGATGCTCATATGGGCGCCAATGATGCTTCATTCCTTCATGCTCCAGGAATGGATTCCAGGCTTTACACTGATCCTCCCTGAAACACAATGACACTTCAGATGTTCTGATCCTGTTAGCCTGAGGACAGAACCAGATTCTGATACGGTCAGCCAGAGGACAGAACCAGGTACGGACCTGAAGTCGGTGAGGGGGGGGCACTCCTCCTGGCTGCACAGCTGGAACTCGTAGCTGTTCCCATAGCAGGTGCGCCCTCCGTTGGCTGGACTGAGAACAGCAACAGGTAAGTTTGTCTGATTGGTGCAGCTAGCGCATGAGATCATTGCCGGTCACTCACGGGGGGTTATCACACTGTCTGGTCCGGAACCGGACTCCACCCCCGCAGGACCGGGAGCAGCTGCCGAACGGACTCCAGCGCCCCCAGTTTCCATGTTGCTTCAGGAGATTTGGGGTCAGTTTGATGCAAAAGCCTTTGAAGCAGTGCTGCAACACAGACAGTTGCCTTGGTGACTAATCTGGCTGTGTGGATAAAGTCTGGAAATATGTCCTGAAGTGGTACCCATAGGTACCTGGGAGGTACCAGATGGTTTCTCTACTGCCAGCAGAACTTGGCCTTTAAATAAATGCTGACAATAAATTTGTGAACTGACCTTGCCTGGTCCGCACTTGGTCCCATCCAGTGGCGGGCCTTTCTTGGTCTTACAGAAAAACGGGTTGTTGTAGTCGCTGCACCACAGCTGCTTGCAGGGGTCAGGGTTCGTGTACTGAAGACACAGATCACTCAGAGGTCAGGATTTGTGGCTTATATGATCTTGTTGATAAGAAATTAATCAGAAATCTCTCCAGATGTGAAATGAAAACAACCCTGAGCTCCATGAAGAAAAAACCCAGAACTGACAGAAAGACACCAGAGGACTTTAATGAGCTTCCTGACATTTCCAGTCCAGCGGCTGGCCGGGTCCAGCTGCTGATTGGGTCCAGATGCAGAGTTTATTCAGAACTGATAACAGAAAGCATTCCTGGCAGATCGGGTCCAGCAGCTCAGAGCCCGATGAACTGGACGTTTCTACTGATGACTTTGGTTCTGGTGGTTTTCTCCTCTGAATCGGATCAGGACTGGAAACTTTTCAGCCAGCATGTCTGCCAGTTCTTCGCCTCAGCCTGGTCTGACTGAGAACCAGTCTGGGAATGACGGGCCAATAAGTGGATCATTCTGCTCAGAAGTTTCAGCAAGAACCGACTCGGAGGCAGCTGTGAAGGGTCAGATTCGGTGAGAACCTTGATTTCGGCTGGACTCTGGGTCCGGTTGGACTAAGAACCTCGGATCCGGTTAGACTCTGACTTACGGCGGTACACATGCTGAATCCTGGGCCAAAGTCGAAGCGGCACTGCTGGTCCATGGTGTACTGGAAGCCTGGTAGCTGCGGCTGGGTGGGCCACTCGTGGCTGAAGGGGTCGTCACGGAGACAGTCATAGGTGCTGTGAGCAGAGAGAGCGGCTGTCAATGGAAACCCTCCTGGCGCTGCAGGCACTGTCAGGAGTGCTACTCACTGCAGGTAGCGGTGCAGCTCCCTCCAGCTGCAGCTGGACCAGTGATAGCGGTAGAAGGTGGCCTGGACCCGGGGAGACATGATGCTGCCCAGAGGGACGTCGTCCATGCAGTCATTCATCTCCCCATCGTGCTCCATGCCCAGCCTGCACACATACACACGCACATACACAGACACACACATCTTAGCTTAGTTATTTATCATTGAACAGGTAGTATCACCATTCTTGTGTGACTTACACATGGCCCGTCTCATGCGCAGCAACAAAAGCCGAGGAGAATCCGTCTTCTAGAACCAGGACACAGCTCCGGTGCAGCTGGCACATCCCGGTGACCGGAGCGTAACCTGCAGCACAGGAAGGGGATTATTATTATTATTAGGAGTAGTAGTAGCAATAGTAGTAGTACTATGGGTAGCTGTAGTACAATAGGTAGCTGTAGTACAGCAGCAGTACCAGAGGTAGTAAAGTAGCGGTACCCTGCATGCCAGTGGGACCAAACTCCTGGCGGGTCAGGTAGATGGTGTGGTCATGCTGCGCCTCCTGATTCCGCTCCACCTGCTGCAGGTACGACCATCCGCAGACGTTCTCCAGGCTCTTCTGAGGATTCCCCACCGCAATCAGCTCCTGGGACTGAGATCCCAAACAAGTCCAGCTTTTACCGGTTTCTACTTTAAACAGGTGCTATTCTGCCTGAATAGTTCATTGAGATCAGAGGTCAGTGGCTTAATGAGCAATGGGCTGGATCGGAACCTCTACAACAGGAACAAGACTAAGCTACAGCGGATCAAGTTCCTGTTATCAGGACTGACTTCTTGTTAGCTGTGGCCTGAGCAAAGTGACTTCCTGTTAGCAGAGTGACTTCCTGTGATACGTTGCAGCCCATACCTTGGTGCCAGTCAGCATGATGATCCTTGATACCACCACATTGATATTGGCCCCCAAAGAGGAATCTTGGTAGATCTCATTGACCTGGAGGAGACGAGCAGAATCTGCATGAGGAACTTCTGAATGAGACCAAGAGCAGGAAACGTCAGCAGGTCCGGACAGAACAGGAGAACATCAGACAGAAGGAACCAGAACCCAGAGCAGTCCTTCTGGGTTCTGGTTCATTCATGTAGCGCTGTTCTGCAGCGCCTACATGGTTGCATGCAAAACCCGCGACTGCTTCCACCTACAATGTTCATGAGGGTGAGGAGATACTTCAGGATGTTTTCGCGGCCGTGGAAGAGAAGCAGGGAGTAATCCACGGCCAACAGCACCTGGAGGAAGCAGAGGCAGGTCAGCACCAATCAGAGAGCAGGAAACTAAACGCCTCACACACAGAAAAGACCGAAAACGTCAATCACAAAATTAATCAACGTAGAAACGCAGAAAAAACAAGGAAACATCAAGTCATGAAAAAAATAAGATGAGATGGAAAAGATAGCCTTAGACCTTTGAAGGTTAGCACCAGTGAGCGGTTTTGGTTCTGACCAACCGTTTCTCAGGTGGTTTGTTCTGATCAATAGAACCAAACTCAGCTTTGAGGTCAAGAAGAACCTGGACAGACCGTTCCGATCACCGGACAGAGGAGGGCCTATGAAATCGTCCAGTCTGGCTTCGCTAGCCGCGGTTCAAGTCTTTGCTGGCTGCTGGACTTCAGGTGTGACACCAGGAAAGATGAAATAATCTGGTGTTTTTTCTGGCGCTCAGGTGACTCATCCTAATCTCTGATTGGCTGAGAAGCAGATGGACTCCTGGGATTTCATCTGCTCCACTGATCAAAGGCGTCAAAACTTTGTTCTGACATAAATATGGAGTTCAGAAAGCAAAGGTCAGAAAGGTCACGTACCTCAATATGAAACATTTCAGCCATGGTGTTGCGGCGCCGGCGACCTGACCCATTTGGACCGAGGGTTGGGTTCGGGTTCAGCAGTCCTAGCAGCGGCCCTGCAAGCACAATTCATCCGGTCTGAAGGTCAGGAGGTCAGCTCAGCTGATTGAGTGGATCCAAATAACTGATGGTCTTTCCAGGACGGACCAGAACCACAGAGACTTCCATGAACCTCATCAGTATCCCAGTGGCGGGCCCAGTTCCCACATGGAACCCATCAGTCCTGTAACGAGTCCCAACCCGGCCAACCGAACAGCAGCGGATCTAAGGTCAGAGTTCAGCTCATTGCCACATGATTTATCTATGACGTACACTGGAAATAAAAACCAGATGAAGCCAAGAAGCCAAAGGCTGACCTCCGACCTCACACACTGAAGCCAGCAAACCCTGATGTCCATAAACGTTTGCTATGGAAACAAGGCAGAGAAAATCTCTCTTTATCTCATAAACCGTCAGTTATGAGATTGCACCGGCACTGAGCAGTACAGACCACTGGGAACCACTACAGTCCACTCTGGCAGGAAACTCATTGGGAAGGGTTTCACAGCATTTTCTGTTTCAATGCTTTGCTTGCAGGATGTCTCAGAGTGTATCTGTGTGTCTCAGAGTGTATCTGTGTGTCTCAGAGTGTATCTGTGTGTCTCAGAGTGTATCTGTGTGTCTCAGAGTGTATCTGTGTGTCTGAGTGTCTTTGAGCCCAAAGCCAACTTTCCTGGACCCTTTCCACTGTTTTATTTTCCTTCTTTCAGCTGGAATGAAGGAGGTGGAGGAGCTGCGGCTCGGCTCGGTTTGATAGCATGCTAACATGCAGCGCAGAGTTCAACAATCGCAACTCAAGTTCTCAAGTGGCTCCGGGTCAGTGTGATTGGTTCTGTCTGAAAACTGAGCACCGATTGGTCCATACTTCCATTGTTTCAGACCTGATCCCTGATTGGCTCGTTGGGTGAAGCGATGACATTGTCAGCCCCTAGTAAGTCAAAACACCGGTGACCTCCTGGTGCTTGCTGTTATCTGAACCAGACCTGGCAGAACAGAACCAGTGCTTGACTCACCTCGCAGGAAGTCCTCTGAGGTCTGGTTAGCAGCTGATGTTTTCCTGATGATGGCTGAAGAGCGATAAACAACGTGCCTTTGCTCGCCTTCGCCCTCCTCCTCATCATCTTTCAGCGGTTCAATGAAGAATTCGTCTCCTCCAGTCCGGATCATTCCTGCCTGGAGATACAAGAACCTGCTGTAACCCGGTTCTGGATCAGCTTACCTGTCTGGGCTGCAACCAGCATTAAACTAGAACTGACTGGATCGGCCCAGTGGATGAAGCTGGTACAGTTTACCAGCTTCATCCACACAAAGGTGCTGGAGTCTGACTCGTGAGGAGATAAAACATCGTCATGACGAAGACCAAAATGATCAAAGCCACTCTGGAGCTGAGAGTCCTGTTCAAAACACATCTCAGATCTAGAGAGTCCTCAGCAGATCACCAAGAAATGGCTCTTCAACTTGTGTGAAACTCTTGACTCCTACCAGAACCTAAACACCAACCAGAACCTTAACCAGGACCAGATCTCTCGGAGTCTCCAGATTGTCTCTACCAGTCTCCTTTGTTGCACCAACCCTCTTCTCATCCTCCATCACCTCCTGATCCTTGCCTCTAATCTTTGTCCCTGTCAGCGCTTCTCAACATCCTGTCCAATATGGCCGCTGTTCCCCCAAAGCATTTCAGCCTCATCTTTCAGGCATCTGGTCCTGAACGTTTCGACCAGTTCGGCTCTGGAAACCACCTACCAGTCCGTCGCAGTTGCTGATGGCCACAGACGTGTCATCCAGGTCTGACACTGTTCCTGTGTAGAAACAGTCATCTTCTCTGATTGGCTCAGAGCGCAGGTGTCCTGACTCCTCCCACTCCAAGGTGGCAGTGGGAGCGATAAGGCGGGAGTTTGGACGCAGCCGCAGGTGGAGGTCCTGACCAAACACCGACACGTTGTAGAAGAGCTCTGCCTCTTCCTTGGGACTCCTCCCCCTCCATGAATGGCTGAACGATGATCTCCAAGTGGGCGGGGCCTGTTGTGCCTGGGAGTTGTTGGGCGTGTCTTTATTTGAGGGGGCGTGTCTCTTGCTTCGGTGTGGATGGTGGGTGGAGACTGATGCTGAAAGGAGCCGTCCCTCTGAGTCGGTTCTGATTGGACGAATTATGCTGAACTCTGACAGAACCTGATGGAGAGAACCTGGGAGACAGGAAGAAGATATTTAAGATCGAGTCATCAGATCAGGTCAGATCAGATCAGATCAAATCAACGTCAGCAGATCAGAACAATTATTAACCCGGTTAATGTGAAATGGACCCGACTGCATCTTCAGCAGAACCTTCATTAAAAACCTAGAAGTCAGTCATCACTTGCAGCGGACGAGTTCATCATGTGTGACAGGTACTGGAGCTAAAGTAAGAGGAGCTACTGTCTCCACCAACCAGTACCAATCAGTACCAGGACTTGGGTCAGACTCAAGCGGACCGGTCTGTCTCTGTCCATCTCGTAGCGTCAACAGCAGATCCATCCAGAACCAGAGCGTTGGTTCTGATGTTCTGGTGTCAGGAGAACTCCTCTAGAGCTTTAGCTTGGAAGTTGCTGGTTCTGCTTCTTGGGTTCTTCCTGTCCATTGGTACCGCCTGGTCCGACTGGTGTCCACTGATGGCTCCAAGACTTTAGCTGAAGGAAGATGCTTCACTCTGAGGCATATTTCCTAGACCAGAAATCATCTGACACAGCTCCACCAACCAGAGTGGAGCGAGCGCAGGCAACTGCTTCAGGTGCAACAACATCCAGTCAGATGGTTCTGATTAAACTCCACCCAGAACCACCCAGTCTCCTCTTTCCTCTGAGGCAATGTTGATCTTTAATTTTTCTTCTTTTGAGTTTACTGTGAATTTAAATCTTTCTTCTCCTGTTTGTCTTTGTCCAGTCGGGTTTCTGTCGCCAGGTTGTTTTGACGTTCTGGTTTGGATCCATTCTGCCTCTTTCTGGTGTTTTCCAGAGGGTTGGACCTTGGTTCTGTTGGAGAAGTGGTTCTGGTTCTGGAGGAACACCAGGATCCCTCTGACTCCTGCAGGTCCCTGCTCTAAGTGCGCTCAGTAGACGTTTTCCCTCCCTGGAACCCCAGACGGATGGATGCATGTGTTCACAGTAGCTGATATGATTTATACACACACGTACACGCATACACACACACCCTCTCTCTCTTTCTCTCTCACACACACACACACACACACAGGAGGATGTGATGAAACCTGAGCTGCTTCACATTCTCTGAGCGGCTGAAACATAAACTCTGAGCCTTATGAAGGGAGCATGCAGGGGTCAGAGGTCGTGTCCACCACAGAAGAAAAAGAGAGGAACCTGAACTCACCTGAGAGGCAGCAGCTGACGTGCAGCAGGAAGACGAGGACCAGCAGTCCAGAACCGGGCCGGTCCATGCTGGAGATCCAGACTGACTGAGTGCCGGAGCTCCGGCTCCTTCACTCTGTCATTATCTCCTCCCTCCACTGCCGCGTGTGTGTGTGTGTGTGTGTGTGTGTGTGAAATAATTTGATGTTGTGACTGTGGACCAGCCAGAATTGCTGCAGCTGCTCGGTATGACTGCGCCCCCTGCTGGACAGCCGCTGCAGTCACACTAGAAAGCTACACTGGGCTAAAATAGCATCTGAATGCTACCATGTAGCAGCTAATGCTAATGTTAGCATCCACAGTCCACGAATAATTAAACTCTGGAAAGATGAAGGGATAGAAAACTCTTTGCTACAAAAACCTTAAAAAGCATAAATCTCTCTGAAGTTGTTATTCAATAATTTGAAGAGCCTGAATTGAAAATGTTGCTTAATTTGTTTTTATATTTTATATTAAGTTTTTGGTTGAAATGCGGTTAAGTAATTTCCGTTGGACTCGACCAGAACCTGACGTCATCAGAACCAGAGACATCAATCAGAGAAAGTCCTTATACTAACGTCACAGCGTCGTGGCGTTGCCATGGAGACGACGGAGGGCCATTTCCATGGCAACGTTCTATAATGGTACAGAAGAAAAAGTGAGAACGGTCCAGGCCGGCAGGCTTGGGGGATTTGAGCCATTTCCCGCCCAGAGTTCAGCTGGTCGTTTTTGCTTGTTTATAGACATCTTCCAGCACAAAACATGGAGCATCGAAAGCCTCCAAGGCATCAGATGGGTCTCCGTATTCAAAGGCATCAGTCAGGGAAAGGCCACAAAATCTTTTCCAAGGATCCACATTGAACAGTGGAGAATAAATATGGCACAACAGCGACATTATCAAGAACAGGATGTCTGAACAGGAGCACTGGAGGAGCTGCAGGAGACTGTGCACTGCATAAGACGATCGTCTTCTTCACGTGTCTGGGCTTCAGGCCAGCCAGAGGGAAGCCTGAGCTGACAGGAAAACATCCAAGCCGGCTTCATCAGTAAAAGCATGTTATGTTACAGTGAAGAAAAAATATCCACAGTGGAGCATGGTGGTGGCAGCATCATGATCTGGGACCGTTAGTCAGAATGAAAGGAATCCTGAACGGCTGCAGATACCAGTCAGTATTGGAGCAAAACCTTCAGCCTTCAGAGGAACTTCATGTTTTAACTACCCAAAACACACAGAAAGCAATCAGAACATTTCCACAAAAACCAGACTCAAGAGTTAACCACAAGCTTTTATTGTGAAATTCCAGCAGCTGTTTACAGACGGCGACCACGGCGACCACCCTTCCTCCTGGTAGAGTCTGATGGGATCGGAGTAACGTCCTCTGCACAAGAAGAACAACAACAAAGCGGTCAGTTAAAGGGACAGTGCACCAGAACCGTGCTGGAGGTTCTGTTGAGACACTCTGAACCGAACTTCAGAATGAAACGCCATGACAGCAGAACCAGGCTGTAGTCCTTGGTGACCAGTGATGGTAACCATGGCAAAACACTGAGCCACAGACAGGTTCTGCTTCAGGCCCAATGAGAGGTGGGATTTCTGAACCACCTTCAGTTAACATTTAAGCAGTTATGATCATCTAATCAGTTATTGATCTCCATATAGTCACTGAACAAACACCATAAAAAACAGCTTAAACATCACATCATTAAATCATGATGATGAATTTATCCCAGGTTAATGCCCCTCCCAACAACAGGTGGGGGAGGGGCTCTGCAGCAGACTGGTTTCTGCCTGCAGAGCAGAAAAACATCCAGGAATCGCAGAGTTATGACAAGTCTGAGTTGTTTACGTGATTTTAATTCGTTTCCCTGATCTCTAGCCCAGAAACATTTATTCTACCTTCAGGAGAACGAAGCAGATATTTTCCAACTCCTGGCTTAAAACTCTATCTGAAGGGTTTCAAGTGACCAAGTGACTTTTACTCATTTATTTTATAGTTTCCTCTGAAAGTTAGTCAGATGTTCATGACTAACACCAAATGGGAAATATTGGTATAAAGGGGAACCAAAATAAAGCTATATTGTTTACAACAGCGGCCACTGATCTGAAATGAGAACTTTTTATTTTATTATGCTAAAGTTTTAAGTTTAGACAGAAACTTCTCCAAGTGTCCAGAGGGGGTAGTAGAGAGTCCCAATGGGATTCACAATAACACTAATATAACATACTGACTTCATGGTTACAGTTAAACATGGTTACCATGGAAACAAATGACTCTGCAAATTCAGCTAGATTTCACAAACTTCGCATAATAACCACTACGTGAATAAGGACAACGACCAAATCAGAGCTCAGCTTCTGCCTGAAGAGACTAGACCAGAACCGGGTCCCACCAGGACTTTATATTCTGGTGGGAATCTCTCCATCTACTGTGTGGGTTGTAGAGGCCTCTGCTTTCGGGTTAGAGGTCAGGGCTAAGGTGGTTAGACTGTTGAAATGAATGCAAGTCAATGGAAAACATGGCTGTGTGTGAGTAAGTAGTACCGATGCGTCCGATCTTCATGCCGGACCGGGCCAGAGCTCTGAGTGCAGACTGGGCTCCTGGTCCAGGAGTCTTTGTCCTGCAACAGAGACACAGCTCAGCGTGCTGACCTTTAACCTCCGGGTACTGAACTCTGATCTCCAGTTGAGCCTACCTGTTGCCTCCGGTGGCCCTCAGCTTGATGTGCAGCGCCGTGATGCCCAGCTCCTTGCAGCGCTGCGCCACGTCCTGAGCCGCCAACATGGCGGCGTACGGTGACGACTCGTCTCTGTCCGCCTTCACCTTCATGCCGCCCGTCACGCGGCAGATTGTCTCCCTGGAAACAAGCGTCAGTCAGAACCAGACCCGGGAGTCAGAGGTCAGGACGGGGGGTGCACTTACTTCCCGGAGAGGTCGGTGACGTGGACGAAGGTGTCGTTGAAGGAGGCGAAGATGTGGCAGACGCCAAACACGTTCTCTCCCTCGGCCACCTGCGGGCCCAGGCTGATCACCTGCTCCTCCTTCTTCTCCTTGCCTTTACGGGGAGCCATGTCTGCTGGAGGAACCACAGCATCAGAACCAGAACATCACAGCCTCACTGTCTGATCAGAACATCATAGAGACACTGGATCCTCTCAGAACCAGTCCCTTACTGGGTGTGTTGAGAACCAAGCAGAGCAGTAGGTTCAGAGTCAGACCAGCAGCTCTCCGACAATGGAGGCTCGACCTGCAGGTTGATGCTCCGGGATGCTAACCAGAACTGGTTAGCATCCCGCAGCAGCTTTACCCAGTTAAAGGTGCTGCCCCAGTCCTTTTGACGAACTGGCACCAGAATGTTCTCCTTAAGTTCAGATGTTCTATTACATGTTGTAATAAAGTCTACATTTACATCGAGTCACAACCCACAGCCAGAATGTTAGCATGTTAGCTTTCCCTCAAAACACCGCTGAAATAAACCTAATATATATCACCTGGTGAAGAATTTCAACGCTATGAACAGCGCACCTCGTCGTTCCGAAGCCTAAGTAGTAACTTTCACAATAAGCCAGCTCTATTTTCTTTTTGCTGGACGCACCGTGAGAAACATGGCGGCACGGCACAGCGGAAAAACGGAACATAAATGTAGCTCTGACATTTCACAGAGACATAATTCAGACCCCAACAGAACCTTAATGCATCAATCTGTCAGAAAACACACCTGGGTGGGTAGGATGGCCACCTGGAAGGAAGATTAAAGCGGATTTATTCCTCAGCAGCACTCACCTTACAGCGTCTCTTCACTGAGCACAATCAGAAAGGAAGGAAGCTCGTCCACCGGAAGTAGAAATAATGAGACTCTGAATCTGCTGCTGCTGCCCCCTGCTGGACACTTCTCCCCTCGCTGTTTATCAAATTGAATTCTTCAATTCTTCAATCTCTTTCACCTGATCACACTCAGCTTTCTTTATATCTTCATGATTTTGTTTTATTGCTAATTATATGGTGCTTTTATTTTAATTTGATCATCTTTTTAATTGATCTTGCTATACATTACGTAAATATAGTTCATTTATTTGTTCATTTTTAAATATTGTTTCATATGAAAAAAAGACTAATAATTTCTTTGTTTTTAACTTATATTTATCTTGAAGAAACTACGGTTTATATTTTTTTATATTCTTTATGTTTATCATTTTTAATAAATTAAAAATATTCATGTGCATGCATGACTACATTACATTTTAAAGTTTTATTAATTTAGCTTTTTTTTTCTCCTGTTTTAGTGAGCGATCAGAAAAATAACTGTATTATTAGAATCAATCTAAAATTCTGCAGTTTTTCTAACTCTGACAGATTAAACCGTTCTGACCCGGTACCTGACCCGGTACCTGACCCGGTACCTGACCCCGGTACCACTGCAGAAGCTCAGAGCATCTAGAAACCAGATATTAGAGCAGCGTGTGAATACTGCGAGAAGAAATGGACCAATCAGAGCAGAGAGTTTGACCATCTCCTTTATTTACAGAATCATATTGAACACGATGCAGAAGAAGAAAATACTCCAAAAACTACAAAAGAAACTATTTAAAAACACACTCTCTCCCTCAGACACACACAGACTCCCACAGGTAAACACTGAGCATGCAGCATTAGTCCAGATAATACAGTACAGAACAATATCCATCATAGTAGAAAAAGCTGAGAGGATTATTGGGGATTATTGATCACTGATTAGTTCTGCAGGGCGACAGGAAGCAGGAAGAGTGGCTCTCTGGGCTGGCCCTTAAACCAGCAGGGATACATTCAGCCGGCTCATTTATTAACTTATTAACGTCCGGAGATTCTCCCTGCTTCCTGTCTGCAGAGCTGCGGCGGAGAGGTGGGATCCCACATCATAACACCGCCGCGCTGCTGAGTCGGGAAGCGGATCCTGAAGCGGATCCAGCAGCGGAACGATTCTTTTCGGGAGAGGAATCGAAAGTTTCTAAAAAATGACATCTCAGATATTTTTGCATCGTTCACCACTAATAAATACTTTCAAGTGTCGTAAGAGTTCAGAGTGAAGGTGCAGCTGTAAAAACCACTGAGACTGTAGGAAACAGCCGTTCTCTCTGGAGCGCCACCGGGAGTCCAGGTGCGGCATTGCACTGCAGGGTGGCTGCAGCTGACGTTCTGGAGGCAATTTATTATCAATCAGCTGCAGCAAACACAGGCTCTCAAGGCCAGGGCTCGTCCACAGGCTAGCCAATCAGCAGAGAGGGGGCATCTTAAAGGGACAGGAGCGTAAACAGAGATTTTCTGCAGTGGTGTGCAACGCTAGCTAAAGAGTTAGCTGCGCTGATGCTAACACACTACAACAACACAGTATTTAACAAATGCTAACACTAAAGCCATTCAGATTATTGACAACCCATCAGCACCGCTTTAATGTTGACATTATGATTTAACATGTTCATAACAAAATGTTGTTTACATGCTATTCATGTTAAACTTTATTTAACATGAATGTTCATAAAACAGCAGGGAAAATTAGCACTTTAGAATTTATTCAGAAAAATTAAGTGAGGACAAGCTAAGTTAGCAACAACGCTGAAGCTAAAAAGTAGCTCTGCTGTTAGCGCATTAGCATTATTGTGCCCACCACTGGTATAAAAGCATAAATTCAGAGCAGGAGGAATGCAACGGGTCACCAAAACAGAACCTGACAGGCCCGCCATAAGGTGCAGTGGCTTTCTGACTCAACTTCCTGTTGGATCAGTGGGTGTGGCCTAAACCTTAGCTAGAAGGCTCCGTCCCTGATGCCCCACCCCCCCTGGGTCCTCAGCCTGGACTCCGGATGACCCAGAGATCAGTGTGAAGCGAACCAAAGGGCAGCAGCAGGGAAAACATTCAGCAGCTGCTAAAACACGGAAAAATCCAAACCAGGAAGCTGGAAGCTTAAAAAGCTTCAAATATACAAACGCCACACAAGAAGGTATAATATCATCATCGTCATCGTCATGGTAAGAATCTGATTGTACAAAGTTCTACATTCTCCCGACGGTAAAAAGCTCCTGAAAGCTTCAGAGACAAATACAACGGGTCCGAAAAGGCAGAATATCAAAGTGGCACCGGCAGCGTTTCGTTAGCTCGAGGCTAACGGACACCATTGATCCCAATGAGGAATGCTAAACCCTAGCGACGGAAAGGTCCGAGAGCCGGGAACGGCCGGAACGCGGCGGCGCCTGAAGCCCAAACACTAAACACAAAGTCCAGCATGCAGAGAGTCACACAGTCTGTACAGAACCGGCACCAAGGAGGAAGAAACACGAGCTGTCCATGCAGGGTCCATCAGAACCAACCTCCAGAGGGAGCTGCTGAGTTCTGCTTCAGTCCAGGCGACCCAAGTTCCTAAAAACCCAATAGAGACGATGCAGAACAAACCCTCAGAACCTGCTGGTTCTGCTCACAGAGGTCCAGACGAGTCCAAGAAGGATACCAACCAGAACCAGAACCAGGATATGGACTGTGCAGGATGAGCACAACTGGATCTGCAGCCAGCCTGGTGTTGTTTAATGATCATGGAAGTTTAACTGGTTCTCATCCATTTCAGCACAATATCTGTGATCCGTACCGTTTGGAAGGTTTTATTTAAATATATAGAATCAGAACCTGCAGTCCAGTTCAAGTACTGATTCATTTACTCACATGTACACCTGGTACCAACCATGGTACTGATACCGGTACCAACCATAGTCGTTCCAGGTTTATGCGAATGGTGTCGTGGTTCTGATTGGCGCTGTTTGGTGTCGGTGGACCTGATTGGTCGTCTGATTTCGCATCTGTTCTGAAACGACCTACTGGTTCTACTAAAGCAGCACCTAGAATCTCCCAGCAGAACAACGAGTCTTACAGACATCAAGTCCACAGACCTGAGGTCACTTCCTCTTCCTGTTTCTAGATGGAAAACATTTCAACCAGAACGATAAACTTCCTCCAGCAGAAGGAGCCGTGGAGGAGGAGCAGGCAGCAGACAGCTCGCTAAGCTAGCTCGTTAAACTAGCTCGTTAGGCCCTCCTAGTTGTGGTGGGTGGTGTAAGTGGAAGATCGAAAGTGGAGGAAGTTTCTGGCACTCTCTGACCACCAGAGGGTGCAGTATGCATGTCAGGTAGAGATGTGTATGTGTGTGTGTGTGTGTGTGTGTGTAAATGAGATGTTATAATAAACTGTGTAATCAGCAGATAATCAATATTACAACTTATTTATATTTTAATTCTAAAGATAACAATAAACTAAATATTATTTATTACTGCAGATATCGAAAGTGACCAGCAGGGGGAAACCTTGTATCTCAGACTACTTCAGGCTCATTGGGATGAATGAATGTGATTGGTTCTGATGGTTTTCAGATTCTGATTAGTTGATAATAAATATCTGACATGATGATGAAAGCGCAGAGCTTTCTGCACATGCTCAGTAGCATCAAAGAGATCAGAGCTAATTGATCACAATGAGAGCTTCTGACCACAAGGGGGTGCTGTGTGCATAAAGCTGGAGATACAAAGTTTCCTACCCACTGCACAGAGCGAACTGACTGGTCGGTTACAAAGCTGTGTGATTGGTTGGATGACTGATTGGTTAATTGGTGATGGGATTCACTGCCGGATGACCGAAGCTTTCTGACCCGCAGTTTCCTCCTCCAACGCCTCAAAGAAAATCCTGAATGGTTGGTGTCAGACAACAGCTGGCTTGCTGTCAATCATCCCGTTGTCAAGGCGACAGCAGCCCCATTAGAGCCCCGCCCACTCTGGAGGAGGACATTAGCTGGAGGAGCAAAGGATGAGAGCTTCAGCTAAGAATGATGGAGGAAGCATCATTACAGCAAACATAATAACCATAAAACACTGGAGGAAACTAAACTGGTCAATGTTTCATTTATCGAATCCGGTCTGTCCCAGCCTTCCTGAACGCCTCTGCGGCCGGTTCTTACTTGCTGAGGGTGGAGGGCGATCCTGAGCGGTGGAAGTGGACGATCTGCCATTTCCCGTCCCGACGGTGCCACACCCTGGTCTCCTCTGATTGGGCGGTGCGCGGCGTGCCGTTGGAGTCGATGTACTGCGTGACCCGGATGTAGGCGATGCAGGCGGCCTCGTCGCCCACCAGGTGGATGTGGGGGTTCAGGATGGTGGTGTGCACCGGCTTGCTGTTTTTGGACCACACTGAAACACATTCGCACAGCGGTTACCTGTGCAGGTGAGCCGGCCTGGCCCGTCCACAAGACTGAGACAAACTCACAGTTTTCAAAATAAAAGCGGTGGAAGTCCAAGCCTTCGACCAGGTTCCCCAAAGCCTCGGGTTCAAACGCCGTCACCGCTGGGTCGCACATCTTCCTAGACACACAGAAAGAGAGGTTCTGCTGCCGGAACCAAAGAGGTTCTGCTGGGGCCTCTAGACCTCAGAGCAGAACTTGCAGGGCCGGACCAGAAGTACCAGTATAACCACCCCTGAATAAACTTTAATGAGCAAATGCAAAATATTCAACAAACTATTGAAGGTTTACAGAAGAACACAATGCCAACAACCAGAGCTAAACAGAAACATGTTAAATATCAATTATTTTGAGATTATGTTCATCTCATAATGCATGGTGAGTATCAACATGGCAGAATTTAGCACTTCAGCTTTAACCTCCACTAAATACTGTGGTAGTGTAGGGCTTTAGCATTAACTCTCCAGTAAGTACTGGAAAGCTAATGCAGAAGTTTAGCAATAGTTTCTGCAAAATAGTATCTTGGTTTGGTGTTTTAACATGAACTTCTCAGTTAGTGAGAAGTTAACATTAAGTTAAGCATCTTGAACTGTGCTGAGAAGCTAAGGAGGCTAGTGCCAGCCATGTTTAAAAACCCGCGCCGTCTTTGTGTCGCAGCGCTCCACCTTGTGTTTTAGGTCGACGGATTGAGGAATTAGAATGTATTTCCCTGCTAATGTGAGCAGCTGAAACGCCGCTCATTCTTTTGTAAGACATTCAAAGCAGAGAGCTAAATTTATGAAAATTTGTGACCCCTACCTGGTACCAAATGACCTTTCATAATAAAAGTAACAGTGAGGACAGTGAAGCGGTGACATACGTGTAGCTCTCAAAGTCTCCATTGCTGATGGCCTCGATGAGCTGCTCCGTCACTTTAATGATGTCCTGTTTCCTCACTGACACACACACACACACACACACACACACACACACACAGAGTCAGGGTAGTTGTTGGTGTTGGGTGGCAGGTCTGGTGTGCAGAGCCTCACCTCTGGTGTCTTCATCCTCGATGGTGGTGTTGGTGCTCTCAGACGACTCCTGCAGCAGAAACAGCAGTCAGTTAGTGGGGCGGGTTCTGGTACTGGTTCTGGTTCAAGCAGTAACTGGGAGCAGCGTTACCTTGACTCCGTCGGCCTTCTTGTTGCTGCCACTCTTTCCTCCTGAGCGAGGGATGACAACAAACAGAAACAGAAGCAGCATTGTGAGAAAAAATGGAACGAAAGCAGAGAAGAGGAGTGGCGCCATCGCAGGTCGGGGAGCAGAACCGGACGTGTCAGAACCGTCCTGGTTTTGCCCCCAGCTGGGGGGGCGGTCCGGCTGCCTGTGGGTCGCTCTCTGGGGGCTGAGGCCAAATTTAGGAGCAACTTAAGATAGCAGCAGAGCCCGGCACATTCCTGAGGCCCCGACCCGGCCCGGTTCTGCTGCACAGAGAACGCCTGACCTTTGATCTCCACCAGCCTGCTTTCACAGAGACAGCTGTTGAAAGGTCCAGTTCTGCTGCTTAGGCCAGAACGGGTCCGGTTCTGGTTTTATAGATCCTGATATTCTGAGCTGCAGCTGTTTGAGCAACTGGACCGTCAGGCCTGGTCCTGCACCCGGCCCGTATCAGACGGTTCTGATCGGGTTGGAAGAGAGCAGAATCAGCTTGGAGACGATCCGATGACTCTGATGGAAAAAATGCATCATGGGAGGATTTGTAGTCCGAATCTGAGACTTTCTGGTCAGATTAAGCCCATCTTGTTGAGAACCTGGTGACCCTTTAACCTTTTGACCCCATCCTACCTACTAGCTGCAAGGTGAAAGACTTCATCCTCGAAAACGAAACTTCAAACTTTGCTCAAGCAAAGTAATAGCAGGGGGCTCTGCGCTGCACAGGAGGTGGTCCCAACAGAACCAGTAAAACCAGAAGAACCAATAGAACATCTGGAGGAAGTTGTGTAGCAGCAGTTCCTTCTCAGATCCGTACTGAGCATGTGCAGATGGCTAAACATGATTTGTCCAGCTGGAGGGACTGGGGGGAATGGTGGGGGATTCCCTTCTTGCTATCTTTAGACCACAGCAGCTGCTCACACAAACACACACAGTGCTAACCCGCTAACTGTGTGTAAAGCTGGCAGCTGATTGGTAGATTTATTTAAAGCTCCAGCTACTGATATATAAGCCTGCAGTTCAAAGGTCATGACCTGCCAGCCTCACAGTCATTGAGGAGCCCTGTGGCCTCCAGCCTGATCTTTGACCTCTGGGTGGGGGGGTCCACTTACCAGAGAAGTTCCTGGTGGCCAGCATGGTGGTCAGGATGGCCCCCTGCAGGACAGAAGCAGAAACTGCACCATCAGCAGCCGGGCCCTATGACATTATTTCCTTCACTTCCCATCACTTTATTGTGAAAATCCTCACCTTCAGCTTCCTCCTGGCGTTGAATTTCTTCAAACATTCAACTGTCTCTTGGCGATGCATACAGGAAGCCACGGTGGAGCGGTGCTGGGAGGAAGAGGACATGTCGTCGTATTCATCATCATCATCATCACTATCGTTATCATCATTATCACCATCGTTATCATTATCACCATCTTCATCATCATCATCATCATCATCATCACTATCGTTATCATCATTATCATCATCAATAACATTTTCATTGTTATTATCATAATCTTCATCCTAATCAATTTCTTCATCATCTTCCACCATCATCTTCCAACACTCCCCCCACTCACAGAGATCCAGGGGTGTTTTAGCGCCTCAGAGGCGGTGATGCGTTTGGCTGGGTTGATGGTCAGCATCTTGTTGATCAGGTCTTTGGCTTCGGGCGTCACCGTGTCCCACTCCGGGGAAGGAAACTAGGAGGCAAGGAGAGCAGACTGACCAACCACAGTGCTCCGTGTCGATGACTTCACAGCGAGTCATGTGACCTACGTCGTAGGCTCCAGCTTTGATCTGCTGGTAGAGGCGGTGCTGGTCTTCATCCCAGAACGGAGGGTAGCCCACCAGAAGGATGTAGAGAATCACGCCTGAAGATCAGAAATGCCACGTTTAATGCAGCGGGTCAGCTGAGTGTGACCAACACAGAGACATGAGGAGAGACTGACCGCAGGCCCAGAGGTCCACCGCCTTCCCGTATGGGTCCTTCCTCAGGACCTCTGGAGACAGGTAGCCTGGAGTTCCTGCAAAGCCTGCAAACACACAGAGGAAGCTACACAGCTACACCAGAGGCAACATCTGCTGCACACAGTTACCATGGCTACTGGGCTGGTTGCTAAGCGCCAGCCAGCATGGCAGTGAAGATGCTCTGTTGTTTATGGAGTTAGGAAATAAGAAGACAAAACATGTTGAGGAAGACAGTAAAGTAAAAATTTAACCTGTCTTTTACATAACAGGTTTCATTTTTATTTTATAATAAAAATACAACAAAATTAAACAATAAAAATAATTCTGACAACATTTCTGAAATAAAAAAGCCAAATAACCGAATATAACATAAACTAAAATCTAAATTTGTTTAAAACCCTAAAGCTAAGACTGAATAAACAAAATGTGCATTCATAACAACAACAACACAGAGTACGTGGACTAAATGAAGCATGAAGGGATGATAAAGTTTCAGTAAAAGTAATCTGAGTACTACAGTCAGGACTGCCTCACCAAACCAGGCCTGCTGGTCGCCCTCCACCTCGATGGCGAGGCCGAAGTCGGCCAGTTTCACCGCCGCTCCTTTAGACTTGGAGGCCAGCAGCAGGTTCTCTGGCTGGAGACACAGAGCACATGCTAACAATGCTAACCCTGCGCACTGGAACACTACCAATGCTATCTCTGCCCACTGATTGTTAGCACCATTTGGTGCTAACAATGCTAACGCACTAGTTAGCATTGTTAGCACCAAATGGTTGGTGCTAACTATGCTAACTCTGCCCACTGATTTAAATGGTTGGTGCTAACAATGCTAACTCAATCTATTCTTTAACAGCAGCAGGAGCTCCGTTAGCTAGCCATGCTAACGGCTAGCCATGCTGACGGAGCTCCTGGGAGTTTCTAGAACCAGTAACCATCTTAAACCCATCAGAATATTTCTGGCTGCTGGCCAAACATCAAATCATATGATACCTTCAGGTCTCGGTGGACCACGCCCATTTGATGACAGTGAAGCACCGCCTCCAGGATCTGCTGGATGCAGTGGCTGCAGGTAAAGGTCAGAGGTCACGTAGTGCAGGCGATAAGGGGAGGCGTCATGACTCAAGACAGGTGAGGGAGAAGGTGTGCTTCTCACCTGGCATCGGCTTCACTGTAATATTCTCTGGCTACAATGTCTTCAAACAGCTCTCCACCTGTAACCCTGGAAACCCCATAATCTGGTCAATAATCTCAAGTACTAATGTCATGGTAACAGTAAGACACACATGATCTCATTAAAATAAAAATAAATAACAGAATTTAGCAAGAACTCATTTCATAAAACTGAATAAACTTAAATAAATAAAGTTATAAATGACTGATGTTTTGATTCTGAGAGTAAAAATGTTTTTATGCATCGGTTTCCATTGAGTACAAAAGAATTAACAGGATGTGACTGAAACAGAGTCAGATTAAATCAGATTATGAATAAAGAGGTGAATGTGTTAAACAAACCCAGAAACAGAACGCTTGCATTAAAACCAGCACATTTCTATAAATAATCCTGAATTTGGCTGCAGAAAGTCAAGCAGCAGAACAACAGAATGTGATGTAACAGAAGGAGGTGTTTGATTCACAGCAGAACTGAGTCAACACTCAGAAAGCGCCGATAAGCAGGGTCCTTAACGGCCGCCGGCGCTCCGACTGCTGCAGGCTTGATCTGCTCTCCTTCACTGGACTGACCCCACTTCCTCGAAACCGTCTGAATGTTTCCCGTTGATGGGGATCAGATCTGAGCTGATCAATGATTTATCCTGACGGCTGCAGGCTGAACACGGAGCCACATGGTAAATCACTGCCGGTCTTAGATTTGAGCTTTTATAGTCCATTAGAGCCAATAAGATCTGAAATGACAACTTCGGACTGATCATCGCTGGGAGCCATTAGAGCTTTTTAATCGCCAGATAAAAAGCTCTAATGGCTCCCTGATCATCACTAGGAGACATTCCTCCATCATTTCAGATCAAATGACGGTAAACTGATGATGAGTGTCAGAAGAAATCTCCAGATGGATATGAATTATTGTTGCTCTTCTCACTAGCTGCGTTTCTGTTACATTATGTTCGCAAAACTTTGTTTTCTGCTCATGTCAAAAACACCCAATTGTTTCCATCAAATAAGTGATGAGATTAAAATCACCTTGATCAGCTTGTTTATACAATAAGTCCTTAAAATAATGCCAGTGACAGGGTTTCCCTCTCTGTATTATAAGCCTGGCAGCCCGCCATGCTTTGCCAGCCGCCCCCACACGGCGGACTGCCGGTGGAGCGCCTCGCGCCCCGACCACCGGGCTTAGCTAGTTTTCTCGGTGAAACCCTGCAGTGATGCATGTAAACATACATTAATAAATCAGTTACGGTGGCGCGAGTGCTCCTCATCTATCAGCCAATCAGAGGAGACGTAAGTGTCCGATTCAGGCCGCGGAACGACAAGAACTGCCTACATGGGAGCAGCTATGCATGCGGTGCTTTGGGGAAACTGTAGTTGGTGATTTTACAGAGGAATTATGGATTCAACACGTTGGAATGAGACGTTTTCTGAAGTGTGATGCTGTGGCAGCTCTAGTGCAGCCAGATGGTCTAGTCCAAGAAGGCCAGAGCTGCAAATAGTCAGCTAGAATCAAACTAGGGAGAAGTGTCCCGATGACATCACGGCGTTGTTTCCAAAACACAAATTTGACTACTGCTGAAAAACCACACCACCCCAGTGGAAAAACCAGGGTTTTTCAGTTAGCATTAAGCAAGTCTTTTTTCGTAAATTCTATTTGTGTGTTTTATAACGACTGGAAATGCAGCTAATGATGGTTTTCACTTCGTTTCTTCTCAGCAGAATATTTAACTTCTATGGAAACATTGTGCCTTGTGCATGATTGTCTCTGCAGTTCCCAGCCTGAACACCAGATGGCACTAAGCCTTGCACACAGTCCCTTTAACCAGACAGTCGGATATGAACTCACAGGTCGAAGATGAGGTAATGATGCGCCTCCTCTGAGATGCTGTCATGCAGCCGAACTGAAAAACAGAAAACAGGTTTTCTCTGAATTTCAGCTTCAGTCGCTGCATGATTGATTGTCATCGCAGTGATAATTATTGATCACGAGTCAGAATGCAGAAAAAGCCAACGAGCCAAAAACACATTTTATGACTCAAAAACTCAAAATAACAATAAAGACTTTCATGGATTTAATGGGAATCAGTTCATGAGAACAAACCAGGAAATAAGAATCGCTCAGAGAATTTTCATTTATCGCCCGTCTGACAGAGCAGTAGGAGATCTGGAGACGGAGCAGAAAGGAGAGATGATGGATGATCTGGTGGTTGGATGATGATGCGGTGGTTGGATGCTCCAGCGGTTGGATGCTGATGAACACCAGCTGATGTTGAGTCTAAATGAGTTTCTGCAGGAAGTTGTCCTGAGATGTCGGATGAGTTTTTCTGCAGGCGTCTGTTCTCTGCTTATATTGTATAATATCTCATATTATCACAGAAGAGAAAGAAGCTGCTGCCCACACACACACACACACACACGCACACACACGCGCACGCACACATTAAACCCCACTGCTGCAGTGTGTAGGAGTGTTTGAAGAGAAACCTGATGATTTCTTGCTGAGTGCTCCACACAGGTACGTTCTGTTGGTGTGTGTAGGAGGACGGATGGTTTTAATGCCTTCACCTATGGGCGCTGTTTCCTAGCAACACAGACACACACAGTTACGTAACACCGCTCATATCCGCGGAGCATCACCTTCCCACTGATTGGCCGCGGAGCTGGGTCGCTGCCTGCTGATTGGCTCGTTGGGCCATGGGACTGATCCTTCTCCCGTTGGCTGTTCTCCTCCAGACTTCATCAGGGTTCAGTTTTACATTTCAAATGTTTCTCACAGAGAGCAGCACCATTCAAACAGGCTTTTATTTTGAAAGGCGAGTTGCTCATCTGTGAGTCAGAGAGCGGAGACTCACTGAAACAAAGACCGTCTGGTTTCAAATCCACCTGGATGGAAAATGAGGGAATGAAAAGTGATGCATTTACGCTGATGATGCTGCGATGTCCTTCTGATGGCGCCCGAGCGCCTCTAAGGTGGATAATCCACCTCAGGGCGCAGTGCAGGGGGTCATTATGTAACCACAACCTGCAAGAGCAGCAGCAGCTCGCTGCGTTCATTCATCAGGGAAACCTGGTTCGTCCAAAAAGGGACTCTGAGGACAAAACTGTCTCAGCAAACCTCACGGAACCAAAGCAACGTTACAAGGAAGATGGTGGACAATGAAAGTCCACAGCTGAAGAGCATCTGATCAGAGAAACGTGAACCTGGAGCGGGAGACAGCCGGAACCAACGAGTCAGAGAGACTGGACTGGACCAGACCAGTAAAAACCAGACCAGACCAGAATGTACCGGACTGGAACAGTCCAGTACAACTTCTGGTAGTTTAACCCCAGTTGGTTAGTAGTTTGACCCCAGTGGTTGGTAGTTTGACCCCAGAAGTGCCAGATCACCTGAACTGTAACTTAAACCTTCTCACAGGCCCGAAGGAGGTTCTGCAGAACCGGTCCCACAACTCCACGGCCGACCTGCTCTGCAGACCCACAGGCAGCAGATCTGAGACGATATTGGAGGAGGAAGGCTCCTCTGACTTCCCCATGGCGACAGCATCTCCTCCATAATTAGCCGTTAGCTACTAGATTATGGTTACCATTAGCAACACCAGGACCAGAGAGTTCGCAGTAGTATTAGCATCTTCATCATCCCTCTGATCAATCTCCATCATCATCACCACCACCATCATCGTCGTTGTCGTCGTTCTGGAAAGAGACGGAGCGAACAGGGAACCAGGAGGAACCAGGAACCTTCTGCATGTGGGTGCAGATGGACCAGATATCTGGAGGTTCTGGTCCTGGTTCTGGTTTTGGTTCAGACTGGTGGAAATCTTCATATACTCATATTTCCTCAAAGTGTAAATCTTGTTTCGATTGTTTCCAAAAGCGTGATTAATATCAGGAACGAATGATTAAAATGAGAGGTGTTTCTTTGAGATGTGACCAGAAATCAGTTTCATCATCTTCGCAGCATCAGGTCGTCATGGCAACTCACCAATGTTGGGATGCTTCAGCAGCCGACAGATCCGGGCTTCTCGGTCCAATTTCTGGTGATCTGGGGACAAACAGAGAAGATTGATCAGAGGTTGTACATGGAGAAGATGAAAGACATTCAGTTAGTCTGGGTCCAATTCTGGTAATTCTTCAACCATCCCTAGCTAGGAGTTGCTAGGGGTGATTGATCCCTCGCAACCTCCTCTAGCAGCGGGTCAACCATCGCTCCTCACTAAGAGGAGTTTCTGTCGTCTCCTCTCAGTCGCTCTCTGCAGCTGAAGGGATCGCTGAAGTTTCTGATCCGACCGGACCATCAGGAGGTCGACCCGGTTCTACTGGAACTAAAAACTTTACCATCTGTTCTCATTCCATCTACTGTGGTTCTCTTTCTCTCTGCTCTGAGTGAAAACAACTAAACCCTTTGAGCAATCTTTTCCCCTCCTCGCCTGCGGGGGCGCTGCACCAAGAACCACTGAAGGAAACGACATGCAAACCTCTGAAGACACTGAGCGGAACTTCCTTCTTCCCCAAATGGAAACTAAATTGGAGGGGTCAGACTTTAGTGGTTGGAGGATTTCTCTTTAGTCTTTGGTTAAAGGCCACAAGCCATTTCTCCTGTTAGCGCTAGGCTCACACATTAGTTTGGCTGTATTTACCCAGAATGCTCTGTGCTGTAGGCCGCTTCCTCCATTTAGAGCGGTCTCCGGTCCACTTGGCATTCACATTCAAATCAAACCAGAGATCACGTCAACCGAACCACATTTGAAATCACATTTCAGTTCAGCCTGTCCAAAGACCATAAGCAATAAAGACACGGATAAATGGCACCTGATGCTGCAGCCCTGAGAATAACATTGTGATCGGAGATTAGGGGGAAGGTCATATCTCACAAAACCATCCTGCACATAAAGCAACATGTTGACAGCATGACTGCGCATAGAGGGCGCAGAGTGGAGTGTGTATGTGTTTATAGTCATGCAGTGTGTGTGTTTGTGTTGATAGAACAGCTCATTCCCTCACCGCCAGGCAGCTAACTGCTAATAGCAGCTAACTGCTAACAGCTGATGATCAATTACCAATATGCAGCTAACTGCTAACAGCTGCTAATCAATTACAAATATGCAGCTAACCACAAACAGCTGCTAACTGCTTACAGCTGCTAACCATTTATCTATAAGCAGCTACCAAAGCTTTCCCTTCAGCGGGATTACAGAGGTACTGGTTCATGGTGGTATTGGGTCATGATGGTACCGGGTCATTCAGGGAAACCCAGACCAATTTTCTTTGTAAAGCTCATAGAATTGCCCAAATGTCTGCACAAAGTCAGAAAATTAAAACATAAAAGTGATGAAGCACAGCAGAGGGACAGACGCTGCTGGAAAAAAAGACAGACGGGAAAGGAAGAGTTCACTTCCAAGTTCCCTGAGTTCCCCGAGTTCCCCAAGTTCTCAGATTTCTCGAGGTTTCTTTCAGCTGCAGATGTTTGATTGATCAGGTGTGTTAAACAGCTGCAGGAACGTTATGTAACACCGAACAGCAGAACATACACACACATGCGCGTGCACACACACAGAAATATTCTCTGTCAACTTTGCAGCTTGTTGCTAAGCAACCGAAGGAAATCTTAAAACCAGAATAGTGAAAAAATTCCCAGAGTGAAAAATCCTTCAGCTTGACTGAGTTTCAGCCGGGGGGATGTGTGTGTGTGTGTGTGTGTGTGTGTGTGTGTGTGTGCGTGTGTGTGTGTGTGTGTGAGGGCGGTCCTCTCCTCTGGTTCTGATCAGAACCAAACAGCCGTGCTTTGACTATACATCTGCTAGAGACTAAAGTAGAGCAACTGCATAAAGGCTTATGACAGTAAAAAGCTGCAGTTTACTCAGCGTTACTGGTGTCTGTTCTTTTAAGACCAACATGCTGACTGGTTTAACTGGTCAATACATGATGTCCAGTTTACTGTTGTAAATATTTTGAAGTTTCTTTTGCAGGAATTCAGTCATTAACTTGCAGCAATCCCCATTTTGACTCTGCCTTTAACAGGAAGGAAGCTGGAGCACAACCAGCAGAACAGACAGGGAGGCAGGTCTCCTCTCCAATGGAGCCAGTTTCCTGAGGCAGAACCCTGAATGTTTTCCAGACTTTAGCTGATGGTGAAGGTCCAGTATCCTGCCGCCTTTATTAAGGCCAGAGGACTCCATAGCTCTGCATGCTGCCATTTCACCAGCGCCCCCTGCTGGGCCCTTTGACTACCAGTAGCAGGCAGGTGGAGGTCCTGCTCCAGGACACAACCATAACGAACCAGCATCCCACCGACTGAGGGACCTACACTCCCAGCCTGATTTGTCCTGATTTACCCTGATTTTCCCCGGGTGCTTTCTAGTTGAAGCCAGCGACTGCAAGCACGAATCCCTTCCTGCTGCAGACTATCTCAAGCTGGCCGGGGTTAGTCGAAGCCCTTGCTGCCGTCAGGCTGCTACCGGCTGCTGGAGGACAGTTTGATAATTATCATTTATTCAACCCCACTGCCTCCAGTTGAACTTTTCTTGGGGGTTGATGGAGGGGGGGGGAGATGTCTGACTTACTGCTACCAACAACTAAACGCTGTCCTTAGATAACCCACATGACTGAAACACCTCGTTAGGTTTCAGCCAATCACGGTTAAGCTTGTTATGTTTTAGCCAATCACATATAAGCTCGTTAGGTTTCAGCCTAACGAGGTCAACTGTTTCAGCCAATCGCAGTTCACCTCATTAGGTTTCAGCCAATCGCGTCAGTTCTCCTCCCGGTTGGGCCAGTAGCATCTCTGCAGCAGCTCAGATGGCAACATGTCCACCATTTGTTGACCTCTCACCTCTAGCAGACAGCTTCTTGGTGTTGATGATCTTGGCAGCGTATTCCTGACCCGATAGAACCTTCACACAACGCCGCACCACGGAGAACGCTCCCCTGAAACACAGTGGGAGGAATTGATCAGTCACAGGACAGACAGACAGATGGACAGGTGGACAGATGGACCGCTGGGGCCGTCCATCCTCCAGTAAAACAGCTAAAGCCAGTAAAAAACCAGAGAAAAACATCCAGGAAAGGTTCTGGAGGCGCTTCCTGTCCCGTGGTTGTTACGTATACAGAGAGACGGAGGAGGAAGCTGGTTGTTGCGCCTCCTGGTGGACAGACCCAGTACACGTGTTCAGGAAACACCAGAGCAGACATGGACCGGTCCGAAGGTTCTGGTCTGGTCTGGACTCAGAACCAACCCAGAACTCCGTCCAGCAGGAAGTGTAGGATCTCCCTTCCTGTTCCACATTTCCCCTCCAGAAAAGAGTCCTTGTGATGCAACCAGCAGGAGGCGCTGCACACGGGTATTCTGAGCTATTGAATGTTTAAGCTAAGCTAAGCTCACTAACCCATCCCAGTGGAGTGGCTGTTGCCATGGAAACAGCCCTTCCAAGTCAGGGTGGGAAGTGATTGTGGGTCCATTGGAGCCGAATGGTTCTGGTCCGTTCTTTTCAGGGTCGATGCAGTTCATTCAGCTTCCTGCTCTGGCCTTTGACTAGGCCATTCTAATGTAGGCCAAATCAATTAACACTGCCTCCAGAAGATGAAGAGAGGACCCACATCATCAACCCTCCTCCACCGTGCTTTACAGAGTTGCTGGGTCTGGTTCTGTACGTCCCGGTCCATCATCTCCTCTCGAGGCTCAATGTTTTCCCAGAAGTCTCTGCTGACCTCAGTCTGGCGGCCATCTTGTTTCTAGAGAAAAGAGGCTTTCAGGGACCTGACATTTAACCTTTGACCTGCTAACAGAGGAATGGAGCTCTGGGGTTTCTGGTCATGTCTCTGACCTCTGACCTCAGGCTGAATCTGCAGCCTGAGGGCCTGGGATGCTGGCCTCCATCTTCATCTTACTGTGTTTGAATGAATGAATGAATGAATGAATGAATGAATGAATGAATGAATGAATGAACAAACGAGAGACTCTGACATGGAGCTGATCATCAATAACTCCACCACCTCTGCTGTCGAGCTGATCCCTTCAGATCAACAATCGATAATCAGTTGGAGACGTTCCTGAGGGGAAGTGAAGCTGAAAGCGCCGAGTTTCTTCTGAGCTGCAATCTGCCGCCCACCATCACATTATGTAAGAGACCTGGCATTAAGTGTGAGGGAGACTGTGTGTGTGTGTGTGTGTGTGTGTGTGTGTGGGTGGGTGGTGAGTGGGATGGGGTCAGAAAGGTGCTTCACTCTTCCCTTCATCCGTCCATCGATGTGTTTGTCCTGCTGCTCATCAGCGACTGATCAGCAGCACAATCAATAATCCATACCTCATGTTGGCTGTAATTTATAATCTAAAACTGATGTAATCTATAGTCTGTGCATGGTAATAATTCATAGTTAATAATCTATACTTGATATATTCAATGATGCAAACCTGATGAATCATTTAAGATCTACACCTGATATTATTTATAATCTATAATCATTAGTTGCAATGGTCACCGGCTGAGTCTTTAAATAATCTACTTGTTAAATTCAGATAAACACAGATTTATGTTTTAATTAAATAATAAAAAAAAAAGAATATTGATAATATTGATTATTATAAACAGCGAAGCTTCACGAAAACTTTTAAGAATGATCAAAACGTCCAATAAAGTCATAAAGAAATAATTGTAACAGTAATTAAACCAAAGCTTAAATCAAGATGAACAAGATCGATCATTTATTGATAGACTATTGGTTGTGGAGACAGAAAGTTATTGGTGTGATGTCAGTGAGGAAGAGGAGGGTGGTGAAGGTGGTACTCACTTTCCCAGCTCCTCGTACAGTTGATACTCATCGGAGAAGCGCGTGCTGATGACCGTTGCCATGGTGAGGGTCAGGGGTCGACTGGCTCCGAGGATGATGATGGAGGCGGCGAAGGCGAGGAGTCGGACCGACCGTCTGAGGAAGAGGAGGAGGAGGAGGAGGAGGAACAGGAGGAGGAAGATGGAGGGAGAGAGCAGCGAGGAAGAGCTGCTTCGTCTCTCGAACCGAAATGAGAATCAGAACCGAGACGCCGAAGCTTTACAGGCTCGGCCCCCGGCCCACTGCGCCCTCAGCCAATCAGAGGCCGCGCTGCGTCGCCATGGAAACTGAGTCCTCAGCCAGAGCTGACAGCGGGAAGGAGAGAGAGAGAGAGAGAGAGAGAAAGAGAGAGAGAGAGAGAGAGAGAGAGAGAGAGAGAGAGAATTGAGCTGGAGTTGTGGTTCTGGAGAGAGTTTGGGTTTGGGCCACCCCAACCCAATTAGTGAATGTCCCTGTTGGGCCTCCGTCCTCTTAGATCGCATGTGTCAACCTGAAGACCCGGGGGCCACATGTGGCCCTTCACATGCTTCTTCTGTGTCCCTGTGGAGATGCTAAACTACATAAGATTAACTAATTTATTCCCGCCAATCCAGAACTGCTAATGTTCAGACACAGTGGCTTTACGTGACCTGTAGGTGGCAGTATTTCCTCTGCCCCAGTTTTACTTCATGTCTAGTCAAAGTCCCTGATTAATATGCTGAGTAATAAAAAAAAACAAATGTAATGTCAGCACAGATATTGCAAATATTTCTAGATTAGATTCTAGGATGAACGGCAAAGAGGATTATTTCATTCCAGCAGTTCATGGGTTGATTAACGCATTCTGGCGCTGCTGGTCCTTTAAGAACATCCAGGATCCTTCATGAAACCAGAACCAGTTTGATTCCCTGACCCGTCATCAGGTCTGGTAACTCAGCAGTTACAGGCTGACTGGAAGTTCTGGAGCAGTTCTTCAGGACTGGTTCTGAAGGTCTGGTTCTGAAGGCTGGTTCTGCAGGCCCAGTCCTGGTCCTCCAGGTTCTGGTCCTCCAGGTTCTGGTCCTCCAGGTTCTGGTCCCCAGGTTCTGGTCCAGATCTCTGTGAGTCGGCGCCTGCAGCATTTCTTTCTTCCTCCGGGTTATTTTTAGATTCTGGTTCCGATGGGATCCGATCTCTTCCTGTCATCTTCCTCTCTGCTTGGCTTCCTCCTCTTCCTCCTGTCTCCAGAGACGAAGAGGAGGAAGAGGAGGGCGGCCCGGTCAGCAGAGTTCAGCCTGCAGTCCAACAGAACCGGACTGGTTCTGATTCTGATAACGACAAGCTGAACCTAAAAGCAATCCGGGTTTACCGGATGTTTGACCAGAACCGCTCCAGAACCAGCAGGTCCGTCCAGACCAGGCCCGGTAAGAAAACTTGCCTGACCAGAACCAGCCTTACCTGTAAGGTGGAAACCGGCGTCCGCATGTCGGTCTGATCTTCTGCTGCCACCTGCTGGACAGACACTGGAACTACAGCCGGGACGACGCCACAGGAAATAAATGTTTAAATTGAAATACAGTTTTATTCAAAAACCAGAGGGTTCTGGAGGGTTCTGGAGGGTCCTAGAAGAACCTGAAGGATCCTGGAAGGACCTGGAGTCTGACATTGACTGCAGCATTTATTCTCCTTCCAGTTGTTAATGAAGCTGATAAAGACATGCCACACTTTTCAGATGTTTATTCTGCTGCTGCGCCGCAACTGAACCAGTCAGGGTTACAATCGGATCAGAACACAGAGAGGAAATTGTCAAAGCTGTGATCATTTTAGAGGACCAATCAGAGTGGCCCCTAGAGGAAAGCTGACCAATCAGAGCGAAGCAATGCACACAGCTGATTGGCTGGGAAATGTCAACGTTTACCAGTCATTCAGCTGGGGATCCAGTACCGGGTCTGGATCCATGCTGAGGTTCCATGGCATCAACAAATACCTGAAGCTCTCTGTCCAATCAGCTGAAAGGTCCGTTCTGGTTCAGTTTGGTTCTAAATAGCTGGTTCTGATGGAGAAGTTATCTTTTTCCTAAAGTCCAGAAGCCTCAGAGACCGGGCCTTAAAGTCCTGATTCTTCTGGTTCGAGTCCACCTGATGACCCACAGAGGTTCTGGTTCCAGAACCAAGAGTCCAGAGTTCTGATGTCAGTAGGTCCGGTTCAGTTTATCGTCTGAGGTTCTGATTCTGGGTCTGCATGAGCAGAACCAGAGTCCCAGGATGTTGGAGTCCAAACCAGGTGAACAGAAACAGATGGTACCAGTACCAAAACAAGTTCAGCCTGCAGTCCAACAGAACCGTACAGAATCGTACAGAATCCCGGCCAGGGTTCTGGGAAACTCAGGACTGGCATCCTGGGTTCTCGGTGGGTTCTATTTGGTCCTGGACTGGTTCTGTTGAGTTCTGGGCTGGTACCGATGGGTTCTGGAGCGGTTTCAGGTGTTCTGGACTCAGGTTGCGGGTCTCAGCGATGAGCCGCTTGACGCCGACCATCCATTGGCTGACCTCGGTCACATGGTCGACCATCAGAGAACGGTGAGCTTCATCAGCAGAGTCCCAGTGACCGGCCTGCAGCTCTGGGACACAACAGGTGGACAAACAGGTGGACAGGTGAGACGTGAGACAGACAGGTGGGACAGTCAGGTGAGACAGACGTGACACAGACAGGTGGGACAGGTTACCTTGGGACAGGACGTCCATGCGTCTGGTTACAGGAAGGCTGAGTTTACCTGACCTCCAGCTGTCCTCCAGGATGCAGAGCCTCTTAGCAACCTCGTTACACACCTGAGCCTGCAGACAGGTGATGCGTTAGTGTGTGTCCCTGCTGGCCAGGTGCAGTAATGCAGGCCTCCAGCGCTCCCTGCTGGTGGAAACTCACCCTCACGGAGCTCCTGCAGGCCTCCAGCGCTCTGTTCAGCACTGACATCACTTCTTCCAGGTCAGGCTCTGATTGGCTGCTCTCCGCCTCTCCCTGGCTTCTCATTGGTCCCGTTTGGGCAAGGGGCGTGGCCTCAGGTGGACGTCCAGCTGGAGGACATTAAAGCCGTCACTCAGGCGCGTTGAACAGGTGCAGTGAGACAGTTCTGATTCTTACCTGGCAGAGGAGGCGGAGGTACTCCACACATGGGCGGGGCCATGGGGTTGGAGGACAGAGGGGCTGTGGGCGGCGCTCCTGGACCTGGAGACCAATCAGATTCAGATGTTTCACATCAGATGACAGGTGAGGGAAAGTCGGTGCTCAGGTGAGTCAGAGTACCTGAGCTCGCTGCTTGAACGGCTCTCCTATTCAAGGGGTTCCTCTGAGGTCCGCGGGCCGTCTGCAGCCCGTAGGAAAACTGAGGGGGGTCATTCCAGCCCCGCTCCTGGTTACCTTGGAAACAGAAATGTAAATAAAGACAGTCCAGCAGAAATCCTGATGGTGACAAACATAGAGAGACGCTCTGAAACTGAACATCTTGATGAGAAAATAATCTCTAATAAACATTTATTATTTTACTGAAAAGAATCCAGAGACTCCCTGATGACAAAATAATAATTAATAATGAATATTAATCAGGCTTGGATTATCACTTGTAGTTATTACCTCTGCTCTGATCAATAACTAACCGCCGCTTTAATTCAGCAGGACTGACATTTATGATCAATAATCAAACATCATAATAAACATCAAGTTTATGAATCAACAGTGTTCCAGCACTAATACATTGAGCTGGTTGATATTAGACGAACTATTAATGACCCGAATTCACCACGTCACACAGCTCTGTCATCACCGCCATAATGAAGCCACTTAAACTCAGAGACTATTATGGGATAGATCAGAGAAGTTTGAATACAGAGGTTTTCAAGTGAGGTTCCAGTCTGTGACTGTTAGCAGCCGGCTAACAGCTGCCCGACCACTTCAATCCCGGCAGCGGGACTCTGGTAATGTTCTCCCGGACAGCACGGGTCCCGTGGAGGAAACTCACCGGGTTTCACGTACATGTCCTCCATATTGGAGCCTGGAATCAGCTGATTCTTCCCGGGGAGGCTGAGCGGTGCTAGCAGCTAAGCTAACCGGAAGAGCTCTTACAGAATAAAGGCGTCAATTAAACTTCGGTTAAACTCTGGACTTATTTAAAAGCCATTTCTTGTCTAACTCTCCTGAACTAAACACAAAGTCTTGTGTTTTGTTGTTGGGAAAAAAAACAACCCAAAACAATAAGTACTGCAGCCACCACATCCGGTCAGAATGTCAAAATAAAAGCTTATGACGTTTTTAATTTACTTAGACTCTTCGATTTCTCTTGTCTTATCTTTTCGTTAAAGTCATATTTATGTACATTTACATGTTCAAATGCGCCAAAGAATCACCTCCTGACTGAATAATTTTTTTAGGTTAATATCAGTTTCAGGTAGTTGTGTCCGTTGTGGTTTTTATCTTCAAGTTTTTACACTGAGAAAACTAAAGCATCAAAATTTGGTATATTGCACCAAATGTAAAACAATATTGCTATATGTTTGTGTTTTAACACGTTTGCATTCATAAAACTCATAGCAAGGTAATATAAAGTTAATATAAATTATTTTATAAGGATGATTATTTCTATCTGTTTTCTGCTCCTATTTTTCCACGCAGGGCAGTTAATGCCTCCAGCTGCGTGGGGTCCATCTTGGACAGGTCATGCGTCAGCTGCAGCAGCCGGACTGTCAGAGGAAGCCAGAGTACCCAGAGAATGTCCACATGGACAACAAGCCTGACCGCCGGCTGGGATTCAAACTGTCATCAAAATTAATCTAGAATCAAAATGTTCAGTTTGATTCTGGTCCTTCAGAGGACTTGTCGTCATATTTAGTTTGAAGACTTGAATAATTCTACTTCCTGTTGAAAAGGCTAGCTTTACGTGCTGCCAGTTCCTCAAGAATGTCGGGGACGTGGCCACCGTGACACGCCTTTGAAACAGTGTGACGTCAGCACGGCGTGAGGCGGATTGACAGTGACAATTTTACAGACCTTTTTTTTGCTCTTTGTATCCAATAAAGTTCATGAATACATATTGCTTTGCATTGATTGACTGCATTACCTAAATCAGGTTGTCAAAACTGTGGCCAGTGGGACATTTGCGGTCCCCAAACTGATTGTGTGTGGCCCCTGTAATCATGCAAATCCTTCCCCTCAGCATAGTTGTTTGATGTAGATGGAAACCTTCTACTTTTAATAAGATCAACACCATCACAGACACATTAAAGTCTTCCTACAGTAGCAAATGTTGGCAACAGGAGTAATTAACTGTTTTGTAATGCCTCTTTATTCAAGCTCTACATCTTTCCTGTGACTTTTACTCAAAAGCTGACTTTTCTGCATCCAAATCTTTTATGAAAGTTGGCTAAATTCAGCAAGTGTTCTCTAATAAATTGCAATTTTATTGTTCAGAATGAATTAAATTTTGTTCTCTTTTTTCCTACTAGAAAACTATCAAAATTACTTTTAGCGAGGCAAACCCAGATCTTTAATAATTGACACATTCCTTACTAACAACAAATTTATTAATTTAATTAAAGTGTTGCTTTATTAGATTATTAAACACATAAGACAACCTTTTTATTTGACTCTTAAGTCATCTATTGATCATTTTAGTCCATGTAACCAAAAGTTTGGGCACCTATGACCTAAATCTAAAGGTTACCTATTAAAACATTAAAATAAAATGTCTCAATGTGGACAGATTTGTAGGAATAACAAACTAATCACCTAAACAGAGTTTTTGAAAAGATTTTTTGAATTAACATTGAAGAAAAATTAAATATTTGGATTTATATGAGTCCATCAGAACCTCAAGGTTCTCCACTGCTGAGAGTCACATAATCATCATCATCGCTTCCACTGAGCCTGATGATGTATTTCCTGTTCCAGCTTCAGCCTCAGGATGAAAATGTTCCAACAGATTTTACTTTCAGCATCACTTGCTGTAGTGGAGTCATTTTTACAGGGGAGGGCAAGTGAGGCAGAGGGAGGGCAGTGATGACATCATCAGGAGGAGGAGGAAACAGCATCTTTCATCAGACGGAGAGGAGAGAGGCAGAAAGGAGGCAGAGAAAACACCGGGACGGGAAACAAAACAAGGGAGGAGAAGAAACGCTGATGGTGTCTGAGAGGGGGGCGGACTACGGGACGAGAGATACCCACAGAGACAGGGGGACAGCGGGGGAGAGACAGGCTGCAGCCGTCCTCTGGGCCTGATCAGCTGACTGCAACTCACTGGGGAGGGTGGAGCCATGATGGGCAAGGATTACATGCTAGCCATCATCATCGTCAACTATGATGGTGAGACACACACACACACACACACACACACACACACACACACACACTCTGATGGACAGACACACACACACACACACACACACATTCAGGTTTCCATCCCATCCGAGGTCCGGGGCGTGGGACAGCTTTATGAGGACCGTCCTCATAATGGACGTTTAATCCTACTGCGGGTTGGGGTTTATGTTGCATGTTTCTGAGTGTAAAAGCTCAGATGTTCAATGACGTTTTAGTTTCAATCCCAACTAGTAGCACAGTTATAGACAGAAAGTCCTGCAGCTCCTGAGTTCATCTGGTCAAACTGAGTTTAGTATTAGACAAAGGTGAAGATCCTAAGCAGCTCTTCAAAGACCAAACTGCAGAACTAGAACTGGTATGAAACAAAGTGTCTGACTTGCATCAGTCGGGGAACAGTTCCAGAACCACCTCTGAGGTACTGGACTCCAGAGAATCTCAATCACAATCAGGATTCACACCTGGAACCACAGTGAGCCTTCCCAGCCTTCCCACAGTGAGCTTTCCCAGCAGGCTGACCCACCCAGCAGGCTGAATAACCCGTCAAGACCCAGAACCTGTGGAGCTCTGCAGGGCTCCTGATTGAAGAGGTTTTGGTAGTTCAGTTGTTTGCTGCTCTGCGGCATGAATGTTTTCTCTGATGGATTTATATTAACCAGTCACTCACATTACTCCCGTCCCTGAGAGGTATCTACCTCTGGTTTTGGTTGTGATCCACTTTCTGCCCTTAACTAGAACCTCCTTCAGCTTCATCTTCCTGCTGGTAAAACTCTGTAATTAGTTTCTGCATCTCTTCATCATATCTTCAACTTGATATCAGCAGAAATTGGATTTATGACTTCAGAAGAATCTGCTGTTTGAGTTCCAGATGAAGATCGATGGAAAGTTTAAATTATTTCTGACAATGTTTTAAAGATTCCTCCTCCTTAAGTCCAGCTGGAGTCCTCTCTGCCTTTGGACTTGCAGCTCTTCAGCAAAACCCCTCAGAGTCTGGAGGATCAGGAAGAGGAAGGAAGTGTTTGTAAGGAAGAGGAAGGCGAGTCCTTTAAAGGGTTGTTCTGTTTATGCTACATAGGAGATCCAGCTGCCTGTCCCTGTCTGTTGGTTTGGACTCATCAGAGCTGGATATCAGCACCTGGAGTGGCTGATGCTTTAAAATAATCTAGACCCAGAGACTCTCGGAGGATAGGATTCTGGTTCTGTTCAGAATTCGGGCCTCTGCCGAGCAGCTCAGATAGATGAAGGATGTCTAGTCTCTCTCAGCTGATTCAGCGCATCGTGTGTCCGAGGGTTTATTAATTATTCACAGCTTCTTTGGTTTCATCTCTTCTCTCTTCCTGCTCAGCAGTTTGACCCGATCGATGGCGCCGGTCCTGACACATGATGTTGGATCGGCAACATGATCTGGGTTCAGAGAGCCGCTGCAGCAGAAGGAGATCAGAACCCAGCCTGACCCAAGGGGTCAATAAGACAGAACCGAGTCCTATCAGAATAGAAACCTCAACCAGATCCATCTGAAACCACCAACACGCCGTTCACTGGAGGATGTGTTAAATGCGACAGAACCTTTGGTTCCAGTCAGGTCAGACTGAATGTTAGCTTTAGTTTTAGTCATGTTAGTCAGCTTGCTTAGTCCCAGGTCTGTTTTAGTTGGTTAAATTTATTCAACTAGAACTAAAATGGAATCTTTAGAGTAAAATAACCCTAACCCTCTGATGTTTAATTCGACCTGAACCTTCAGAACCACAAAAAGGTTCCAAAGTGGGCCTTCTATCAGCTGAAGAACATTTCCAGGATCCGAAGACTGATGTCTCAGCTTCAGAGAAACTCGTCCAGGCATTTCTCTTTAGTGGCGTTGATTACTGCAGCAGTCTTCACAGGTCTGACTAACAAAACAATGGTCCAGCTGCAGCTGATCCAGAACACTGTTGCTGTAGTTCTCTAACTAAAACCAGGAAGCTAGAGCACCTCACCCAGTTTTGCAGTCCTGAGACAACAGACTTTAACATGCTTTTGTTAAAACCTGAGTTAAAGTAGAAATGAAGGTGAGCGGTGAAACACCGTCCAATATAAACAGTGGAGGTAAAGGTAGAGCTGCAGTGATTGGCGGCTCCAACAGGACCTGTTTCAATCATGGGCTGGTTTTGCTGTCCTGAGTGATGAACATGGTTCTGATGAGTCAGCAATGACCCTCGATGATCAAGGTGACCTTCATCTGTGGGAATTAAACTGCTGAGTCAACAAGAACATAAAGAAGAGGAGGGTGAAGTTTCCTGTTTCGTTCTTATGCAGGCATGAGAATCAATATCATCTGATCACAGCAAAATATAAAAACAACATGTGAGCTGCTGACACAGACAGCTGATTGGACAGGAGCTCTTCAGCCCAGCAACTGATTGGACAGAAGAAACTCTGATTGATAAGTTCTCTACTTCTATTGAAAGTTCAAATCTCCTGAATGACAGTTTAACTTCAATTAAAACATAAATCTTTCACCAACCTGACAGATGGAAAGTTGACTTGAAACTCTAGGAGTTTTAAAACATTTTTTAAAATCTGTTTGAAAGCCTGCAACAACAGATAAAAACAAATATTGATAAATATGTGGTTTTCTCCTCGGACCCAAATTAAGTTTATTCACACAGCATATTTCAGCAACAAGGAATTTCAGTTTGTACATCATGAAACATCATCCAGTCACCAATTATGAAACAATAAACATTACATTTTGTCAAATGCCTTCATCAAATATGATGATCAATGTCCCAGTTAATAGAAATGAAAGGCAGCTCTAGACAACTGCTTTTGTTCTTGATTTAAAGAACAAAAAGAGCTCAGTGTTTCAGCAGTTTTTCTGTTTTCTGGAAGTTTGTTCCAGATTCGTGGGCCATAAACATTTATATTTGTTTTTTCAATTTAATAATTGATTGTTATTCTTTGTCTCTGTGCTTTAATCTGTGAAAGAGAATCTTCTTATTTACAATCTTTCCCATAAATTCTGCATAATCTGTTTTAAATGCAGGCGGAGATCATCAGGGACATTTTTAACTGGCTCCAGATGTGATGCAAATTTTATTTTAGCAGCTGATCTATTTTGTCCTGAAATAAAGCACAGCAACTGAAACATTTAACTTCTCGGTAGTTCATTTTACTACATATTTACTAATTCTATTATTATATTGTAAATGTATTTCTTTTATATTTATTTTACAATGACTGGCAGATCAAAACCAGTTTGCTATAGAAGCAGTTTGAATGGAGCTGATAAAACCTGTCACCTCAATCCTGTGTTACCTGTGGGGAGCATTGCTGCCTCTAGGGGGTGTTGACAGAGACAGGTGTGTCTGTTTGATGACAGCTTTTTGTTCCCTGCAGACAACATCTGGACAGACCAGAACCTCCTCCTGGACCCAGACCTTCCCTCTGGCTGGAGAACAATCAAAGACTCCACGGGGACCTACTACTGGCACGTTCCCACTGGCGCCACCCAGTGGCAGCACCCCCGCCTTACCGGGACACCAAAGCCTCTTGAGACACAGGTGAGACATGACTGGTTTTCCTCTTGTAGCTTCTCCAGTTGCACCAGTGTGGCTCAGCCTGCTCTTCTTCTGTGGTGTTTCAGGAGGAAGAGGCAGGAGACCAGAGTGGCACCAAAGACACGGAGGGAGCCTCTGAGGAATGGTAACTCGGGATGAATGTCCGCCGTTAGGTCTGCTGGGGGTCAAACATCTGATCAGTTGCTTCTGGTCAGACAGATGTTCTGTTAGCCTCACACCTGGAGACCTGCAGGCCTCGTCAGGTCTGCAGGTCTGCAGGTCTGCAGGCCTAGTCAGGTCCTAGTAGTTGGGAGGTGAAGGTGATTTGGACTTGTTACTCCAGCAGTTTTTATATCCACAATCCCATAAACCACCAGTTTTTGTCTTCATCCCCATAACCAGCAGCTCTAAAGTGTTTATGCTAGTAAACCAGCAGTTTCATGCAGATGCTGTCTTGATGTCCTTTACCATTCAGTCATCAACAGGACATCCACAGCTTATATGAACTTCTTTTCCCTCAGGTCTTCATGGCAGGAAGACTTTCTCACAGACCATGACCCTGACTCAAAGGTAGCACAAAAACATCTTCTCTATGAAAAACTGTACTTTTGTTCCAATCCTCCAGCAATAATATGGAAGTGATGATGAAGGGCACGAGGCCAGAATAAGAGTTTAGCTCCTCCTCTGCATCAGAATTTAATCTGATGGTCTAATCTGTTCTAATCTCTCTCCAGTATAGTTTTGTGGAGCAGTAATTTGATGTCGCCTGCCTCTCTGCAGTGCTTCGCCGTTCGTTCCCTGGGCTGGCTGCAGGTGGAGGAGGAGGATCTGTCTCCGGGTCGCAGCAGCTTAGCTGTCAGTAATGTCATCCAGCAGCTGTCTCACTGTGGCAGTCCTGAGCAGAGAGACAGGTCTGGGGCCTGGGGCGAGGTGAGACGCGAGGGCTGCCTCCAGTGGCAATATGCTGGAACTCCACATGTTTTTATCTGGGTTTTACTGTGAATTTGATTTCTGTGCAAAGACAGCAGTTCTGCAGTTTGATATTGTTGGTCATATTCACAGCACCTCCATGGACTAAAAATGCCACTCACTTACGTAATGTTCTCCTGACCTGTTTTACTCACCAGCCACTAGGGGGCTCACTAAACTAGTGTTTCATTAACATCCATGAACTCTGATAAACCAGAACAGGTAAAGCTAACCAGAGTCAGCAGAAAGGTGGTTATGAAAGCTTGTTCTGACCTGCAGGGTCGGGAGATGATGCTGGTTCTCAAGAAAGACACCTTGACCTTATTGGACCCTTTAGACCACACCCCCCTCCATTGTCAGCCAATCATCAACATCCGAGTGTGGGGCGTGGGCTGCAACAATGGCAGGTGAGTCAATCAGACCTGGGTTGCTCGAAACACAAGAATTTCAGAATCGACTTCAATTACATCGTCATGACTCTAGATCAGAGTTCTGTAGGTCCAAACCTCCAGCGGGACTCAAAGACTGGACCTGCAGAATGCTGGTCTAGACTCAACCTAAGCTGGGGCCAAGCTACATGACTTTTCTGCCGGTCCTGAGCCGGGGAAAGTCTGGACCAGTCTGCAAGGAATGGACCAGTCTGAAAAGTCTGGACCAGTCCACTCTAGTTTGGGTCAGTTGGCAAGGCAAACAGTGGAGTTAATGAGAGAAGGGAACCGCTCCTTGGCCTGGGTTAAACAGACATATGGGGCGACCCGGTTGGGTTGTCTGAACAGATCACTGACCTGACTGTAAACATGTGTTGCTGAATGAGGCCGGGACATGACAGGTGCTGAGAGCCGCCTTGAGTAAAAAACGTTATGTGTAGCTATGTGACTTTACAAGGATAACATTCAACTTGTTAGTTACAGTCATGCTGGGATAAAATCAGACTAAAACAGTAAATAATGAAGGAAATTAGAAATAAGTAAATAATAAATTTTTAACAAAAAGTAAACATTTTATTTCACAGGTTTATTTCTATATAGAATTAAGTTATTTTTATTCGTGTGATCCAGACACGATATGATTGTTTGTTATACACATACATATATAAAAACATGTTTATGATAAAACCAGCATTGAGAATTGTTCTGAAACAGAGTATGAGCCAAACTCTCAACTTTAGCAGATCTGATCAGAACCGTCAGATCTATATAAATCTGTGGGATAAACTTAGCAAATTTAAAATAATGTAATTTTTATTTTTATTTCAATTTTTTTATTAATTTATGATGAGTGGAAATATTCAATTCATCCACTTATTTATACTGTATTGTGCCAATTCACTTGACAGAAAAGTATTTCAGTTCTATCACACATGGATTCCAATCGATTCTAGTTACCAGACAGTGCATTAAAGCTCAGCTAGATATTCACAGTAGTTTAAAGTTTCTAAGGAAACACAGCTTAGCATTGAACATTCATTCCTCCTGGATGTGGCGAAAACTGGAAAATCAGCAGAACAGGAATATAACCCATCTGAATATCTGCTCTTAGCGCCCTCTGCTGGTGGGTTAGGCCCATCAGCCCTTCAGCTGAGTTTCCAGAGAGTTTGATGCCTCCAGATTGATTCATCTGGTCTGGTTGATTCTGAGTGCTGAAACTAAAACTGGTCTGTAGAAAACAGTCATGTCGTCTGTCCCCAGCTTGAACAGTCCATCTGTCTATCACCTGTCTGTCAGTCTCTAGCTGTGGCTGTAGGATGGGTCTGGCCTCTGAGAGGGTGAGCCCAGTCATTGTGCTAAGCTAAGCTGAACTCACTGCTGCTGCTTTGCTGCTGCTTTGCTCCTGCATGCTGAGAAGCTCACATCAAGCTCACCTTTGTGTTTTGCATTCTAACACTGTCGCTTTCTGTTTCTTTGCCACGCCCACCCCTTTGTGTGCAGGGACAGGTAAACCCCTCCACACTCACAGCCGAACGTCAGGGTCATCCATGGACTTCCCCCTGTGCTGCCGCTGCTCACCAGGCTCTGTGTGTGTGTGTTTGTGGTGCATTCAGGGACTTCGCCTTCGTGGCCGGCGATAAGGACAGCTGTGTCTTGAAGTGCCATGTGTTTCGCTGTAACGCTCCGGCAAAGGCCATCGCTTCCGCGCTGCACGAGATGTGCTCCAAGGTGAGACTCCAACACCTGAAGTACCCTGTTAGTGAACTGATGAAGACCAAAGTCTGAAGAGCCGAGTCCAGCCTGGTGGTCTGGGTCAGAACCAGGACACTAACCAACTGAATACCATCAGTCTGAGCAACTCCAGAGCAGCAGGAGCTCATCAGATTGCTGCAATGGAGACATCAGCAATCACCACAATTGGACAAAAGTCTGTTGGACCTGTGAAAGGAGGTCCTGGATCTGTTGGACCTGTGAAAGGAGATCCTGTATCTGTTGGACCTGCTGGAGGAGGTTCTGGTTCTTTTGGACCTGTTGGAGGAGGTCCTGGATCTGTTGGACTTTTTGTTAGACCCAGTTTATGCCATCTCCTCACTGATCGTCATGGAAACACGTTTTCCTCCTGCTCTGTTCGGTTGTCACTGAATTCTTTCTTCCGTGCAGATGATGTCGGAGAAAGCTCTGATGAGACCGTCGCGTTCTCTCACCATGGAGAGCATCTCACCTGAAGACCTGCCCAGACAAGGTGACTCACTTTCTCCGGGTCCACATGGTACCATTTACCGGTTCTATAACCATGCTCTGTTGTTTCAGTGGAGTTTCTGGAGGCGGTGAGACAGCAGGTCCAGAAGTTTGAGGTCCAGTACATCGGGAACCTGCCGGTGTCCAGAGCCATGGGTAGGACAGAGACTCACCTGTTGTCCACCTGTTGTTTGGTAGCTTTGCTTTAGCTCCCAGATCATTAAACCGACTAATCAGATAATCATCCCTGCGTCTTCAGCTCCAGAACATCCTGGAGATCTAGTTCCAAGTTTCCCCAGCAGCCTGAGGGCTAATCCACACCTAGCCAAAGACTACAAAAACATTTACATGCGTTTGGTCTTTCCATCTGCACAAAAACCCATAAATAATCATTAAAAATGATTATTTATAAAAACTCCAACCACAGCAGAGGTTTGAGAAAAATCTGTGTTTGTGTGTGTTTATGGGAAAGTGGAGTCTTAGTATTGATTCATTACAGTCTGCAACAGATATTACGGCAATAATATATATAAAGATATTATCACTATGCTACAATTCCCAGTCTACATTGTCTTGTATTTTTATCGACTTCACGTTCTAATATTGTATTTAAAAGTTGATCAACCTGCAGGTGACCCTCCTGATGCCATGTTTAACAGGAAGTCATGGTTGTTTAGAAGCAATCTAATTGGCTTATCACTTTTAACTCTGTGCTACACTGCCCCCTATGGGTCTGGCATGTTTAAGACAACGCTCAGGGCAGATTTGTTCATGTGGATGAAAACTTTTCTGACACTGATCTGTAAGATCTGACTTTTTAACAGATGTGACAGATTTGTTTGTACAAAAGATACGTGTGGACAAGGCCTCTGCTAATCCCAATCAGTAGACCCAGTTCTGAATGAAGAGGAGTTTTGTAACCGACCCGCCAGACCTGCTGTTCTGCAGGTATGGAGGTGTTGAACAGAGCCATCGAAAGCATCATGAACTCCACAGACCGCGATGACTGGGAGCCAACGGTGATCCACATCAGTGACAGGGTTCTGTCGCTGTGGAAGGGGGAGGTATCGTCCTCGCCGCTGGTGGAGCTCAGGTAATATGCCGCCTCACCTGTCTAACTATTGCTGGTTGCCAGCAGGATGGAGAAGAGCCACTCTGGGAATGCCAGGTGCGATTCCTCACCTTCCTGGGTGTCGGCCATGACAGCCACACCTTCGCTGTGATCATGGATGCTGGGACACAGCAGTTCGAGTGTCACGTGTTCTGGTGTGAACCGGACGCAGGGATCATCTCTGAGGCTGTCCAGGCGGCGTGCATGGTGAGGATGATGATGATGATGAGGAGGATGATGAGAACTATGAGCTTTTACAGGGAATCAAAAACACAGCTAAAGGCTTTCACATTTCAGTATCTGTGAAATTCAGAAACAGAGAGAAAAATATCATCACTCTTAGAGAAAAGCTGGAGGCCTTCCTGTTTCCACCTGCAGGAATTTGGGGCCATATCACAGTGATAGTACAACTGATAGTACCATTGATAGTATTGCTGGTATTATTGAGTATTAAAGGAAATGATGAAGGGAAAACATCTGAATAGTAAACCCACTTTGATTTGCCTGGGATGCCCAACACTGTGTGGTCATTCATGTGTTTTGTAGCCATTGTGTTGTCGCCCCCTGCTGGTGGATCTTCTCATTGTCTCCTACCATCAGCTCCAGTACCAGAAGTGTCTGGTGGCTCAGACTCCGCCTCCCAGAACCAAATCTTGGCGTGCGACTCCTTCCAAGGTGAAACGAGCCAACTCTATGGACGGTGTCGCCTTTCCCCCGCTGACATCCCATCACCATGGAAACAGCAGCAGCAGCACCACGTTGGTGCCGATGCCGAAGGGAGGCAGCAGCAGCAATGTGAGGAAAGGGATGATGGCGTTCTTCGAGACGTTCCGCAACAAACAAGCTGCCACCTCATAGTGATGGCCGCCGTATGCTGCTGGTCCGACTGGACTGTGATGACATCAGCGTCTGAACTGGCAACACCTGAGGCAAGGCCCACCTGAGGAGCAGCTGGGTTCCTGTCTCACCTGTCGCTGCTACTGAACCGAACAGGAGGAACGTCTGCGGGTATCTGACCAATCAGAGTGACCAATTCTTCCTCCATGTAGAACAAACCAAACTGTAGAAACTGAACCGACTCAGGATTTTCAGATGTTAGTTGTCAATACCAAGTTACTCCTTCACAGAACAGCAGAGAAATGTTCTGATGAAGAGTGAAAAAGGTCCAGGAGGATTTCTGCCTCTGATTTCCCTGAAATATCCTTCAAAAACAGAAAAGTAGCGTTAGAGCAGACAGTTTCTTCCATCCCAGACTGCAGCTCCTCTGTCTGCTTCAGCTTCTTCTGGACGGAAACCATGAGGCTGAATTGAGTGCTGCTGACCATTAGGGGGCGCACATTAGTCACACGTGTCCTGGTTTCCCTCCTGATTGGCTGATGCCTCTGCAGGTTGAGGAGGTTTTAAGTTTCAGGAAGCAATAAGCTGCTGAGGCTCTTTATGTCTGGAAATGATGTCATGTATGAATGAATCTGAATAAAACAGAAAATCCTTCATTCTGCTTCCTGCTGACTTGATTTGTTGTTCTTTTATTAGTTTTATTTTAATTTACAATATGGCTTTTTTCTTTAAGTTGCATAACAGTGCTTTCATTGCTTATTACAATGAAATGTAAAAATCAGCTTGTAACTGGGAGGTTGTAGTAGTTCAGAGGATCCTGTATCTCCCAGTTTGACTTTGGGTCCCTACAGCCAAAGGACGAACCTCCAGATATCATTACCCAACATGGCGAGCCAGCCAGGAGGATTGTATGCCTCAAACAACCTTTGTAAAGAGTTTACCAGGTACCCATTGTAACGAGAGAAAAAAATGGCTTCTATTGTTGAATTGACAGTAAATGCAGTGCAAATGCCTGGAAATAGATCATTTTGAAGGGCATCCTCCATTGTGACACAGATTAAGACATTGTTGAAGTTGTACCATCATAAGTCCGTAAAATAGTAAGACTCAAAGACCTTACAGTGTTTGTTGACTTTGACTCATAAGAGTCTCCAAAGTTCATTGGCTTTTCCTTTGTGATGGAGTGAGGACTGAGTCTCAAAAACACACAGATGCAGAAGTTTGAGTTGAGCTTTAACTTTGTTCCCTTCAGCCATAGACGAAAACCCTGAAGCCACAAGTTCCCTTCAGAAAGCAGACTGAAGCATGAAGCTCAGACATTCATCCATCCATCCATCCATCCATTTTCCGTCACCCTTCTCCCTAACGGGGTCGGGAGTTGCTGGTGCCTATCTCCAGCTGCGTTCCGGGCGAGGGGCGGGGTTAGACATTCAGTTATATATAATGATAATATTAAATACATGTAAACCACATAATGCCATTATTAGCGCAGGCTCCAGTATTTGACCTCTTCTGTCTTTAGTTTCTCTGTTAAAGCATCTGACTTCAGAGTAATCCTCCACACTTGTAGAGTGTCGTCAGGATTACAGATTTTCACCCTGATCTGTCAGGACCAATGATGAAGTCAGGCTGAACCAGCAGCATGAATAGACAACCAGCAGTGCAGGTAAAACACCTGATTCTGCTGTTGGTTCCCAGTCAGCTGAAATTTAATCTGACTGTGTTTGAGCCTTCAGAGAGTTGAACAGAAAGTACAGAGGAGCCAAAATAAAAAGCAACTCCAGCAGGTTTTAATGTCTCATAATTTTCATTCCAACATAATCATTTTAGTTCTGGAAACCACTGAGACTTCATAGTTCACAGGAACAAACACAACAGATTTATTTCTTAATGAGAACTCAACAGATTTATGTTAAAACAGAGCACAAAACATACTATAATGAATTAAGCTGCATGATTATGAAACATTTCACTCTTTAGTAGATAAAAGAGCTTGTAAGTTAAAAGCTGTTTCTGGTAAATTCACATTTCTTTCAAAGCTTTCAGATCTTAAATCTGGTTTACTTTTATTTCTGAAGGTCCTGACCAGATACACATGTGTACCAAGTTTCATAAGTCTGGATTGAAGTATGGCTTAGGGCTGATTTTTTTAAAAAACTTCTAGGTGGCGCTGTAGAGAAATTAGGCCACGCCCACCAAGGATTTTTATGGATTCTTGTCCAGGGATGGATAAGGATCCATCCCAGTAATTTTGGTGCAGCTCTGCTTGAAACTAGAATTTAGAGCCAAACATATGGCAGCGCCGCCATGGCCACTTGGCCATTTAAAACACGTGGCGCTTTAAAGCAAGCGAGACTAATTATCTGCTTTCCAACACAAAATCATCTTGATTAGGTCAAGAGAGCCAGAGATAGAGCTTTACAAGAAAAAAGGCACTTCCTGTTCTGACGGGGCGGGGCTTAGATGACGTCAAACTACGATGATATAGGATCATCAGATATCAGGTGTCTTAAGTGATGTCATCATTTGACCAGTGGGTATTGTTGGTCATTTGATGATGATCCATCACTGAAAGTTTGGTGCCTCTGTGTGTTTTTGGGCAGGAGATATAACAATTTCATGTTTCATAGTGAGTAGGTGAACTTTGACCCCTGGCATCACCCTTCAACATGCTCAAAAACTTGGCGTTTTGACAATTTTGAATCAGACATGCATTATAAACAATCTGACCAAGTTTGGTCAGATCAGATCAAAATTTCTCGGAGGAGTTCGATCAAATGCATAGGCTGTACACGGCCAAAATGAAGTCAAAATCTGACCTTCGATACAAAATCTTACCCAGACATCTGAAAAAGCAGCTGGCGACTCCAGCCGATCGATTTTACTCTAAAATCCTCTTCAGTCATGGGACTGAAGAGGATTTTAACTCCCCACTGCTGCGACCAGAACTTCACTTCAGATGCATCAGAATGAGTTTCCTGTAAAAATGTGCAGTGTGCTTGTTGTCCTTTACGAAACAAAAAAACCTGCTTTCCTTTTGAGTCTTTTAGTCTCCTCGTGTTAAAAGAAACAAAAGAAAAATCGTTTTTTATCTGAAACATAGAACACATGTAGAAACAGTTCAGGAGAGTGGAAAAAAAAACCTTGAGTGAGAGATCCCTTTAACACAACTGTCCATGTTCAATTCTGCTGCAGCTTCAGTTCTCAGCTGAAGAAACATCCAGGATGCGTTTGAAACCAAACGGGCCCCTGAAGGCCCAGACTTTTTATTAAAATGTAACTACAAAATAGAAAAGCTCCCTGTTAATTTATCTAGCTTCCATAAGCAACTACTTTTCTCCTTGACATTGGTTTATAAACATAACATTTCCCCTCATAACTGTATTATTTGGAAAAACCAAAATATTTGCTTCAAGCATTAATCCCTATTTCTTAAGAACTGGGTGGATAATGAGATATATCTATAAAACAATTGATCAATGAGGATGGTCAACAGTTTAATTATGGTGAATTTCTTCATAAATATATTTTCCCTGCGATTCCAGGAGGTTTGAAATTTCTCATATCACCCTCAGCCCATATCCAATATCCCAGTTATTTATTGGTAATTCAGATCCGTTCCTTAGTATTAAAACCGGAAATAAACATATTAGAGAATTAATCCAGAGGAATACCATTAACGAACCTGCTTCAGTCTTCTTTTGGAACAATCTTTATTCAGGTATTGATTGGGAGCAAACATGGTTATTGCCAAGAAAGTTTTTTGACTCAAATAAAGTACGAGAGGTGTCTCTTAAAATTTAACACTGTAAATTCAGAACTGAATGAATATATTCCAAATGTTGATCCACTTTGTGTCTTTTGTCACATCGAACAAGAAACATTAAACCACCTTTTTTGGGAATGCTCTTTCAGCAAAACTTTTTGGTGTGACTTCAATATTTTCTTTAGTCTGAAATGTAATATATTTATTCCTTTGGATGTTAAACATGTTTTCTTTGGCATTTCCAATAATGGTATGTCTGGGAAAGAATATATTATAAACTTTTTTATTCTGTTGGCTAAGTTTCACATACATGCCTGTAAAATAGCTAAAAACAAACCCGACCTCACTGTTTTTAGAACCGATGTAAGGTGAGTTTGGACTCTTTAAAAATGTGCACCAACTCTAAAGCTATGAAACTTATAACCTTAAGGGACAAAGGCTGCTAACGTGTTGCTGGCTTGTGGTGAGTTTGCTTCAAAATGATAATTATCTTCATTTAATTATAGATAGTGCAGTGCACTCATAAACAAACGTACATTGGTTTCAGAAATAGTTATTTGATCAATTCTTATTTTTATGATTATTATTATAATAATCATTCAACTACATGTTATAACTGCATGGAGGTAGTGGACATGTCCCCACCACCTCTGGCCTGATGGGGACACTCCCCACTAATATTTCTTACACCTTTGTTACTGCATCTTTTTGCGGACAGTAACTTGACAGCAGCCCAGCACTGTGTTCAAAGCATTAACAGCCACTGGACGACTGCTATTTAAAACTTCTTTGTGAAATGTAGGCGACAAGTCAGTGATCGAGTGAATTGGACATCATGTGACTACGTGCTGCAGTGAGTCAGGAACGCCGGTGGTCGTGGAAATAACACAATAAAGCAAATAATCTGACAAAAGGACGCAATGTTTTGCTATTAATAGAAAACGCTACGACTGCAAGCTAACAAGATTTGTTCCAGATCTGTGGAGCATAGAAGCTGAACGCTGCTTCCCCATGTTTGGTTCTGTAACCAGAATCAGGAGACATGAGTGGTCTGCAGGTTGATCCTGCAGCAGCGTGGTCATTCATATTTAAATATAAATGTTTCTCTTGTGATTTAAATATGAAGTTATTTCCGAAGCAAACTTTTGATACATGTTATCATGCTGTCCTTTGCTCCAGACGTTCCTCTGTCTGCTGAGCTTTGGTTGCATGGAATCATTCCCAGTTCAACCAGACTCCTGTTTCCAGTCTCATCTGGGTGAGTGGGGCAACAGAAAATGGTTCATTAATAGCAATCAGGATGAAAAGTGTTAATATTTAGATGAACTTACATCTAAAGGCGTGGCTGCTTCAACCAGTGCAGCAGTTCATGATATTCTGCTGAATTCCTGGAGTAAAGCTGGGACTTTGTCCACTGATGAAGATCATCCTTAGAGCTCTGATTGATGACGCCCATCTCATAGTATTTATCCACCAGCAGTTTGTCTCCAATGTCGTGATATGTCCTGGTGGCTTTGGGGGACATGACATCAGGTCTTTTATTCTGCCGATAAATGCCTGCACAGAGAGCAAACATTAGCCACCTGGTTGAAGCAGCCTGTTTTTCTGCAGGCTAGTTGCAGCAGCAGCTGAATCAGTCTCTGTTATGCACCTGCATCTCTCCGGAGAGACTCCGACATCTCTGGATTGGCCGCTATTAAGGACATCTTCATCGCTTTATGAACATCACCAGAAACCAGAGCTTCAGCGATCTTTTCCCTGCAGCAAACAGAGCAAGTGACATCAGCAAAGGGCTGCAATCAGCCATGAAGTGATGCATTCTCACCTGACTATGTGAGACCCCTTGCTGTTTCCGGTGGTCAGCGCCTGCTTGTGATGTTCGGTGAGAACCTCTCTGCAGAGCCCACGCTTTCCGGTTTGATCAAACATGGCATAAAGCTTAGGGTTGTTTGTTTTCAGCCAGTCCCTCTGCGCTTCATTCTCGGGTTTCTGCAACATATCATGAGCTCTCTGGAAGGTGTTGATAGGTGGGATGTGGTCTGCATTCACAGTAGAGCTCCGCTTGTTGTTATCCGCATTGGGTCTGTTTGTCTTCCGTAGGCCCTTGATGCTTCACAAACCAAACATCAAGCAGAGATGACTATGTGTTGCAAAGTGATGGCTGAGATTTTAAATCTTTGGACCAAATGAACTCACTCATCAAACCTTCCAACCAGACCCAGGTCGTATGTTTTTATCAGGTTGGCCTCATGCTCCGGTAAATCCTGCGTGTCTGTAGTGTTTAGTTTCTCCTGAAAGTTTTTTCTGCTGACCTGCTGCGTCTTCCTGCCTCCTCCACTGATGATGTATTTATCCAGGTGTTTGTGGGTTTCTTCATATCCTCTCTGCAGGTTCACGGCTGCTGCGTATCTTTCTGTGTCCCGAAGCAGCTGAACCATGACACGTCACAAACATTTCACCATCAAAGCTACATTCAGTTTGTTTTTTTCATTGACAACAAGGTGCAAAATTAAGCAGAGATTTTAAATTACAGTAGAGATCAAATATAAACTCAGCAGCTTGGTCGCATTGCTGAGATCCACCAACAACATTTATCACTACTTTGTTTTATTCCTCTCATTCCACCACCAATCGCCAAATATTGGTGAAACCATCAGACAGCAGGGGATAAACATCCACTGTGATGCTGATGATACTCAGCTCTATCTATCCATAAATCCTGATTAATTCAGTCCATTAGTTAGAGGTTATGTCTGAAAACATAAACATCTGGATGACTCCATCTTTCTGTTTTTAAGTCCTGATAAAACAAAAGTTGTTGACTTTGAGTCTCTGATTGGCTGCCACAGTTGAGCCACCAATAACTTCATGTTCTCTTTTTCATAGACGATCAATTTCACCCAGTTTTCTGTGGTTAACTCTTATAGTTCAGAGTCATTTTAAGTTTAAACTGGTTTCCCTGTGAGCTGGAAAAGCTTTGGATAGAAGCAGCGCTGTGCTGTAAATTTATCATAACAACTTCATTCAGTACAAAATTCTGGTGGTTAATGCTTAGGAACGCAAGTATTTCAAAACAAGCTGTTTGATTCACAAATTGTCTCAGGAGAGGACACAATGTATTAAATATGATTTGTTGTGTGGAGAAGTAGCAATGGTACAGCAGGGATCTACATGAAACAGATTGAGGTGAGAGGAGTTTCTGCCAGAGTGACTGGCAATCTTTATGTTTGGTATTTCTCAAAACTTTTAAATGATTCCTACATAAAAATACTTCAGTGTCATTATCGGCACACTTTCTGTTTTGTTAATGTTTTGAATGTTGTCATACTCACCATATTCTTCACTTCATTTCGAAGCTGCACTGCCCTCTGTTGGTGGTCAACGGTACTGCAGCTGTTGGCTTGTACCACGGCATGATAGAAGCAGTTCATATCTGCAGAGTTCACTGGAATCACAGTGCCATCTTGCTTCACAATGTCGAAATGTCCGCTGTAGGGCCTCGTTTCACCAGCAAGCCGTTCTGCAAATGTCCTGAAAATTACAAACAGAAATACCAAAACACTTTTATGCAGGTGGAACACCATATAACTGAGCAAACCAGAAGGACCTCAAGGTCATCTGAGGTTTTTAAGACCTCATTTAAGACGTAGTAGGAAATTTCATAAAAAATATTCTGATACATTAAACCAAAGATTCCTGCACAGGAAGTGACTCAAAGCAGTCAGCTTGTCTTCCTTAAATAAAGATAATTTTATCAATTTGAACAGAAATGCAACTGACTATCTTGCTTAGCGCAGTTAATTGAATTGGATGTTTTTCACTTGAAATGATTGGATTTAATGGATTATTACTGCATATAAACTGAATGTTTTTTGTATAATGTGCATTTCAAAGATGTTTCCTGTGAATAAGGTTATATCAAAATTAATTGATCAATACTTCTTAACTCTAACACAATAAAACACATCAATGTCATCAATATGAGATTCTCAATCGTTACTCACTGTTTTTGTGTTTCTGGGTCTTTGCTCAGTTGGAGGACGATATCACCTGCAGAACTGTCCTTTCCTGGAAAGTAATCCTCAGAAAGCTTCTTCTTATCTTTGTCCACAACTATAACTCTGATGCCTTTGCCCTGGAGAGCATCACTTTGAGTGAGGACATGGATGTCCAAAGATGAAGCAGGACGATCAACATCACAAACCTCCTCTATATAACAATGAAGGTCCTTTTTGCCCTTCTCTGATAGAGATTCACATGGTCTGCGGATAGCCTCCTTCATTTGGTGTTTATACAGCTGGTTGTCAAAGAAACCTTGAGTATTAGCCCTGCCCAGTAGGTTTCCAACAGCACTACTAGCAGCACTGTTAATTTGAGTCATGCAGGTTCTGGTGATCATGGAGGTCATGTGTCTTGAACAAGCTTCAACAAATGACTCTGAAACACTTGTAGCTATAATGTCAAGTAGGTCTTCTTTAAGCCTCTGCACATCAGCTAGTGAGTGTCTTCCATCCTTATCATACTTTTCCTGCGGCAGCTGATCCAGGCTTTTCAACAACTCAGGTACAAAGGCTTTATGAATGACATCTTCTGTGGGACATGAATTCAAGATTTCTACACAAAGTTTGATATACTGAACTGACTCCAAAAGCTTCATCAACACTTTCATCTCTTTTTGTTTGTCCATGTGTCGTGCCACAGAACCACAGACCTCTGACAGGGTATCAAGAACTTTACCAACCTGGGTGCAGTCCATCATCAGGTCAGGGATTATGTCTCGCGTCATCATGTCCACTGATAGACGAATTTCATTCTCACAATTCATGTCTATTGTGAAATTGGTGAAGTTCTGCTCCATGGCCATCTTTGGTACTGCTGAACAAATGAAGTTTGTGAGAGCAGAATCCAAGCGGCCATTAGCTTTTATCATTGTGAAGACTTTCTTCCTGAAGGCCTCATTCAGAATCCTTTTAAACAAAGCTGGAAGTGCACTGCTGACAGTGTAGCTCAGTGCAGCGACACATCCCTGCTTTGCCAGTTCTTGAACAGCAAATTTCCCTGCATGTTTACAGCACTCTTTTACTGTGAAGACAGAGCTACATTTAGCCCCAGCAACCAGACCTTTGGCACCACTTCGTACAGCCCTTACAGCTCCTTTGAGTTTGCTCAGTCCACCAAAGAACAGAGACACCCCAATGCTGATGGCTTTGGAGATTGCCCACTCCGCCCAGTCAAAGCTCCCTTGTATCATTCCCTTTATGCCGTGAATCATGTCCGAAACCCCTTCACTGATGAGTCCAAGCCCAAACTGGCTGGCGCTTCCATAGGACATAGCACAAACAAGAACACCTGCTGCCACTTGGACAACTCCAAGGCAAAAACAAGCAAAGGCGTCCATGGAAAACTCTGGCTTCTTTTTAACCTCAAACACGATGCAGAGACCAAACTCATGAAGTACCATGAGTTCATTCCTGGTGATGGGGTCTTCATCTTTGGAAAGACTGTAAACACTGGAGTCTTCTAAGATAGCCTCTCCTTTGCTTTTCTCAATGTGCTGGAGGGCTTTCAGGGCATTCTCAATGTATCCTTTCCAACATTTGAAGACACTCATTCTGGCTTTCATTTGGTTCTGAAGGTTGCAGTCTTTGTGGTGGGGTAAAAAGTCATTACTCACAGTCAAATTACAAAACATCATGGTGTTTGTTGACTCTGACAGGTACACATCCACAGCAGTCTTTGCTTTTTCCAATAACTGCTTTGCTTCCTCTTTGTAGCCGCTTCTTTGCAGGTTGACTGTGATGTATGCCTGGTTATAAAGTGCCACTGCACTGTAGAAAGGATCGCACTGCACAGCACTCTTCCAGTACAGCAATGCTCCAAAGTCGCTTTCCTTTTTGTTGCTGCGGTGTATGTCAGTTCTGCTTTTTGCCAGTTTTATGTAGTCATAGAAATTGTTGCTCCTCCCCTTTAAGATTTGATTGGCAGTCTTCTTCAACCCCTCCATAAGGTTTTCTGTCAGGAGTTGGATATCATCATGCTTGCTGAAGTGCTCTTCATGGAGGATGAGCCACAAGGCCCATGATTCTTTCAAAGCATTTATCGCAGTCTGATAATCAAACTTTTGACGATGGCTCCTAAAACACTCAGGAAGATCTTTTGACTTCAGCTTTTTGATATCCCTCCTTTCCTCTTCTGTGTAATGCTTGTCAAAGCCACAGAGAAACTCACAAAATGTGGAGAAAAGACTTTCCTTAATTTCAATTTGAAGCAGCTCATTTTTCTCCATACCATCCAAACGTCTGACTTCATACTCCTCTCTGAGTTGTCTCATGGTTTCCACTGAGTGGCCTTGGTATGCTGGTGCCAGAAGATCCCGGTTAAGTATCATCTGCGCCATTCCTGGATTTCCTTTGCGGGCGGTGCGTCCAAACACCTGTCTCTCTACACGGTAACTTCCAGGAAAGTATGTGAGAAGCACAAAGAGACCCCCACACTCATTGACTTCTTGGTGAACATGTATGTCTGTTCCTCTGCCTCCAAGGTTTGTAGCTATGATGATGTGTCCCTTTCTGAAAGTCTCCTTTTCAATGTTGTGCTTTTCGCTGATTGTGTACATGGTGATCTTAGCAGAGTGTCTTTTTTGAACCTGTACTTTACCCTTCAGCTCCTTGGCAGTCTTGACATCCTCACAGATTATTAAAACAACCTGCCCCCTGTCAGCAGCTCTCCATGTGGTCTCACAGATGACCTGGATCCACTCAGTTCTTCCTCCAGAAACCTGAACTGCTGGCAGTTCTACAAGCTTTTTATGACGGTGCACTGGAATGACATAACTGGCTGTTTTGTACTGACGTTTTAGAAATGCTTTCTCTGCTTCGCCCCCTAATGTCCCAGAGACTCCAAAAATCCCTTTGTACTTTTTAAAGAAGTGGACATTTGACATGTAGTTTGTGACATTAGATAATTGTGAAATTGCCAGTTGGTGTTTCATCTCCAAAAACTGTTGCAGGCCCTCACCCCAGCGCTTGTTTTTCTCTAGCACCCCACTGGCCTGGAAGTCTACAGGAATTATGGCATCGTAGTGATGAGAGTCTCCACTACAGAAACCAGGCCTGTCAACCTCTGGTGTCTTTTCAATCATGTATTCTCTGTCTAGCACCATCTGAATGGCTCTCAAGGCATTCTCTGCAAAAATGGGCAACTGGTTCTTAAAATACTCTTCCAAGAAAGATGGAATCACAATATATCCCTGAGTTTTCTCCACTGACTTTAACGAGCACTCACCAGAAAATCTAATTTTGGATTTCAGTTTTTCAAGAGTTGATTCAATGAGTGATTTCTCAGACATGATTTCACAGGCACATCCGTTCTGCAGAAGAAGAATCCTGACATCAGGGTCAGGGGAAGAATCGTCTTTACCAAAGCGCTTGGCTTTGTTGTTTACTAGTGAGTAACAGTCCACCACCATGCCATCAAGGACTGCTGTCTCAAGTTCCCTGAACAGCTTATGCTGCTGCTGATGTCCCAACTTGGCCATGATGCTTCCAATGACTTGCATTGTGGGATCTTCAAAGCTGTCTTTCTCTGTCTGAGTTTGACTCATTGCTTCAATTACCTTATTGAGATCCTCCTGAGAATAAAGGCCCAGCTTCACACCCAGCAACAGTATGTCATCTTCTGAAAAGTCTGATTCTGAGCCAACCACAGCTTGCTTGGCAACCTTGTGACAGTACTGGATCCTAGTTCCCCATTGGATCTCGCCCGTTTCAAATATTTCTATCGGTCGGCAGGTAGACATCAAGGCCCAGATGCTTGCTAGGACTTGTTCCAGGTGTCTTAGCCCACTGGCTTGATGTGACAAGAAGGTCACCTGAACTCCACTGTCCAATGTCATGTAATCCACTTCATCCACAATCACACAGTCAAACTTTCTCTGTCCTCGAGTTGTTTTCTTCTCAAACTCTTGCCTCAGTATGTCTGCAGCAAAAGTACAAACAGTGCCATACACTACTTGCATAGAGTAAGCTTCTTCAAGGAGCTTGTCATGGTCTTCAAATGAACTTTTAGTTTGGTGTTGTGGAGGAACAGTTGATGAGGTCACACCAAAAATTGCATAGAGTTTTTTCCACTCCTCTTGATCACGAATGGCAAGCAAAGGGGAGCTGGTCACAACATCCACTGCAGTACCTCGTATCGCCTGTATGGTGGCAAACATGGCTAAGATGCAGGTCTTACCCTCACCGGTTCCGATTTCCAAGAGGCATCCTCGATTGTCCTGGGACTGCTGTAGCAGTAGAAGCAGTAATGATGCAAGCTGAGTCAGTCTAGGAAAGTATCCCTGAACGCTCTTTCCACTGGAGGTGATGAAGGCTGTGCATGACTTCACGGCTATGCACATGACAATGAGGATGTTCTTTAACATGTCAGTGTTAGGGTTGGAAAAATCTATTGAAACTATCCACTCTTTACAGTCTTCAATCAAGTCCGACTCTAGGTCCACTCCTTTACATCTGGGCAACACGGCCTCGACGTATTGAAGAGCGTCTTCCAGTTGGGACAGGAGATCTTCTGGATAGTTATTTTCCTGCATTTCACTCAGGATAGTCTCATGATCTTTGTCCTCCTCACATGATATACAGTCTCGAATATATCCTATGGGATCTTTGTGATTCAGTGCAGTGACAGCCAGTATGCAGCTTACCCTATAGGTGCATACCCAGTGAAGGATGTTTGAGACTTTTTCCTGATCCATGCCCAACGTCCGTCCAATGAACAGCTTGATTTCTTTTGGAGTCCAGATGTTGTTAAAAAGTATTTGACTGAGGATCTCCTTGCCTTGTTTTGGTAACTTTGAAGTAATTTCAAGAAAATTTACTAAAACCCGTCTGGCTAGAGTTGGATTAGAAATCTGCAGCTGATCTTCCAGACTGAGAAAGAATTTGTTTTTTTGGTCTTGTCCAGTTCTGTGCTGAGACTGAAAATCAGGCTCACCCTCCAGAGTAACTTTGACTACAGCCTCCAGAACACTGAAGCGCTCGGTCAGGGACAGATTCACATATCCAGTGGCCTGATCCAAAGCCCACTGTGACCAGATGGGGATGTTGTGCTGTTCCAGGTAATTTAACATCAGTACATTTTGGAGAGACTTCATTCTGTCTTCAAGGTTCATCTTTGACTTCTCTTTCTCTTTGATTTGGTAGCTTGACAGAAGTTCTTCAAATCGTTTCTGCACATCACTGAACTGCATAAAAGACAAATTCAGAACATTAGCATCAAGTCTAAACATTCATATGGTCAGAGTCTAACTTGCTTTTTCATATTTAATGTGATAAACCCAGAAGATCTCAAACCTTACCTCATCCCTCTCTATGTAAGCTGTATGATTGTCAAGCAACTGGTACAGTACTTCAGTCTTTTGCTGCTGGTGTTCTCGAGCTTTGACTTGTTCCTGCTCTTGAAGTCTTTCCTGAGCTTTTCTGATCTTTCTCTTGGAGGCTTTGTTCTCCCAGTCAATCTGCTCTTGGATTCTCCTGGTTGTTGCAGCTCTGCCAGGCGTCTTTTTTCCTCTTCTTGCCTTTTTCTCTCCAGTTCTTTTTGTCGTTTCTTCCATTGTTCCCATTCTCGTAGTTCACGTTCTTGCCTTTCAAGTTTCAGTCGTGCCTGTTCTTGTTCCCGTCGTTCTCTGCGTTCCCGTTCTCTGCGTTCCCGTTCTCTGCGTTCCTGTTCTTGTCTCCTCTTCGTCTCCTCCTGGATCTGTTTTTTTCGTTCCAGCTCTGCCTGGCGCCTCTGCTCCTCTTCTTCCCTCTGACGTTTCTCTTCTTCTTGCCGTCTTTTGCGTTCTTCTCTTTCTCGTTTCTCTTCTTCGATTCTTGCTAAAAGAAAATTCAGGAATGTTCTTGTGAATTTTATCACCCTCTTTAGTTTAATCAAAGCCAAATGAGCATGTTCTGGGTTAGTATTTCTTAAGACAGTTTTAAAAAGTTAACTTTATTTTAATTGAATTTTGGCACAAAATAAGTCAGTAATGCTACTAAAGGTCTCAGGTGGAGGGTCTGCTTAGCCTTAAAAATTCAGTTTATTTCCTACCATTAAAGTAGATTAATAAAATCTTTAACAAAAAGGTTGATGTCAAAAAATATGGGGTGCGGTTTTGAAAATCTATGCAGTCAATAATTAATAGCAGTAAATTGGGATTATGTGGCCTAATTAGAAATCAGGGATTCGTCTTCAAAGTTATGTTATTCATTTTTTGTTGTCATTTGTTTATTTATTCTCGTCAGAACTACAAATTAAATAATTATTTGGGGAACTAAATTTTTATTTTGTAAGCCAAGCACTTAGCAAAATAAATATTTAGTTTGCAAGCACCAAAACAATCCACTAAAGAAGTAGAGGCAACCATGGTGGACAAAGGTCATGGATGGATGGATTAAAAGTTTCTTCTTCTTTGGTGTGGTTGAGTGCCTTTAATTAATTTTAGTTGTATATATTGTTATTATTATTGTGTGTATTGTTATTATTATTGTGTGTATTGTTATTATTATTGTGTGTTTGTTTATTTTATTTATTGTATATATTTGACTTTTTAAAGGGAGTTGCAAAAGAAATTTCATTGAATCCTGTTCAATGACAATAAATGCTATCTATCTATCTATCTATCTATCTATCTATCTATCTATCTATCTATCTATCTATCTATCTATCTATCTATCTATCTATCTATCTATCTATCTATCTATCTATCTATCTATAAGAATGACCAATGATCCAAACACAACATCTAGAAAGATGTTCACTCATCATGTTCTCAATCCAACATTCAGCAGTGATTAGTGGTCTCTTCATTTCCAGCTGAGTTGACTCCTAACCCTTCAATTACCAAATCATTTCACGAATAAAGTCAAACAATTGAAGCTATAGGTGTGTAGAAATCATTCAGCATTAACTATGCGGTATTGGTCCATAATATGAACTAACTGGAATTTCCCTGTATCGCTCAGTGGAAACAGGTTAGTCTCTGAGTGTTTCTGCAAGACTTACCGTAGTTGGGACAGCTGTCAACCACTTCATCAGAACTGTTGACCAGCTCAAAGTGTTCCCGATCATCACTCTCTCTTACAGTGAAATCATCGATGCGATTGTCAGAGTGGAGGTCCCATTTGGAGTGGTTTCCATAGCTAAGGTAGACACCTCTGTCCAGTACAGCATCAAACAATCGAAATGGATATTTCATCAAAGAAAATCCTAAAGGCCATCTTCCTGTTGCAGAACCATGTGGGTTCAGTTTTGTCCCACTCTGTGGAAACGAGGAGAAGAAACGGTCAGGGAAAGTTCATCTGCTGGTTAAGATCTCGGTTTGGACTCTTACCTTGTCTTTTTCATAAGAGTGGTACCAGGTGTAAGGGGTCTTGTTGGTTACTGTAATGGTGATTACCATTTCTCAGCTCTGCAAGGACAAAGAATCAATCAGATACAGGAAACAATAAATTCAAATGTTCCTCTTGAGAAACTTCAGCACTTTATTAATCCGATTGAAGGACCTTCAGTGACTACAGTTCACATCGTCTCTCAGGGACATGTTGCGTTTGCCACAGAGGTTCTGGAATCTGGACTGCTGTTTGGTCCATCAGCTCAAACAGGAGCCAGAAACTCCAACGCCAACAACGATACAGCCGTACAGCTCATGAGGAAATCTCCAACACCAACAGCTCAGCTGGGGCCTCGTCAGGATCTCAGTGCCCAACTGATGCCACCCTACCAGGGCAAGTCCGATCTCCGGTTGTCTTGCACCCATTGACAAAGTAATGGCAAATTTATTGTGACCTTTTGTTTGCAGGCCTAATGATTAATTTCCATTGTGAGCACAAACTGTTCTGCTTGTGTTGAAGTCTGGGTGTGGTCAGGACTTTCACTTCCTTATAAGTAAGTTTGTGACAAAAGCTGTAAGAGCGGAGCAGCACCTCCTCAGATCTACACCAGTTATTTGGATCCAGAAGAATATTCTGCTCATTTGAACGCTTTTTACCTTCGAATAAAATCACAAAGACATTACTACCCAAGTCAATAGGTGTTCAACATGGAGACCATAAACTATTGGTCATACATGAAGCATGGTTCTCATATAGCAGTATGACAACCGGGTGTTAGGAATGATTTTTGCTCTATATTATAATTTTATCTCCAACTAAAAACGTTCGCTGTTGGTTTCTCCAAGTTTTGTTTTTCCATTAAATTTCAATTTCAAAATAAAATATTTCCACTGTTCCTCAAGTGCAGATGATTTGATGTTAACCTGTTGCTACATGTTCATACTCTGACAATAGATTTGGCCAAAGTCCCAAGGGTTTAATTAGTAAACTAATCCTCAAGACTTTTCCTTGTGTTTATTTTATTGATACAAAATGGAAACATTTGTCAGCGGAAAACCAGTAACAAGTCAGCAAAGCAGATAAGAGGGAAAACACCAATTTATGATCAAATTGTACTTTTTTCTTTTTCAAAAATGTATCTAATTGAATTTTCTCTTTTAGGACAAACTTACAAACAACAAAGTTACCATTGTAAACATGTATTTATACATACTTACATTCACTCACGGACCCACCATTCAAACCTGCATTTGTTTAGTTCCAAAAATATACAAAATCCTTTAGATTGAGAGAGAAAAACAACAAGACAATATGTAAATAGAAACTGTAGACATCCACCTAAGACATTCCTTTATGAGCTCTGCCTTCAGTCCCTATGACAAATTGTACTTTTTGATTTTTTTGCTAAGTATTCTAGTTGAAGTCATGAAGAAACTGCCTCGTGCTTTGAACAGCAGTTTTGAAGGTTTTAAAATGATTAACTTTGTGCTCATCTTGTTTACAGAGTAAATCTAGTCACTTCAGAAGGTTTGGGAGAGGGAAGTCACCTCTGATGATCACACCAAGCTTTATTTTAATCTTCACACACTGCAGTGTTACCTTCAGTCAGTAAGTTGAAAGTTTAATGTAAACAACATCAACCCAGAGAGGGAATGCCCCGGCAGAGCACAGAGCCAGAACATGCAGTTCTCTTCCAAAACAGGACGTGGCAGCAGCAACCTAGGCTTACAGCATATGTTTATAAGTACAAATTCTTATAAACATATCAGTGAACTATTTGAAAAATACAGCCGTTGGCTCAGTTGTTGATCTTTCATCTAACTTGACTAAACTGAGATTCTTTTGGGCCACTTTGGGCCCAGTAAAAGTTCTTGTTAATCCTGGATGAACAACATCTGATCCAAAGGTTTAGAGGAAGATTTTCCCTCCAGGATCTCTCTGACACCCCCACTTATTGCTCAAGGTCAGTTTAACAAATGTCTTCCTGTCAGAGGCTTGCTGACAGGAAATAAACACTCTAGCAGTGTTTATTTCCACCTGCTGAAGGTGGAAACGCAGGAGATAAACAGAAGAACCAGGAATGTTCAACATTCAGAGGCGGAGAACGCAGCAGCACCATTCTACTCGGCTAAAAGTCAAAACCAGACGTCCAAAAAATCCCCCCGGTTAAAAAGTATTCTATGATTAATGGAAACGACCAAAGAGACTCCAAACGTTTAAGACGGAGCAGCAGACGAGATCAGAACCGGCAGGCTGGATCAGAACCAGAGTGGTTTACAGGAAAGCTGGTTCTGTTCGGCTGCTTTCTAGGAAGTTGCCAGGTCAGAGTTCTGCCGGGTCGACAGGCTGAAGGGAACCAGCTCTGACTCAAAGTGAAACTCAGGTTTTATTTCACTGAGGATAAATTTAGATGCAGTTTGTTCTGGTTCTGCAGAGACCTGAACCAGGTCACATGACACAACAAACAGAAACTGCTTCAGTGTTTCCAATCCCACTCAACACTGTGACCTCTGACCTCGGGTTATCATGTCAGCAGACTGGTCACAGCTGATATAATCAGTTCGACATTACAACACCAGCAATGAGCAACCAGCAACTAACAACCAGCAACTGGCAACAGCTTCAGCTGCCAGCTGCAGCAGCTGCTGCAGTCTGACTAGCAGAGTGTTTCTTGTCTCTTTCTGCTGTTTTCTGAGGAAACAGAAAGTTTCTGAATCCTGAAGATAATCTGAACCGAACGTGACTTACTGTGCTGGACGCTGCAGACAGAGTGCTGTCTGAGTCTGTCCCTCTGTCTGTCCCAGCTGTCTGCTGCTGTGGAATGTCTTCTCATGGTCCGCTGCTTTATATTAGTATTTGCAGAGGACCAATCATAGCACAGTGTACAGATGACATGAGAGGTTACAGAGAGTTTATCAGGGAACTCCCAGTATGAGTGTGTGTGTGTGTGTGTGTGTGTGTGTGTGTGTGTGTGTGTGTGTGTGTGTGTGTGTGTGTGTGTGTGTGTGTGTGTGTGGGGGTGTGTGAGCAGCTGCAGTATGAATTCAGGTTGTTCTGTCTGCTGATAACGCTCATGGCTGAGTCAGACTTTAGCTCCACCTGCTGGTCAACACAAGAACTCCAGTTAATGAAGTAAATAATGGACTGAATGACAGGGTTTATCAAATGGGGGTTGTTGCCCCCTGGAAGGCCTGTGGGAGGCGGTGGGGGAGCGTCAGAAAGTTGGAAGGAAGATGGGGAAAAAAATGCAAAAAAAGGGAAAAAAATTCACATTTACATTTTTTTTATTTTTATTATTATTATAAAATCTGATCTATTTTTCATGATCATGATGAAATGAGTTAAAGTAGCTGAAATGCTGCCGTGCTGCTTGGATGAGTCGGCAGCTTCCTGGAAACAGCAGAAGCAGTGGTCTGTTTCCTGTAAACCACGTGGTTCTGGTTCTTATCCATCTTTAACGGTTTCCTGCCACAGTGGAGGACAAGAGACACGTCTGAGGTCATGCCATGTCCTCCTGAACCCACAGAAAGAAAAACCTTTCCTCCTCTGCTTACTCTCACTTCACTGGAATAATAAACACTTAGAAAAATGCTTCACTTTCTTTATAACCAACATCTGACTTAAAATTCACTGTTTTTAATCTGTGCAGTAAGAACCACGATTACACACAATATTATCCACCATTATTCAGAGAACTGCGCTTAATTGAACAGTTCTTTGAATAACTGGTGAACAGTTATTTCACCTGCCTGAAGGCAGGTAAGACAATCTATTGAAATATTTTCTTCTGACTATCTCTCTGCTCCTTCAGTTAAATCAAAATGGAAAAACCAAACTGGACGAACCTTTTACCTGATGCTGCTGTTACACCTGAATCAGCAGCACAACATCTGATCTTTTTCCCCTCTTTTCAGTCCATTGGCAGAGTTTAGCCAATGAACTGCTGGATGGGAGGGCGGCCATTTTGAAATCTGCAGTGACGTCAGAGAGCTGATAATGCTGCGATGTTTGCCGTAGAGCCAGGACTGACTGACTGACTGACTGACTTCAGAGTAACACAAAGGCTGTTTCTGTTCCAATGGTTCAGCAGTAGAGAATAAAAGAGATCAAACAGTTTCAACAATGATGTTCGTTTACATATTTAGTAGTTTTGTCTTTGGGTTTGCAGCAGGATCACAGAGGTGAAAGTTCATGCTGATTGGTGGGGATGGAAAGGTTTGGGCTAAATGACACTTCCAGTAGATTGTAGAGATGTTTATGAAAAGGCAGATGTACGGGATATTATCTGCAGGTCAGGACGGACCTGAAGGTTGTTTTCCTTTGTGGAGTCAACAGGAAGGTTTCAGTCAGGAGGAAAAGCTCTGCGATTTTACTTCTTATTTCTGCAACAACAGAGTTTAAAACACAGATTTATGATTCATAAGCAAACTGGACTTTCTTCATTAGAGGAGAAAAAAAGTGAGGAAAAGCGAAAAAGCAGCTAAGACGAGAGGAGGAGGAGAGAGAGGAGGAGGAGGGTGGTCCTCGGGCCTCACCCTGTCCTCGTGTCTCTGACCGTCTCCTCAGTCGGTCAGCATCTGATCAGGACAGCAGAGCCGTTCCTCTTCAGGTAAGTCCAGTTTTCTTCAGACTTCATGGAGACGTTAAATATAAGAGACTTTAGAAACATTTACACTGTTAGAGACATGAGAGACATCAGCGCTGCGTGTCTCTGTCTTGTGAAGACGGAGCGGCAGCAGGACAGACGGATGGTTCCTGTCCACCAATCACAGCCAGATCACCTGGATGACATCATCAGTACCTGCTGTAGTAACTAGCAGCTCGCTACCTGTTCAGCACACTAGTTAGGTATCAGGCTGGTTCTGATGGGCGAGGTCGGGTCTTGGGCTGGTTCTGGTTGTTGCTATGGTAACATGCTGCTGGTCCAGCTCTCCCAGCAGCAGCTGACTGGTTCAACTGGAACAAACTGCTCCTGTGTGGGACAAGAAGGTGTTTGTGTCTGTGTGGCGGTCGCCATGGCAACTTGTTTATTAGATGAGCGCTGGTATGGAGGCAGCTGACTGCACTACGTGTCTGCTGAGGGACACAGTCACGTCCAAATGTCTCCGCAGGGACAAACGTTTACTTACTGCCTGGTGAAAGGTCAGAGGTCAGACTGACTGGTTTGGAGGGACGTCCGTCGTCATGGCGATGTTAATGAGGTTACTGCACATGAATCTGCAGCAGACACATCAGATTTTTGTCCTGGAGCGTCTCAGTCGTCCACAGAGACAGAAATAATGTCTCAGATTTAAAATAAATCAATTCATTTATCTTAAATGATTTGATTTATTCATTTAAGATATTAAATCTAAAAAAAGACATTTTAAACAAAATATTTAATATAAAATATGTCATCTGAAGCTAAAACCATGTTTCTGCTTTCTGTATAGATCCATTCATCCATCCATCCATCCATCCATCCATCCATCCATCCATCCAGATGAGTGACCATCCTCCTCCGTATCGTCCGTTTTTCCCTGACAATTCGTCTCCCTCCATGTTTCCTCCAGGTTCGTTTCTTTTTTTTTATCACAAAGCCAGAAATCATTTAGTAAAATTTAAACTTTAGTGAACTATTTACTTCTTATTCCAGAGATGCTGTTGTAATTTCTCATTATAAACAAATGAGAAATTAGTTCAGATTCATGACATCATTCCTCTGACTTTATTTAGCTGCTATCTTCATGAGACAACCTCATTTATCTTTCTGCTTCAGTTTTCATAAAATGTTTTTGTTTTTGTTGTTGTTCTCTCAGCTTTTTACTCTCCGCCCACTGCCTTCCCCGGCCCCGCCTATCAGGTACCCAGCATGCACCGCGGCACCTCCCTGTCAGACGTCTTGTGACTGAACTCACCTGTTGCTGATGAGTTTCTGGATAAAATGCCAGGAAATGTATTCATTATATCAAGGAGTTTAACAAGAAAAACAGCCAGTTAGTAGCCAGTTGTTTTATCATAATTAATCCAAACATAATAACATAAAATCAAACTATAAAGTCCAGTTTAAAGATAATCCAGCTCAGTCCCAGTCAGCATGATGCCAAAAAGGTTTAATGTCTGAGGAAATCAGCTGATTTCACTTTACAGAAATACTCATGAGTTTTAATGTAACGTTTATTATCCAAGAAAATTTTAACACAGATTAAAGAAGTAATTTACCACAAACAGCAGAACAGGATGATGACAGAAAACTGAACAGCAGGGGGCGCCATTCAGGCCAGACTGAGTGGGTTGGTTCTTTATTAATCCAGAGGAAATTATGAAATAATCTGTTGCTCTCGTACATGAAGATCTACAACAACTAGATTAAAAATATTAGAAACAAAATGAAAATATAAAAACTACAACAAAGACAATAGACTGAAACAATCTGTTGTTGTTCACATTATGACCAGCAGATGGAGACAAAAACTTTCATATTTGAATTTCCAACAAACTTTGATTCAGATTTTCAGTAAATGCATCCAGTAAGAATCTAAAATGTTTCTAATCTTCAACCTTCAGAGAAAATATTTAAAAAAATAAACATTCCTAAATTCAGGAATTTATGATTTTTATATATAATATTTCAGTGAAACATGAACTAATTAATTCAGACCTGAATGATCGCTGTTTCCTGTCACATGCCCCTGTTTCCATGGCAACCCCTCCCTGCCCTCCCACAGACGTTCCCTCAGACGTTCCCTCAGACCATCGTCCAACCAGGACCCACTGCACCGCAGGAGGCCTCGGTGACGCCGCCTGGTTACTATGGTAACAAACACCAGGGCTCCCATCCGGCGAAGCCCACAGGTAACCTCCTCACCTGCAGACTGTAGTCTGACTGGCCACAGACTAACGCTAGACTGATGATGTCATCAACAGTTCTGCTGATGGATCCTCGAACCAATCAGCAGCCGGGCGGCATCGGGTCGTACCTGGCCGCCTGTTCTGCAGCTCTGTGCTGCTGCTGCCTGTGGGACCTGCTGCACCGCTGACCATCATCATCACCATCATCATCCTCAGCGGTGACCATGTGACCGTCTGGTCTGCTGACACCAGGAATATCCGACATGTTTGGGGTTAAAACGACATCATTCTCATTAAAGGTTCGGAGGGATTGGACGGCGAGCAGAAACAAACATGGAGGATGATGACGTCATCTGAAAGCATTTTCTAGCCACTCTCTGCTGGCGTTTCTTTGATGATTATTGATCGTATATCAGATTGGTCACAGCTGATCTATAAAGTCATTGATAGGTAACTGTTTGTGTTGTAACATTTTAACAGTTTTTCTCTGTTTTTTTTTTCTAAATAAAACATGTTTTCTCTTGCAGCTGCAGTTTGTTTATCTGTTTGTACAGGATAGTGTCAGACCTTTGCTGCAGATTTAAGCAGATTGATTGTTTACTTTCCTAGAACTACTCAATGCCTCAATAACCAAACCACATTTGGGATAGGGGTGTTCTTCACCATCACTCCTACAAGAAGTACACAATGAAATAAAACGATTTTCATCCATCCATCTTCTAACACCGTTCTCCCCAGTGGGGTTGGGAGGTGCTGGTGCCTATCTATCTCCAGCTAAAGTTCTGGGCAAGAGGCGGATTCACCCTGGACAGGTCGCCAGTCTGTCGCAGGACAACATAGAGACAGACTGGACAAACAACCATGCACACACACTCACACCTATAGGGAGAGTTTAGAGAGACCAATTAACCTGACAGTCATGTTTTTGGACTGTGGAAGGAAGCTGGAGTACCCGGAGAGAACCCACACATGCACAGGGAGAACATGCAAACTCCATGCACAAAGATCCGGGGCTGGGAATCGAACCCAAGACCTTCTTGCTGCAAGGTGACAGTGCTACCAACTGCGCCACTGTAAAAAGAGTTTATGTAACTAAAACATTAGTTCTCCCTTTGTTCACAAATGAGATCAAGAATAGTCTTTAGGAAGGAATATCCTCAATCAGAACCAGATCATGATTGGAGTGCCCCGTTCTGCCGTCCAGAGTGCTTATTGTCTCCTGCAGTCAGTAGCCATGCATTGAAGAAACATTAAACACACCACAACTGGTTGTTGACGCATTTTTACTGTCCCAAGAAAATAACCAAAACTTTAGAATCTCCTTTGAGTCTAAAAACAAGGGAACTGAAACATCTAAATTGATTCTCCAAATGATTTCATTCTATGATCATGGGGTGTACCACCTCCGTTTTATTTTGTTCTTCAGGTGTCATTCATTCCTTTCTTATTTTTTCTAGTAAAAAAAAAAATTAATTTCTGCGTATCTGATACTTTATTACATTCTATTCTTTGTGCGGTTAGTTTCCTGAGATCAGTGTTGTTCTTGTCCCCCTGATTTGTATTTCTGACTCTTGGTTCTACTTATTAGTTCCCCTTTCCCATCTGGGTTATTAGTTTAATGGTAAAACAGATGGCAGTATTTTTTTTTAAAACATGTAGTGAATCAACATTAAACCAGATACACATTTTTTTTCTGTGACTTTATTTGATCTTATTTCAGAACTCAAAAAGAACAATTGATTCTAAATGCCATTTAAATCAAACATATTTCTCAAAGTTAAGACATACTTCCCCTTCATAGTAATTGATTACATTAATATTTCTCTTTTTAAAATGTTTTACTCTTCCAACACAACAACAACAACAAAACAGATTTCAGTTGTAGATCTAAGGTTTCATTTCTTATGTGGTAAATTAAATCACTGTATTGTCAATTGCCTTTATTGTTCCACATAAACTGTTATATATATATATATATCTCACCAGTTTTCTATCCACCAGCTCTACCCACCCCAGAAATCACATGTACAGTAAGCAGTATTGATTATATAGACATGATGAATTAAACATGTATCACCTTGAAAATGGTGATTCCTTTGAAGTTCTATGAACAACCATGATTAAATGATAGTGATACTTTAATTTTGTGATTTATTCCTGAAATAACCTTCAGGTGACTCAATAGTGCAAATATCACTGAATTTTACATAATTTCTTCTTCTTCACTACGGCCACTGTAACTGCACCCACCAAGCCCACACCAAGCCCAACACAAGCTCCAATAGGACCTAATGCAGCTCCAGCAACAGTAGCAATAGCAACTTCAGTGATAATCCCAGCAGTAGTTGCTCCAACAACGATTCCAGCAGACGCCAAAACTCCACGGATGAAGCTGTTTCTCTTCTCAGCTTTTCTTATTGCTTCATCATAACTCATGTTTGGATTTTCCTTCTGCTGTTTTTCCATTTCTTCCTTTATGGCTGCCTCTGCTGCTTCCAGCATCTGGTTGGTGTAATATTTTTCCTTTCCTCCATTTTTCTTAACCATCTTATCAATCTTTTTGAGAAGCTCTGTGACCTGATATGGATCTTTATCTCTGTTGTTGAACACATGGTATCTGTTACCACACTGATCAATGAAATCCTTCAGGGCCTTGCTGCCATCAATAAATTTTTTGATGGAGACATTGTTCTCCTCCAGATCGTCACCATGAGTGAACAGCACCATACTGTAATGCTCTGATCCTTCTCCAAAAATCTCCTGGATGATTTTCACTGTGTTTTGTTCTTCTTCTGTGAATCTGGTTGGCTTGATCACCACCAGGAAAACATGAGGACCAGGAGCAGCAAACGAGACGCATTTCGCGATTTCTGCTTTCACCTCCTCTACATCTTTAAAAGTATCAAACAGGCCTGGTGTATCAACCACACTCAGCACTCGACTGTTGACTGTGACTTTTTCTTTTTGACACTTTGATGTGACTGAAGAAGGACAAACATTAGATTTAAATATTTTCTCTCCTAATATGGTATTTCCAGCTGCACTTTTCCCAGCTCCAGTTTTTCCCACTAGAACAATCCGGAGTTCCTCTCCATCAATTCTCTGAGCTTCTTCCAGCATCTCTTTGGTGTAGTAGCTTCCTTCATTGTTTTCAATCATTGTGTTGATCTTCTTCAGCAACTCTCTGATCTGAGATGGATCCTTGTTTTTGTTGTTGAAGACATGAAATCCTCCTCCACACTGAGTGACGATGTCATGGAGAGTGTCATTGTTTTCAATAATGTTGTCAATGGAACGGACTTCATCCTCCTGATCTTCGTCCTCCAGCTCTTCATCCTCCAGATCTTCGTCCTCCAGGTCGTCTCCATGAGTGAACAGCACCATGCTATAACGGACTGATTCTTCTCCAAACAGATGACAGATGATTTTGACTGTTTCTTCATCTTCTCGTGTGAATCTTCTCGGCTCAATCACCACCAGGAACACATGAGGACCCGGAGCAGATAGGGAGATGCATTTACTGATCTTCTTCCTCACCTTTATTGGCTCTAGTTTAGTGTTGAAGAAACCAGGAGTATCTACCACTTCCAGACATTGGCCTTCAAAATCTCCTGATTTTTTCTTATTTTTCAGTGTCAGTGATGAAGGTGAGGACGAAGATTTAAATACTTTTTTTCTTAAGATCGTGTTTCCCGTTGCACTCTTTCCAACTCCAGTTTTTCCAAGAAGAACCATCCTGAGAGCTGGTTCCTCTGGTTCTGTTAGGAAAAAGGTCAAATACATGAGGAGGTACAAGGAGAGAAACAACATAATGATCCAAATCCTTCATTTCTTTAAGCTGCATTACAGTCAGAACAAAAGGCAACTTTCTACTTTTATATCATTTGGTTTGAAAGAATCAATAAGGGATATTTAAAATTATTAGCCTTTATAAGTTTAACTTTATGAAATACCCTCCCAGATAAATGATGCAGCTACAGACTTAGTCTTCAGTAAAAATGTGAGATTTCTATTGTTTTTGTTTACATCATTGTTGGTCTGTCAGTTCAGCACTAAATTTTATTCTCAAAAACCGTCTAAAATACTTTTAGGCATATCAAGGCTGATCATCACCCTTTGACATGTCACTATCAAGATTTATGTTTACAATGAGCATTCAGGAAAGAATGGAAAAGCTATTCTTTTGTATTTTAAGTAGTGCAAGAGGAAATCCAAGTCAATAATACATCCTGATGGTTTTATAAATGAGATAGAGCTGGAACTGAATGACACCAAGATGGCTGCTGAACAAGTTTCTCAAACATAAAACATTTACATAATTCAATTCCATAACTAAAATATACAATAAAGGATTAAAAACTCTCTTTGTGATCAATAAATGTTGCTGAAATAAAGATATCGTCATTAAATAAGCCACTAAGACATGTGCTTTCTGTTGCATCTTCATAAGCAGATTATTTGTCAAATCATAACACAAACATTGAACTACAAAATAAAACTCTTCCTTAAGCACATTTAGCTCACAAAAACGCAGTTTGTTTCCAGCTCTCCTGGCTCTAGAGAGCTCTGTCTTCTGTTCATATTTAATAGAATAGTTTAAACAGATTCTCAATTTGAATATAATTTTTGGATATAAAGTTTGGGTTTCCTGCAACTGACACAACTAAATGATCATCAGAATTACAGAACAGCTGAAACACTCAATTCCTTCAAATTTTATTAAAGTTGCTTTTGAACCAGAATAAATGAAATATTAACAAACTTATTTGATGCGTGATGATGGCACTTGACAAAATGTAATACTCACTGCTTTTTTATTTGTTTTTTATTACTTTGTTTTTTTGTGTTTTATGATGTCATGCCCTTTGAACTGTTGCTGAAATGTGCTACATTAAATAAAATCGACTGATAAACATCCTTGAATGTTTTATTTCCCTTATGAAAGAAAACGATTTAGTTTTGTATCAATGTAGATTCTCTATGTGAATTGAATGATGACCTCCCTATAAAACTGCTCCTTGTCAGATTCTCCCTCATGGTCAACTTTGTATTAACTGTTTTTCACAGGTATTTTCTTGTATATGTTTTCTTTTACTTTTTATTAAATTCAACATGATATTAAAACATTTCTCTCTGCACTTTGATTTGTTTCCCAGGCCGATGGTCACTCAAGATGAGAGGAAAAAAAACGGTTGAACAGGAACATGAGACGTTCAATTGTTTGAACTGAGATGGTGGACAGACAACATGACTGATTACAAAACATGATGCTTCCTTCCTCTAACATGGCTTTATGTGAAGATACTTGTGAAATGGAATTAAGCAGAAAGTAATTTTCAATATCCTTTACAAATAAAATCTGAAAGATTATCAGAAAGATCTGATCTGATCTCCTCTGATCAGACGACCACATGTTTGCTGTGGAAAAGAGTCCAGATCTCAATCTGTGTCCACCAGGATTGATCAGAGCTCTGTAAGATATTCAAAGCTTGGGATGTTAGACATCCTAACTCTGCTTTAAACATTGTTACACTTTCCCTGACCTGCTGCTGGTTCCTGAATCCAAATGGTCTGGGATTTAGTTTCAACATTCTGAAAAATAAAATATGTGCATTAAGTTTACCTTCTGTTTCTGTTCCAGCAGCTCCAGTCGTCTTCATTTGCTCTGAGAAATTAAATTTTCACATATTATAAAACTCATAATAGTATAACTCTTCATGAGTAAATATTTGCCTTTTAGAAATAAGCAGAGCATGCCATGAGGGCATAGTTCTGGCTGTACCAGTTTCAGACAGACATAGCAAAATAAACAAAGACATGTTTCATTATATCCCTGGGTGTTCTGGTTATGATGAACAATTAAAAACCTGTGACTGATATTTTAATTTACCTTGAAAAGAGTCATATTAATGCCCCTGTGGATGAAACTTCTACTCTATGTAGTAAAACACTCAACATCAAAAATGGTTTTAGTCCTAAGTGCAAAATAATGCATAAAGCAGATAAAAAAAAAATTATAATTAACAACTATGAGGAATATTTTTACAATTTATTTTTTTAGTGACATTATTTAACATCACGGAAAGCTGTGTAGCTGAAGCTGAACAGAAATATTGCTGTAATGTTGAATCTGCTCTGTAACTGGAAACAACTGCAGTACAACATCGGTCTGGCAGTTTTTATCCTGGCTTTTGGTTAAGTTTCAGAACCAATGTTTCATCACCATGTTGATGAAAACAACTATATGAGAAGGTGTTACTACATGCAGGGACAGGAAGGCACAGAGAGAAACTGTTGTAAAATGCTTTACAACATGGCTATTGAACCCGGGCTCATCTAAAACTCTAACTGGGAAATTATAAAGCTTCTCTTAATCTGATGCAGTGCTGCAGCTTCCTGAAACAACTCCCAGTCAAATCTGTTTTCAACCTCTAAGGTTTGCTGCAGCAATGTTTCCTTTGACTATCTCTGCCTTTAGTTTTCTTCTGGTAGAATTGGCATTTACTATTTTTGATTACCAAGCAAACAGTTCAGCCAGGGTCACAACTTTAAACAGACTGAGAGGAAGACTGTGAAACATTTACATTTTTGAAATGACTGAATAATAAATACTGAATTCATAAAAGTGTACACTCCAGTGAAAAGAGAGTCAAAAATATGAACTAATAAATGTTCTTACTAAGAACAGGAGTTTGATCACTCATGTTTGGTCTCTTCTTGTTGCTCCTGGCACTTGTTCCTGCTGCTGCTGATAATCTGATGCTGATTAGTTTCAGTTTCATCTCAGCTCAGATATATTCAGTCTGTCACGTGTTCTACCTGTGAACATGTGACACTTGGTGGCTAGAAACAGATGGTGTAGTGATGAAACAGAAAATTACAGGTGGAGTTTAAAATGTAACAGTTTTATATTTGCAGAATCTCTTGTTAAAGTCCCAACCCAAACCTAAAGTAATTCTGCGTTGTAAATCTCGGCTCCTGCCACTTTTATGCTTCCAAGCTTTTCCTGTAAAGCACAACTGCATGAAGTTTGTCCTGTTGTGAATTAATGTTTACAACTCAAAATCCCATAAGTCTTTTAACAGCTTTTTAAATTAAACCCAATATCTTCTTTTTCCCAGAGTTGGATTTAATAAAGCCTCATTATTTTCATGCTGAACCTTCAGCTTCACCAGCTGTTCAGCTGCTCAGTTTTCACTGTTCTGACATCATTTAGTAAAATTTAAACTTTAGTGAACTATTTACTTCTTATTCCAGAGATGCTGTTGTAATTTCTCATTATAAACAAATGAGAAATTAGTTCAGATTCATGACATCATTCCTCTGACTTTATTTAGCTGCTATCTTCATGAGACAACCTCATTTATCTTTCTGCTTCAGTTTTCATAAAATGTTTTTGTTTTTGTTGTTGTTCTCTCAGCTTTTTACTCTCCGCCCACTGCCTTCCCCGGCCCCGCCTATCAGGTACCCAGCATGCACCGCGGCACCTCCCTGTCAGACGTCTTGTGACTGAACTCACCTGTTGCTGATGAGTTTCTGGATAAAATGCCAGGAAATGTATTCATTATATCAAGGAGTTTAACAAGAAAAACAGCCAGTTAGTAGCCAGTTGTTTTATCATAATTAATCCAAACATAATAACATAAAAATCAAACTATAAAGTCCAGTTTAAAGATAATCCAGCTCAGTCCCAGTCAGCATGATGCCAAAAAGGTTTAATGTCTGAGGAAATCAGCTGATTTCACTTTACAGAAATACTCATGAGTTTTAATGTAACGTTTATTATCCAAGAAAATTTTAACACAGATTAAAGAAGTAATTTACCACAAACAGCAGAACAGGATGATGACAGAAAACTGAACAGCAGGGGGCGCCATTCAGGCCAGACTGAGTGGGGTGGTTCTTTATTAATCCAGAGGAAATTATGAAATAATCTGTTGCTCTCGTACATGAAGATCTACAACAACTAGATTAAAAATATCAGAAACAAAATGAAAATATAAAAACTACAACAAAGACAATAGACTGAAACAATCTGTTGTTGTTCACATTATACCAGCAGATGGAGACAAAAACTTTCATATTTGAATTTCCAACAAACTTTGATTCAGATTTTCAGTAAATGCATCCAGTAAGAATCTAAAATGTTTCTAATCTTCAACCTTCAGAGAAAATATTTTAAAAAAATAAACATTCCTAAATTCAGGAATTTATGATTTTTATATATAATATTTCAGTGAAACATGAACTAATTAATTCAGACCTGAATGATCGCTGTTTCCTGTCACATGCCCCTGTTTCCATGGCAACCCCTCCCTGCCCTCCCGCAGACGTTCCCTCAGACCATCGTCCAACCAGGACCCACTGCACCGCAGGGAGGGCCTCGGTGACGCCGCCTGGTTACTATGGTAACAAACACCAGGGCTCCCATCCGGCGAAGCCCACAGGTAACCTCCTCACCTGCAGACTGTAGTCTGACTGGCCACAGACTAACGCTAGACTGATGATGTCATCAACAGTTCTGCTGATGGATCCTCGAACCAATCAGCAGCCGGGCGGCATCGGGTCGTACCTGGCCGCCTGTTCTGCAGCTCTGTGCTGCTGCTGCCTGTGGGACCTGCTGCACCGCTGACCATCATCATCACCATCATCATCCTCAGCGGTGACCATGTGACCGTCTGGTCTGCTGACACCAGGAATATCCGACATGTTTGGGGTTAAAACGACGTCATTCTCATTAAAGGTTCGGAGGGATTGGACGGCGAGCAGAAACAAACATGGAGGATGATGACGTCATCTGAAAGCATTTTCTAGCCACTCTATGCTGGCGTTTCTTTGATGATTATTGATCGTATATCAGATTGGTCACAGCTGATCTATAAAGTCATTGATAGGTAACTGTTTGTGTTGTAACATTTTAACAGTTTTTCTCTGTTTTTTTTTTCTAAATAAAACATGTTTTCTCCTTGCAGCTGCAGTTTGTTTATCTGTTTGTACAGGATAGTGTCAGACCTTTGCTGCAGATTTAAGCAGATTGATTGTTTACTTTCCTAGAACTACTCAATGCCTCAATAACCAAACCACATTTGGGATAGGGGTGTTCTTCACCATCACTCCTACAAGAAGTACACAATGAAATAAAACGATTTTCATCCATCCATCTTCTAACACCGTTCTCCCAGTGGGGGTTGGGAGGTGCTGGTGCCTATCTATCTCCAGCTAAAGTTCTGGGCAAGAGGCGGATTCACCCTGGACAGGTCGCCAGTCTGTCGCAGGACAACATAGAGACAGACTGGACAAACAACCATGCACACACACTCACACCTATAGGGAGAGTTTAGAGAGACCAATTAACCTGACAGTCATGTTTTTGGACTGTGGAAGGAAGCTGGAGTACCCGGAGAGAACCCACACATGCACAGGGAGAACATGCAAACTCCATGCACAAAGATCCGGGGCTGGGAATCGAACCCAAGACCTTCTTGCTGCAAGGTGACAGTGCTACCAACTGCGCCACTGTAAAAAGAGTTTATGTAACTAAAACATTAGTTCTCCCTTTGTTCACAAATGAGATCAAGAATAGTCTTTAGGAAGGAATATCCTCAATCAGAACCAGATCATGATTGGAGTGCCCCGTTCTGCCGTCCAGAGTGCTTATTGTCTCCTGCAGTCAGTAGCCATGCATTGAAGAAACATTAAACACACCACAACTGGTTGTTGACGCATTTTTACTGTCCCAAGAAAATAACCAAAACTTTAGAATCTCCTTTGAGTCTAAAAACAAGGGAACTGAAACATCTAAATTGATTCTCCAAATGATTTCATTCTATGATCATGGGGTGTACCACCTCCGTTTTATTTTGTTCTTCAGGTGTCATTCATTCGTTTCTTATTTTTTCTAGTAAAAAAAAAAATTAATTTCTGTGTATCTGATACTTTATTATATTCTATTCTTTGTGCGGTTAGTTTCCTGAGATCAGTGTTGTTCTTGTCCCCCTGATTTGTATTTCTGACTCTTGGTTCTACTTATTAGTTCCCTTTTCCCATCTGGGTTATTAGTTTAATGGTGAAACAGATGGCAGTATTTTTTTTTAAAACATGTAGTGAATCAACATTAAACCAGATACACATTTTTTTTCTGTGACTTTATTTGATCTTATTTCAGAACTCAAAAAGAACAATTGATTCTAAATGCCATTTAAATCAAACATATTTCTCAAAGTTAAGACATACTTCCCCTTCATAGTAATTGATTACATTAATATTTCTCTTTTTAAAATGTTTTACTCTTCCAACACAACAACAACAAAACAGATTTCAGTTGTAGATCTAAGGTTTCATTTCTTATACGTAAAGTGTATGAAATATTAAGAATAATTCAAGGAAAGTATCCTGAAACTTATGAGCTCATTTGGATGAAAGTGTGATTTTTTTTTTGTTTTTTAAAGTTTGGAGATCAGATGAAGGATTAGATTTTTCTCATTTTTTATAAATAGCCTCCCTTCCTTCCCCCACTTCAACCAAAAACATAGTGGTGGACATTGACAAAAACTAGCCATGTTTATGTCACACACAAACAAACATGTCAAAATTGCTAAATTGCTACTTAGCAATTTTTGCTAAGTAGAGCAAGAAAATTGCTGAGTTGGCAACAGATTATTGTACAAACTTTATTAATACAAGCGTTGCTCCTGTGTTCCAGTAGAGAGGAGAGGAACTGACCCACAATCAGTTTCTTCTCAGACTAAGTATTCTGAATCCCTCTTGATGCTGGAACAGGTTGCTGAAACATTCGTCTTCAAGTGCTCTGTGCAAAAGAATTTTCTGCACTAATGTGGGTATGTTCCCTAGAAAAAATTAAATTTAATCAAACAGACTCTGATGCCAGGGGGTTATGTAAGGAACAATGTGCTTTAATACACACAAGAACAGAGGATTTTGACTTGTTTACTTCCAACTTCAACATAACTGAACTTGGGACGACATAATTGCTGCAAGGAAAGCAAAAAAGACGCCTCACAAAACCGATTAACCGGAAATCATGACTGTTTTTATCAGTTCCACAGCAAAATTTGTGACATAAAAGACAAAAAAACATTACAGGCAATAGAGAAAAATGAACAGACTGGAAAATATGACCCATAGAATATAAAATCATCGATTCAGCACAGCAAAAATAGTCAATAAATGTACTTTTTTTGCACTCCTTGGCACTCAAAATACACAAAAAATATATAAGGGCTAAAAAAGTGGCTTTTGCATAATATGACTCTTTAAATTTGACTGGGGTTCAAAAAACTAAACTAAAATGCAAATACATTTTTAACTAAATTGTAAAATATATTTGAATTTTCAATGTAGACAAAGCAAAGTCTCTCTGTGCTTTTCAGAGCTGAGCAGTGAAACGTGATGAGGAGCAGAACGATGAAGATGAAAACCAGAGAAAATGACTGATGCTCTTCACTCTGAGTTATAAAGTCATTAAAACTTTAAAGACATTAACGTTTTATTGATGGACTTTTTGATTTTACTGATGAACTTGAATAAAATCCAATTAGCTTTATTCGCCAAACTCAAACCAGATCAGTTTTCTAACCTCCAGCTGCCCTCTGACCTTTGAGCAAGGCAGGATAATTACTACCAGCCATTAGAAGGAGGTCTAACATGTAACCGCTTTATATGACAAAAACACAAAACTAAAAAGTCACAACGCAATAAAGCGACATAACAGAGAGTTGGAATAAAACTAAAATGAATCATAATAATCCAGTTATTATGAATCAAAAACAGGTTTAAACTTAATGAAATTTTAGCATTTAGAGGAATTCAGTGTTTGCAAAACTCTACTGTGATTCCACTTTCACAGAGGAATCGCTCTAAAGCTGTAAATGATGCAGTTCGGTTTAAAGATCCTGGATCTCATCTGATTATGATAGAAACCTGATATTTCATATTCAACATTAAGGCAGGCAGGTTCACTAAAACACAGCCAGATTAATGTTTCAGATGTTTTTCATCAAAGTTCAGGTTGTTTTAAAAGCTGCAGGTTTGAACAAATTACTCAAAGTTCTTCATAAAAAATCAGCTTCATGTTTTAATGATCAGACAAACATATTTATAATCTCCTGAAGACATTCTGCAAATAAAAACATTATTATTTTTTCATTTCCCATATATCATTGGTTCAGTGAAAACAGTTGCAGATTCGTTTGCTGAACATTCTGACTTCCTCCCACCATCGTCTTCATTTTCCCCGTTTCTAGTGAGCGTCTCAGCTGAGCTGGACTCTGGTTCTGTTCTTGGTTCTGGTGTCGAGAGCGGAGCCTCTGCACCGGCAGATGAGGTTCATGATGAGGACGGGCCGGATGTTCTGGTCTCTCAGGCCGTAGATGAGCGAGCTGAGGCACTTGGGGAGGATGATGACGGCCATGTAGAGGCTGATCTGCAGGCGGACGGCCGGGACGCGCTCCAGGTTGCCGGTGATGACGATCAGCAGCGAGTTGTAGACGGTGGAGGACATGCTGAGGCCCAGCTGCAGCAGGTGCAGCAGCAGCGTGCGCCGCGCCCGCACGGCCGACGCTTTGTCCGTGGATGCCGAGCGCGCCGCCACGATGATGCCGGCGTAGGCGAACGAGACGGTGGCCGCCCCCAGCAGGAAAAGGAAATAGGTGAAGGCTCTGTCGTAGAGGTCAGACACGGGGTCGATGAAGGCGCTCTCCTTCCCGCAGTAGTGCACCATCTGCATGACCCCCAGGTCAGCTACCGAGAAGCGGGACAGCATCAGGCTGAGCTGGACGATGACGTGCGAGGAGCTGAAGCCCCAGATGATGCAGATGGCGACGCCGGTGTTCTTCAGGGTGACAATGGCGCTGTGCCTGAGGGGGTAGCACACCGCCACGTACCGCTCCAGGCACATGCTGACCAGCGTGACGGACACGCAGTGGGCCAGGCTGCTGAAGGCGGTGAGTGCGGCGCACGCCGGGTACAGCATCGTGAAGCTGACCGCGGACAGCAGCAGCATGGACTGGCTCTGGAACATCTGCACGGTGTCCACCAGCAGCAGGTTGAACAGCAGCACGTAGCGGGACGCCTCTCTGAACAGCGGCCGGCTGCGCAGCGTGTACAGCATGGTGAGGTTGATGAACAGGAACATGCAGCACGGCAGCGTGGTGACGACGGTGAACAGCACGAGGCCCAGGATGCCCTGGTGAGGCCCCGTCACCGTCACGTTCAGCGCGCTCCTCCTGCTCAGCATCACAGCATCATCACACACCCAGCAGGGCCACAGAGGTCACCGCCACCACACACCGGCATCATCGGACTGGCAGAGCCACTTCCTGTCCTCAGCTTTTATCTCATCCTCTCTCTGCTGCTGCCAGCTCAGAGCTGTAAACATCACATGACCAGAGAGCAGCAGCAGCAGCGTCATTAACATCATTATCGATTCAGAGGAACGTTACACACTTCACTGTTTCTGGTGAGGAACAAAAAAGTTTACATGCAAAGTTCCACTAGAAACAGGAAATGGTTTCATGACGATGTTCACAAAGGTCAGACCTGCTGATTCGTAAAAAAACACGATTCACTGAATGAATAAAAACAAAAGACCACAGCTGTCCTCTTCCTGACGATGCTCTCTGAGCTTTTATACGTCTGTCCTCTAAAGGTTGATGGTTCTCTTCCAGATCTCTGAGGATCTTTTCTGTTTTGTCTGCCCAGTCGGTTGGTCATCATGTTTATGGGTCTGGAACAGGAAACTCAGCAGAATGTCAGACTCTTCAGTCCCAGAGTTAATGAATCTGGTCAGACGTTGGGCTGTTCCAGGTTATGATGCTTCATGTTGGCTTTACCAACCAGCTCCAAACACCCAGCTGCTGCCTGTTTCAGTCTTTGCACAGCCTCCATCTTGGTTCTGGTCCGGTGCGGTAGACCCTGAGATCCGGATCCGGAGCTGCTGGGATCTCTTCCTACTGAGTTCGGACTGAGATAATCAGAATGTTTGGGTCTGACCTATTGGGTTAACACTGTGCTGTAGACAACTGAAAACATCCTGACCTTTGACCTTTTGGTGAATGCTGAGTGACAGATGATGATGATGATGGAGGATGAAGGGTGACAGGATCAATGACATGTCTCTGGTTTCAGAGCTTTCAGAAACACATGAAGCGTTCCCTCGCAAAACGTAAAAGAAAAAAAAATTCCCCATGTCCACTAGGGGGCTCTGTAACTTCCAGCAGCATTACTTTCCATATTTATCTGGCTGTTTAAACATTTTCGATTCACCCTGAGATTCAAATCAAGTAAAACATTTCTTATCTTTGGTTTGGGAAAAAAAAGCCAACTCTGTAAGTCCACTTTATTCATAAAAAAGAGAAAGACAGAAAGCGCGCAACTTTTTTTTTTCTCCATTTTTTTAACCATCAGCTGTTTGTCTGTCCAACGGCGCGAAATGAAGAATCTTCTGGAGAGGATGGATTGGCCTTGAAAATATCTCTGAGATTTTTGAAATAACACAGAATATTTACACACACACACACATATATATATATTTTACATCATATATTTTAGTTAACTATATACTTTACATTATTGTCAAATATTGTAAAGTTCTGTTCTGGTTCTGACCCAGTGGACATGAACCTCTGTTGTGCTTCATGTGTTTATGTGTTATATAAGGGGTTTACCACCCTGGTCCACAGGGGCCCGTACTTTAACTATTCCACCTGAATGACTGGGTGACCAGCAGGTATCTGCAGCACCTGGACCGAACATCCAGAACCTGCAGAACCATTTGGAGGAACTGGGCCAGGTCAACGGGTCAGAGCGGTTCTGATCCGTTCATTTCTGTTCACATAATTACTGAACCACTTTGGATTTTATCATCTGCTGTGTTCTGGTTCTGACCCAACTAAGGGTTCTGATTAAAGGTTCTGGTTCTGACCCGTCTCTGCTGCACATCCATCAGTTACTAATAAAAGCTGTTTCCAATCTTGAAGAGTTTCACATTAAAGTCATCAGCATAAACTGGGTGGTCGCCGTGGAGACGGTGTGTTGAGTGATGTAATCCTCTGGGTATGATGATGATGATGAGGAGCGCTCCTTCCTCCCCCGGCGGCTCATTTGACATCATTAATTATTAAAGCAGTAAATATTGACAGCAGCTCTAATGGAGGAAATTCTCTGAGGATAAAAAGTTCAATAAGTTAGAAAAACTTGTGCAGAGGAACAAACAGCAGCTGGACGATTCCTCAAGGTTTTACTCTAAGTTTGATTTCCCTGAAGTTCTGCAGGTTTCACAGTTTATCACGTCATTTTAGTTGCAAGAAGTTTTTCACCGGCCTTACTCCACTTCAAGCTAAACATTTACATTTTACAGGAAACAGTTCTGATATTTCTGGTTTAATATTTAGTCATGTTTAATATTTAGCTCGTCTGAATCTGCTTGAATCTGGACTCGGCGAGCAGCAGGAAGAACCTGCAAACGCGGGGAGACAGAACGAAAACCCGGATTATGAGAGGAAAGCCGAGATTATCCGTCTGCCGGAGCGAATTCTAGGTTTGGTTCGGGAGTCTGGTGGGTCACAGTGGAACATTTTCACGGTTCTTCAGGTTCGCGGATCTGTGGCGCCTGAAGCTGCTTCCGTCTGACTGATTCTAATGAACACACACATTCCTCAGATTTATAAAGCCGTTTACTCCATTTATTATCAAAAAGACACTGTTAAAAATCTGACATATAAAACAATAAAACATTTTTAAAATGTTTCATCCATAACACTGGGTTAAAAAAAATACTTTTTAGGAAATTTTCTATGTTTTTTCAACTGGATTAGGATTGTTTTGCACCTTTTAATCCAACAATCACATCCATTTTTCTCAGGTTATTATTCCAATTCAGACTGACCATCACGTCTTCATTGAGCAAAATTCAGGTCATGAATTTTGCTCTTTGCTCAGCGGCAGGACGTCTCTCTGCAGAGTCCAGCCAGCCGCCGTGACGTCATCCAGCGTCCCAAACTAACGTGGAGCTCAGTTCACAAAGTTCACCTGACTGAACGAAACCAAAGGGTTTTTTTGGATTCAGTGCATCAACTTGACCCTAAAGCAGTTGGAAAATCGTAGACAATCTGTTGACCAGACATCAGTGTGTTCTCAGTGAGGGGAGCTTCAGCTCTCTGCTGGTCAGAAGCGTTTCTGTTCACGTTTCTCCTGCAGGTCTGAAGCAGAAAAGGTTCTGGTTCTGATGACTTCAGTGAACGCTGCAGAATTAGAGTTCGGCTCATTATCACGCTGACGTTCACAACAACTTTCATCAATTATCAACTTTTGCTTGTTAATGTTTTTATGAATAAATAATAACTATTACCTATTAGACTTGATTACAGTTAGAGATCAACAATGAAATGACTGGTTGCCAGTTCAGCGAGGAAAACCCCCTAGTGGGCAGAAACTGGTTGTTGTAGCAGAAAGTTTTAGTTCCTTCAGGAGCCTCCAGGCTTAATGTCTGGTTTTCTGCTGCTGAAACGTTTCAGTTTGAAGGACTTTGACTGGACCGCAGTGGTTTCTCACAGGAACCTGAGTGAACAAACATCAGCGCTGACCAGAACCTCCAGGCTGGACTGTTCATCCTGACGCTGATGCATGCTGGGTAATGAAAACAAGGACTTCTGGGTCTTTAGGAGCTGGTCTTCACTTTCAGCGTCATGGAGAACTGGCAAATGTCCTTCATTGAATCCTGTTGAATGCTCTGCTCTACAACATGGCGCACGCTGTGCTGTAAGCTGTCATAGAAACGCTTCACTTCCTGTATCTCAGCCTGGCGTTTTCTCTCCAGGTTGGACCCTTCAGCATGAGCAGCAGTCAGCAGCTGTTCATATTTCTGCTCCACGGCTCTGGTCTGCTCCTCCAGCTGCTTCTGGTAGAACGCTTTGAGCTCCTCCTCTCTGTGCTGCAGCATCTCCACCACCTCCAGGTAGGTGGGGTTGGAGTAGAACTCTCCTCCGTTCTCGGACACCATGCTGTCCACCTTCTCCAGCAGCGTCAGCACCTGGCTGCGGTCGTGGGCCCTGCGGTTGTTGAGCACCAGGTGTCGGTTGTTGGCCCTCTGCAGGACCCTCTGGAGCTCGGGGCCGCACTCCTGCAGCTGCAGCTTCACGTCCTCTGCAGCTTCATCGTCGTGGGTGAACAGAATCATGGTGTACCTCCAGGCGTCCGGCCCAAAGATCTCCTCCACCTGGTTCACCGCGCCCTGCTCCTCATTGGTGAAGGGCCCCACCTTGATGGCCAGCAGGATGGCGTGGGGCCCCGGGGCCGACATGTTGATGCACTTGGAGATCTCTCTCTTGATGTAGTCTTCGGAGAACGACGTGTCAAAGAGACCCGGCGTGTCGACGATGGTCACTGTTCTGTCAAACACTTCGCCTTCCTGCTTACAGCACTGCCTGGTGACTGGGAGAAACACAGAGGACACACTCAGGATATGATGACATCATGATGTACTGGTGACATCATGATGGTCACAGTGGGATGGTATCTGATCCGCACTGAAAGCTTGGGATGAAATTATTACAGAAAGGCACATCTCATCTTATAACTAAACTGGATAATCTTATCAACCAGTTAATATTAGTAGTGGTTGGTTATTTACAGCTTGTGTGTCAGAAGAGGCTGGTCATATGATAGTAATACAGTGATAATAAAATGCAGTTTATGGTTATTCAACAAATCATAAATTTGAAAAGAAATTGATCTTCGATTGATTGATTGGGTGGATTACTGTGAGGAAGTTCATAAAGAGCAGCTGAAATCCTTCATCTGATCCAGAACACTGCAGCAGAGTTCTGATGGGAACTAAAAACACAAATCAGATTTCTGCTGATTTAACTTCCCTGTTAATCCAGATTATAATCTCAGATTCTCACATATAAAGCCCTTAACGATCAGCTCTGATTGGTGCAGACGCTCCATGTCTACTTCAGAACAGAGATTTATATACCTGAGGACTGACTGACTGCGGCTCCGAAGGCGTCTCTGCCCAGGATGGTGTTCCCACTGGAGCTCTTCCCTGACCCAGTCTTCCCAACAAGAACCAGTCTGAGATCTGGAGAAGGAAAGTAAACCAAGTCACAATGATTTGCTCAATATTATGCTTTCTTAATGAACAGCTCATTTTACTACATGTGATATGATTTCTCTAATAAATCATGTCGCATCTCAACATGTTTTAAAGAGCCAGTGTCATGTTTTCCAGCCACACAGTATAATTTTTACTAACATAATTCCTGGAATGTAATATAGTTACAATCAGCAACTATTTTACCTTCAGTTATTATTAAAATACTGTCTGTATCAAATGTGACTTAATAGAAATTTTACTTTCTGATTTAATGCCCTGAAATTGGGGCTCTGTCTCTTTAAGAGGCTCCTGCTCTTTCTGAAGCTCCACCTCCAGGAAGTCATCCCACCATGGCTGCTCTCTTAACCCTTTAACGTCTTTTTGTTCTGAACAGTAGCTCCTATAATGAGCTCAGCAGCTGTTTGCTAATTGCTCCTGGCTAGTCTGAAGGAGCTGAGTGGGGAAGGAGCTGCGCCCTGTAGGCGGGGCTAGGTCCACTGAGGCATTTTGTATCTGAATGGTTGCCATGGAGATGAAAGAATTTCTCACACATGAAAGAATCAAACCAAGATGGAAGAACATTAGAATATGATTGAAGATTAAAAGCAGATTTGACATAATACTGGCCCTTTAGCAGGTTGTATTCATGCCATATTTTCAACCAGTTAAAGATAATTCTTATATTAACTTATTAAATAAGGAGATATTAACTGCACACAATATACAGAAGTGAGTAGTGACAAGTTACATTTACCTAAGTTACCTTTTGTTTAATTAAAAACACACTTCATGGAGAGTTTCACTGCACCACTTTCACTTTTATTTTTATATTACGAAGTATCACTTTACAGTAAAAATTTCTGTAGTAGTGGAGCCAAAAATGGAGCAGAGAGCCACAGTGTAACGTTGAAGTGCTGAACAAAGCTGTTTGTTCAGCAGCTTTGTTGTTGTGATATTTTCCTGAGTCTATTGCAGGTTCAGTGAACAAACTGTAAAATATCCATATGGCACTAGAAGCACTTCCACACATACAGTAATACTGTCAGTATCAGATTTATGTGTTTCATATCCTAAAAAAGTCATTTGGAGAAACATTTATTGTGCCAGATTCTGTAATTACGTTATTTGTACTTTTAAAATCAGAATATAGTTGAATTAGACTGTCTGAGTAGATCATTTTCAAATGAGATTCAGATTAAATCAGGTACTCAGATCATGAGGATGGAAGGAAGGAAGAAAGGGAGGAAGGAAAGAAAGAAGGAAAGAAAGATGCATACATATATAAATATATATATATATATATAGAGAGAGAGAGTAATATAATACCTAGAGGCCCGTCCTTGCTTCTGCTTCTTCCTCTTGGCTCTGTGGAAACAGATGAACATGGCTGAGTTTGCATTACTGTCAAAAATCCCTCAGTTTGTAGAATAATATTAGGAAAACATGAAATCAGTTACAATAATATGAAATCAACGCCAGGGCAGGGGAACCATGGGAACACAAAGTTACATTTACTGCATGTTCTGTCGTAACAGACTAAATGAGCCATGAAGCAACGAGAGTCGTTTTCACTAAAACACCAGCTGATTTCATCACTACTGGTTAGTAAACTTACCAAGCCCCGCAGCCTGCGCCATGTCGTCCTGTCTGTCTGCTCTGTTCGCCGGACAACACGGAAGAGAACAACCCGGAAATGTTCACCTGTCTGGGTTTAGAAGCAGGGGGGACAGGCCAGAAACAGCGACGAGTCAATAAAACCTCGAGTTAAAAGGGTTGAGAAAACTCCCCCCACAACATATTTAGTGAAAAACATCAAGAGGAGAAAGTTTTAGAGAAAGTCTCTCGCAGACGCACGGCGGGTTTGCATCATTTCTCCACCGGCGAAGCCGCCGGAGTCAGTAAATCACAGTTCAAGCGGAGTTGTTTCGGTGCAGAGATGAATGAAGAAGTCGTGGGAAATAAAGAATGTCAGACATGATTAAATCTGAGATTATATACCCAATTATCCTATCAATAATTACTGCTTTAATGGCGTCTTTTTTCTTTTTTTTTTGCCACCCAACGTCTTGCTCTGCAGCAGCTGAGCAGAAACTCCTCCCACACCGCCCCATCGCTCCGATCCTCAGGGTGACTGTAAAGGAGCGGACCTTGCAATCTACGAGTCTGAGCAACTGGGAGTTAGCGTCACACATACACGGTTCATTACGGTAATAAAGCTGTGGCCTTCCACCTCTCACTACCCCATATATATTATAGAAATAAACCTTTCTTAATTTTACAGTTTTGGAGATAGATCCAGGTGTAGTGCACCATAATCAATATCCACTCTGCTGATTTTAGTTTTTACAATTGTTAACCTTTTATCAAAACACCCATTACATGTTCAGGTCAGATGTATTTAATGGAGTTAATTATATCATTGATACACACTTTTTAAAAAACTTTTTTTTACTTAATTACTTTTTAGAGTAAATAAATTATAAAGATATATTTTTACAAGACAGATTAACAGGCAGATTTTTTAAAAAACTTCTTCACTTCTAAATAATAATAAATGTGAATCATTAAATCTGACATTGACACAGCAGGAGGTCCTACTCTTCCCTTCTCTTTGGGTCAGTAAATGTTCCCCACAGAAAGCAACCCAAAAAATCGACATGTTTTCTGTCGTAGCAGATTTTTGTAACAGTTTCATTTCCCATAGTTGAGAGCAGAAGTTCACGCTGAATAAAGACACATAGACTTTTTTTTTTTTTTTAAACTAACTTAAGTTAAATTAGAACAAATCTTTTATTTCAGGTCAGCTAGAATCACCAAAATTATCTCTATTTACTAAAAGGCTCAATAATGAGACAAGCAGCAGCAGAGCCTACAAAGGCGTTACCGTAAAGCACGATGTGAGGGCTCAGACAATATTTAGCCCAGCAAAATAGTCACCTGACTTCAGGGAGAGAAGCTGAACTTCCTCACGGTAAGACGCTGATTCTGTATGTGCATAGAAAGTTCTACAAGGAAAAGGGAACTATTTATTAGAAAATCAGCTTCCAAACCAGTCGAATTGAATGTTTTGATCAACTAGAATCAAAGCCGCTGGAGATTTCTTAAAAACTCTAATGCAACTTTAAGAAACCATCGTGCTTGTGTAGCTGGCTGAAAGGAAAACCTGATAAAAAAAAAATGTTCAGTTTGAAAAGTTTTGACTCGTAGGTTTTAACAGCTGGTCAGAGCAGACAGTGGAAGACCTCCTGAATGCCTTTATTCTGCTGTTTGACAGCAAATGAACTGGAACTCAAATAAGCAGGAAACATTTGAAGTGTGGGGCACAATAATTATGTGTAAATGTAAACTTCCACAGGAGGCTGTGGAGAAACGGCGTCTCTGAGTGACTCTGGTCTGGATGGACTGACGGATCGACCGCTTCTTTTCAATGCTTGGACCCATCTTAAGACAGGAGTGAGGAAAACAGAATGGTTAGTTGTTGTTTTTTTTCTTATTTTCAGAATAAAACTCACCAACCGACTAATCAACCAACCTACTTCTAGCTGCAGCTAAACAATTCACTTAAGGACTCACATTCTCTCATATTTTCTTCTCTCTGCATCTTTTCTGTTACTATCTTATTGTTTGCTAATAATATAGTGAAAGTCAAACGTTCCCCCTGTCTAAGTTATTTACTGTCACCTCTTCAAACCGATTCTCTCACCTTACAGGGTTTTCAACGATGGGCCGTCCTTCCATTGTTCTTCTGGGACATACCGGAGTCGGTAAAAGTGCTTCAGGAAACACAATTTTAGGACGAACAGCGTTTGAATCGAGGCGCACCTTCAAATCTGTGACCACCGAGATAAAGAAAGAAACTGACACGCTGTTTGGCACAGAGATCTCAGTGATCGACACGCCCGGGATTCTGAGTAATGGCATAAAGGAGGAGATCCAAACCTTCTGCAAGGAGCACCTGGATCCCTCATCCTGTCTGTTTTTGGTTGTAGTGAAAATAGATCGATTCACTGAGGAGCAGCTGAAAGCAGTGGATACCGCCATCACAGTCATTGAACCATACGGACTGGGACAAGCGTACTTGCTCTTCAGTGGTGGCGATCGTTTAGACAGGACACTCGATAAGTTCATCAACGAAGAAGAAGATTCTCCGCTTCAGAGCATCGTTCAAAGGTTTGAAGGAAGATACTTTCGCTTCGACAACAAAAATGGAGGACAGGACCAGGTCCAAGAACTGCTCCAGAAGATGGGTACTGAAATATGACTCGCATCATAACATCATTTAGACAGCAGGGTTCTATGAAACATCTGAATATAGCTGGAGATTTCTACAGAACCTTCATTAGATCGCAATCAGCAGAATTGTGATTGGTGGTCTTCTGTCTCTGGAACGATCTCTTTCAACCGTCTGTTTTCTCCTTCCAGGTATCCTGTCTGCACCTGAAAAACCTCCACCTGAGCAGAGAAAGATTGTTCTGTACGGACTGAGTGGAGCCGGGAAGACTTCCTCAGGAAACACCATTCTGGGATCAAAAAAGTTCAAGCCAAGATTGTGGTTTTGAATCCAGTACCAAGACGTGTGACAGCAGGTCAGCCATAGTAGGAAGTCAGGAAATCACAGTGATGGACACTCCAGGTGTGGATGACGGCAGCAGGTCTCCTCAGGAAGTAGCTGAGGACATATTGAAGGCATTACATGGAGAACAGGTCCATGCCTTGGTCATAGTGGTAAAGATTGGTAAACTTTCTAAAGAAGATGAAAGCTTTCTTGAGTATTTCCCATCCATGTTTGGCCCTGATGTTTTAGGCTCTACTATGGTGCTTTTTACTCATGGAGATGGTCTGGGAGGTGAACGCTTCGAGGAGAAGATCAAGGCCTGCAGAGAAGTTTCTGAATTGATGAAACGGTGCAGTAAAAGGTACTGCGTGTTCGACAACACCCGGAGCAGAGACCGGCAGCAGGTTAGAAGCTTCCTGCAGGTAGTCGATGAGATGGTTCAACAAAATGGAGTACAACCCTGGGACAGATTAAAGCCCACACCTTTTCCACAACAAGACGACACTTCTAGGCCCAAGCCTTTTCCACAAGGCTCTCAGTCCAGGAATGGAAATGCTCCATCTGGTTGTGGGTCAACTGATCCTTGGTCATCTGGTAAAGAGTCGTCAGATGAAAGCATTTCCAGTTCTTGTTCCCTTTGTCAGTGTCTTCGATGTTTGTTTTGTGGATGTTGTCAATCAGGGCAAAAAGGTTACGAGCCACTTAATTAGAGAGCATTTCATAAAGACTCATGCTCCTACTTCATAGCTTTTTTAAATTTTTGGACAGATATGATACTAACCAAGTCAACAAGGTAAAACTGGAGATCGAACAGCTTTGACATTATAGCAATTTCTAAATGAGCTGTACACAAGTCATTGAGTCCATTATTAGTGAACAAGTAAAAGAAAATCTGGCTCCAATTTAATTCTTTGATTTGCCAATCAGGATTTTGTAAAAAAAAAAAAAACAAACAAACAAAAAAAACAACAGCAGACCTGCATCATGAAAGTTTCTAAATGGTATAACCAAATGTCTGGACTCAGTATTGTCTTTCACTATTTGTAATTTCTCTAAGGCCTTTGACTCTTTGGATCACTTCATTCTACTTGACCGTCTGACAGCAGCTGGTTTTCTACTCGTACAGTGAATAAGACCAGAACCAGAGTGATCCGTTTGATGGTTTTTGTCCTGGATTTCAGTTTATTCACAAAGGGGTACTACAAGGTTATGTACTGGGTCCTTTTTTATTTATTTTTTTTTATATTAATGATTTTGGAAAGAATATTTAAAATGCATCAATTTATTTCTAAGCTGATGGCAGTCACATACCGCTTATGTTTTATTGTAAGTTTACGTTTACTGTGACTCTGTGGTGTAACAAAGTGTTTTTTTTGTTTTGTTTTTCTCTGTATGCCGCCAATCTAGACCAGGCCTTTCTTGTAAATTATATTTTGATCTCAGTGGGATCAACCTGGTTAAATAAAGGTTGTTGTTGTTATTATTATTATGTCAAAAGCTCCAATAATACTTGAAGACTCCAAATCTCAGAAGAGTTGTAAAGGAGGCTGCATGGACTAGACAGTAAAGGAGGAGCAGGAAGTTGAATCTCTTCCGTCCATCATAACAAAGATCAGATCTCCGACTCCATTGTCTCTCTGCTCGGCTGTCCGACAATACGACCAGACAGAGATTTACAGAGCAGTGGCAAAAGCAAATGAGTGGATTAGCAGTGCTAGCCAATCGCTGAAAGTGGCATCCAGAACATGTTACTGAAACAACTGGAGTTGGGTCGGATTCTCCGGTCCAGAACTGGACTGGTTCCAGTCCGACATGACGAACTGGAATTTCTTTGTTTCAATAGGTCAGAGGTCACAGGTGAGGTTCCCCAATGTTCAATCCTTGGACCCCTCTGGGAGCATATCTATATGCTCCCACTAGCTCTGGTTATAACAGGAAATACGATCAGTTACCATGACAACGCAGATGATTCACAGCTCTTCCTTATGATGTCACCAGCTGGCTTTGCCAAAACTCACCATCTGAACAGAAACTGAAGTTATCTTTGAATCTAATGAGAAACAATTTATACTTATTGATCTAGAATCATCAGCAGCTTTACTTGTTCAGCTGGAAACTGGAGATCAGGCTGACCTCTGACCTGACCCTTCAGAACCACATAAAGATGGTTCCAAAGTGGGTTTTCTATCAGCTGAAGAACATTTCCAGGATCAAAGGACTGATGTCTCAGCATTAGAGAAACTCATCCAGGCGTTTCTCTTCTTGATTACTGCAGCAACGTCTTCACAGGTCTGGCCAACAAATCGATGGTCCAGCTGCAGCTGATCCAGAACTCTGCTGCTGGAGTTCTGACTAAAACCAGGAAGATGGAGAACATCACCCAGTTCCACAGGCCTTCACTGACAGAACAGACTTTTAATCCTGCTAATGGTTTAGAAATCATTGAACAGATTAAAGATCTGCTGCTGGATCAACCTGCCGGTTCTGCTTCTGCTCTGCATCAGAATCAGAACCAAACATGGAGAAGACGATGCACCACAGACCTTTCAGAAAACTGGAAAACAGCCAAAACGACGAGTTTCTTCAAATCACGACTAAAACCAGCTGGCTGAATTTGGTCCCTGCTGTCTGGATGTTGATCTGTCAGCATGTCATAATCATACAGCAACCGTCTTCAGTCAGAGGCTTCTTTAGGTCAGCTGCTGCTGGAAACCCTTCCTGTCCACACCATCACCATCCACAACTCTTTGGCGATACTTGGATGATTTGAGTCTAAACTTTTAATTCTCTTCGCAACAAATAAAGAACTTTTGAACAGAGTTGAATTGAAACCATTTATTATGAGTCAGCAGTTCAGCCACATAGTTCTGTCCCTCTGACCCAAACTCCACTCTGAGTGGAGTATCTCACAGCATCTAACAGGAAAAAGAGACTTTCTTAAGAACACAAGTGAAAAATATTGGATATCGGTTCAATTTCCATTTCTAATACACAGAAATGTAAATCTGGGCCAATATCCAATATTATTGCTGTTATACCCGATATTTTTTGATATTGATATTTGTCTACCCTTTGGACAATGAAACCCAACCAGCAATGATTCATTCTTCTCTGCTCTTGTTAAACACTCGACTCTCCTTCACTCATTTGTTAACATGGGCCCAGTTCTATTGATTGGACCCGTGTATCAGCATGGGTTCATGCCGATACATTTATTTCAGCATCGCCTAATGTTCATCTGTGATCAGTAAATCATCTCTGATCTGAACTCAGTAACTTCTGGTTATCGAAGTGATTTGTTCACGTGTGGTTTCAGGTTTTATTTAATTTATTGAAAATGTGAGCAGAAGTTGTCCTGGTTCTAGGAACCAGAGTCTACGTCCGAGTCCAGCTGTGGTCATAAAGCATCGTAGTCGTCGTCGTCTTCGCGTTTCCTCTTCAGAGCGTCTCCGCCGGCGTTCTGGGCCACCATGTTGGTGGTGATCAGGATGTTCTTGGAGCCGATCAGAGACGGGTTGATCAGAACGTTGGACACGGCCGGCGACGCCGCTGTTGCTATGGAGACACAAATGACTGCCATCACTCTGCTGCCACAGGTCAGCTAATAAAAAACTATAGAATGACTTTATGGAAATTATCTGGTTTCTGTGATATTCTGGTTTTATTTAGAAACCATTTCTGATTTTAACCTTTAGAGTCTACAGAGGCTCATAATCTCCCCACTCATCTCCTGGATCACTGTTGAAACTTTGAGTTTTATGTCAAATACACATGAATTAAATGACTGAAACTAATTTTCTCTCTGCATCTTTGATTCATTTTGTCCAGCTGTGGACCGTTAGACTCTGTCCAATCAGAGTCAGTTAGTGTGTAGTTAGTGCTCTTAATCAGTTTTCAGTTAATTAAATCCATGTCTACAGAACACAAAATGTCACAAAAAACATCACTCTGTCCTTCTAAAATCTTACTGGTTTTGGTGGTGGCCGTCTGGGAGGGCGGAGGGATTTGGACCGTGAACCTCTGACCCGTCAGAGACACTGGGGTTCCAACCTTAGAGGAGACCGACTGGACTGAAGGGGTTCCTGAGGACCAGAGAGAGGGGTCAGAGATCAGGCTACATACTGGTTCTTCCAGTATGTAGAACCAGTATGTTCTACTGGTTCCTCTCCTGGACTCACCCAGTGTGGGCGTTGTGGGTCTGCTGGAGACGGCGCCGACGCTGAGGCGAGGCACCGATATCCGGCCGGCGGACGACGACACCTGCAGGGGGAAGAGGAGAGAGGTCAGAGGTCATCAGAGTAGGGGTTTGGGGTGAGGAAGAGGAGCAGACCTTCTTCTGGATGGACTTGAGGCGGTAGTTGGGCGCGGTGAGGCAGTAGCGGTCGGGCGGCAGCCGTGGGCCGGTGTAGGGCTTGATGAGCGGCAGCGGCGTCTGGTTCTTCTGCCGCGCCGCCTCTAGCAGGAACTGGACACAGAGCACATTATGAACATTAGTACTAGAACCAGAACCTGGTTCTAGTTCAGAGGAATGTTAAAAAGGTTGGCGGGGGCTTACGTCTCGCGGCGGCGGCGAGGTGAAGGACTGGTCCATCCGGCACTGGATGGCCAGCTTGATGTCGTCTGCGTCCACCGCAGACTTCTTGGCGTGAGACGCGTAGATCTTGGCGTCTTCGATGATCGTCGTCACGTATCCTGGAGACAGCAGGGAGTCAGAGGTCACTTCCTGCTAGAGGTCAACCTGAGAGCCCCCTGAACGGGTCAGAGGTCACCTGATCAGAACCTTCTTATTTTTCAGTGACTTACTGTAGGTGAACTCCAGCATCTGGTTGATGACTCGAGGCTCGTACTCTGTCACGCCCATGTCCTTCAGAATCTGGATCATCACCTGGAAAACATGGAGCGGATTCATCAGAACCAGCCTGGTTCTGATGGGTTCTGGCAAGCCTTGGAAAATACTCTGAACTCTTTCTGCATCAATCAGACAGGACAATATTTTAAATAAAATTTTTAATGTTTCTGTAAACATACCAGTGTCATCTGGTGTCTCCTTTAGGCGGTGTTTTAAATCTGTTGGTAGCTGCTTGTTGAATTAGACCATTACATTAAAACATGAATCGCCTCCTTTCCAAGAGTTATGACAATTAATGTTCAGGTTCATAATAATAATAATGAGGAATAAAATCAGAACTATGAAGGATTATAATCTCAAGCTTTGGTTTATTCTGATGATGCAACATTTATTTTACCAGACGAGTCACATGATTCTCATAACTTCATTTACACATGAAGAGATGTAATAAATTAGATTTATGGAGAAGCAAAATTAAATGTTTCATTGAAATGAATGATTAAGGTATTTCATTGTACGGCCACCCTAATTTTTGAGAGGAGGATGACCTCATGGAGGTAATAATCATAATAATAATAAAAATGTTTCATCAGCATCTGTTATAACATCACATCATACGAGATGATAATCTACTTCTATTATTATTAAAAGTAACATTTGACTTGGTGTGATTACTTAAACAGACAATAAACTGACCTTTAACCAATTGATTAAAGGCTGATTGAGCGTCATAGCCAGGTGACCAAATTTACCACAACACCTCTCCGTTTTAAACCTCTGCAGTTAGCTTTAAGACTCCAGCAAAAACATAAATATAATGTATAATAAGTATGAATTTAATATTCTTCAAATGTGCTTTGTGTTCAGCTAAAATTAACCAATAATAATACGTTTAACTCAAATGTTTGTTTTTATTCCTGCGATTGAAAACAGCGCGGAGCTAAAAGCTAGCAGCTAACAGCTAAGCTAACAAGTTAAACAGAGTCTCCGTTCATTTTAGCTGCAGTTCAGAACAACTGCTAACATGGCAGAAACTGCTTTAGTTCAGTCAAACCAAACAGTTTAATGTGATAAATGTCTGGAAGTTACCTGCGCATCTTTTGGGATAGTTTTCGGTGCAGACATCTTAGCGGCTACTTCTTCTGCTGCTTCACACAAACACACAACACTGGGACCGCAGTGCAGTGCTGCCACCTACAGGTTCACATGAGAAACTGCACCAATTTATCATGAAACTGGCTCAAAAAGAACAGAATAGAACCAGGATGGTGAAACGTCAACATTGTTTTCTCACAATCTACAAGAATATTGAAGAACAAATAACCAAGAATAATAACAACACAAAATAAAAAATTGGAAACAAAACAACAACAATTTGTCCCATTTTCATGGAATTCATAGTTATTCATCTTTATTAATTATTTAAAACATATAAAATTTGGCAAAATATGCACAACAGGTGTGGATATTTTAATGGGAAATCTGGATACACTAAGTGAGGAGAGAAAAAAGTTCAATTTCCCCTGAAACACATTGCATCAACAACATTGTACCATAGTGGTGCAGAGCCAGCAGGGGGCGCTGCAGGATAAAGAACAACATGGAAACATCAGCAAGTCTTCATGTTTCATTTTTTATCAGCAGCTTAGTGAAGAAATCATCAGAGAAGAAAAACATTGAACCAGCGCCTTCCTCAATAATAATGAATATCAATAAGCTTATAATCGATAAGCTGATGATCAATAAGCTGAAGGTTATTATTCATGACTGGGTCGCGACAAGAGGAAGCCTGTTGAGAATCATAAACAGAGCTGCGTGCCAAGTCTTATCTGCAACGAGTCTCTGCAGGTCGAAGGTCAACCGCACAGACCAGAGGAAGCCCAGCAGAACCTTCACAGAACCTTTACAGAACCGCCGCTGAGCTACACCAGAATCTCTTCAGAACCTCCTGAGCTGACACCATCCAGAGGTCCTACTCTTCCTCTGGATCAGAGCCAGCTGCTGTCAGGTTAACACAGAGGTTCTAGAGAACTTCAGTCTTTCTGGACCCAGACATGATGGTTCCTATTGGACCTCCAGAAGCTGAAGAGGAGTCATGGGATCCAGCAGTTTCCCATGATTCCTCTTCCTGATCCGCTTCGTCTGCCTCACAGAAGAAACCAAGTGATGAAATCACAGGGTAATAATAATAATAATAACAGCGCCCTTAGGCAGCAGGTCCAGGAGTTTTTCACCAGGTCGTGAAGCCATGACAGGTAGGGGTCATACTGGGGTCAGCAGGTCAGCACCATGGCAACCGGTGATGAACTCAGGTGTCATTAAGCCTTTAGCTGCTGCTGGTTAACGATTGACTGTTTAACGGGAACGCACACACACGCATGCACGCACATACACCAACACCAACCGACCCAGCCACCCTTATGGGATTCTGCTGAAGCTGGGTCAGAGGGACCTGGCATCATCTCCCAGAGCCTCCAGAACCGGGTCAGAACCAGGTCAGAATCTGAAGTAGGTCTCAACCCAGACCAGTTCCTGCCAATCCGTTCAGATCCAGATCAGTGGCCGGGTTCTACAGCTGCAGGTTCTGGAGGAAAATCAGGAATCTGGAATGTTGAAACCTCAGACATTATCACAGGGACGAAGGTTAACGAGGGGGAGATTGGAAGGGGGCGGGGCCTCAGGGACAGGGGCGGGGCCACCTGACACATGGGGCTGGGCCACATCGAGAAGGGGGCGGAGCCTCAGGGAGAGCAGGTACACAGCTCTGCAGGTGAGAAACGTAAGGCTGACAGAACTGGACCTTCAGAACCTTCAGGTCTAGCAGATGGTTCTGATAGAGTCCAGGTTAGCGAGGTGAACCAGACCCAGAGAACCCATTAGGTCTTGGTTCTGGCTGGTAGAACCAGCTCTAATGACTCCACTTGTTGGACCCAAACTGGTATCAAATCAGGATCAAAACCCGACTGGTCCAAATGGGCCTACATGTTGGTACTAATCCACAGACCGGGTCTTCCTGCCAAACCACCAGAATTTGTTAAGGTTAATTGGTTTAACTTTGATTTGATCTCATCTGGGTCGGTGTTGGTTCTGCTCCACGTGGAGAAACTCATCAGTAACCAGGAATCATACCAGAGATCAGAACTGGACCAGAACCGGACCAGCTCTGGTTTCCTCTCTGCTTTATAGTTTCTCCTGGCTGATCTTCCTCTCATCAACTCAACTTCCTCTTCCTCCTGCAGCAGCCAGAGCTGCTCTGGTTCTGACCCGTACTACCTTATTAAACTCATCAGCTCTGATCTTTACTGAATCTGAAATTATGAAAAAATAAATTAACCTGACATTAATAAAATGTATTAATTAATATTTGGAAACTAAAATATATGTATTTTATTTATTTTAACTAGTTTTTATCAAATGAAAACATTTGTGACAGTAAAAGAACAATTACACAGACGCTAAGTTAAAATATTAAATTAAAAACAATAAAACGCTTTACAAAATTGTGTTTTATTAAATTTAAGAAAATAACATTTTAACAGTAAAGTTTACAATCATCATTATCTTCAATAAATTTATTTATAAAGCAGTTTTACAGTCATAAAATAAAAGCATAAAAATAAGGTGACCAAGCTAAGCACACAATAATGAATTCAAAACTCAATTCATAACATAATAAAACGACACAGTTAATCCAATAAAATCAATACTAATAAAAGTTAAATCAGTCCCAGTTTGTTTGGAGGCCAGTGAATGTTCATAATATGTTTTCAGATGGTTGACATGTTGAATGCGCAAAACTATCTAGAATTTATTTTCTATAATTAAGAAATCCAACAATAAAAGTTAAAACTGTTAAATTATTTAATTATAATGTTTTGTTTGAAATATATTATGTTTTCATTTTCAAATATTTAACATCTTTCTAATTTTCAACTTGAATTCATTTTGTTTTTCTTGGTCACATTTCAGATTGTTTTCTGATCAATAAATATGACATAATTATTTTATATAATATTATAATAATATAATTATTTAATAATAATAATAATAATAATAATAATAATATAATTACCATTAATTTCACAAGTCAATTATAACATCCGACATTATTAATATAATGCTTTTATCAGTAGAGTGTAAAGAAAACCTGAACTTCTGCGTTTAAAGAATTTATTTTTTATATGAATTTCATCACAGAGAAATAATAATGAAACACAAAATATATATTTTTTTAATAAATAACATAACAAAATATAAAATATTTATTTTTTTAACATTAACATCTTAATAATTTCAACTTTAATAATGTTAAATAATTAAATTAAATATTTGCTCGTTAAATATTTTCTAAAACTAAAATAAAAGTGAAGTGACATTCATATAAAAACGTTTTCATAGTGAATAAAACCTGCAGAGTTACCTGGAACACCTGAACTGATAGCTGGTACCAGGCGGGTTCTAGTAGAGCAGCTCCCGGTACCGGTGTGAGAACTGTGAATGAACTGTGAATGAATTGTGAATGAACTGTGAATGAACTGTGAATGAACTGGGAACACTGGTCCAGCTGGTGAGAGCTCAGGAAGCTGGTCCTCCGGTTTGTTCAGCGGGGAATACCAGTAGTCTGCCGCCGGTGGGAGCGATGCTAATCTGGGCTAATCAGGCCTTTACTGCCGCTGCTTTACGGCTCTGTGTTGATCCTCCATCAGCGCCAATAGCCGTATTAGGGCCAGTTAGCATATTGTAAATGAAAGTTTATGGGAAAATGACCCATAAACAGGCGGCTATATAAGCCTGGGAGTTTATGGGCTGCGAGGGGTGCACTTACTTACGCTCTTTTATTTGCTCTAATCATTGTTTATGGAGCAGCGGGAGCAGAACAGAGGAGATGTCTCTGCAGCGGTTCGGAGGCCCAGAGGACCCCGGTCCGGACCGGCAGCCGGCCCGTGGCTGGCAGCCATTTTGTTTGAAGGAGCAGAAATGTGTCCTAAAATGGCCGCTGTCAGGTAAGCCTTCACCAGCTTCCTGAACTCGGAGGCTGACTGATACCGGACCTTCCCCGCCCGAACCCAGCTGGGCCCAGCTGAACCTACCCGACCCACCTGGACCCAGAGACCAGCAAAACCGGGAAGAACGTTCCAGAATTGAGTTGGAGGTGAGCATGGAGCAGCGGGGCAGCGTTTCTCGATCACGCCACTTCCTGCTCGGCCTCCTGCTGCTGCTGGGTGAACTTTGACCCAAGATAAGAGGCCAGATTATTGTTCCTCATTAACAGAGAGCAGCTCCCCACCAGATCGGGCCATAAACCTGCTGGTTCTGATGAGAGTCCCAAAGTCAGGCTGCAGACCTGGAGAAACAAAACAAGCAGGTCCAATTACCAGTTTACTCAGTTCACAACCCAAAACAGAGCTTTGAACAAGAACCTTTACCTTCCAACAGCAGAGATGTGATGGATCCATCACCTCTGGTTTCTACAGGTTTTCAGCAGATTAACCATCGAACTAATGCAGAAGTTTGAAGCATTTTGATTGGTCGTTGGCCTGTGAGCCCGCCTCCAGCTCAGGATGAAACCCTGTTAGAACTGATCCTGCACGGTTCTGATGGTTCAAGCCAGACTTAGTCGGTTGTAGAGCTTCACCGATATGATTGGCAGCAGACGGCGTTCATTGATTGGCCAATGATTTACGTCATCCAATCCGTGATGAGACTGTAGCAGTTAGCTAGTTAGCTGTTAGCTCGCAGTAAATCAGTGATTCTGTGGTCTAACCTTCAGGTCCAAACTGTTTTACCAGCCAGACGGAGCCACCCGCAGTGACCTGACACAACCAGAGATTAAAGCATGATGGCCACCAGTAGTAGACGAGCTGAATGACATCATCAGAGTGTTGTCATGGGTCCTGTGAACGTGGCTCCTCCCATTTCCTGCCCAGAGAGGAACACTCTGCCAGCTCTGGTCTGAACCAGACGAGGCAGACCCAGTTAGAGGCAGATGGGTCTGGTTTCACTGGTTCCATGGTTCTCCATCCAGCCATGTTGGTCAGATCCAGCATGGCTGCTGGCAGCAAGGGAAGCCCGCAGCATGATGCCACCTCCACCATGCAGACCTCTGTCTCCAATAGGGACCAGAACCTGGTTGGACCTGATCATCTACAGTCTGTCGACATGGAAACGGGGTGACGTGTGCGGGTTAAAGGTTCTGACCAATCAGAGAAAACTTGCAGATCCTCTGAGCTTCTAGAGCAATCAGATGTTTAAGACAACGTCTTCGTCACATCCAGACATTTTAATGTCTCTGACTTAATTAATATTAGAAAATGTCAAAAATGTTCTAATCAGAGGAGGAATCAGCTTCCAGATCGTTTCTGTTTGGGACGTTTCCCCCTCAGAGATCTGCAGCTCCTCCCTCCTCCAACATTTCTGCGTCTCTGAGGAGAAGCCATCTTTACTGCGTCCACCCAATAATAAACTTTATGGCTTCGCTCTCATTATGTCTGTTTGCCCAAAAATGAGGCGAGGAGCAGCAGCTGCTGCAGAGGATCCACCCAGATACTCTGGATTCCTCTGACTGGGGAGACTGGATCCGATCAGGTTAAAGGATCCAGAGCTGATCCAGATTAGATCCTCTGTTTCTGTCGGTACAAATAAACAGACCTATAATGTCTGACTCTGGACTCTAAAGATGTCCAACCTGCAGCTCGGTTTCTTCTCCTGGCAGCTCCACCCCTACAAAGCAGTGTGGGGCTCAGAGAACCAACAGAACTGGGCTTTTTCTGAACCAGTCCGATAAAGGAGACAAGGTAAGGGTCAGGGTTAACCCCCCAACCCTAACCCAGCCTTCCATCACATCCACATCCAGAATGGACCAGAACCACATCCAGAATGGACCAGAGCCTCACAGAACCTGATGCTTTAACTTTCCATCACTGATTTCCTGTCAATAATATCAGAAAATCACCTGATTTCCGTTTGTTAAATTTTCACCTTTAATCCTGGAAAAAATATTTTGAAAAATTTTTACAATAAAAATGTGCCCCTAACATTTCCAACATTTCTTCAGAGTATTTCTGTTTCTGCTCTCAGTGACTCGGCACATTTTCACACTCGGGTCACATTAAGGAGGGGGCGTGGCCTAAACATGTGTGGCGTGACGACAAGTAGGCTCCATGACGTCAGCTGCAGGTGTCACAGATGTCAATGAATTATATAAACGATAAGGGTTCAGGTCAAGGTGTTTATGAGTATAAATAGGAACTACTGATTCTATCGAGTCACAAAAATAAAAAATATTTCACTTTAATTCATGAAGTTAAAAATCAATCGATTGGATTGAATAATTTAGAGTATGAACGAATGTTTCTGATTAAAAATACCAAAATAAAATCTTTAAATTTTCTCCTAGCTGTTCTGAACGTGGTCCAGAACCGCAATGAGGTTCTGATTTGTCCTGGGCTGCTGAAGCGTCTGCAGCCTTCAAACGACTGACCTGATAAACCTGAAGGCAGCCCTGTTGCCACGGCAACAGAAAGTCAAGGCCGGGAAATACCTGTTCGTAATCAGCTTCACTTCATAACCAGGTGATTTATGATTTAAGCTGTAAAGATGTTTGATTCAGAAATAGAAACGGATCAGTTCAGGAGTTCCTCAGGGCTGACGGCTCGAGTCTCTTTTTGAATTTAAAAGCGTTTTAAAACTTGATTTCTAAGAGTTTCCAGACCAATGATTCCTGAAGATCTGTCTCATTTGGTCACAAAACGAAGGTCTCAAGTTCAAGACGCTGGTCTGGTTAGCTGTCACACACACACACACACACACCCCCACACACACACCCCACACACACACACACACACACACACACACACACACACACACACACACTCGCCCGCTGCAGATAGTGTGTATCAGCGTCAGATAGGGCTGTTGTTGGAGGACAAAGGTCTCAGTGTGGACAGATAGCAGATCCTGTGTTTGCCCTTTGGACGCCACACCTCAACCGATGCGCCGCTCAGCAAACACGGTTCTGTTTGAGCAGAACTCCAGAACAGCTTATTAAAAACAGACAATCGATGCTCCGGGTCCGATCAGGCCCGGTTCAGTGGTTCCACCAACATGTCTGCTGGTTTAAATTCTGATTCCTGACACATCTGATCAATGGGCTTCGAGGCGAGCCGATCAGCAGGAACAGGACGTTTACCCGACCAGGACATCCTGACTGGGTCTGGGTTCTGAGTCTGGGGTCTGGACCCGGGAGTCCGGGACAGCAGAGCAAAAACACCAACACAAACGTTCACAATAAAACTTTTAATTTTCAATAAAAACGACATTTGAAATGTACAAATGATGAATTCTAAAATCACCAACATTTACAGGAAATCAGAGCAAAAACAAACATCAGCAGGAACTTCTGGAGAACCTGGTTCCTGCAGAACTGGACCAGAACCTGAACCTGATCAGAACCACCAGCTGGGTCAGGATCTGGAGTTCTGATTCCAAATATTTCAGCTTCTGGATGTTGGAACTTTGAGATGGAAACTTTTTCCCTCCCGGTTTTACTGGATCAATGGAACCGGACCAATTAAAGTTCTGGGCCAGATTCTCCCCCCAGAACATCTCTCAAGACTCTGTTACCATGTAAACAACGGGAGGAGAGGCTTTGATTGGTCCTCCAGAAATAGAAAGTTTAATTATTAATGATTAATGTTTTCATGGACTGGACCGGACCACTGGTCTCTAGTTACTGGTTCCCTGACTCTTTATTTTATAATCATGTTTTAATATCTAAACTGTTTGTGTGTTGTTGTTTTTTTTTTACATCTGTGGATTATTTTACTTTATCTTTTTTTAACAGCTTTTTAAAAATTGTTTTCAGGACGTCTGATGTCATAATATTTATGCAGATTGCATCAACGTTCCTTCAGACGTTTTATTAAGGATTAAATAAACATTCGAGTTATTTTTATCTTTTCATTCTTTTCTAATTAAACATAAAATCTGCTTCTAGTTATTTACTTGTGTTTTAGTGTCTAAATTCCTAAAATAAAATAATTGAAGAAGAAAATAGATAATAAACGCTTAATCTGGGAAGTTTAGACCTCTTATGAAGTTTTTCAGACAAAATGACGATCATATTGATCATATTAATCTGGACAGGAAATTATCCTAAGGATAATTTAGGATAATTATCCTAAATAATAGGATAATTATAATAATAATAAAGGATTAAAACTTTAAAATAAAAATATTTTTCTCAATTGATCGAGTTATTATTGATAATATTGTTGATATTTAGTGTTTCTGAGACGACTGACGGGTAAACATGCTGATAAATAAATCTGACAAATTCTTTATACAAATGTATAAAATTCAAAATGTATGGTTCTGATGAGTCCAAATGATTAACTGTTACAGTAACATTAGAAAATAAAACAACCTATAAAAGCAATTACGTCAGTTTTAGTAAGACGTCCAATGAAAAGTTATGTTTTTCATTTTAATACAGTTTTAAAATATTTCTTGTTGAATGGAGAAAAAAATACTTCAGAGTTTTACATCCAGAAAAAATGGGGAAATGGTTCTGTTTGAAGTTTCCAAAACCACCAGAACCAATCAGAACCGACCAGTTCTGACCATTAGTTTTACCATCAGCTGTCGAACAGTCTGAAGGTAAAAAAAACAAAAAAAAACGTAACGATGAGTCAGCAGGTCCAGATCCAGGTCAGAGGTCAGAGGTGACAGCAGTCTCTGCTGTTGGCTGAAGGTCTCAGGTTCTGTACGGAGCAGGTCGGGTCCAGCAGCTCTACCAGAACCCAGGAGGAGCTTGGGGTTCACCTGACCTCCTGTCAGCCAATCAGAAACCAGAGCATTTCTTCCTGAAGCTCCGTGACCTTTGAATCCCAAGCCTGGAGTTGATTGGTCCAACCACCAGAGGAGCCGAGTTCTGGAGGAATCAGAGTTCTTTCAGCCATTCCTGATCAAACAGCCAGAGAAAGTTTGGTGGAAGGACGACTCCTTCTGTGGTTTAACCCCTCAGTACTCCTCCTTGATGTTCAGAGTCAGAGACGATGGAGACACCAGCCCGTTGCTGCCGCTGCTGCTGGTAACCATGGCGACGCTGCTGCTGCTGTTGAGCGCGACCCCTCCGGTGCTGCAGGAAGGGGGTGTAGGCGTGGTGGTGGAGGAGGCCGGCTGCTGCAGCTTCTTCTTGTTGATCTTCCTCTCCTTCGCTCGGCGGTTCTGGAACCAGATCTTCACCTGGAAATGGATCAGAACGTTGGTTTTGCAGAACACGGCTGGTCGGTTTGAGTTTCCAAATGATTTACTCAAAGATGGACGACAACAAACTTTTACATCTCGTCATATTGGTTAAAAACAGAGAGATCTACCACAGAGCCTCAACCAGGAAGTTGTGGAAGTTCTTCCTGATGATTGGATCGGTTCGGATCAGATCGGATCAGATCGGAGTGTACCTGTCTCTCTGATAGGCTGAGCGCCGTGGCCAGCTCTGCCTTCCTCCGGATGGTGATGTACTTGCTGTAGTGGAACTCCTTCTCCAGCTCTAGCCGCTGGTGGTCGGTGTACACCACCCGGTATTTATCCTTGGTACGAGTTTTACCATCTGGGAGAGGAGAGGAGAAGAGAAGAGAGGCTGAGGATCCAGAGGAGGACAGGTCACATGACCCACCATCATCCATCCAGCATCCATCAATCGTCCAACCATCATCCATCCATACTTCCATACCTCCACTCATCCATCCATCCATCCATCCATCCATCCATCCATCCATCCATCCATCCATCCATCCATCCATCCATCCATCCATCAACAAACCATCCACCATTAACATCCATCCATCCATCCATCCATCCATCATCCATTCGTTGTGAACATCAGATTCTTCACTGTGTTTATAATCATAACAGTTTTTAATGACATCACTTCCTGTTGGATCAATATGTAAATAATCAGAGGGTCATAGACTGATTATTTTGACCAGCGTTGACCTGGTTCTGACCAGCCGTGACCCGGTTCTACAGCAGGATTTCTTCCTCTCAGCTGCAGCTTTTAATCACTTCGGCTGTCAGTACGTAAAGATGTGAGTTTTTGCAGGACGCCAGAGGCAGACCGGTTCTCGTTGGACGCCTGCATCCACTCAGTTTATCAAATTTAATTTGTTTATGGCCTCACAGTTCACATAGCTGCTGAGACCAACTGATTTCTTCCAGGGCCAGAGCCTACATCACCCACAAGGCACCTGGAGCTGCAGCTGGAGGTCAGAGATATTGTCAGAAAGCAATATGTCCACTGCAGCCATTTCAGATGATTAGTCAACAATTACTAAATCACTAAATTAGTTGGTGAACACTTCAATCATCAATTAATTCAATTAATCAATCGTTTCTGTTTGGACCAAAGAAAAGAAGCGGCTGGGGGCGGGGCTTAGGAGACCAGCAGCCAATCAGCAAACTGGAAACTGATCGTCTCGTCTCATAACTTCACCGGGCCGAACCAACAGACCGGGTCAGACCCTCAGACGGGATCAAACCGGTGTATAAAACACAACCAGGTACCGCTGATATTCTCTAGCTGGTTCTGATCCAGTTGGTTCTGTTCACAAATCTTCTGGTCCACATGGTGGAGCGTCCATCAGGACTGGTTCTAGCCCAGTGATCCGGTCCAGTGAGTTCCAGGCTCACTGAGTCCAGTCCAGTCAGAACCTTTGCAGTAAGTCAGAGGCTCAGTAGGAATGAAGGGCAGAACTTCTGAGCGGATCATACTCGGGTTGGGATGAACGGTTTTGTAGAGTCGGATCAGACTCTTCAAAACCTGGATGGCTCATCCTTCAGGCTCTGCCCCTGACTAGTCGGACCCGGCTTGGATCCAGGAGACAGAATCAGTCTGAGGAAACAGGAGGTAACAGGAGGCAGCACCAACCTGAACCGGTCCGGTTCTGTCTGTCAGAGCATGATAACCGGATCTGTCATCAACATCAACCAGAACCCAAAGAGGTCCGGTTCAGTTCATTAGTGGTCCAGCATTTCAGAACAAAAGGAATATCTGTCAGAACTGACACCGGCCCCATCTGATCAGAATCGACCCAAACAAAGGGCCACAGAAACCAAACTGACCCTTGACCTGGAGGTCAGAACCGACACCAGCCTGATCCCATCAGAACCGACCCGTTTATTTCCAGAACTTGATTTTCTTCAGACCCGTTTGAAGGTCCAATACAGATTGTGACAGTTCTGCTGCTTTGACCTTTGACCTCTCAGGTCACCGTCTCTTCTGACCGACTGCCGACAGCAGAACTGGTTCTGATAATCTCAGCCAATCAGAACGAAGCAAGAAAAAACGAAAGAGAAAATTAAATAATTTAAATAAATAAATAAAATTTATTTCATTTATTTATTTAAATAATTTCTAACAGAAAAAAGAATTTGAAGTTTAAAGGTTCTGGCTTGTCCTGGAAGGTCCAGCCGTTCTGTTTCTATGGGTTCTATCGGCAAGAAGGGTTCGGATTTTAATGGTGGTTCCGGGTTCTGGCCACTGTAATAATGGCAGCAAATCAAATCGGTTTTTATGAATTTCGAGCCAAATTTCGGAAATATTCAATAATTCTGAAGGAGAATCGATATTTCCGTCAACCCGACGGAACCCCGGACTGATCCGGATCAGAACCGGATGAAGGTTTTCCCTCCAAACTCAGAGCCAGATTTGGGTTTCTATCATTCGGATCAGAAAAGGAGCAGGAACTTCTGTTCGGTTCCGTTCCGAGTCCAGAACAGCAGGTTGTGATATTAAACAGGACGGTGAATCGGTTCTGACGGTTCGGTTTTCTCATGTTAGTTCTGGATTAATCGGAGTGAAATGTTTCGGTTCTGTTAGAGAAAGGCTGTTGTTATTATTATTATTATTGCTGTTGTTGTTGTTGTTGTTAAAATAAAATCTGATGTAAAAAAAAAATGAATTAAATATTTTGGAAAAAACAACTAGATAATAAATAATATAAATTTTGTGCAGTTACAAGGCCGCATTATAATAATAATAATAATAATAATAATAATAATAATAATAATAATAATAATAATAATAATAATAATAATGCTACATGATGAATTTATTGTATTTCCTGCCTGGGTCTTGCAGCTGTTCAAGCTGACTCGTATCATCTCAGTTTTCATATCAGCCTCATATTAAAATGTCCAACAGTTCTCTGCTGGGAGCGCCGGGACTCCCGGTCCGAACTGCTCCCAACTGAACCACCGGGAACGGAACATTTTCCGTGTTCATCTAAGAATAAACCGATAAATTTATAATTTTATAATGTTTAATTTTCTGCAGCATCGGTACCATCTGCCGGCCCAATTGCTGATTTTGGTTCCGGCTCTTACTCGGGTTGCTGGGCGGCGCAGAGGTTCGGATCCAGTCGTACGGGTTCCTCCTCCTGGGGGACCCGGGGGACAGCTGCCCCGCGGACGGGTTGAGGGCGGCGGGCAGCAGTGCGGCCGGCTGACCGGAGAACTCCTGGAAGCTCAGCGCGGGCCCGGCGCCCGCGGTCGGAGCGCCCACGGCGGCGGCGTACTGGTGCGCAGTCCAGTCCTCCCGGGCTTGCGGCGGCGGGTAAGCCGGGCTCCATCCGCCGGCGCCCGGCCCGGCCTGCTGCGGCTCCGCGCTCAGGCCGTGGTGGTGATGGTGGTGGTACCCGGGGAAGTCCGGGTACTGCGGCGGGCCTGGTACCGGGAAATTCTGCGGGCTGAGGCTGAGCCCCGGGTGGCGGCTCACCGGGTTCTGGTGCGGGTACATGGTGGGCTCCTTGTCCAGCTGCAGGTAACTGACGTACATCTTGCCAGGTGAGGGCTCTCCCTCAGCATACTGCGGCTCCAGCCTGCCTGATGCCGCTCACCTGTCTGCAGGTGAGCTCTGTGTCCTGTGGCCTGCGCGCGCCTCCACCTGCTGCCTGCCGGCCGCCCTGCGAGTCTGTGCGCGCTGCGACTGCGCCAGGTATAAACCGCCGCGGTCACATGGTCCGTTTATGGCCCGATATCCTCCTCTTCTTCCCGCAGCCTTCATCTGGAGCCAGACATCATCATCATCATCATCATCATCATCATCATCATGCCGAGGGGGGCATTTACACTTCAAAGGGCCGCGATCCATTTCTCTATAAAGAACCAAAAAATAAACTGAATTGAAAATGTCTGATCATTTATGACAGTTTAGCTCAATTCATTCATTTCAACTGAGCAAAAATCTAAAACATGAGAAAATCACATGATCTACTTTTATTTAAGTTAAACTCGTTCTGAGAGCCTGAACTTAATATTAGTCATGTTTTAATTTCCATTTATCATTATGATCATTTTACATGAGTGTCGGCTTCAAGTGATTATTAATAGTTAACGAATTTAATTACGAAATACGCCTTCAGAATAATAATAATAATAATAATAATAATAATAATAATAATAATAATAATAATAATAATAATAATAATACTTTTTAGCGATCGAAGCTGTTTTTATTAATTCAGTTGATTTTGAAGTAAACATTTATACAAAATTTAATCGGATTTAAAACTAACCATTGAGTTGGTTTGAATTCATCAGGATTATTAAGATCATATTTAATCAATTGAAACATTTATTTATTTATTTATTTATTTATTTATTTAGTTAGTTAGTTAGTTAGTTAGTTAGTTAGTTAGTTAGTTAGTTAGTTAGTTAGTTAGTTAGTTAGTTGCGCTGATTCTGATGAAACCGGCAGCGGTTCGATTCGCAAGTTTATTTTCCATATGAATAAATAATCATAAAGATGCTCAAAGAGTAAAACAGACTTTTAGCAAAGATTTCATTTGAATATGAATAAAATTGAACGTATTTCACAGACTGAGGAGGCGGAGAAAAGTAAAAGCGTTTCATGATTATAGTTAAAAACGTAAACGTTTGCTGACGTCACCTTGCTCCGTTTCTGTTATTAAACGTTCTGACCCGGTTCGGTTTTTGCTCCGTATAAATATCAATGTTGGACCAGAGCAGTGAGAGCCACGCACACCTGCTCACCTGGACACGCAGGAATGTTCGCAAGTGTGTGTGTGTGTGTGTGTGTGTGTCTATTTCATTATAGTTCATATACATATAAAAAAGGCCTTTAAGCAGATACTAATCCTATCTGATTATTTCCATGTTTCCTCATGTTTTTATTGTTTTGATTTAATATTACAATTGTATATTTTTTAAATTTCTTAATTAACATCAATAACGACTTAAAAATCTCTGCCCTGTTTTTCTGCAGTGACCAGATTATTTCATTATTCCCATATTTCCTAGCTCTTAACTCTTCCGGTTTTTGTCGGGAATATTTCTCACGTTTTCTCTCACCAATCCGCTTCGCGTTTTCATGTTTTTTTTTTTTTTTTTTTTCTTCCTCTCTCCGAGGGACTCGAACCGACAACCCTGAAGGAGCCTCCGCGGCCTCCCGTGCAGGAATGACCTGCGTCTTTATGGATTTATGGGAGATTTATTGTTTTACGCTGATGAGTATTTAGTTTAGTGCGGCGCCGTAAAGCCGCGTAAAGCTTCACTTTTCATCTTTTCAAGTGTTTGATTGGAGCTTTAATGATGTTTAAACTTCTGCCTCAGATCATCGCTGCGGCCCCGCGCGCCGCCGCCATTTCTTGTTTATTTACAAACATTCACTCTCGAATCATAAACAACATTTCAGAAATATTACAGTTTTTAATTGGTTCCATTTTAAAGGTCCAAATCTTTTTTGTGTTTGTTTTTTTTTTCCCTTCCATTTATTTTATTCATGTAGGCAATTATTGATAATTTAGACATTATTATTATTATTATTATTATTATTATTATTATTATTATTATTATTATTATTATTATTATTATTATTATTATTATTATCAATTAGAGAATCGGTTCAGCTGGAATATTAATGAGTGTTATATTTATAGCAAAATCGTTTCTAATTGAATCATAAATAAATAAATAAATGAAGAGGAATCAGTGATCAGTGATGTGATCGGTAGATCAAAGCAGATCGATGCTTCTTCTATTTTCAGGGGGGAAAAAAACCCCAACAACAACTGAGAATTTAAAGAAAAAGATCCGGATCTTCAGAATCAGATCCGGATCTTCAGAATCATTTTTGCTTCATGTGAACTTTGACCATTTTCTGGAATCCAACAGAGAAACCAGAGAGGTTCTGAAGCGCTCCCGAAGTTCCGGTTCTGATTCTGCTGGACCCGGTCCAGTTCATCCAGTCCTTCAGTTGAACGGCGAGGAGCTCAAGGTTCTGGAGCAGAAGCAAGAAGGTGGCTCCAGATCCAACCGGGAAAAAAAGGTTCTGACTGGACCGAGAGGAACCAGGACCGGAACCAGAACCGGGAGCCGGCGGTGACCTGAGAGAGGTTCTGTTTTCCTTCACCTGTCTGCAGGTGAATCATTAAACCCCGAGGCTCATAAAACTTCACTTTATGGAGAATGATGATGATGGTGGGTCATAAATGATGAAGAATGGGGTCAGAGCCGGCACGAGACCTTCAAAATAAAAGCCTGGTTCTGAAAATAAAATCAGAAACAACTACAAAAATAAAAATAATAATAATAATAATAATATATTGACATATGTTCACTTTTACTTTGCTTATATTATTAAGTTGGTGCTAAAAACGTAGAATAATAGTTCTGGGAACCTGTGAAGCGGACCGAACCAAACTGGACCGGAACTCTCAGCAGCCATGTTGGCTTCCAGGTGGTTTCTGCTGTAGCCTCGATAGAAACATATTTTATTATAATAATTAAGAATAATATTTTCTGATGAGGGGATCAAGTGTCTTTCTGTCCGGTTTATCCGCTGTTCTCTGCTGCCCCCTGCTGGCACCGTCAGCCTCTGCACCATTTAAAAGGAGCTGACTGGTTCCTAGTTTGACTGTGGACCAACCGGTCTACATGTCTTTTGTGGACTTGGAGAAGGCGTTTGACCTTGTCCCTTGGGGAGCCCTCCGGGCTGCCGGCAGTAAGTCAGTAAGTCTGTCCAGTAAGTCAGGCTTGTTTCCAGTGAGAGTTGGACTCCCCCAAGGATGCTCTTTTTCACCCATTCTGTTCATTACTTTCACAGACAGAATTTCCAGATCAGCCAAGGTGTGGAGGAGATCCACTTTGGTGGCCTTAGGATCCCATCTCTGGTTTTTGCAGATGATGTGATCCTACTGGCTTCATCAGGTCATGATCTATAGTTTTCATTGGAGCCGTTCGCAGCTGTGAGGCGGTCGGGATGAGGATCAGTGCCTCCAGAACCTCCAGAGGGTCTTTGGCCGGAAAAGGGTAGAGCGCCTTCACCTGGTTGTGGGGAAGAAGGGTCCTACCCCAAGTGGAGGAGTTTAAGTATCTCTGGATTCATGAATGAGAGAAAAATCCAGCAGATCGACAGACTGATTGACGCAGCATCTGCAGTGAAGCGGGCGCTGTCCAGAGACAGCTGAGGCAAAAAGTGAAGCCCTTGATTTAACGGTCAATCTATGTCCCTACCCTCATCTGTGGTTATGAACTTTGGGTCATGAACGACAGGACAAGGTCATGGATACAAGCAGCTGAAACGAGTTTTCTTTGCAAGGTGTCTGGGCTCGCCCTTAGAGAGAGAAGCTCAGTCATCCAGGAGGGGCTCAGAGCAGAGCCTCCGCTCCTTCACATTGATGGAGCCAATTGAGGTGGATCAGCATCTGGTGAGGAGTACAGGTCCTACTGGGAAGAGACCCAGAGGAAGACCAGGACACACTGAAGGGACGATGGTACTCTGCGGGAATCAGGGAAACCTGGGCCTCCTTACTGAGCCTGCCGACTCTGGACAAGCGAAAGATGGATGTTTCAGATATTAAGTAGAACTTGAATTTTTATAGGTTTTTTTGCTTTTTCGATGGTTATTTCTATATAATCAATAACAACAGGCAGACTGTTAGTTCATTTCACTTTAATAATAAAAAGAAAACTAAATAAAAATCTGAAAATAAAAAATACATGGCAAACAGACTCTGAACTGATTATGAGGATAATCATGGTCGCTGATGATACAGTAGCAGTAATAAGTCACCATAATAATAATCAGAAGCAGAATAATAATAATAATAACAATAATAATAATAATAATAATAATAGAAGAAGAACTCTATGTTTCCAGATCACTTCTCTGTTGTATAGACATAAGCATGGCGGCGGCCCAGAGGGCGGCGTTGGCGGTCCAGGGCGTGGTGGCCGCCCAGGGCATGGCGGAGGCCAGGGGGTGGCACTGTTTACACGTAGAGCGAAGGAACCCCACAGAGCACGACGAAACCAGGACAGAATCACAGCTCCAACGATTCACAGCACGGCGTGGGAACAAAAAAACCCTTCTTCTTCTGCTTCTTCGTTATGGTGAGCGAGGCCGGACGGCGGCTCAGAGGACCGGCTGAGAGGGGCTCGGTTCTGAACGGGTCAGTGTGACAGGGTGACAGGAGAACTGACTGACGGAGGCTCAGGTCTAGCTGGAGGAACCCAATTGGATCAGAACCTGTTATGTCTAGAAACAAACTCAACTACCCTGATTCAGCTCCAGAACAAACGTCAAGGTTCTGAGAGAACTTCATTTCCAACCTGAAAACCCAAAACATTTGGTGCTGAAAAGGGGACAATATTCTAAAGGACCAGAACTCTTCAGGTTGCAAACCTGTTTAAGTTGAACATCAGAACCTTTTAGATTCTCTTCTTAAGACGGGAACCAGGCAGATTTGTTTTGGTTCTGATCTGCACCATCAGGCACCACTTCCTTCAACAAGCCACCAACAGGAGCTGTACCAGACCGGACCGGTTCAGCTGGTCCATGTGGAACAGGACTGGGAATAGGACTGGGAACGCTGGTGTTGATCTTGGGATTGGGAGGAACCGAATTCTGACTCCTGAACTTGAGACACCAACAGAACAACATCAGTGACTCGGATTGGCCACCAGGTGGCAGCAGATCTCTGCTCAGCTACAGCCTGACCATTGGCTCCTGCTGCCTGACTGACTGGATCTACTGGCTCCCAGTCTGAAGCTGAACTGGAGCTGCACAGAGGACAGGGGAACGCTGGTTTGAGACAAAACCAATCCACATTCAGGAACACCTAACAGGAAGTGGTCAGCTCTAAGCCCCACCCACTGAGGAAAAGGAGGAGGGATTATGGGGGGATAAGGAGTTGAAGAACCACCGAGCCTCAACGCAGTCCAGCTCTCACCCGCCCCCTGCTGGGGAATGTAAGGTGATGAAGCGTGTCGGTGTGTATCAGTGTGTGTGTGTATCAGTGTGCATGTATCAGTGTGTGTGTTGAAGCGAGCGTGAGGCGTCCTCCTAGCAGTCCTCGTCCTTGTCATCCACGACGCCTTTGAGGCGCAGGCGGGCGAAGTCCTCGAACACGAAGTCGTCATCCTGGGAGACGCTGCTGAGAGGATGAGATGAACAGACGGTCAGAACCGGAACCAGAACCAGCAACTGGTCGGATCCGTCGGTGACTCACTTGGTGTCGAACTCGATGAGGTTGGTGTCGATGGGTGGGTCCGAGTCTGGCACGGCTGCAACCAGAGACAATTATTTCTATTTGCTAAACAGCAAAAACTTGGCAAGAAGATTTTTTTCCTAACTTTTTTCAAACACAGAAGTTTAAATACAGTTTATCAGTATCAGGGATCCTCTTGTTTTTTTAGCTGCATGACCTTCATACAGTCCATCTGTATGAAGGCATAAAGATAATTGATAAGCAATTAAGAGTAAAACAAATTTTCGGTTGGGCAGGAAAAGTCTGTAGAAAATATGAATGATAAAAATAATATTTAAGAAGCTTGGAAAATCCAAGCAGACAGGAGGTCACTGTGTAGGAGATTTCTGAGTCAAGGTTGTAAATGACCGTTTGGTCATGGCGGGGTTTGCCATGCAAATGGGTTGAGGGCGAGTGCGGGCGTGTCTCACCTGACTGTGGGCGGGACGCTGGCGGCTCCACGGGTTTGGGATGCATCAGGATGAAGGGCAGCTCCACCGACACATCCCTGTAGGACAGACAGGAAGCTGATGGAACCGGGTGGAACCAGGACAGTAGCCACTGACTGGGATCACTGCTCAGTCAACTGGCTGCAGGCTTTTATTGTGAAGGGTCCAGTCTGTTACTGAGGCTACTTAATTGAACAGTGCATCCAATAGCAGCTCTGAAGATGACCTACAGAGCTCTAATTGGCCATAAGGGGTCTGTTGCCACGGAAACTGACTGTGGTTTATCTTCCCAATGTGAACGATAAGAAAACAGGAAGTGTCTTACCCTCCGCGTGACACCACCAGCTTGACCTTGACCCTGTAGGAGACCAGGATGCCCAGAACCTCCTTGTTGGTCACGTCCTTCACTCTGAGGAAGAGGAGTTCATGTTACCATAGCAAAGAGCACATATATATGTGTGTGTGCGTGAGAGAACTAGGTTTTTCTATCTCTGTAGGGACCTCTGCTCCTTGGTCTCCATGAGGGGAAACACCGTTTTTGGGTCAGAGGTTAGGTTTAGGGCTAAGGTGTGAAATGACTTTTACTTAGGGTCAGGCTGTAGAAATGAATGGAAGTCAATGATAGTGTGCGTTTGGGTTACATGGTGGAGGAGGCCAGGTTGGTGTCTTCGTGCTTCAGCTTCCCGTCCAGAGCCAGGCCTCTCTTCTCCCGGTTCTTGTCCAGCGTCGGAGTCAGAGTGTACACCTTACAGAAGGTGGAGCTGGACGACACCTGGTCGCTATGGAAACCACAGGCTGACGTTAGTCTCATTCCTGTTCAAGCCAGTTTATATCTGGTGTAAAATTAAAAGACCATGTAAAGCGGTTTAAATGATTCAACTACCTTAAACCAGTTCAAAATGACTGTAACTGGTTGTTACAGTTACAGTCTGAACAGCTTACACCAGTTCAGACTGATTTACACCAACTAAAACTGGTTCAAATTAGCTTAACCAATTTCAAACTAGTTTAAACCAGTTTCTAGCTGGTAAAGTTGATCTTTAAACAGGTTTCTGACAGAAAGCCTGAAGTCGTCATCATGTGTTGGCTGTGGTTGAACTGGGACTCACTCTGCCTCCAGCTGGGCCACTGGGCATTTATACTGGGCAGTGCTGAACAGGCAGATGTCGGCGTATTGGCGCACTGTGGAGAGAGAGTGAGAGCGACACCAGTGAGTTCTTCAGAACTTTCTGGTCCCACTGAGCACACATGCGGAACAGGAGGAGGAGGAAGACCTGAGATCTTGACTCTCTTCACCGTCTTGGTGGAGTTGTTGGTGACGTGAACGTTCACGCTGATGGGCTCGCCGTGGTAGTACAGCTGCATGATGGGAAACGGAGAGCTGAGTGAGGACAGCGGTGAGGTGAGCGGTGAAGAGGAGGATGAGGAAGCAGCAGCGGTACCTCCTTATCCAGCGACGCCTCCAGGTGCAGGGAGCGGTCCGACATCAGGAAGCTGCGGGTCGTCTCCACCATCGGCTGAGGGCCCGGCTTCTCCGGGGCATACTGGACCTTCCTGATCACCAGGCGCACCGAGTTCCTGAGACACACAGCTCAATGGGAGCGCTGGGCACACTGGGAGCACCTGAACTCTGGTGGGATGAAAGGGCACCACCCAGTGGTGTCAGGGTGGAACTACAGCTCTGAACTCACCTCTTATGGATCTTCTCCTCTATGGACTTGGCACAGAACGCTCTGATCTCAAAGTCCACACCGCAAGCCTACAAGGAGGACAGACCGGGTTCACTTCAGAACCAAAACCAGCAGAACCAGGATGGACTAATGCAGACTGACTCGTTTTACTGGCCAGACCAGTCCAGTGGAACCGGGCCGGTCCAACTGATTTATTTGATCATGATCTGCTTCCTCTACTACAGCTGAGATCAGAATTATTCATACCCCTGCAGTCATCATTTAACCTGACCAACATTAAGGTTCTGGAGCGGTCCAGTTAGAGTCCAGGCGCTGGTTCCCTCAGACATGAGCTCTACTGTTGATCAATGATGAATATTGGTGATTATTGGTGAGCTGTTACCTTCCCAGTGTCCTCTGGTCCGGGCTGCAGGGTGACCGAACATGGCAGGTTCTGAGGGATCTGGAACACAGTCAGCATTATAGTTTAAACAATCATCATCATCATCAATGCTAAGAGCTACATACACTGCTAGTTATTATGGGATGCATTCACTCATCTCTCATTTAAACGCAGGGTCAGAGGTCATGCCTCACTGTCTGCAGTGATATTAACACTTTAATGTCTATAGATTATAAACTAGAGACACATATCTGATGAATATCAGTGCTGCTTTGCAGACTGTAGCTCTGGAGACTCTTGTGGTCTGGAAACAGCAGGAGGCCCTCTGGGGCCCCTGGTTTCCCTTCTAGACCTGATCTGGGAGCAGCAGAAAGCAGCTTTCCCTGTTCCCTAAAAGGTCAAAGGTCATTTCTAGAAGTTTTCCTCAGCTGTAGGTCTTAGTGTGGCCGGAAGGTCACCTATAGCAGAACAATTCGGTGCTGCAGAGGAACTGGTTGCACCGCCACAAAGCAGGAAGTGAGTGAATAACTGATTCACTTCCTGTGATAAGAACCTGTAGCCGGTTCTGTTCAGGCCTCCATGACGCTGAGCAGAATCAGGGCTCTGCCATCATCTGGTTCAGCAGATAAACAAACACAACTGGATGGAGGAAGCACAGCAGGGAACGGACCAGAACCAGAACCTGAGCTCTACTGAAACCCATCAGCTTCAGCAGATTCTAGCAACCATTCTAGAGGCAGATAGAGCTGTAGCGGTAGAAAGGACTCACTGTGAAGTAGAAAGGATGGGCGTGCTGGCCCAGCTTCTTCAGTAGACGCTCCTGCAGCCGACTGTTGGGTTTCTTCTCCTCAGGAACTGGAGGGAACGCCTGGAGAACACGACACGATAAAGCTCGTCATTGATCAGCATTTAGCTGCAGGTGGATGGTTCTATAGGGCTCTGTGGGGTTGTACAGACACTCTATGGGTCTCTACCAGGATCTAAGGCTTTACAGTTAAAGTTGCACTTTTGAATGTCTGTGTTGTGCATGTACGGTCAGACAACAATTATGCCATTTATAGTTGACAGAAGCGTATTCTCCTGAAACGGTTCTTCATAGAGCGATTATGTAAATGCCAGCCCAGGGGGAACTCCTCTGACCTGAACAGTGGCACATGCGAGCTGCGCTTGGTAACAAAAACTCAGAGGTGGACAACCACATTCCCCTCGCATTCAATGCATGACTACTGGACTCTAAGGGGTCAACCTAAGGCAGGTTGACCCCGGTTGTCTCCAGACCTGGAGGGCCCTTGTCCTGCAGCTCTTAAATGTGTCTCTACTTCAACACACCTGAGTCTCGTAATGAGGTCTGGAGAACCTGTCTGTACTGAGGAGGTTAGTCAGCTGTTTGATTGAAGTATGTTGGACCAGAGAGACATCCAGAAGTTGCAGGACACTGGAGGGCTGGGGTTGTCCTCCCCTGCTCTACGGGGTCTTTCTTCAGAAGACTGTAAGGGATCTCTACCCCTATAGTTCTGTTGCGGTCCACAACAGAACTCTAAAGCTGAGTTGTAGTCACACTGTTGCAAGTTCCCGTTGAGTGCTGGGGAATCACACGTTGAGGCATTTCAGGGTTTCCCCCCAGTTCATTATAAGCCTGGCGGGCCACCAGGCTTTCCTTGTGCCCCAGCAGGACAGGCATAGCTTGTTTATTTATTTCAGGATTTTAAAAAAAAGACTTTATAGTTGGTGTTTAGGTATTATTAATGTTTTCCAATAACACATAATTACCTTGTGATATTTTAACATTTTCTGTCAACTTCAAAAGTTTTTCAACTCAAAAACAGCAGGCCGCTGGATGACTGCCCAGCGCCCTCCCACCGGGCTCAGCAGGGTGTCTGGGGGAAAACGGTGTTTATGGTTGACGGATTCGTGGGGTCTGTATCCTCCTAAACGAGCCGTGGTTCTGGTGTCAGTCTGAGCCGGCGGTTCCTCGTGGTGGAGCGTCTCACCTGGAAGGTGGAGATGTACAGGTCCTTCCTGAAGGACAGGCCCAGGACGTCCAGGTCCTCCCGGCCGTACCGGAAGGCGCAGGTCAGCGTGACGAAGACTGCAGGAGGAAGAGGAGGAGTACAGGTCAGCAGGACCCACCAGATCCGTGTTCCGGAGTCAGAGTTCAGACCCAGAGCTTCTGACTGGACCTTCATTCTGCTGGGTCTGACCCGCTCTGATTCTGACTGAAGGACAAAAACGCTCCAGCTTCAGGAATGATTCCGACTCACCTTTCCTGTCCTTCAGGTACTCCGGGTCCACTAGGATCACTCCATCTGGAGGGAAAACACCCATCAGTCGGTGTCCAGAACCTGGTTCTGGTCAAACATCTGAGGCTTCTGGAGGTCGGGACTCACCTACTGGGTCCACGTGGTCCAGGTGATCCACAAAGTCCCGCTTTCCCAGGTAAACTGTGAGCTGCGGGTCAGAACCAGGAGGTCCAGTTAGAAGCAGAACCATAAACTGTACCAGGTTCTGACTGGTTCTGTCCGTGACACTGAGATCATCTCTCTATCCTGTTCATTTGGTTCTGGAGGTTCTGTTGTGTGTGTGTTCAGAACCTGGGTTCCTTTAGGAACAGAACCTCCTCCTACAGCCTAATCCGGTTCTGTCCTGATTCAGTCTGAACTGGACCCATCTTTAGCCTCTGTTGGGTTATTTTTCTGTACTGACCCATGAAGGTTCTGATGGACCCATCTCCATCAGAACCTGTACGGTTCATGTTAACCACATGGAGGCGCTGTTCCCCCTCTGTCAGGCTTTACAGCTCACTTCCTGTTTCTGATCCAGTTTTAGTTCATCAGCATCCCTGAGTAGATCCTGAACCACTGAACAGAACCCGAGTCCGGCCACCAGAAACCGAACTCAGCAGAACTCACCTTGCAGTTCGGACTGGACTTCTTGAAGACTCTGAGGAGGAAGAGGAAAAGAAGAAGAAAGTTAGTCTTTGTCCGAGACAAGCTGCTGGTTCAGAAAGTTGTTTGAATGGGCCCCTGGTTCTGCACGGGGCAACTGGTCCAGAATGGGATTTCCAGTTCTCAGTGGTTCTCACTTTTTGCAGGTGAGTTGTGACAGCAGCCACAGGAAGTGTGTGTGTGTGTGTGAACTTCTTGTTGGTATGCAGTCAGCAGGAAGTGGTTGACGACAGCAGCAGCTTCTCTAAACAACTGGTTCTGGAAGAGTCGGAGGCCTAGTCAAAGTCCAGAGCCTAATGCTGTGGTGTGGTGTGATGTGAACAGAACCTGTGTTCTGTTCTTGTCCGGGTCCAGACCTGTCACAACTTCAGGACGTCATCATTTATACTCTGATCGGGTTCAATGCTCACTTCCTGCCACCATCAGAACCACAACCACCAAACAGGAAGTAGCAGGTCGCGCTACCTCTGACACAATAACAAGCTGCTGGTCCTCCAGAACAACCAGAACCAGTGACGTGTTTGGAGCAGCTCCACAGAGGTGTGATTTCAGGTTCTGATTCTAGGAGAATGCCAGTCTGGTCCAACGGTTCAGCCGACCCACCAACTCCGATTCTGGTCATCTGGTTGACCTTTTGACCTTTATCTCCCATTTATTATTCAGTATTAATGAGTCAGACCCAGACTGGTGCAAGTTCTGGTTCTGTCCCAGCTGCTGATGTTGCTGTGTTTACAGACTGAAGCTCCTCCTGGGAATCACCTCCACCTGCTGCAGCAAGGCCTGCTGGGAAAACGCCAGACGGCAGGAGGAAGACGAGGAAGAGGAGCTGGTTCTGGTGGTTCTATCTGAAGGAACCTGAAGATCGGCTTCTGGTTCAGCAGGGTCAGCTTGGGGTCAAAGGACAGAACAGGAAGCTCAGAGAAACAAGCTCCATGTCAGCCTCTACAGGTAGAAGGACAAAGGTCAGAGGTCACAATCCTGAAAGCCTCTTCTCGCTAGAAATCAGATGGACAAACAGGAACACAGCGGTGGAAGGATGGTGCTGTGGACTGCTTCTGCTGATCTGACTCAGAACCAGCCGGATTCTACAGAACCAGAGACTCTTCTGGCCAAGTATGCACCTCTACTCTTGGTCCAAACTGGGTTCTGTTTGATCACCAGAACCAGAAACACACAGTGTAACCTTGACTCTGGTCTCAGTGTTCTGAATGTTCCCGGACTGAAGCAGGAAACACTGAACCAGAACCAGAACTAGCAGTTGAACCAGAACCAGCCTGTTCCCCCTGGTGAGTTCTTGTGGACTTGGGTGCAGCAGAACCAGAACTCTCCTCCTGCAGCTGGCTGCCATGTTGGCTCCTTACTTCCTGCCCTGCCAGCCGCTTCCTGACAGGAAGTGGCTGAGCAGCAGTTCAGGAAGTTGGAACGTTTCCAAAATGGAAAACTGAAGATTTCCTAAACAAACTGTGCAGGCCGAGCTGCTGCCCGACTCAGATTGGTTCTGGAATCAGCAGAGCAGAACTGCTGTCATGAAAACCGGAGTGAATGTACACAGAACCATCTGGTGACTCCTTAAAGCAGTAAGCAGAACATCAGAACCGAACAGGTTCCTGACTGGTTCTGATGGGATCAACTGGATCATAATGGGACCTGTTCTGGTTCTGGTCATTGTGAACTCAAAGACCTGGTCGCTAAGCAACAACTTCCCAACCAAATGTCATCCTGGAGAGCATCAGCTGTTAGCATGTTAGTTGCTTCATGTTAGCATGACTGCAGACGGTTGCCTCATGCCTCATGTTAGCATGAGGCAACCGTCTGCAGTCAGAGGCCTCAAAGAGTCACTGTACCACTGACTGCTACTGGGGCTTCATCTACCCCACAGCAACAACTGAACTGATTCCTGAACCGCTTCATGAACTTATTCCTGAGTTTCCATGGAAGGTGACCCGGAAACTCCTAAAACCAGGATGTGAAACTGGGACTCAGGGTTCGACTGGACCCACATGCAGCAGGTTCTGCAGCAGGTTGGTGGGCTCCACCGGCCTGATTCTGGTTCTGGTGAAAACACGCAAACTACAGTCTTTCATGTGTCTGCAGGAACCATAAGGCCATCAGGCTGGCTTCCTGTTTTCCTGGCTTTCAGACCGGTGACTGAACCCGGGCCGACCCGCTCCTCCAGCTGGGTCGGAACCAGCAGGTGGACCCAAAACTAGGGTGATATTTAACCGGAGCAGCTCGGTGTGTTCCCGGGCGGAAATAACGGACATCTTCGTGAAAGTCCAGGATTTCCAGGGTCCGTTCCGCCCACCTGTCTTCATGCTGGAGTCGTGTTTTCCACCCACGACCCGAACTTGTTCCAGTCCCACAGCAGTGGCTCTGGTCAGACCGGTTCTGGAGCCTGGGCTGCCCCGCTAACCCCACCCTGCTGCGGGGCTAACTTCGCCCGCAGCCTTGGCGTCCTCAGGGGTAACAGATGCGAACCGAGCCCCAAGGGTTCTGTTCGCCCCGGTTCGGGTACCCCCTTCCAATACAGCAGTTAAACCCGCCGGTGCCGCCTGGCCCAACTCCCCCGTCCAGAACCAGCAGAGCGGCTGCTAAGGCTAGCTCAGCCCGTCAGAACCGCAGCTAACAGCGGCTAACAGCCCTACCTGGTGCCCGCCTTGTCCCCCATCTCCTCGGCAGGCGGACGGCAGCAGAATCCCGACAAAATGAGGCCTGAGCCGGCGGAGTGTTGTTGGTTGTCAGACGGTATCGGTTCGGTCCGGGAGGTTCCGTTCAGCCGTCCATCCACCCAGAACTGGTTAGTATGCTAATAGGTTTTAGCGCCGCCTCGGCTGCTCCGAGCTTCCGCAACGGCTGCGTGTTTGAGAGCGGGCTTGCTGTGTCTGTGAGGACCGAGCGCGCCGCGAACCCGCACTGCCGAAGACCAGCGCACTTCCACCGCAACTGCGAAGGTTACAACTTAGATTTAAGGTTCGCGAAGGACTCGGTCCAGATGATGAGGAGGAGGAGGAGAAAAACGGGGGGATGCGGGAACACGAACCTGCGTCTGCGTGCGTGCGTGTGCGCGCGCAGACTGCAGATTGCGCAACGCGGAGACCTCCAACATGTCAACACGATGCGTGAAACGTTCAACAGATCCGAGAGGAACCGGGCCGGGATCAGAACCAGAGCCGGTTCAGATCTGAGATCAAAATCGGAACCGGTTCAGAGCCGAGATCAGAACAAGAAGATCAGAACCGATTGTGGATCGAGATCAGAACCCGGACCGTTTCATGACCCGGGTTCTAACTTTATTAGAAAAAGAGAACGAATATTAATCATAATATTTTCACAAATATGCAAACATAATTTCTTGCTTCCTGACAAGTTTCTGGAAAACTGTTAAAAATAAAAATATAAATAATCAAATAGCTGAAAATAAAACCATTTCAATGAGTCAGAACCATAAAAGCTCATTTATTAAAGAGAGAATATCCACAAGCCGGACCGGCTCAGAACCGGGACCTGTTGAGTCCAGCTGAACTCTGCGCTGGCCTGGTTCTTCTGACCCAGGACCGGTTCAGTCCAGCATGTTGTTGTTTCCCCAGAACAGCTGAGGCAGCAGGTCTGCGGCGCTGACCCGTTTCCTTCTGCTTATCTGAGGTCAGAACCAGCAGAACTGGGCCGGTCCTGGTTAGCTGGTTGAGTCCAGCTGGTTTCCAGATCAAAACTGAACCTCCATAATTTATTGATGAACATTAATTATGACGAAAGCCCGAAGGTCATCAGGCTGTGAAACGTTTCTACAGCAGAAGAATAGAGGATGACTCAGCAGGAAGTTGTTTTGTTTTTAGTTGATGCTAATATTTAGTAAGAAGCCTCATTAGCTTCAGTTGCCATAGAAACTGAAACTAAAATTCTTAACATGAAAACAAAACAGAGAACTTCTTGGTTCTGGGTCAGAACTGACTCAAGCACCTCCAGAATCTCGATCCTGGTCCAGATTCTGGTTCTGAGTCCCGACCAGAACCTCAGTCTGGGTCCATTTCCTGGCTTTGAGTTCTGACCAGAACCGTCTGTGCTCCTCTTGGTGCCGATGTGTTCCAGCCGGTCCCAGCAGAACCCGGCTCCATCCTGCGGCCCGCTGAGTGGAACGAGATGTTAATCGGCAGAACATGTTCACTCGGCTGCAGGAGCTCTGGTCGGTTCTGCACACGGCCCAGAGGCTGAGGGAGAGGAGGAAAAGGCTGGGCTCACAGCTGGAAGTCTTCATGGACAAACATCTGGAAGCTTTCAACATCTGGCAGGAAGTGAAACTGATCAGAATAATATTATTATTCCAGTTATGGATCTGGATCACTTCAGAGTTCTGTTAACAGAGCAGGCAAGGAGGTCCGGGTCCCTCCAGAGGTCAGAGGTCAACCTGTATGGATGCTTCTATGACCCACTGAGGAAGGACATTATGTCAGTGGTAGGACCGCTAACTACCACTGACTGTGCTAACCCTAAAGCACTAATCATAAATATTAGTTCTGCCAGGACTAAGTAGCTATTCCAACACAGTAATTAGCAGAAGCTAATGCTAAAGTGCTATGCCCACACATAATCCAACCAAAGGTAATGCTAAAGCTCAACACCAATATGGTAATTAGCAGGAGTGAATAATAAAGCACTAAAATCAGTCATATTGATATGCCCCATGTGTCAGAGACATGAATTACACCATGTTTAAGTTTCATTGTTGTTGCTAACTCTGTTCACTGTGGGAGCTGCTGTGTCAACAGACTTCAAAATAAGAGCATCACTATAACGTCTCACTTTTTGAAGATTTTTAACAGTCAAAAAACAAAACTTCAACCCAGATGTCAAACTTCATTCAACTGAAATCTTAAAAACCATACAAGGAAATCAGTGCTACAGAATTTATCCATCCACATTAACGTAGTGGAAGCTTCAGAGTTAGCGCTAAGTGCTAATCAGAGTAACTTATTCATATCACAGAATTCAAACAAGTTCTTTTCCCGCAGTAAATATCACCTCAGGGCGGGTCAGAGGAGTTCTGGACCGGTTCTGGTTCTGCCCTGAACAGGAGCAGAGCAGCAACATGTTCTGGAGCTACTGCTCAGAACCGGGCCTGTCAGAACTGTTTCCATCAGGAAGTCCAGACCCGACCCAGTTACTGCTGTCTGTTCAGCCTCCTCCGCTTCCTGTCGCTGTTCTGGATCAGAACCGCGGGCCTTCCTGTGGGACACCAGAGGAAGGGACGAGCCCAGCGAGTCGGGCCGGGCCGCAGCCGGGTTTAACCTTCAGCGCCGCGCTGGTCCGGGTCGGCTGGTGAATCATTATCAGCAGGAAGTTCTGAAGCAGAAGTGGAACGGGTCAGCGAGCGTGATCGGGCTGAATCAGCACAGAACTTCCTCCTAGTTCTAAACTCAGAGTTCTGATTTAAAAGGTCCAACAGAACTAAATTTCCAGAGCTTCAGACCGGGTCAGATCCGGATGATGTAGGAGTCTGAGTGCGTGACATATCGGACCCAGCGCTGAGACGGGCCGGGATGGATGGGAGACAGGCGCAGGAAGCGGATCTGCAGTCCGGTTCCGGTCCACTTAGGCAGCTCGAAGTTGAGCCCGACCGGGCCGACCTCCAGCATGGAGGCAGAACTCAGACCCGGAACGTCCAGCTGGGGACAGAGGACAGGACAGAATCAGAGGTTCTGTTACTGACACCATGACCTGTCAGCCGAGAACCAGATGGGTCTGTCCAGAGCCAGACTGATCCAGAACCAGACAGGCCTGTACAGAACCCATCTGCTCTAATAATGATTGAAAATATGTAGCAGATGATTCCAGAACCGGGTCAGAAACTGGATATATTATTCCATCTACAGGTTCTGGCGGATCGGTTCTGGACCAACAGGTTCTGATACCAGCAGGTAGAGAGAACAGAACTGGATCACCTTGAACAGGGCGGACAGCTGGGTTCCTCCACAGAACCGCGGGATTTTCCAGAACACGGTTCTGTTCTGCAGCTGCAGCTCCGCACTCTGATCCGGACTGCTGAGCTCCTGGGACAGACTGGGGACAAGCACAGGGGTCAGAGGTCACTGTGGGGTCAGCATCCATCTACACCCTAGACAGGTTCTGGTTCTACCATCGGATCCGTCCCATCAGGGACGGATGCCAGCTCCTTATTTCCATCCGACTTTACAAACCAAATCGGGTCGAGAACCAAACGTCAGAACCACAGTCAAATCAGAGCTCCCATGGCAACGCTCACCTCACAGAGCCTCTAGGAACCGGGATGGAGGCGCTGAGGTTGATGGCGGTGCTACAAAGAGAAGAAGGTGATGTCAATGTCATCATTGTGCTCCATCTTCCTGTTACAGTGACTTCTACTTCCTGTTACAGAAACTTCTACTTCCTGTTTCAGTATCTTACTGTAGTTTGCAGTTGTGAACCCATTCGTTTGTTCCTGTGTAATCTAAGGTAGATAATTTGTCGGCTTAGATGGTTCACTTAGGACTGAAATGTTTTCACAACTCCTGAACTTCAATTCAAATTCAAAAATAATATTAATTACATATATACTCCTGAACTTCAATTCAAATTCAAAAATAATATTAATTACATATATATATATATATATATGTTATGTTTTGATCGTTGAATTGTTGATTCCATGTTGGACAACTTTGCGTTTTTGTGTTTGTTCTGCTGTAAAGCACTCTGAAATGCCTTGTTGCTGAAATGTGCTATACAAATAAAATTTGATTGATTGATTGATTGATTGATATATTTATCTTTGATTCTTCTGTTATTTTATAGTTTATGCAGCTGGCTTCTGTTTGTCAACTAGAGGCAGGAGATGATCTGAGCCTGAATTAGTGAGTAAAACTCAAAACAAAATAGCAAAAACAGTAGCACTGATGTCCTGCTGAGCTGCGGATCACAACCAGGTCAGAACAGGGTCAGAACCAAATTAGAACTGGATCAGAACCGGGTCACTTGTTCCATCAGCAGAGCCAGGATCAGACCCAGGGCCACTCAGGTACAACCAGACGGTTCAGAACCAGGAGGACCAGAAGCTGCTGTTTCTCAGACAGGAACCCAGCTGGAGCTCGGCTACCTGTGGTCTCCTAGCAACCAGCCCGGCTACCTGTGGCCTCCTAGCAACCAGCCCGGCTGCCTGTGGTCTCCTAGCAACCAACCAGGTGAGCTGCAGCAACTCTGACCTGATTTGCATGATCAGCATGTTAACCCAGAGCAGTGGCTGCAGGGTGTGGCTGCAGGTTCTGCTCGGTGGCCTGGGTACTGACGGGTCCAACCAGAACCACCAGAACCCAGATCAAGTTCCTCCTGAACAAACAAGCCATTTCCAGCTGAGCCCAGGGAGCCGAGTGACGCAGAGCAGCAGGTGTGCAGCACCTGAGCCGCTGGCCCCGCCTCTTCAGGAAGCAGGACACTGACCTTTTGGGCGGAAGGTCACAACGCAGCTTCAGGTACATCAGCAGCCTGAGGAGGACAACAACAGCTTCATTAGAGCAGCCAATCAGAGAGCAGCCTGACCTGCAGGGACCTGAGCCCCCAGGTGGCGGTTCACTGTTACCATGGAGACGCCCTGAACGGAACAGCCAGCTGTAAACAGGCTGAGCAGCTTTAATATTATGGAAATGCTTCATCAAGAACTCAGGAAGTGACAACATCATCGGTATAGAACGGGGATCAGATCAAAGGTCAGATGTAAATAAATAAAATGTTTGTTTAGTAAAATGAGGAAAAGCAGAAACATGGAGGATGCAGAGGCTATGGTGATGCTGCCCCCTGCTGGTGAAGACTAACAGTTCTCCAGTCTGATGGAGAACTGATGGAGACTAGAACCAGAACCCCTGAGGGGGCGGGGCTTACCGTCCTGCTGAGTCCCTCTCCACACTGGGGAAGAGGCGGAACGGCGGTGCCGACGGCAGCTCGTCACTCAGCCGGTACTGCATCACCGTGTGCTGGAGGAGCAAGAGGAGGGGTCAGTGAGGTCATCACAGGGTGAAGAGCTCAGCGACGATGGGGTCAGAGGTCACCTCTCCCTGGCTGGGACACAGTCTGAGGATCCGGTGGCTGTGGAACTCGTCCAGCTGGACTGACTGGTGGAAGCTGCACTCATCGACCCGAACAGCGGCGCCGTAACCTGGACGGGTCAGAACCTTTGAGTTGACAGAGCCTGCTGCTGGACAGGTCAGGGGTCAGAGGTCAGGGGATGGGGCTTACCTCGGAGCTGGGACTTCCCCACACTGAACTCCTCGTTCAGACCGATCCGCATCTCTGGGAGACAGAGGAACACCTGGTGTTACTGGGAACACTGGGTAAACTCACTGGTTCTTAAAACTCACCGGAACAGCTCGGCATGTAGCACTTGATTCTGATCTCTCCCTCAATGTCTGCCTTCATCAGAACCCCCTGTGGGTCAGAACACAGACAGCTCAGGCTGCAGCTGACGGCTCGGGTCATGGATCAACAGAACCAGCAGAATCCTTCAGGTTTGACAGCTGGAGAGCAGAAGGTCCGGTTCATCTCCAGATAAGTCCAGAACATCTCCACTGAGACTCTGAATGACAACACCAGCTTCTGACGGACTTCAGAACCAGGTTTGTTGGGTTCTATTTCTGAGTCTGGACCTCCAGAACCTCCAGACTATCATTCTGGTTCTGGATATTACTGGTCTTGGAGAACCTGGACTGAACTCACGTTGGAACCGATCACCACCGACATCTTCTCAATCACGTCCACAAAGATCTCGCTCTTCCCTCCCTGGAGAACAACAGAACCACGTCAGTCATCAGAACCATCTGTCCGGTTCTGGTCGAACACAGCCAGAGTGTTGTTACCGGGTCCCTGCTGGACTGGATCGGTCTGGTGGCAGCAGAACTGGGAGCAACTTTATTCTGCTGGGTTTCCGCTCCGAACTGCAACAAAGAACAATCAGAACTATCAGATCCAGCACCACGGGTCCAGATTCTACCAGATGAGCTCGGCTTCACCTGGAACCTGGACAAGAACAACGAGTTGGAGCTGTTGGTCCAACTCAGCCCAGACTGCTGGACCTGAAGAGCAGAACCTCTGCTGATGGAATCAGCCTGATGTGGTTCTGATCAGGTTCTGATCAGGTTGTGACCAGGGCCCGGCTGAGATAGAGGTGATGACTCGGGGCCCCAGTAGGGGGCGATACGTACCAGCCCCACGTTGCTGAGGTCAAAGAGGCTGAAGGGTTTGGAGGAGACGGCCTCCGATTGGATGAAGTTCTTCAGGACGTCTGATGATGTCATCTGGACGTAGCCGTAGTCCTGGAGACATGAAGTCACAGCCTGAACACTGGAGCGAAATGATTATTCAGACTGACAGATGGATTCATGTCTAGACCAGGACAGGTGGACAAACGGACATGGATCCTTCCTCCGGTCTCTCTTTTCTTATTTAATACAAATATTTATTAAGTTTTCAAAATACAACAGACATAAATCATACACAAGAGTATGAAGCATATATATATATATATATATATATATATATATATATATATATATATATATATATATATATATATAAACCCTGCTCCTCCTCCCACGCAGCCCTCCAGGAGTTTGTGGCAAAATTAATTCGCTCTGCAAAGATGTCAATAAAGCTTGAAATTATTATTTTTCATTCTGCAGTGCCCAGCAGCATTTTGCATATTTTATTTTCTTCCAGAAGAGATTCAAAATTTGGGATGTTAAGTCGAATGTAATTTCTAATTTGCAAATATCTGACAAAATCTGCATCCATAAGAGAGAAACAGTCCCTCAACATTGCAAATGAAGCAAACTTTTTTGTCGATATACAAATTTTTGTGTAGTTAGGCCTTTCAGTCTCCAATTTTTAAATGGAGACTGAAAAACCTGATCTGTCCTAGAGATTTTTTATATTTATTTACATTCTTCACACATTTTCAGTTAAATATCTCATTACTATGAGTAACAGTAACACAAAGTGCTCTGTGTGTGTGGGCGGAGCTACGGCTCTGGCGCAGGGCGTCTCTGCTGTTGGTCAGACTCTGTGGCCACAGACTCACCAGCACCTCGTCCAGCAGCTCGTAGATCAGGGCAAAGTTCATCTGAACGGCCTTTTCTGACAGGCTGCCGCAGTAATCCTTCACCAGGCTGCTGAGCCTGGAGCAGAGGTCAGAGGTCATCACCAGCCGACGGGTGAGCAGCTGGAGGCGAACCAACACCAACCTGTTCAGGAACTCGATGATGCTAAACGGAGAGGAGTCAGCTGTCGTCGTGGCAACCCAGTAGAGACCGCCCTGCCTGATGTGGACGAAGTGGAGGTCTTTATGACTCTGTAGGAAAACAAGAGGGTCATATGGAGGAATGGAGGAAGGAAGAGAGGGACGGCAGCGTTACCATGACAACGGGTGGCTGGTCTCCCGTCAGGGCTGTGACCTTCTCATAGAAAACGTCGATGACATCACTTCCAGCCTCTCCACGGTCTGAGTCTCAGAGTCAAGTGTTTAACACAAAAAAAAGCCGAACTCTGATTGGCTGATGCCGGGATGACCAGTAACAGATCCAGACCCAGAACCATAACTAAGACCAGGACCAGGACCAGGAGCTGAGCGGGTCAGAAGGATACAGTCCTTGTAGATGAGGTGGTCGCCCTTGGAGGACAAGATGAAGAGCTGAGAGATCATCATCGCTGTCGTCTTGATCCTTCTGAGACGAACAGAAGGTTACCACAGGCTGACCTCCAAAGCGCCCCCTGTTTGACAGGAGGAGCAACAGAACTGACCCAAACCTAGCACAGCTCAGGCTGCATTCTGATTGGTCAGAAAAGAGCCCCGTTGTTTTTACTGGGAGCTCAGCCAGTTTGGACCAGAACCAGGTCTGAGACAGAACCAAACATGTAGAAGCAGCATTCAGTTTCTATGCATCACAGATCTGAAACAAACTTCCAGAAAACTGAAAACAAGCCGAAACATTGAGTCTCTTCAAAACTAGGCAGAAACCTACCTGGTTAGAGTTGATTTGGTGAGTTGTGGAGCATCATAACCTGTGTGTGTTTTTCAACCCCTAGCCTGCTGTGTCATGTTTTTTGTTGTTGTTGCTTGTTTCTTGTTTTGTTTTCCTTCTAATCATGCAAAACTATTTCAATTACCTTGTTGCCGAAATCTTTTATAATAATAAAATGACCTTGCCTCTTTTCCAGAATCTTTGGACCTTTGACCCCAGTTCCTAACGTCCTCTACCTTTTATTTCTATTTTATTCACCTCCGCTCCTGTGACGTTTCACTTCCATCCCTCTCTGTTCCACCAAACAGAAACCTCCACATTCAGAAACTGTCAGGAAGCTTTAAATAAGTTTACATTAAATGTACTCACCACTGAAGTTAAGAGCTGGACCCGGTTCAGTTCGGTTCGGTTTATTTACATGAAAATCCTGAAAGTTTAAGTTGCCTCAGTTAACAGCAGAAGAGCTAATTTAGCAGCTAGGTCATTACATTTAGCTAAATCATTTTAAAACGGAAGATATTTCATGACTCTAGCTCACATCAGACCGATTAACGCCGGAATAAGCTATTTTTCTGAAATATTTAGAGGTCAAATTAGACATAAATGGAACGTTTACGAGCAGACCTGGCAGACTTCAAACCGGCTCAACAGCTAACAGCTAGCTTCACAGCGCCCCCTAAAGGAGGGGAGTAGAACGGATTGTTTTTTTCTGGTTCATTGGGAAGGAAAAATATTCAACTCTCATTACTGTTTATCTAATTTACGTTATTTAATTATTTCATCTTTTAAACTCTCAGGTGATTTACAGTAGATACGCTTTAATAACTAACTAGCACCGCATTAATCTGACCGTTAGGTGGCAGTAGAGGAGAATTTTGAAGCGGAAGTTGTTCATGTAAACAGAGTAGACCGTTTCCTCCTCACGCCGCTTCCTCGGAGCTGTATTCAACCATGAAGTAAGTGATTTTCTCCTCCATTCAGGCTGCTTTTCTGCTGGCAGTGAATCGATGACTTGAGGACCTCTTCCTTCAGACTCTAGCCGACCTGCAGCCGCCGCTGGTCCGGGATGCAGCCGCTCTTCCGCTCCTCCCCGAACCTCATTCACAATCTGATCACTTTAAACTTACGCCTGTCAATAACCGGCTGAAAAATCAGAACAAACCCAAACTAGAACATCCACAGAGGCAGAAATGTTTTGCTCTCTAAATCGGCTCACACGATAACGCCAAAACTTTCTAATTTTAGTTCTGGACCGTTTTCTCACTGAGGATTTAAAAAGGATTCAACCTTATTTAGTTATGTGATTTGATGTGAAAGGTTCCCCTTGTTACCAGAAGTTTCATGCTGGATTGGTTTAATCTTTGTGGACTTTAACCTGACGGCAGGGCGGGTTTTAGGATATAACCTCCAGGGTGGCCTCGCCCCAGGAGGGCAGCAAAGAAGGAGAAAGTCCTCAGTAAGATGTGAAATAAATTTGACCTGACCTCACACCGGAGGATGGATGAGACTAATGTAGAACAGCTCCTTTGTCTGTCATAAGGAGAAAAATATTTAAACCATGCATGGATTTATTAAACATGTTCTAATTTGTCCAGTTTGGTTGTTGAGTCCGACTCGGTGGTTCTGTTTGTGTCTGCAGTCCGCTGACGAAGGTGAAGCTGATCAATGAGCTGAACGAGCGCGAGGCCGACCTGGGCATCAAGGAGGCCGTGTCCTGGCACAGCGAGTACAGGGACAGCGCCTGGATCTTCGTCGGTGAGGTCTTCACCTGACACATGTTTCTACGGAGGCTTGAAATGGCCAAAAATCTGCAGCTACTACAGACACAGCTCAGCTAGGAGAATAAGATCCTAACTGATGTCTAAAACATTCAATAAACTCGGTTTACTATTGTTCTGTCAAACGTTGCTTCATTTCTAAATATAGTGATTATACATTCCTCCAGTTCTTAACAGTAACAAATAACTGAGTTTATTCCAAATTTTCTGTAAAAATGATGAAAATCATAGTTTAAGTGACTGTGTTTCTGCTGCTGCTTCAGCCTGACTTAATGTCTAGTTTTTATTCACGATCAAAGTCTTTAAAGAATAAAAATGTTCAATTTGTCTATATTTTTTCTCAAATTCTTTCTATTTGTGGATTTCGAAGGGAACATCAAGAGGAAAAAAAGTGCAAAATTGTTGTAGATATTTCTAAAATAGTTTCACAAAATAATAAATTTTGATTAGTAAAAAAAACAAAAAAAAATCACAAAAACATTCATGAAATCCTAAAGAATTTACAATGATTGTTTAAGCCATTAATTAGTACAAAGATTCAAAAAGGAAATTTTGGAAATAAGACATTAAAATGTAAGTAATAATAATGCAGTTAGTTGTCACTGTTTTAGTCGACCGTATTTTCGTCCAGGTCGAGACAGGAAGTGATGTAACAGGGTGTGAATGATGACCTACACTGAGTCATCAGCTGTGTGTGTTGTGGTCCTGCAGGTGGGTTTCCCTACGAGCTGACAGAGGGCGACCTGATCTGCGTCTTTTCCCAGTAAGTCCCCCGCTTGCTCTGACCTCCAGAGGTCATCCTGCTAGCATGGCGCTAACGCTACGTTCCGGTCAGGTACGGCGAGATCGTCAACATCAACCTGGTGAGGGACAAGAAGACGGGCAAGTCCAAAGGCTTCTGTTTCGTCTGCTACGAGGACCAGAGGAGCACCATCCTGGCTGTGGACAACTTCAACGGCATCAAGGTGAGCATGCTGAGAAGCCCCTGCCCCCCTGCTCAGAGGCAGGGGGCGGCACCAGAAGCTGGTACTGACATGCTTCTGGTCTCCAGATCAAGGGGCGGACCATTCGGGTGGACCATGTGAAGAACTACCGTCCTCCCAAAGACCATGAGGACATTGATGACATCACCAAGCGTCTCAGAGAAGACGGCTGTGCACCCACTGAACCTGCTGCTGCCGCCCCCTCTGAGGAAGACGAGCAGCAGGACGTCCCCGTGAAGAAAGCCAAGAAGGGTGAGGTCACTTTCTGCTGACAAGAAACTCCCAACCCAAAACCAGATGCCTCTTAATGTCTTCTTTTGCTGTTTTCATTTCCCTCAGATAAGAAAGAGAAGAAGAAGAAAAAGAAAGAGAGGAAGGAAAAGAAGAAGAAAAAGAACAGAGAGTCATCTTCCTCGACCGACTCGTCTCCTCATCCTCCTGCAGCCATCCCTGTCAAAGAGGAGAAGCAGGACGCCGCCTATGACAAGTACAACCACCAGGGGCTGCCGGACAGAGGGAGGGACCCCCGGGTCCATCTCTCCACCGACAGAGAGATGGCCAGAAGAGAGGACAGAGACAACAGGGACAGAAGGACAGACGATAGAGAGATGGAAAGGAGGGTGAGAGACGTCAGGGACAGAGAGACAGGTAGGAGAGATGATGGTAGAAGAAGAGAGGACAGGAGAGAGGAAGACAGAGAGGACAGATGGAGGGACAGAGAGGACAGCCGAAGAAGAGACAACGACATCTGGAGACGAGAGACGGAGCGTAGATGAAGACGATGGTTGCTGAAACTGTTTTAATTTCTTTTCAAACGAGTTTCATGTGATGTCACATCCTGCTGCTGCTGTTAGCTGCATGGCGTCCCGCCACCAGGGGGCGCTGGTCAGACACTGCAGCAGAAAAAAAAAAAGACTTTTACAGATCAGTTTAATAATAAAAAAAGATTAAATGCTGGCTGAAACTTTCATTTTTGAGAAATGTTTGAAGTTCAATAGCAAGAAAAAGAAGCTGGAAAATGCTGAGTCACTGGTTACTATGGTGATTCCCTCCTTTTCTGAGACACTGGTCTGGACCGGGTTCTGATCTGGGCTTATCCAGACAGAACCGAATGTTTCTGACACAGAAAATAATAGAAGCAAATAAAATCATTGTTTATTCACTCTTTTATTTGGTTACAACATCTGAAAAAGATGAATCTACCTCCAGACAGCGAACAGTGGAAATAATTTCTTCACACATTTTTCTGTAGGTTGTTTTAAACTGGCCAATCAGAATAAAGCGTTGGGCGGGCTTAAGGAAACAGGAAGTATTTTAAATCAACAAGAAGTCAGTCTTTGATGTCACGCCAACTTTTTCAGTTGCAAGTGAAAAAGTTCTGATAAATCCTTATTATTGTACCAAGCATCCAGGCTAACAATGTTAGCATCTCTCATCACTTGCCAACCAAACTGGGGCGATTCTGAGGTCAGAGCTGAATATTTAATGTCTATTTGGACGCCTGATATCTGTTTTTAAATAGAGAAAAATAAGTTATTTTCCATAAGGAGTGTTTGAAGGGATTCAGACGGGACTTGGATCTATCTGAATCTGACAATCCGATTTTATTCAGATTATCTCAACGAGGACTGGACCAGCCCACTGACCCGGAACCAGTTGAACCAAATCATAGACCAACTAAAGGACAGTGTTTATGTTCAACATCTGAAGCTCATCTCATCAGTCAGAAATGTATTTGGAACCCAACAGCTAGCATGCTAACAATGCTAAGCTAGCCTCAGCCAGTGGAACCCCTGACAGTGTAATGGTGGGCTGATGGAGCATCAGGTAGATTTTACTCCTTATTGATGTATTCAAGGTGTTTTACATTCATAATTATGTTGATTGATGGTGTCTGTGAGGTTTAACTACCTGGAATGATTTAAAGAGTCGGAGGTTTCACTCCGGCCTCAGCAGGAAGTTTAAAGGCCCTAATAACAAAAGAATTTGCTGAAGTTTCTTCTTCTGCTCACATAAACTGATCTCTATAGTAGCTTTAAATATTTTAAGCTTGAACTTTGACCCCAAATCTGCAGATTCTGCTGAACCAGCATGTCCTGAGCTGCAGTCAGGGTCCAGTTCCCGCCATCTGAGGGGTTCTGGAGGAGTTCTGAGGTATCTTCCTGCTGCAGTCATTTGTCAACCTGAACTGTTTGTGTTCTGGTTCTGTCTCGGTGGTTCTGTAGAGCTGAGCAGTACTCCGGGTCCAGCGGGTCTCATCAGAACTTCAGCAGCACAGAAAGAGGGCAGCGGTAGAAAAGTAAGGCTGTGGTGGTGAACTGTTTGCTGCTGGATCAGAACCAGCAACCTCCCAATCCCAGGGTTGGTCCAGTTTGGCTCGAGAGCCCTTCAGAACAGTCAGGAACACATAGTTCTGTTGGGTTGTTCTACTGATCCAGACCCAGGGGTTCTGATTTGCAGCCAACCTGAAGTCATCTCGGGGGGTTCTGGTTCTCCTCTCAAAGCTGAAGGGAAACACCAGAACCAGAACTGGTTCTGTCCCCTGCTGACCTATAAGAGAATTTCTGCAGGAACCAGTTGATGATGTGGAAGTTCTGCCAACAGAAGATCAAAGGTCATGTGACAGAGCCCAGTCAGAGTTCTGTCTGTTCAGAACCGAATCCTGGAGAAATGGGCTATCAACCCGTAAGGTTCTGCCAGCTGCATGGGTCCAACAAACTGAAACAGTTCTGTCTCCGAGTTGGACAATGTTCTAATCCACAGATCATTGAATGAACCAGGACCAACAGAACTTTTATTTCAACAGTTTACATCAGACCCGATTTGGACCGGGTCGTGTCGTTACCGGGCCGCCCTCAGCACATGGAGATGGTGACGTTGATGCCCAGGTTTCCGTTGTCGGCGAACAAGTGAGCGACGGACGTGTCGAACACCAGGCAGTCGCTGTTCAAGATGGCCGCCGCCACGCCGTCGTGGATTGAGCGGGGCGTGGCCTCCCAGGTGAGGCGGCGTCGATTTCCGTTGAGTTCCAGGCGGTAGGCGAAGTTCTGGGCTTGCTTGCGGGCGCCGATGAGCAGAACCACCGCGAAGAACTGCTGGTGGCCCTCGAACTTCTCCTGCTTCTCCAGAACCAGCATGAAGTGGTGGCTGAAGCAGGACTGCATCATGACCCAGTCCACGGCGCCGGGCAGCGAGATGTCCGTCGCCAGGAACACGATGTCCTCGCCCTGTGGAGAGAAAGAATGTTGACCTCTGATCTGCAGCTCAAACACAACACTTACGCCCAGGGCTAGACGGTACAGCTAGAAAACTTTATTATATTGACAATTATTGATCAGTTTTTTTAATTATTGGATATACAGCAGAACTGGTGATGTGACCTTTAACCTTTTGTCCAATTTTCACTCCATATTTTGATTTCAAAGAGGTTCCGAGGCAAAGTGTTGAAACCATAAACTGCAGCTGTGTCATATACCCAGACTGTTGCTAGGCAACCAAAGTCAGGGGGGAATTTGAAAATGCCCATTACCCAGCAGGATGTTGCTAGGCAACCAGAAACTAAGCCTTCGCTGATCCAGTGTAATTGGCTAAAGCCTACATCTCCCAAAATGCTGTGCAGTTTGGGGTCATAGATCAGTGAAAATATTGAACATTCATTCAGATGTTTTATTTATTGATACTGATCAATTTAAAGCTTTATTGACTTATCGTCCAATCAGAACCAGTCATCTGGGTTCTAGTCAGAACCAGCAGAACCAGTTCTGATGAAAACCTGCAGTTTTTTTCTCCATGAACTCAGAAGTTTACAAAACTCTGGTCAGAATCAGGATATCTGAAGGGCAATATTGATTAGTTTACTGATCGATTATTCTAATGATTAACAGTTTCCAGGTGTTCAGTAGAACTAGTTCTGCTGGTGCTGACTGGACTCCAGACAGGCGTGTATGTGTGTGTGTGTGTGTGTGTGTGTATATGTTCTGACCTGCAGTGTGGTGATGGACTTGTGCGTGTGCATCAGGTGTGGCATGACGGCTTCCAGAGGCCCCGCCCACTTACAGGTGGCTCCAGGGCAGGGACAGGTGTACGGCCTGAACTCACACAGCTCCTCATGGTCGGCCTTCTGGCTGTGGTGGAGGACCAGCAGGCAGCCGGAACCAGAGTACTGCAGGGAGAGGGGAACGGACCGGAACCGTGTCACAACCAGAGGAGAACCAGAACTGGATGTCTGGGTTCTAAGGGTTCTAAGGTTCTGCTGCTTAAAAATAAAATCTGAGTTTTTCCAACCAGATCAGATTTGAATAATTTCTTTTCCCCTCACTTTCTCTTCTAAAAACAAATAATAAATAATTAAAAATATAGTTAAAAAGCGTTTTTTATTCCTGAACAGCAGCAAATCAGAGCCAAAGGTTTGATTACTAGAATGAAAATAATAATTTTACCAGAAAAAAACATCATGAAACTATATATATATATATATATATATATATATATATATATATATATATATATATATATATATATATGCTGTTTTGATGAGGAAAAAATCTCCCAGAGTTAAGAGGACATCTTCTGATACTGATGTGTAGAACCAGAACCAAAGCCCAGATCAGGTCAGAGGTCATGACTCAGATTTCAGTCCAATCCACTTCAACTTTAATGTGTCTGTAACAGAACCAGAGACGGCAGGTTCTGTTACACCGAGCAGCAGAACCAGAACCTGACCCAAACAGCTCCAGAACCAGATCAACATTGAATTAACGATAATATTTATTCCAGAAAAGGATCATACTGAACCCTGTCTCTGGTTCCTGAGGGACCAGAACCAGAACCAGACTCCTGTGCTCTGACCACTTGTATAACTCATTCCTGGTTCTGTTTCTGGACCAGAACCGGGTCCAGCCTCTAGCTTTGTTTTGATTCAGAAGGAATCCCCTTCACGTCACCCGGCGCGCGCGCATGCAGTGGAAGCGTCGAGCGGAGTGAGCGATGTCTCCCGGCCCCGGCTCGAACCGGTCCGGTCCGGTCCGGTCCGATGCCTTACCTTGCAAGGGAACGGCAACGTGGAGGCCACCTTCTCCATGGCCAGATTCCGGATGCTGGGGCTGAGCGGGCCGCGGCAGGTCGGGCAGCAGCTCAGCTTCTGGCGGCACGGGTTGCAGACCAGGTGACCCGCCTGGCACTGCAGGATGGGCGGCAGAACGTAGTCGAAGCACACCGGGCACTCGAACAGCGCCGTCAGCTCCGGGGGCTGACCGGGGAGAGCCGCGGCGGGCGGCAACGACCCGGAGGAGGACGCGGCGGCGGAACCCGAGCCAGGGACGGAGCCTACACCGGCGGCAGCTGCCACTGCTGCGGCCGCGGCAGCGGCTGCGGCGGCGGCAGCAGAAGCGGTGCCTCCGGAGCCTCCGTGCTTTCCCCCGCCTGCTTTACCGGCTCCCAGTCCTCCACCTCCGGCTGAGGACGGGCGGCTCATGGCGTCCTGCAGTGGTCCGGTCCAGTCAGCGGCCCAGCGGGCGGTACCGTCATTTACTATTTACGACCGGACGTCCCTCCGGGCCGCGAAGATACAACATGGCGGCGGATAGTTTGTATTAGTTTGTATCTTGATCCGCGCACTACCATTGGCTGGTTCTGTTTGGAGTGACGGTCTGCTCAGCCAATCATAGTGAGGGGGCGTGGCATTACGTAACGTTGAGAAGTGAAAGAACAAACGCATAACTGAAATGGAATGAAAGAATCATCTTTTAATTATTTTCAAGAAACTGACTTAAAACATATTTTGCCTCTGTTGAAAAACTGAACTTTAATAATAAAAAATTAGTAAATACTTTAACTATTCCCCAAAAATTTAACTTAATCTCATAAGTTATTTTTTTATTTTCTTTTTTTGTCCTTATTGTTCTTTTTGCTACAATATTCCCTTCTTCATAAGTATTTGAATATATTTTTGACATTTTGTGAAAACCTAACTGAAAAACTACCCATCATTTTATTTTACCAATGTAATTTAACCCTTAATATCTGTAATTATTCTTTATTTGTTTTTATTATAATATTTTAATATTTGCCTTTGAGTTAACATTTGTATGGATGTTCATGTTATTTGTTTGAAATAAATTTAAAACAAAAAACCAAAGACAAACACATAACTTCCCATACAATTTATCACTAAATTACATTCAAATCTGCTTATTTCTTATGCATTAAATCAAAGAAATATTTTATTTCATATAAACATTTAACTGAAACATGAACATTTATAAATCATTAATCCTTTTTGGTCAATTCAGAAATGCTTTATTGCTCCAGAGGGGAAATGAAATGTTATAGATTTTATGACTCAAATCATTCAATAAGGGACAGGAACAGCCTCCTGTAGCAGTCTGTACTAAAGCAGTCTTCTGACACTTCTGACTGATGAAGAATGCAGATTATGTTCTGGTTCTGCTGTGGTTCTGGTTCTGTTCCAGATTTGGTGCTGCTGCCCATCAGATCAAAATCAGAATTAATTTATTATGATTGTGCAAGACAGCAAACCTAGTTAAAAAAATAACAACTCTAGAAGGCAGAGCAAATAAATTAATAATAATAAATCAATACATAAATATCAGAAACACCCAAAAGCAAAACCAAAACCTTTGATCTGCTGCCCGGTGGTAACCCTAACCCAGCAGCTGAACCTGATCCTGCTGATTTAAAAGTCTCTGGCGCCCCCTGCTGGACACTCAGCTGACGTCACATTCTCGGTCCTTCAGCAGCTGGGAAACTGGGCCAGAAACTCCAGAACCATCAGCTGGTTCTGGTTCTGGTTTTGATCCTGGTCTTGGTTCTGGTTCTGTTCACAGCAGGAATGTTTGATCTTCTGTTCTCATGAAAATACTTTCTTTTATTTTCTATTTTAACATTTAAATGGAGGAATATTAGGGCTGCACAGTGGCACAGTGGGTAGCGCTGTTGCCTTGCAGCAAGAAGGTCCTGGGTTCGACTCCCGGCCCGGGGTTTTTCTGCACGGAGTTTCCTGCGTTTCTGCGTTTCCTGTGCGTTTCCTGTGCATGCGTGGGTTCTCTACGGGTTCTCCGGCTTCCTCCCACAGTCCAAAAACATGACTGTCAGGTTAACTGGCCTTCCCAAATTCTCCCTAGGTGTGAGTGTGTGTGTGTGTGTGCATGGTTGTTTGTCCTGTTTGTGTCTCTGTGTTGCCCTGCGACAGACTGGCGACCTGTCCAGGGTGAACCCCGCCTCTCGCCCGGAACACAGCTGGGGATTTGCACCAGCAACTCCCGACCCCGTTAGGGAGAAGGGTGACGGAAAATGAATGGATGGATGGATGGAGGAATATTAAATCAGTTCAGTTTCTATGGAAACCTGGCAGAGCTACTCCTGACCAGCAGGAGTAGCTTCACTTCAACAGGAAAAAAAAACTCCAGCAGAACCAGAACCCGGTCAGTGCGAGGGGCTTGACAGAGCAGAAAAACTGAACCAGGAGAACTTTCTATGTCACAGTAAAAAGTGAACAGCAGGAGACAGAAAACGAGGTGGTGGCAGCATCATGACTGGTGATGCCCCGCCTCCAGCAGGGAATCAGCCAATCACAACACAGGGCAGGTGTAGAAGTAACTGAGAAAAAACCAAAAAGTTAAGAGCTGGAATAACAGCAGATAATGCAGAGTGGAGAGCAGTAAGAGAAAAAGTCAAAAACTTTGACTGTAACACATTCTACAGGAAGTCCCGACTCCAGAGCTGCAAGATGAGCATGTTGCTGCGTTTCCTTAGAAACTTTTTAATCTCATCTGAACAATGAATTCAGCTTTCTGCACTGATAGCCAGGATCAAGTGGAATGAAGCGATGAATGAACTGAACTGATGAACTGAACTCAACTGAACTGAACCTAGCATGCTCAGACAAAAATCTTCAAAAAACTGAATTCAATCGTGAATCAGATGAACTGCAGTCTGTCTTCTTTAACTGGATCAAAGAGGAACTGACTGGTGGAGTTTTGGGTGAGCAGAACCTGACCTGGTTCTGTGGACAGAACCTGTCCTCCAGGCTCAGTGGACAGTGTCCTGCAGAGTTTTGTCTTAACACAGAGCAGAGCCAGAGGAGCACTAAATACTCCTCATACATCAGAGACCAGAGCTCTACTGCACACGCTCAGACCTTCATCACCATCCTCTGCCTCGGCCCCTCCTCTTCCCTCTCCTCCTCAGGCTGGACCCAGTCGGGCTATCGGATCAGAACCAGGATGGAGCTCTGCTGCAGAACCTCAGCCGTCCTGCTGCTGCTGCTGCTTCCAGGTAAGAACAGCTTAATGTGGGACTGCACTCGGGTTGGACCAGAACCAGAACCGGATCCTCTACTGGTACTGGTTCCTGAACTGAGACAGAAAGTTCTGATGCTTTATTCTGAGAAGAGAGCCGGTTCTGTGGAGGTTCCAGACTGACAGAGTCCATCACATCCCACCTGCAGGACAGAAGTCAGGACCTTTACAGACTGGTTCTGTTCTGCTGGGCAGTGAGATGTAGTGAAATGGGTCAGAACCTTTAGGACAGAAACATTTCTGTTCTGACAGAACCAAGGTTGTAAACAGAGTGAGGCAGAACCTCCCGGTCCGGTCCAGTTTCTGAACCAGCAGCTTCTGAAGCATCAAAGCAGAACTACAGCAGAACTTTTTCTCATCAGAACCAGAACCTTCAATCTAGGTTCACTGAGTTGACCCAGCAGAACCAGATCCAGAACCTGTCTGGAGGTGCTCCATGTCCTCCCTGGTTACATTTAATCAGTTCTATCTGGCTGGTTTGGTTTTCTGTATCCGGGTTCTGGTCCACTAGTCCTCTGGACCAGAACCTTCCAAGTAGCTTACCTTCATGAGCCGAGTTCTTCTGGTTCTGGTGGGTTCTGCTCCAGTGTGATCTGACGGTGATCTGGTGGGGGCAGCATTATGCTGAGGGGGGAGGAGCTTATGGACATCTAGTGCTTTAAAGACCAGAATCACAAGAGACAGAAATAAACGACCAGAACACTCCAGAGTCCAGTTTATGAAATGTAACGGAGAGACAGGAAGAACTGTGAACGTCATTACTTTTACTATTACTAATGATTTAATGATAATAATAATAATAATAATAATAATAAAAATAATAATAATAATTATTATTATTATTATGTTACTATATTAATATTATTGTTAATAATATGTATTATTATTATTATTATTATTATTATTATTATTGTCCATGGGAAGCTAACAGCTGTTAGCTGTCCGTCCATGTTAGCATTAGCTCACATGTTAGGATCATTTCAGAACCAGATAATCGGACCTGGACCAACCATCTGACCAGAAAGTGTGTTTCTGTCTGAATCAAAGTTCAGACAGAAACAGGAAGTTGGTTCTGGTGATTTGATTGGACCCAGAATTGTTTCTCTGAAGCTGAAGAAAGAAGAAGCGACAGACGGACGGACGGACGGACAGACAGACAGATAGACAGACAGATAGACAGAGAGCCTCTGACCTCTTCACGCCTCCAGAAGCATCATATTCATTCAGTTAAATAAAATGTTTCTTTAAGTTATTGGTATTATTGAGTAAAAGTTGTGGCTTGAGGACTAACCATGATGTTGATTTGTGAGGCGTCACCTGATTGGTTCCCCGGACGAAAGCTGAATCAATCAGACGTTGGGGTTTATTAACGAGGCAGCAGAAAATATTTCATGATGTAATTGCAGCACAAGTAAATGTTTATGGTAACTTTGATCTGTATCTGATTCAGGTTGTGATTTGGTCCTTAGAGTTAAAGCGCACGCTGAGCAATAAGGGTTAGAAATGAGGTAAACAGAGGGAAGTTGAGCAGGAAGATGATCTAATCTGGAGGTAAATAACCCCAGAGGCAAGATGGCCGCCAGAGAGAATCAGCCTAACAAGGTAAATATTTAGCCCAGAGAGACGTGGGAGGCGGCCCGTCTCAGATTATCTCCCAGACGCGCTAAAGGCCGTCAGGTTCTGACAAACAGCCCCAGCTGGTGCAGATAGTGGGCCAGAACCGGGCCAGAACCTGGCCTAGTCAGCATGTCCATGTTTGTCCAGAGCAGCAGCATCTCCTGTCCTCAGGAATCTGAAGGTCAGCACCGCAGCAGCCGCTCCTTTTTAGTTCAACGAGCTGCTGCTCTACTCAGTGAAACATGAATCGGACCAGAACCGAGCCGAACAAAAACCCGGTTCACTTCCAACAGCCACAGAGACTCACTGGGTTTTATTCCTGTTTCCTTCAGAACCACAGCAGGTTCATTCATGTTCTAGTTATAATTAATCTGGACCTCATTTCATCAGAACCCAGCAGCTTTGGGCCAGACTGGGATTGCAACAGAACCTTAGCCAGAACCAGTTGGTTCTGCTGCTGGTTCTGGGCCGTTCATGGATTTTATTCCTGATTTATGGATCTGCAGAGTTTCCCTCCAACCTTATGAGGAAGTTCCTCTGATCAGAGGAGGAGACGGGAAGAACCGGAGATCAGGTTCTGATGGATCACCTGCAGGGTTCTCTCATCTGATTGGTCTGCAGCTGCAGGCATAAAACCAATCAAACATAATAAATACAGAAATATGAACTCATGAAAAGAATGCTGAACAACTTTAATTTCTAAAAGAGTTTAGTCAGATTCTGATCGTGTTCCTCATTAATGAGTGGATTAGTGTAATCCTGCTGTTCCAGATTAAGGCTGAGGTGATGATCAGGTTAATTAAGGAGGGAATGCATCAGCTGCAGCAGAAAGCGCTGCGGATTAGAAACGACTCACAATCAGATCAGAGGACAAAAACTCCTGGAGACAAGTTTAACGTTTGAAAAGAGAAATTAAAGAAACATGAGAAAAAGTTATCAACCGAGCCTTTAAGAATGAATAGTCCAGAGTAATTCATAATAATCCAGAGTAATCCGGTCTGCAGGGTGCTTTTCCGCCCATGGCCGCTTCGCCCAGAAGCTGCTCAGCGACCTTTTCTCCAACTACACCAACGCTCTGCGGCCAGTGGATGACACCGACCACGTCATCAACGTCACGCTGCAGATCACGCTGTCCCAGATCATCGACATGGTAACCACACCGCCGCCGCCGGCATCATCTGAGCACGCTTGGCAGCTCCCCACTCTCACCGCTCCGCTCTCTGCAGGACGAGCGGAACCAGATCCTGACCACCTACCTGTGGGTTCGCCAGGTGTGGATGGACGCCTTCCTGAGCTGGAGGAGCGACGAGTACGACGGCCTGGACGCCATCCGCATCCCTAGCAGCTACGTCTGGAGGCCCGACATCGTCCTCTACAACAGGTGAGCGGGGCTACGGCAGCTGATAGAGGATGAGGCTAGAGCAAAGGGTGGAGCTACTGCAGAGGCGGGGATAGGGCAGAGGGCGGAGTTACTGTACGTTGGGAGTTTGAAAACTCATCCTTTTCTTTTTGCGGTGCACTGTTTCTGGCTGATCTTTTTTTCTTTTTCTTTTTTTTTTCTGAAAAGTGGTGAAGTTGACAATAATTGTGTGAGTATTGTAAGGTGGGCGGAGCTACTGTAAGGTGGGTGGAGCTACTGCAGAGGCGGGGATAGGGGGGCGGAGCTACTGTAAGGTGGGTGGAGCTACTGCAGAGGCGGGGATAGGGCACAGGGTTGCTGTGGGGTGGATAGTGCTTGTGGTCGTCAGGCCCTGTTTTCCTCGACCCTTCCCTGTCTTTAGTGTGGGTGATGAGTTCTCCAGGTGGGAGGAGTTACAGTATGTGGGCGGGGCTGTATCTGGTAAGAGGGGCTTGTGATTTCTGTGAGGTTTAACCCTCGCCTCTCTGCAGTGCGGACGATGAGTTCTCCAGCTCCATGGAGACCAACGTGGTGCTGCGTAACGACGGCCAGGTGACGTGGGACCAGCCGGCCATCACTAAGAGCTCATGTTCGGTGGACGTGGCGTTCTTCCCCTTCGACGTTCAGCAATGCCACCTGACCTTCGGCTCCTGGACCCACAATGGGAACCAGATGGACCTGTTCAACGCGCTGGACAGCGCCGACCTGGCCGACTTCGTCCCTAATGTTGAGTGGGAGGTGAGAGGTCGCCAGCCGGGTCGCCCGCTTCCCGGCTTGCTGCGACCAACCTCTGACCCCTGTCCCGCAGGTCCTGCGCATGCCGGCCAAGAAGAACGTGATCCTGTACGGCTGCTGCTCGGACCCGTACCCGGACATCACCTTCACGCTGCACCTGAAGCGCCGCGCCTCTTTCTACATCTTCAACCTGCTGCTGCCCTGCATGATGATCTCCTTTCTGGCCCCGCTGGGCTTCTACCTGCCGGCCGACTCGGGCGAGAAGGTGTCGCTGGGCGTGACAGTGCTGCTGGCCCTCACCGTGTTCCAGCTGCTGGTGGCCGAGAGCATGCCGCCATCCGAGAGCGTCCCGCTGATCGGTGAGGAGTTTCCTCTGTCCTGAACCTCGGCAGAGAGCAAACGTCTCTGACTGGAGGATTCTACATGTCTGCTGTCCAACATCAACATGAAACACAATAATGTGTCTTAAATTTGGTTCCAATTAAAGACACATTAATGACTCCATCATTTAAGATAGCCTGAGCATAGATATACAATATTATATCAGTGCAGATATGGATATAAACCTAATGATGACTCAGCAAAACTAACTTATACATATGTGGAATTCTGACTCGTCATTAAGTCTTCGAATGAAGTAGAGATATTTGATCTAGATGGGTTTTTTCTATTCCAGAAATGTTCAATTAACATTTTGACTTGTCAGGAAACATCGCTGATAATTATTCTGTCAAAAATGTCACAGAGTTTCACAACATCTTAAAATCTTCATTAAAAATCAAATATTTGTTTTAAGTTGTTCGACAGCAGCACTTTTCAGTTCATTGTTTGTGTTTTTTGGAAAGAATAAACAGAAAATTCTTTGCGGATTTCAGCAGCTTCGATGACTAGAATGTAATTGTAGATACAACTGATTTAATGTTAAAACAGCCTGCCATACTACAACAAGAAGTATGTGGAGGTGTTTTATTCCAGAATTATCTCAGGCAGAAATTTTAATATTTCTCTCTGTTTTTTTTTCAATCTTTAGGAGAAATCCATATGAAAGTTAATGTGATGCAGTGAGAGATTATGTACGTTTCTGCGATTCTTCATTAGATTAAAAAAAAGCAGGTTTTTAATTTCCCGTGTTGCTGTTGAAGCTGGTGCTGCGTCCAGGCATGAGATTTAATGTCAGCCTGTATCTGTAAAACAGCCGAGTTTAATCACATTAATAATCACATTATTGGGACATTGATAATCATCAGAATCAATTGTACAGAAGAAGAGAGACGCTGCAGTTTGATCTAATAAACCTGTCTGGAGGCATAAAGTTATTTTCTCACTGAATCCTGTAATTTCTCTGAGGGAAGTTTTAATGAGCAGCAGCAGCAGCAGCGTTTCGGTCTGACTCCGCAGGGGAAACGGCTTCCAGATAAACGAATAAAGCCTCCAGCTCTGCTCTGCCGGGGAGCATCGCGAAGGCGTTGCCCCTAATTAAAGGATTTAGATTCCTGGCCCGGATCCACATCGGGTCGCTCCATCAGAGCGGAACCGAGAAGAGTTTAAATCCCGCTGAGTCAGCAGATCAGCTGTAAATGACTGTGGCAGAGCAATCAGCAGGAAGCCGGCGGGTCGATGCTTCCTGTCAGCGAATCCACCAGTCACAGCTCAGGATCTGCCGATCCATTCAGCACCGGGCAGGCTACGGCAGCAGCAGCTTTAAATCCTCACACACACACGCAGAAACACACACACACACACACACCAGGTCTCACACATATCAAGTCACACACTGAGAAGGAAAGAGGAGAGGTACTTAAGAAATCTTCAGCTTTAATAAATACATGTCTTTTTGACCTCGTTGCCATGGTTACGGCCATATGGATCAAATGGGAAAAATAATCTGTTGGTCAGTTAGCTTTTGTCAGGGTTGGTCCTGTTTAAAGGGGCAGTGTCACGTAAAATCAGCTTTCATCATGTTTCCCCCTGCAGTGCTGGTTTGATTCCTCCATGTGAGAAATCCTTTAATCTCCATGGCAACCACTCAGCTGAGCAAAACGCCTGGGTAGAGACCTAGCCCTGCAGTCATGGCGCAGCTCCTCCCTCACTCAGCTCCTTCAGACTAGCCAGCAGCAATTAGCAAACAGCTGGTGGAGCTGCTGAGCTCATTATGGGAGCTACTTCTCAGAGCAATGCTGGTAATAATGGTAAAGGGTTAACAGAGGAGCCATGTTGGGATGACTTCCTGGAGGCGGAGCTTCAGAAAGAGCAGGAGCCTCTTAAAGAGACAGAGGCCCAATTTCAGGGCGTTAAATAAGGATGTAGCATTTCTTTGAAGTTATACTTGATATTTTTATAACATAGTTACTGAGCTATAAAATGGCACTATGTGCCTGGAAGACATGGTACCGGCCCGGTATGTCTGACCTGGTTCTGAGTCCAGATGGTAACCTGTCTGTGTCCCACCAGGGAAGTACTACATCGCTACCATGACGATGGTCACCGCCTCCACCGCCCTCACCATCTTCATCATGAACATCCACCACTGTGGCCCAGAGGCCCGGCCCGTCCCAAAGTGGGCGGAGCTCCTCGTCCTCAACTTCCTGGCACGGATCTGCTTCGTCAGCGAGGTGGGGGCCAGCTGCCTGGGGGGGGCGCCGTCCAGGAAGCAGCCGCTGTCCCGGCAGGAGTCCCACAGCCGGTCCAGAGGAAGAGGAGCCAGCTGGGACGTCAACGGGCAGGCGTGGGGGGGGCGAGGCGAGGAAGAGGAGGGTCCAGCGGGGGAGGGAGTGGGGGAGCAGCAGGCAGGGGGGCAGGAAGCGGTGTGGAAGGAGGATCTGCTGGTCACCATCGACCACTCCGAGGAGAGGGAGGCAGAGCAGCCGGCCGGCGGGGCGACCCAGAGGGAGATCCGGGTCAGAACCAGGTGTGTGTGCCAGCACCAGCGGCTGCTGCAGAGCGTGGAGTCCATCGCCGGGTCGTACCAGGACCAGCGCACCGCCCAACGCCGCGTCGCAGAGTGGAGGAAGGTCGCCAAGGTCATGGACCGCTTCTTCATGTGGCTCTTCTTCATCATGTTCTTCTTCATGAGCGTCCTGATCCTGGGCAAGGCCGTCTGACGGATCCGACCAAACATCTGGACGGATCCGCCATGGCGACGCCGTGAGCAGCGTCACCTCCACCCTGCTGAGGTTTCTCACCTTTACAGCTCATCTAGTTTGAAGTTTCTCACCATGTTTTGCTTCGTGACCTTTGAACCCGAACAGAACCAAGCAGAATCCTGTCCCAGAACCTTTAGATGAAGTCGGGTTTTCTGGAAGTGAAGAATACAGTCAGATTAAAATATTTGAAGCAATAATGTGTAGATATTTCAACCAGGAGAACCTGGGTCCGGTTCCCTGCAGGTCCAAACGGCTCCGTTGGTTCTAGTTGGGTAATCTGCCGAGTCATTCATGGATCTGAGAACTTCCAGAACTTCCTCATGTTTGTTGATGATGTTTAGCATCAGAGGTTTTTCATTCTGATTCTTGAAACATTAAATGACAACAGATTATCCCATAATCTGGTCATTTAGTGCTTTATTAAGGACATAAAATCATCTAACGTCCTAAAACCTGGGAGCTTTATTTTGGACCGGTGTCGGTTCTGATTCTTTAACATTTTATCCACTTTATAAACCAACACTGCATGAGTCGCTCACTGTTCAGTAAGTGTAACCAATCAGCTGAATCTGTGATTGTATTGATTTACAATAAATGATATTTATAATTATTCCCTGCTTCTGATTTTAATCTGTGACTCAGTGAACTCTGGACCGGACCTGTTCGGTTCAGAACCGAGATCCAGACTGGGAGCACTGCAGCGCCTTCTAGTGGACGACATACGAGTGACCCCCTGGAACCATGAAATAAATAAATAAAGCTAAGCTTGAACTCCAAGCAGTTATAGTGGGTTCCTCACCCAACCAAGCAGGACCTTCGTCTTCACAGCCCCCACCTGCACCCACCTGCACCCACCTACACCCACCTACACCCACCGAATCTGACTAAATGTGAAAATACACTCACCTGGACACGCACCTCCACTCACCTCTACTCACCCAATCACATGCTTCCCATCGGTCTCATCATCGCCGGCGCTCTGCGCGCGTTGACCAAGTCGGCTATTTTCCAGAATGGTTTTCTATCCCATGAGGCTTCAAAAGCAGGACAGTCCTGAAGATAAATGAATGTTCCACCCAAAGTGAGCCAGCGTTCACAGTGAGCCAAACTCTCGCCACTTCCTTCAAGGAACAGGCCAGTGTTGTATTTGAAGAGGATTTAACGCGAAAAAGTGTGAAACTGAAACGAGACAAAACAGAAAAATACAAATACAAAAATACAAGTCACACTACGGTCAAATAAACATTACTTTACATTGATTTGAGGGCTTAAATGGTTCATTTAAACTTGGGATTCCCCATAGATTAAGTTAGGCAAGAGATGTTGAAGTTCAGACATGTTGCTGCTAAAATCAATGTGGATTTGGCTCCATTGTATGGCCAAATAAAATTACTATACTATCGTGGAAAAATGTTCGTCAGCTGGTCAACAATTAATTTTAAGACACAAGAAAAAACTTGGGAAAACACTGTTAAGAAATGTACTGGAAAAAAACCCCATAATAATATGTTGGTATGATAGGCAGCTGCACAGTTCCAAATGTTGTGTGTGGATGGACAGTGCAGCCCTGCTGGGTGGGGCAAGGAAGGGTGAGAACCAGAACTTTACAGATGTGAAACAGCAGAACATCCTGCTCCGATCTGAAGAGCCTGAACAACAGAAACAATTTTTTTTTTTTTTCCATTTGGAAACACCTACAGAACTGAAGAGCCACTCCATCAATGACCCAGAATTTCCATGACAACCATCAGACTACCTGTGTCCAAATGTCTTGGCATTTGTCATTAAAATCATTTTCCACCTGCCGGGCTCGTCTCTGTATTTGGGCCCAGGTTGAAGCACACTCACTAATATTAATATTCATGCAGCAGATATGGTTCCGTCTCTGTAATGTTTAATACAGTAAAGCTTAGCCTGCTAAGCTTAGCTGTTTATCAAACTTCATCTTCTTGATCTGATCAAAGGAAAAGCATTTTCCCATATAAACTCCAGAGTGCAGTGACGAATGGCGGCCAGCAGAGGGGGCCAGAGTCCTGCAGGTGAAATAAACCGGGATTGCTGTTGTGAAGGTTCTCCGCCAAGAGTTCATTAGATCAGTTCACTTTACAGGACAAACAGGGAATCATTCCTTCCCTCAACATCTGATCCAACATTGAGTCTGACAATATTATATATCTATGCTTAGGATATCTTGAATGATGGAGTCTTAAATGTGTCTTTAATTGGAACCAAATTAAAGACGCATAATTGTGTTTCATGTTCCAGGTAGATTCCAGGTAGATTACAGAGACGCACATCGCAGCTGCTGTTCATGCAGGGCCGGTCCAAGGTAATATGGAGCCTTGGACAGAACCCCCCCACTAAAAAACTCTTCCTGCTCAAAACTCAGCATCACTAGCATGTTTAAATATTGATAAGGTGAATCTGTGAGAGGGAGACCAGGTTTAAAATCAATCACTGATTATTGGTTGTTTGCTGTGATGTATTTGTGAACAAACCCAACTCAAACACAAAGATTACGCCATATTGTTGCCATGGTAACACAACAATCACACTATCAAGATGATTCTTTAAACTTTTACAAAGTAAACTTCCTAATTAAATCCTAAATGTACTTTTCTTTCCTCTGCTGAATGCATTAAATAAAATGTAATAACATTGATATTGTCTATAAATGATGCTACAGGTTTAGATCTATGTTACAATTAAACCATTTCTGGAGGCCCCTGAATGTCTGGAGGCCCCTGAATGTCTGGAGGGCCCTGAATGGCCCCTACCAGCAGCTACTGAGTTTTCTTTGCCTTGATATTCCACTCTTATAATTCTAGATCTCATAAATACTAACATCAAACATTATATAGAGTTAAACCCCTTTGATCTTTTTGATCTATAAATCAGTCTGCAGCCAAGTTGTTCTCGAGGTGAAATAGATATTATTAGGGTTTAATTAGTAAAATATCAAATTTGCTTATTTCATAACTTCATAACCTTTGACCTTCTCTCTTCTGGTATGTTGAACAGCTACAGTCTCAGATCAACTCAGCCCTCCAGGACTGTCAGCAGCAGAAACAGCAACTTTATTCCTGTTGGGGAAAATAAATTAAATTTGCTTTGCATTGTACTTGCATGATAGCAATGATGTTGTGGGATCCAAATAAAAACTTTAATCAATTAATATGGGTTGTTGCTATGTTGTTGTTTTAAGACCTTGTTCAATGTGACCTTCTTTAACTTTGAGCCCCTGCTCCTCCAAAGGTCTCTGCACGGCCCTGGTTTCAGATACATGAGTGTATCTTTTCACTTAATGAGCATTAAAAATTATTTCCAATAAATACAGAGAGCTCATTCTTTGATTACAATCAGGGAAAAACACTTTAATAATAAAAACATTGACACACAAAATGAAATATCTTAATATTGATTAAAATCAAATAAAATGCATACACTTCAGAGAATAGCATATTGAAATCATGTTCTGTTTTGGAAGGGCGAAATCTTTCCGCATAAAAATGTTTTAAACACAAACTGTCGCACCTCTTTTGACTGAACACCATAAATAATAGTGTTGAGACTTCCAGGTATGCTAAAAAACAGAATGGTGAGAATTTTTCTGTAATATGAGTACCGAGGAAATCGATGGAGCGCAATAACACTAAATCCACTGAACGTCAAAATCAGGTAGACAACCAGGTGAGTGCTGCAGGTTTTTAGGGCTTTTTTCTGCATTGATTTGTTCTTACTGGTCAGACATATCACAGCAATCTTTCCATAGGTTACAACAATGCAGCCGACCGATGCTACCAGCAGCAGCACTGTGTAAAAGAGGCCATAGATATTATTGATTTCCACACTTTCACAGGAGAGCTTAAACAAAGAGGCATTGTCACACAACGGGTTTGAGACAAAAGTCCTGCATCTGTTGAGTCTGACAGAGAGTCCGATCAGAACCGAAACAAACAAGAAGGGAACGCCCCAGGCGGCAACCGACAGCTTCACCAACATCCTGCTGGTCATAATCGCAGAGTAACGCAGAGGGTTGCAGATAGCAACGTATCTGTCAAAGGCCATGATCATCAGCAGCGTGTGGGAAGTGCTGCTCACCCACTGAGTCAGAAATGCCTGAACTACACACTCATAGTAACTGATGAGGCGCTCAGACGGAGGCCTCAAAATATCCACCAGCAGGCGAGGAAAGACTTCTGTAACTGCAATGATATCACTGACTGTCAGGTTGCAAAACAGAATGTACATGGGCTGGTGAAGGTTCTTCTCAACAATGACTAGAATCAAAAAACCCAAGTTCAGAGTCATAGTAAAAATGTAGAAGGCTAGGAACAAGAAAAAGGCGGAGTATACAACATCTTTTGTGAAATCTATGCTTTCCAGCTGGAGCATAAAACTATTGTAGGTGATGTTTTCCATCGGTCTGAAAAACAAAAGCTGAAACCAGTTATAAGTCACAATACAGCAACAAAAGTCTTATCATAGAAGCAACACAAATAATTAACAGTAACAGGCAGCGTAAGGAGAGGAGTGTGGTATCTTCTGAAAACTTTTACCATCTGTCAGCAGCAATGATCCTGTTGGTAGATATAGTTTATCTTTGGATGGGCGTGCTGTTGTTTGCATGGAAACTGATGTATTATTAAGAAATTCATGTCGTGACTACAACTGTGTCTCAAAGGGGTTTATCTTTGGAAAGGTTTCTTCTTCACACTTAAATTTGTTCATCAGGTAATACTTCATTACCGAATGTAATGTACCTTATGTCAGTCTTATGCATGTCAATCATCCTGACATGACACCTGTCATGAACTTGAATTAGTCTTCAGAAATATTTTTGACTATTGTCATAAACTGTCATTCAGTAAATAATGACATTTTGTTAGCAAAGTTGGCATTATTCAAAATGTCTCTGTTATGACAATTTGACATTAATCTAGACAAAAATGTCTTGTTATGACCTGACATTAACCAAGAGTCACCCTCTGCAACAATTGTCATAATAGGTAATAATCAAAATTTAAAATCTTATTTTTCTTTGTGTATTATAACATTACTATGCCATTTGTTGTTAGTCTTAACTTTGATATGAGATCATTAATTAATTAATTGTGATGAATATTTTCCCTTTAGCAATGGACTAGTTACAGTACAGGTATCATTAAGTGTTATTACACTGTCAAAAGCTTTAACAACACAGTTATTAATATGTCAAGAAGGTTACACTTCTGGTCACCATATAGTAACTCTAAAATACAGATTAAAAATTAAATCAGACTTACTTATTTTTTTAACTTCAGAAAAAATGTTCTTCAACACAGTCCTAACATTTTTTTTTCTTTGATAGTGTCAGTCTTCTCCTTTGTCATAGAAATCCTGTAATACTCTTCCAATAGTGGGATCTTCTTGTTGTCTTCATTTCCAGGGAGCAGCTCTTTTGAGGTGTCTGGAAGTGCTCAGAAATTATAACTGTTGCAATGGTGTTGCAACAGTTATATATAAAAACTGATTGACCGAGTTTTCATATATTCAAACTTGGTCAATTTCTTCTAGTGATGACTCAAGCCACTGAGGTCACTTAAAAAATGAACAAAAACACAGAAACGAAAAACAATGTGAACTCAATTCAACATTTATTTAAGTACCATTCCAAGAATTTGCCTTGCTGCACACAGTCAGAATGGTGGACTGGCAGAAAAATGTCTAATTAACATGACTGGTTGTTTTAAAGTGTAATATGATGATTTCTTAATACAACAAGCACAATGACTAGAGCTGAACAAAATTATTCTGATCAAATATTTGTTTGGCAGAATTTTATGCAGCCTGTTGTTATTCAGAACGCATAATTTTATGTATATCTTCAGGCACACAAGTGTATCTTTTCACTTAATGAGCATTCAAAATTATTTCCAACCAGATACTGTGGTTTATGGCTTAAGAAGTTTATTAATAAATAAATAGATTAAACACCATTTTTACATTTGACAATAGTTGTCAAAAAGTAACTTTTCAACTCAGCTGGTGGATGTTGATTCCTCCTTCCCCTTCCCCACTTACTTGTCTCCTCCCACCCCCTTCACTTGGAGAAAATAGTAATACAAAAATTACATATTGTCTATTCATGCTCATCCAGGAGAAGTGAATGCTGCTTGTAATCATCAGCCTGTCTTGATCTGTACCGTCCAAAATGAAAGTGTTCTTAGCCTTGTTTCAATGACTATTTTGTCTCCTCAACACTGGCTTCATTGGAACAGACTTACGGACTGATTGACTGTATGTAGCTTTGTTTGGAACTTGGCTGAACTGAGGCCTCTCTTGTCCCCTGAGTCTTAATGACCTGCAAGTGATTCAATTAAATCTGGAGTGTTGTGTTCAGAGACTGTCATATAAAGAGAGTTAATGACTCCAAGTGGCTTTTTTCATTAACCTTCACTTCTCACTCTTCTGTGAATAAATAATGTTTGACTTTGGTTGACATTTATTTTTATTTACTCCTTATTTAACCACAAAAATAGCTAATTGCCATTAAAATTTAATTTTCAAGTCACCTGTGATTGATTGTTGAGTCATGCCAATGTATTTGTGTCAATACCTCAAAGGAATTCTGCGGGGTCGATTAAAACCGACTTCCTCAACTTCGAGAGGAAGTTAAATTTGAGCGATACTTTGAACCCTCAGTCTGAGCAAAGGAAAGTCCTTATGTCCACTGATGATAAAGGCTAGCCTGTTATGATTAACCATAACTTTATAATGACACAATGAATCTTTACTAACCTATTTACATAAGAAGTACATAAGGCCTCCAGTCAATGGATGTGGGTTATGAATAGGTGTTTTTTGAAGGTGAGATTATTTCCAAAGCTGGAAAATTCAAATATGATCCATAAAGAAATAACATTAAAAACAATACTTCTATAAGATTTGTGAGAATTGATCTAATATGTGTCTGGTATTGACAGTGATTCAGGAAGGAGGAATTTGTCTTGAAAAAAGTTCTTGGTTTGAACCCCTGCTCTGTTCAGTGTTACCACCTGAAAGATAATGTAATCCTGTTCATAATAAGTGAGAAGAAGTTTATCATACTTGAACAGAAATGTAAGTGTAAGTCCTTTTAGACCTTCGGGAATGTCATTCCCTTTTAGACCTTTGGGAATGTCACTATTATCCTCCTGTATTATTCTCTGAGCTCTTATTAATGTCTAATTCTTGGTTCCCATGTTCCTCCCTGTGGGCTAATTAGCACCAGAAACTGTGTGTAAATGTTTGTTACAGAACAGTTCATGGTGGACCTCATTACTGATTACATTTGCTTGAGAAACAACAGCGCTTATTCTTGGCAGTGACAGCGAGAACAACCAGTGATGAAACCAGTGTATCATATTGAATCATTGGAGTGTTTTGGACAAACTAATTGAAAAGCAAAAGTTGACAAAATAAATACAATAAAAAGTCTTTACTATGTAGTTTTGCAGCAAGTTCAATCCACTGAAAATTCTGTTAAGTAAGAATTAATAATATATATATATATATATATATATATATATATATATATATATATATATTATCAACAAGACTGGCTACGGATACCGACTCAAAAATGGGGCCAACATCAGTCACCTTCTCTACATGGATGACATCAAGCTGTACGCCAAGAGTGAGCGAGACATCGACTCACTGATCCACACCACCAGGATCTACAGCACGGACATTGGGATTTCATTCGGACTAGAGAAGTGTGGTCGGCTGATTACAAAGAGGGGGGGAAGGTGATCCGCACAGAAGGGGTCTCACTCCCAGAAGGAACAATAGCAGACATAGTGGACAGTTACAAGTACCTAGGTATACCACAAGCAAATGGCAACCTCGATGAGGCCACAAGGAAAGGAGCCACAGCTAAATACCTCCAACGAATAAGGCAAGTCCTGAGAAGCCAGCTCAATGGCAAGAACAAAATCCGTGCGATAAACAGCTATGCCCTGCCAGTAATCAGATACCCTGCTGGAATAATTAGCTGGCCAAAGGAGGAGATAAAAGCCACAGATATTAAGACTAGAAAGCTACTAACAATGCATGGAGGGTTCCATCCCAAATCCAGCACCCTGAGACTGTACACGAGCCGCAAAGAAGGAGGCAGAGGACTAGTGAGTGTGAGAACCACTGTCCAGGACGAAACAACTAAGATCCATAAATACATCAGGGACAAAGCCTCAACAGACAATGTGCTCAGTGAATGTCTCAGACAACAGGGAACGGAGGTTGAAGTGCCAGAGATACCATCATGGGAGGACAAGCCCCTACATGGGATGTACCACCAGCAAATAACCAAAGTGGCTGATATCAGTAAATCCTACCAATGGCTGGGCCCCTACATGGGCTCAAGGACAGCACAGAGGCCCTCATCATGGCCGCCCAGGAACAGGCCCTAAACACCAGAGCAATAGAGGCCCAGATCTACCACACCAGACAAGACCCAAGGTGTAGGTTGTGTAAGGAGGCCCCTGAGACAGTCCAGCACATAACAGCAGGGTGCAAGATACTGGCAGGGAAAGCATACATGGAACGACATAACCAAGTGGCAGGCATAGTGTACAGAAACATCTGTGCAGAATATGGACTGGAAACCCCGAGATCAAAGTGGGAAACACCCCCAAAGGTGGTGGAGAATGCCAGAGCTAAGATCCTGTGGGACTTCCAGATCCAGACAGACAGAATGGTAATGGCGAACCAACCAGACATTGTCATAGTGGATAAATAACAGAGGAAAGCCGTTGTGGTAGATGTAGCAATACCAAGCGATTGCAACATCAGGAAAAAGGAGCACGAGAAACTGGAGAAATACCAGGGCCTCAGGGAGGAACTGGAGAGGGCCTGGAAGGTGAAGACCACAGTGGTGCCTGTGGTCATCGGGGCCCTCGGGGCAGTCACCCCCAAACTGCTCCAGTGGCTACAACAGATCCCAGGAACAACATCAGACATCTCAGTCCAGAAATGTGCAGTCCTTGGCACAGCCAAGATACTGCGCAGGACCCTCAAGCTCCCAGGCCTCTGGTAGAGGACCCGAGCTCAGAGGATAAGAACCACCCACGGTGAGAAGGGAATTTATATATATATATATATATATATTGCCATTTAAGACTTGATGGCAAGAATGACAAAAAGAAAAACTAACTGGCAAGTATGCGTTGTCTGTAAAATTCAAAAGCTCCATTCAAACCCTGCACCAATGTCTGTCCTGGACCCCCATTTCCCCAAAAGAAAAGCCCAGATTTTCCTGTGACACCTAAAACATACTTCCAAAGTTTCTTGCTTTTTATTATACCCATGACAGTAAGATTTAGGCACATATTTATACCCTGTCAAGAGAGGGTAATCCAGGTTCAAAACCTTGGCTCCAGATGTGGAGAAACTGACACTGAGCTTTCCTGCTTCATAATCAGCAGTTAACCACTGCAGTGGTTAAAATATACTTTCAGACCAACATCATCTGCACTAGAGGAACCCATGGTTTTGAAACTTGAGACCCTTCCACTGTGAGCAGACCTTCAGACTCCATCCATTAACACTGAAGACAGCTTGGTGTGTCAGAGAGCAAGCTTGACTCTGTGTCAAACATGCAGAAACGTTTAACACTCTGATTGTGTTATTTCTCAATAGTTTTTCATTTTAGGCTTTCTTTATTATTCTGCCTTTGAGTGTGTCGTTCAAGCTTTTATTGCATGTTTGGCACCACTTCCCACACAGAGCTTATGGTCATGGCCTTTGACAGATATGTGGCCATCTGTCATCCTCTGTTACAGCAAAATAATGGTTAAAAGGATGATAGTAAAGCTGGTAGCGCTGTCCTGGGGCATGCTGTTTGTTTTAGTTGGGGTTCCACTGTTTTAGTGGGGCCACCCATGTAATGCATGGAAGGCATCTATTATTCTACACTTGAAAAAAAACTGCTGCTTTTTTTACACTTTTAAACTCTGGCTCAATCTGCAGTCTTCACTCACTTCCAATGTCTGTCATGGCACCTAGAATGACTGAGTCACATAGTTGCAAAGGATCAATATATCCAGTAACAGGATATCTGAGAGTGAGATATACATTTGAATTAGCCAATGGAAAAAGAGAAAAACATCTAGTAGCTATGTAATTTGACATACTTTCAGATAACATACTTTTAATTGAGTCATCCACCAAGTAGACTCTGACTTACAGATTACGTCCTCTCTTCAATTTTCAAGGGCTCTACAAGCCGTAAAATATAATAGCTTCTGTTACAACAGCCTTCAATCAATCAGATATTGATACCGTCCTATCAGTTAAACATGTTCCATAACTGCCGTGTGTATTCAGCCTAAATATTCAGTTAATTCAACTTTACCAACATACACACACACACACGACCACACACTTTCACACACACCCGCAGCTCCTCGCCCACCTCACAAACACCCAGTTCTGACAGTCAGCTGAGAATCATGTGAGTCCCATTTAAAGTTAATTATGGTAACTATTATATAAAACAAATAAATTAATAATTAAATAAATAAAACTTTCCATGTAGAGGAGGGATTGAGGGCCTGTTCACCTGTACTGGCCTGAGTTCAACTTCTTGTCCAGGCAGCTGAGCAGAAGGCAGTGGGGAGGTTGGAATATGTGGATCTGCTCGCCTGTCTTCAGTGTGAGATGAGATGTTTCTTTCAGGGTCTCTTACAAAAGCATCAAGGAGAAGACAAGGAGCAAGAACAAATAGAGACAAGGTACAGATGAGATGGCATATAGGGTGTAAAGAGAGAATTCAGCATTAAGTGATTGACTGGAGCTTTTCAAAACAGAGGAGCTTGATTACTGACAATGAGCAGGCTGGTTAGGAATGAGGTACAGGTGAGAGAGGGGAGCAAAGAGGAGAAACAAATGGAGAAAACAGAGTTTCAATAGACTAAAGAATAATTAAACACAATGAATGGATGAATACCATGTATGAATACCTATGGATTGATCTGAAGTAAAACAGAAACCAAGTTGATCTAATCACACTAGGAATGACTAAAGTAGAACACAAAAAGCAAATGAACAAAACTACAAAGACAGACAAACAAAAACACAAGATCCTGGCAATAATAATTTAATTTATTGAAAAGTAATGTAGTGTGAAGCACTTTTGGATGTTTTAAACTTGATAAAGCACTTTCCAAGAACAGGCTATTAAAACTAGTAATTAAGCTAGACTGCTAAGTAAATGTTGAAATAATATTAAAAACTAATGAAAGACTAAAAGTAAAACAGTAAAAAAATTCACCTGAAAATCCTATCAGGAAATTGATGCAATGATTGATTTATAATTTCACAGGACTTTTTGGAACGGTCAGAGATACACCAAATGCCCAGTAGGTTACCTAAAATTGGTCTAATAAATAAGTATTATTCTCTTTTCTAGAGCTCACAAAGGTGCAGCCAGAATTGACTTTCTGTTTGTCAAAAGTCAATCAATGCAAGCACACAACTCTGATAAACTTGGTGGGAAAAACTGAACAATAAAGTGTGAGATCATTGGGCCTGCAGAACCAATAAGAACTGTCTAGTGACATTTGCAAGTAAACATTGCAAAAGATTACGTCACTCATTGTCTTGGCAATTTAACCCTTCCCTCTTAAAGTTAAAAATGCATCAAGAAATACAATCCACATTGAATTATCTGGATAACAACTGTGGTACTCTACATGAATGCAGTGCGTATCAACCTGCTGGATGTACTGCTCTTTTAATATTTTAAATGTCAATTTCTTCTAACTTTGTCTGTAATTATTGTTAATGAATTTAATCTTTGTAGTAAATCTGTTTAAGAAATTGTATTTTAATGTAGCTTCTCAAGCAATTGTCTGTTGTCTTAAACATTGCTTTGTTTTGCAGCCAGATGGAAAACTACACCTACAACAGTCCCACACTCCAGCTGGAGGGCTTGAAGGTTGCAGATTACTCAATGCGCCTTGTCTTTTTCCTGTTTCTGTTTTCCTACATCATATTTATGATTATGAATCTGGGTATTTTAATAATCATCATCTTTGAAAAAAACCTTCATCAGCCCATGTATCTGCTGTTTGGCAACCTGACAGTCAGTGACATCATTGGAAGTACTCATATTTTACCCCGTTTGCTTTCAGACATCTTGCTGCCTCCATCTCAGCGTCTCATCAGTTATTATGAATGTGTGGTCCAAGCTTTTATTACACACATGTTTGGCACCACTTCCCACACAGTGCTTATGGCCATGGCCTTTGACAGATACGTGGCCATCTGTCGTCCCCTATTCTACAGCACCATAATGACCAACAGGATGATAGTAAAGCTGATAGTGCTGTCCTGGGGTGTGCCGTTTGTGCTGGTTGGGATTCTGCTGGGTCTGACTGTGAGGCTAAACCGATGCAGGACCCTCATCGCCAACCCTTTCTGTGATAACGCCTCACTTTTCAAGCTTTCCTGCGAGAGTGTGATCATAAATAATATCTATGGTCTGACATTCACTGTGCTGCTCTATGTAGCATCTATTGGCTGCATTGTTCTCACCTATGGGAGCATCACAGCAGTCTGTCTGGCCACTAAGAACAAATCGCTGAACAGTAAAGCATTTAAGACTTGCAGCACACATCTGGTCGCTTATCTTATTATGTCCCTTAGTGGCGTTACGATTGTTGTTCTGCATCGGTTTCCCCAATATTCAGACTACAGAAAACTCTCAGCTATCTTGTTCGTCATTGTCCCAGGCAGCCTCAACCCCATTATTTATGGTTTACAGTCCAAGGAGATACGAAATTTTTTATATGAACGTTTTATTTCAGGAAAATGTTTTCTGTCATGTGAAAGTAAATCTTTTATTAAACCTGCTCAAAAAGGTTGAAATAAATAATCAAAATAAACATGCATTTGTACAATAAATCCACTTTTTCCAAAAGTCAGTCATTCTTTTATTAGCTTTCTTACAACTTAAAGACATAATATTAAATCACTATTTTCTCTAGCTGCTTCACTTAATGTTCTCTTTTCTGTCATTTCATCAACAGAGACAAGAAAATTATACACAAAATAATTGCTTTTTACAATTTAAAACATTCATGTGTATTCTTTGTACCTGACTTAAAATGATTATTGACAAAAGTTAAAAACACAACTCCAGTCGACAGTAACTTTGTCATGAGTTGTTGTTTGGTGAGGAAGATGGATGTGGTGGACCCAGGTTGTAGGGCAAATTATGATTTTAATGATGAAAAACAACATGACACAAAATCCAGGCAGCACAGGTGGCTGAGTAAACAAGGAACTGACAAACTGGTAGCACTGGAATTTAAACAGATAGCAATGGCAAGGACACAACATTAGACAATGTCCAATGGGAAAACACAGACACAGGTGAATATAAATACACAAAGAGATGATCAGGAAACAAGACATGGCTGGGAACAACTAAGGCCAAGACATGCAGAGCCGGGGACTAAATTAACTAATAAACTCACATAAAAACCCAGATCCTTAGAAACTTTAAAATAAAAATATATTGTAACATTTGTTTATTTGGTTGAAAGTAATTATTTTTGGCTAAGTTTTGCATGCTATGTGGAAGTCAGCTAACACACAATAAAACATTACTGTGGTTTTTGGGGGGACTGATGCTAACTTTAAAACATACGCATGGTATTTTCTGACAAAGGAGACACAATATGGCTGATTCTTCACTGGACATTTAAAAGGAACATCAGATAATATGGTCTATGTTCCTTGAAAGGGTGTGACGATCCATACACCCTTTATGTATTCTGGATTAGGGTTAGGGTTAGGGGTTGTAAAAGGTCCTGATTTAATATCCAGGTCCAGGTTATATACCAGATATATTACATCAAACAAGATAAACACAGTGTGTTAGTTCAACACAAGAGATCCAGGTTCCCCTTCTTTTCTACTTCAGGAGAACTGAAGATTTGGCCTTTATGATGGCCAGTCACCTGACTCCCTCATGGTCAGCTCACTGAATCCAGTTTGTGATGCCAATTTATTATAGAATTTTTAATATGTGTTTCAAAACCAAAGAAAACAATGAAGAGACAAACGATCTTTGCGAATTTATTCTTTGCAGCAAGGAGAGTTTACTTACACAGATTCTTACAGAAAATAGTACATAGTTCTGGAAAACAAAGATTACACATTTTCTTTTAAACACGTAACTGCACCGAAAGCAACATCTCTGCATGCAGATGTTCTACTTTAACTAGACAAAAACACACTGCAAGATTGTGTTAAAAAAACAATTTCAAACAATTCCTCTTGGCTGAACACAATTCACTGAAAGAAAAATCTTAAAGGTAGATTTTCCCTGACACTCACTAAGGATGCCTCCATCTGGCTTCCCGATGGCTGCTGTGACTGCAGTGTAGTTTACCACCATCAATGGTGAAAAGATGAATGACAAAATGTCATGTAATAAATTAGAATACATGTTCCAATAAAGCCCATTTTTCAGATTAGAAGTACCATTTGAAAATAACATTTAAGCATGATACTTTTCATTAAGCTCACATACCTGTATGAAATAATATTTAAATTTTAAGGTGTGATATTTTAATTATAATTTTTTTATTAACTGAAAATATATAATAATTACTAACAGAAATAAAGGGTTACAAACATTCATCTGTGTGTAGCTTATATATATTATGTGTTTCACTTAGTTATAAATTCCTGAAGTAAATAGACTTTCATGATATTGACATGTTATTGTATCCAAATGCAGAACAATTGAACCAGTAAGTTGAGGGTAAAAAAATATATGAAATTGATTAAACAAAAGCTTAGCAAAGCATCAAGGAGAAGACAAGGAGCAAGAACAAACAGAGACTGGGTGCAGATGAGATTACATCCATCCATCCATCCATTCATCTTCTGCCGCTTATCCGGGGTCGGGTCGCGGGGGTAGCAGCTTAAGAAGGGAGGCCCAGACTTCCCTTTCCCCAGCCACTTCCTCCAACTCCTCCGGGGGAATCCCGAGGCGTTCCCAAGCCAGCCGAGAGACGTAGTCTCTCCAGCGTGTCCTGGGTCTTCCCCGGGGCCTCCTCCCGGTGGGATGTGCCCTAAACACCTCACCAGGGAGGCGTCCAGGAGGCTTCCTGACCAGATGCCCGAGCCACCTCAACTCGCTCCTCTCGATGTGGAGGAGCAGCGGCTCTACTCCGAGTCCCTCCCGGATGACCGAGCTTCTCACCCTATCTCTAAGGGAGAGCCCAGCCACCCTACGGAGAAAACCCATTTCAGCCGCTTGTATCCGCGATCTCGTTCTTTCGGTCATTACCCAAAGCTCATGACCATAGATGAGGGTAGGAATGTAGATCGACCGGTAAATCGAGAGCTTCGCCTTTTGACTCAGCTCTCTCTTCACCACGACGGACCGGTAGAGTGCCCGTTTCACGGCGGACGCTGCACCAATCCGCCTGTCGACCTCATGCTCCCTTCTTCCCTCATTCGTGAACAAGATCCCGAGATACTTGAACTCCTCCACTTGGGGCAGGACATCTCCCTCGACCCGGAGAAGGCACTCTACCCTTTTCTGACTCAAGACCATGGTCTCAGACTTGGAGGCACTGATCCTCATCCCGGCCGCTTCACACTCGGCTGCGAACCGCTCCAGTGAGAGCTGCAGATCACGTCCCGATGAAGCCAATAGGACCACATCATCCGCAAAAAGCAGAGATGCAATCCTAAGGCCACCAAAACGGATCCCCTCAACACCCTGGCTGCGCCTAGAAATTCTGTCCATAAAAGTAATGAACAGAATCGGTGACAAAGGGCAGCCCTGGCGGAGTCCAACCCTCACCGGGAACGAGCCCGACTTATTGCCGGCAATGCGGACCAGACTCTGACACCGGTCATACAGGGACCTGACAGCCCATATCAAAGGGCCCGGTACCCCATACTCCCGGAGAACCCCCCACAGGGCACCCCGAGGGACACGGTCGAACGCCTTCTCCAAGTCCACAAAACACATGTAGATTGGTTGGGCGAACTCCCATGCACCCTCCAGGACCCTGCCGAGGGTGTAGAGCTGGTCCAGTGTTCCACGACCAGGACGAAAACCACACTGCTCTTCCAAAATCCGAGGTTCGACTATCCGACGGAGCCTCCTCTCCAGTACCCCCGAATAGACCTTGCCAGGGAGGCTTAAGAGTGTGATCCCTCTATAATTGGAGCACACTCTCCGATCCCCCTTTTTAAACAGGGGGACCACCACCCCAGTCTGCCAATCCAGGGGAACTGCCCCCGATGTCCATGCGATACTGCAGAGTCGCGTTAGCCAGCACAACCCTACAACATCCAGAGCCTTGAGATACTCCGGGCGAATCTCATCCACCCCCGGGGCCCGGCCACCGAGGAGCTTTGTAACTACCTCGGCGACTTCGTCCCCAGAAATTGGAGAGCCCAACCCAGAGTCCTCAGGCTCAGCTTCCTCAATGGAAGGCATGTTGGTGGGATTGAGGAGGTCTTCGAAGTACTCCGCCCACCGACCCACAATGTCCCAAGTCGAGGTCAGCAGCACACCACCCCCACTGTAAACAGTGTTGGTGCTACACTGCTTCCCCCTCCTGAGACGCCGGATGGTGGACCAGAATCACCTCGAAGCCATACGGAAGTCTTTCTCCATGGTCTCTCAGAACTCCTCCCACGCCCGAGTTTTTGCCTCAGCAACCGCCAGAGCTGCAAGCCGCTTCGCCCGCCGGTACCCATCAGCCGCTTCCGGAGTCCCACAGGCCAAAAAGGCCCGATAGGACTCTTTCTTCAGCCTGACAGCATCCCTCACCGAAGGTGTCCACCAACGTGTTCGAGGGTTGCCACCACGACAGGCACCGACAACCTTGCGACCACAGCTCCGATAAGCCGCCTCGACAATGGAGGCACGGAACATGGTCCACTCAGACTCAATGTCCCCCGTCTCCCCCGGGACGTGTTCGAAGTTCTGCCGGAGATGGGAGTTTAAGCTCCGTCTCACGGGGGACTCCGCCAGACGTTCCCAGCAGACCCTCACAACACGTTTGGGCCTGCCAGGTCTGACCGGCATCCTCCCCCACCACCGGAGCCAACTCACCACCAGGTAGTGGTCAGTGGACAACTCCGCACCTCTCTTCACCTGAGTGTCCAAGACATACGGCCGCAGATCCGACGAAACGATAACAAAATCGATCATCTAACTGCGGCCTAGGGTGTCCTGGTGCCAAGTGCACATGTGGACACCCTTATGCCTGAACATGGTGTTCGTTATGGACAATCCGTGACAAGCACAGAAGTCCAGCAACAGAACACCACTCGAGTTCAGATCGGAGGGAGCGTTCCTCCCAACCACGCCCCTCCACGTCTCACTGTCATTGCCCACGTGAGCGTTGAAGTCTCCCAGCAGAACGAGGGAGTTTGAAAGCAGGAGCTTGATTACTCAGGCAGCAGGCTGGTTAGGAATGAGGTACAGCTGAGAGAGGGGAGCAAGGAGGAGAAAGAAATTGATAAAATATAGTTAGAATAAAATAAAGAATAACTAAACACAATGAATGAATACCATGTCAGGCACTTAGGGGACCTCTGGACTTAATAATGTGCTTTAAAAGTACAGGCCATTTGAACTAGAAACTCTAAACTAAACTGGTAAGTAAATGTAGAAATAATAATGAAAACTAATGAACTACTAAAAGTAGTGAATAAAAATATCAAACTAAAAATGCCACCAGCAAAATGATGCAAAGATGGATTTATAATTTTACAGGACCTTTTGAAACAGTTAGAGCTATACCAAATGCCCTGTCGGGTACCTGAAATTGTCCTAATTTATAAGGAGTATTATCATATTAACAAGCACTTACAAAGGTGCAGCCAGGATTGCGATTATTAGGTTTTTGTCAAAAGCCAATGAATACAATCAACAACTCTGATAAATTTGGAGGGAAAAACAAAACAATAAAATGAGTTCTAATTGAAGTACCAATAAGAACTGTTGTTCTCTAACAGCTCTGCCACTGAACTGCATTCTCAACATTGTACTTCAACTGATTGGATTTCATGATGACTCTGTTTGACCTATTTGGTGCTTTTAGACTTTATTGTATGAGTCTTTACAATAAAAGTTATCCTGTGCTTTTCCATTTTCGTCCTCATCTATGAATGTAATAAACATTCAGAGAGTTGCCTGTCAACCGATAACCCTGACACACAACTCTGTGTTGGTGTTTCCATGGTACCTCTATGTTTGGAAATGTGTTGAAGATAAGCTGAAATCCTTTAAAGAGACACAAGTGTTCATCCACACCTCAGAGCAATGTTAGTGCTCTCAGCAGAGAGGAGGCTGACTCTCTCCAACACACATACAGTAGTAATTACTTGGTGTTATACAATCTCAGCTGTTGATGTTTTTGATGTTACATTTCATTCTTTGATGTTGATGTTATATTTTTTTCTTGAATTGTAGCTACATTCTGTTTTCATCTGTTCCAGTTTGTCACTCTCAGAGTATAAATCTACCAACATTTCTATCCTCTGACGTTTAATCTGTTCTGTTTCTTTAGGGCTATATTGCTTTGGATGGAGAACCAAACCTCGGTGATTCCTCTCAAACAGCCGATTGTTTTTGAACTGGAGGGCTTTGATGTTCAACCAGGCAACGGACCGTTCTTGTTTCTGTTGGCTTTGCTCGCCTACCTAGCGGTGTTACTGGGGAACGGTGTGGTGATCTGTGTTATTATGAGAGACAAGAACCTGCACAGGCCCATGTTTGTTATGCTCTGTCACCTCATGGTCTGTGACCTGCTGGGAGCCACAATGGTGCTTCCTCGCCTCATGATGGATCTGCTGATGGGGCTGAAGAAGATCGCCTACATCCCAGCCATCCTCCAGGCATTTTGTGCTCACACATATGGTGCAGCAATGTTGACTATTTTAACTGCAATGGCCTATGACAGGTAAAGAAACATGTAAAAGTAGTAAAGTATCTATCCAAACATTTCACTTTTCCATATTATGAAATAATACACATTGGAAAGAAAAAATAAACACTGGTTATTTATGAGGAAATGAAACGGTTTGAATTAGATTCTGAATGCAGCTTTAGAGATTTTGTTCCCTGACAGCTCTGTCTCTCTGCTGCGCTGTGGCCTGGATCGTTGCTCTGCTACTCATCGCTGTGCTCTTCTCCTTCCACATGAACGTCCCACTGTGTGGGCGCATAATCCCTCTAACATACTGCAGCAACCGGGGCATCCTGAACCTGGCCTGCATTCTCATGCCTGCCAGTAACATCTATGGTCAGTGTTTCCCATTTTCACAAAAGGAGAGAAACATCACATTCCATTTCTGTCATTATTTAACACAAGCCCATGTGTTTCGTTCTTTCAGGTCTAGCGATGACCTGGACTTTAAGTACAGTGACCTTCATTCTCATCAGTTCTTCCTACATTAGAATCTTGAGTGTTTCCATAAAACAAGGCAGAACAAACAGCAGCATCCGCAGCAAGGCGTTTCAGACCTGTGCTCCACACATTGTTGTTTACGTTCTCTTTCAAATTGCTTCATTGATTGTGATTGTGAGTTACAGGTTCCCCTCTCTTTCCCAAAACATAAAAAAGTTCTTCAGCATCCTCATCTTTATCATTCCCCCCATCATTAACCCCATCATCTATGGACTGGTCAGTAAAGACCTGAGGGTCAGCTTTATCAAACGTTTCTCAACTAGAGTAAGAAACAAAACTTAGAACTAACGCTGTAGCTTGGTGTTCTTAGATTATATAACTCCTCTTGTGGAACTATATATGCTGTAAAATGTTTAGATAGCTCATGTTATCTCTTGAAATCAGCATCAAGACTCAGAATGATATGATATGACTATTTACAGCATTTGTGTTTAACGATGCAGTGAACCACAAACTACTGAAATCCATCACAAGAATATCAGCCAAAAAATACAAAGAACTCATGAAATTATAAACAATTTAAGCCTCCCAAACAGATTTAAATATCTTGCACATTTAATTATCTGCTGTATTTTTCAGTAACCAACAACACAACAACCTTGATTAGAACACTGACCTTCAGCTTTTGCATTTAGACTAGAACTCAGCTGCTGCTTTAACTTTGTGTTGTAATCAAGCAATGCTTGATGTTGTTTACTTTGCTCCTTATATGATGTAATTTTGAGTTTGAACTGAAGTTCAAACTTGTAGAAGTTACATAAAAAGTGGTATTGAAATTACTTTGGCTTTGTTTAATTTTTGTCTCTCTGGGTACTCTGGCTCCTTGACTGTCAGGTTGATTGATGTCTCTAAATTGGGTGTGGGAGTATAATTGTTTGTCCTGTCTGTCTCTGTATTTCCTTGCGATGGACTTGTGACCTGTCCAGGGTGAACCCACCATTTGACTGCTGGACATAGGCACGAGAACATCTCAGAACGCATTTCAGGACAAGCATAAAAAGATAATAAATGGATGGATGTCTAATTTATGAAGAAAATAAATTTATCTTTATTTGCCTCAACCTCAGGTGTTTTATTTGTTTTTGTGTGAAACTTAAATATTCATTTTGTGAAATCCAAAGAGCTCCATGGAGGCAGTTTTGTTACAAACTTTCACTTATGAAAATATGACCTAAAGAAAGTGGGACATTTGGCTACAACATCTCATTCATTTCCAAACACGGAGAGACCAAACATTGTCTCATGACTCCCAGATGGGACCATCTCGTTGCAGAGAAACAAGCTCAGGGCTCCCATTATTATTATCGTGAGTTCAAATTTTCACGAAAGTAAAATGTTCATTTTTGCGGCACATCTATATGTGCCACAGGCTCACTTTTAATGGAACTTATCTGACTCCTAATTATTAGATCACATTGAAAACTACAGAATGTAATAATTATTCAATCAAGTTTATTTGTAGAGCACATTTCAAGAACACAGAAGTTAAACATGTTTTACAATGGAAAAACGTTTTGCTTTGCATAATCAAAAGAACCCCATCTTGTAAGACAGAAAAAGTGTTAAAAACAGTTTATTATTTCTGATTTTTATGTTGGAGTTAATGAAGAATTGTATGTTTTGTAAATGTAAATCGGTGAGTATAGTGATGGTTTGTGGTTTTGCTGAATGAGTAGTTCAAATCTTTACAATAAAAATTTTTCAATGATGAACAAGTTGGGATTCTTCAAGCATATGTAGAGGTTTAAAAAGTAAAGCAATATCCTATGGGGAGGCCAGAGGGAAGTGATTATTTACAGATTAACACATGCATCACAAAGAGACAGTGGTGGTTTTTGCTTTTGTGTCTTAGACTTACAGCAGGACCAGATTCAGCTGTACAGTTCTGAACAATCCTTATCACAATTTACATCATTTCAAATGATCAAGGGTACTTACTGATCTTATTCAAACTTCAGCTACATAAGGCAGTTACATCTAAAAAGACAATTATTTAACCCACAAGAGTCAAGTGGCCTACAAACACCAGAAGCAATGTTAGTGTGAAGTTTTGTTTCTAACTCTGATGGAGAAATATTTCATAAAGCTGACCCTCAGGTCTTTACTGATCAGTCCATAGATGATGGGGTTTATGATCGGGGAAATGATATAGACCAGGATGCTTAAGAACTTTTTTATATTTTGGGAAAGAGAGGGAAACCTGTAACTCAATATTAATATCAATCCAGCGACATTATAGAGAACGTACACAACAATGTGTGGAACACAGGTCTGAACAGCCTTATTGGGTTTGCTGCAGTTTGTTCTGCCCTGCTTTAAGGAAACACTCAGGATTCTGATATAGGAAAAGGCAATTAGAATGAAGCCCAATGTACTTATAGTCCAGCTGATAGTTAGACCTGGGAAAAAAAAACAAACAAGACAAGTGATTACATATCCTGCATATCTAAAACTCTCATTTCTGTTGAGTACCATTCGTTGCCAGCTTTGTATTTAGTTCTTCAAAAGCAAATAAACTGATTCATCAAGAAGTAATGAAATGAAAAATAAGCATTCTAATTCTTAGAATAAACTACTATATCAACCGATCACTGACCTTAAAAGTCAGTGATCGGTTGATATTGGAAATAATAAGTTATTCAGATGTTAAGCAGATCTCTCTCTACATAAGAAGGAGGGAGCAGTCCCCAAACTGTTGCATTTTATTTCTGTTTTGAAAAAGGAAACACTGACCATAAATGTTGTTGGCAGGCGTGGGAATGCAGGCCAGGCTCAGGATTCCCCGGTTGCTGCAGTAGACATTTTGGACTATATGACCGCACAGCGGGACGTTCATGTGGAAGGAGAAGAGCACAGCGATGAGCAGCAGAGCAACGATCCAGGCCACAGCGCAGCAGCTGTGCAGCCGAGCCGAAGTCATGATGGAGTGATACCTGAGAGGTTCACACACTGCCACATACCTGCAGAGAGACAGCCTTTTTTCAGAAGTAGGGTATCCGGAAGAAATTGTTTTACATCTGTTTCAAAGTTATAAATGATTTCAACTTCCTCAAAAAATGTGTTACGCCTAGCAACGTTATTGTCTTAGGATTGAATTCACCAATTAAAACTTGTAGATCGAAGAATTAATTCTCTGATTCATGTTCAAGGAAAGAAATTACTATTCACATTTTAAATATTTGCATTAAATTTCATGCACATTAAATTTGACTATAACAGCACATTTAGATGTTGATTCACTATTTTTGAGACAATCATTCACACTGAACCACAAAAGAATTAAAACAAGATTCCAAAATGAAAACCTAAAAACACTTCCTGAAAATGATGGTTTCATTAAGTCAATTTAATTAATTATATGGCGCCATTTCACATCATCTCAAGGCCTTTTCTGCAAAAATAATCTCAACCCTATTATTGATGAATCTTTATTGATCCCAGTCCCAGTGCAATACAAATACAATTTTATTGATTGATGGAAAGAAAACCCAGCAAAATGGGTTTTCTTTCATTGACTACTTAAGATCATTCTTCTCTAATATATTTCATTACCTGTCATAGGCCATTGCAGTTAAAAGGTTAACCATTGTTGTAACATATGTGTGAGCACAAAATGCCTGGAGGATGGCTGGGATGTAGGCGATCTTCTTCAGCCCCATCAGCAGATCCATCATGAGGCGAGGAAGCACCATTGTGGCTCCCAGCAGGTCACAGACCATGAGGTGACAGAGCATAACAAACATGGGCCTGTGCAGGTTCTTGTCTCTCATAATAACACAGATCACCACACCGTTCCCCAGGAACACCGCTATGTAGGCGAGCAAAGCCAACAGAAACAAGAACGGTCCGTTGCCTGGTTGAACATCAAAGCCCTCCAGTTCAAAAACAATCGGCTGTTTGAGAGGAATCACCGAGGTTTGGTTCTCCATCCAAAGCAGCACAAGCCTAAAGAAACAGAACAGATTAAACCTCAGAGGATAGAAATGTTGGTAGATTTATACTCTGAGAGTGACAAACTGGAACAGATGAAAACACAAATCTGTAGCTACATTTCACATCAAACTGATGATGGCGTATTACCTCCAAATCATGCAAATGACATTTAAATGGAGACAGCATCAAAGAATGAAATGTAACATCAAAAGCATCAACAGCTGAGATTGTATAACACCAAGTAATTGCTACTGTATGTGTGTTGGAGAGAGTCAGCCTCCTCTCTGCTGAGAGCACTAACATTGCTCTGAGGTGTGGATGAAAACTTGCATCCCTTTAAAGGATTTCTTCAACTTGTGTCTTCAACACATTTCCAAACATAGAGGTACCATGGAAACACCAACTCCACTAAAAGTGCTGTTCAGGCATATGAGCATTACGGTTTATAGAGCAGGATGAAAATAGAGAACACTTGACACTAGAACATTTTATGAAGAGTGTTCTGATTAACTCTAAATGTTCAAACAGAAAAATCTGAAAAACCACTGGTGGGAAAATAGTCAGAAAAAAGCAACATCAGCGGATAGACTACTGGAAACCTGCAAGAAAAAGCAAACTAAAAGTACCTCATCTAGAGAAGAACGATTATTGGCAAGATAATGGTGAGCAGTAAGAACCTGAAGAAAACATTCACTAGAATTTAGAAAGGAAGAAGAAACTGCTTACTTACTCTGACTGATCTGAAAAGGAGTTTTCAAGCCAACCCATTATTACTTATCGAACTGAAAGACTTAATCTCCAGTATTCATAGAAAACCCAATGAAGCCTTTTCAAGTTGAACAATAGCACATTCCAGCATGAAGTTAGCCAAAGCTTTTAAATGTTATGCCACAACAACTTAACCTTTCAGTTCACACTCACATCCTTGAATAAACCATCAATGTAGTTTGCTCTGTAATAAAAGCTTCTTTTATAAAATAAATGATTCCATGCCTAAAATTGGTCAGATGGAAAGAATTAATAATATGTCACTTTGTGGTTTTAGTCTGAATCTAAAGAAGTAAAGATGCAATTGTCTATATTTATTCTGGAGGTAAAAATGTAATGAATTCTGAAGGACAGTGGTCCTTCTGAGGAGAGGGCTGCCACCTTATCGTGGCAGCCCTCTCCTCGGGCTGCTACCTTATTGTGATGGAGAGGATTGAGTGCCCCAATGACCCTTGGATCTATGCTGCCTGGGGCTTTATTTAGGGTCACCCAAGGCAGACAGGTCCTAGGTGAGGGACCAGACAAAGTGCAGCCCGAAGACCCCAATGATGAGCAAGAACTTTGGATTTCACGTTCCCTCTTCCAGACACGGGTCACCGGGGTCCCAATCTGGAGCCAGGCCTGGAGGTGGGGTGTGATGGTAAGCGCCTGGTGGCCAGACTCTTACCCATCAATCAATCAATCAAATTTTATTTGTATAGCACATTTCAGCTACAAGGCATTTCAAAGTGCTTTACATCATAAACATAAAATACTAAGTCATGTAACATAGAATAAAATGAAATAAAATAAAATAAAATGAAATAAAAACACGGAATTTAAGCGCCTGTTACCGCCGGACTCCGCCGTCCGTCATGGAGCCCAGCCTGGCTCAGCCCGAAGAGGAAACATGGGTACCCCCTCCCATGACCCCATCACCTCTGAGAGGGGCCAAAGGGGTCGGGTGCAATGTGAAATGGGTGGCAGCCGAGGGTGGGGGTCCTGGCGGTCCGATCCTCTGTTGCAGAAGCTGGCACTTGATACTTCGAATATCACCTCTCTGGTGGGGAAGGAGCCAGAGCTAATGTGAGAGGTTGAGAGGTTCCGGCTAGAAATAGTCAGTATCACCTTGACGCATAGCTCTGGTTCTGGAGCCAGTCCCCTGGAGAGGGGCTGGACATACTTTCACTCTGGAGTTGCCAATAGTTGACTCCTGCATCAGGCAGGAGTGGGCATACTTGTTGCTCCCCATCTTGGCGCCTATTCGTTGGGGTTTACCCTGGTGAATGAGAGGGTAGCCTCCCTCCGTCTCCGGGTGGGGGGATGGGTTCTGACTGTTGTTTGTGCTTACGGGTCAAACAACAGTTCAGATTACCCACCCTTTTTGGAGTCCTTAGAGGGGGTACTGGAGAATGCCCCTCCTGGGGACTCCCTTGTTCTGCTGTGGGACAAGGGAGTCCAATATTGCATGGACAGTCATTGCCCACTGAAATGTGGGAAATGACAGTGAGACCAGGAGGGGCATGGTTGGGAGGAACACTCCCCCTGATCTGAACTCGAGTGGTGTTCTGTTGTTGGACTTCTGTGCTCGTCATGGATTGTCCATAAGGAACACCATGTTCAGGTATAAGGGCATCCATATGTGCACTTGGCAGCAAGAACCGTAGGCACAGTTCGATGATCGACTTTGTCATTGTTTCATTGGATCTGCAGCCATATGTCTTGGACACTGGGGTGAAGAGAGGTGCAGAATTGTCCACTGACCATCACCTGGTAGTGAGTTGGAGAATGCTGGTCAGACCTGGCAGGTCCAAGCGTGTTGTGAGAGTCTGCTGGGAACGTCTGGTGGAATCCCCTGTGAAACGGAGCTTTAACTCCAATCTCCGGCAGAATTTTGAACACGTTCTGGGGGAGGTGTTAGAGATTGACTCTGAGTGGACCATGTTCTGTGCTTCCATTGACGAGGCGGCTTATTGGAGCTGTGGCCGCTAGGTTGTCGGTGCCTGTCATGGCGACAACCCTCAAACCCTTTGGTGGACACCTTTGGTGAGGGATGCTGTTAAGCTGAAGAAGGAGTCCTATCAGGCCAAAAAGGTCTGATAAGCAGCTGATGGGTACCAGTGGGTGAAGCAGCACGTGGCTCAGGTGGTTGCTGAGGCAAAATCTCAGGTGTCAGAGGAGTTTGGAGAGGCCATGGAGAAAGACTTCCGCGCAGCTTCGAGACAATTCTGGTTTACCATCTGGCATCTTGGGAGGGGGAAGCAGTGCAGCACCAACACTGTTTATAGTGGGGATGGTGTGCTCAATTTGGGATGTTGTGGGCCGGTGGGCAGAATACTTCGAAGACCTCCTCAATCCCACCAACATGCCTTCCATTGAGGAAGATGAACCTGGGGACTCTGGGTCGGGCGCTCCAATCTCTGGGGACGAGGTCGCCGAGGTGGTTAAAAAGCTCCTCGGTGGCAGAGCCCCAGGGGTGGATGAGATTCGCCCGGAGTTCCTTAAAGCTCTGGATGTTGTAGGGTTGTGTTCATTGACGTGACCCTGCAATATTGCATGGACATTAGGGGCAGTTCCTCTGGATCTTGTGATGAGTTATCCAGAGCTATGTAGATTACAGGCATGTTCTGAAGACATACAAACCTTTATAACTAAATAGGCATTAGATTGGCTTCTGATTGTAAAGTAAGAATCTTGGTGTATTTTTGACCAGAATATGACATTTGAATACTATATTTAACAGTTTCCCTTTTTTAAACTCTGGAGTATTGGCAAAATGAGAAATCTTCTGCTTGAGTGAAATAAGTCCATGCATTTGTTAACAAGGCTGGGCGACTGTAAATCTATACTGTCAGAATATCCAAAAAATACAAATAAAAGCCCATAGCTGATCCAAGTTGCTGCAGCAAGAATTTTGATGAAAATTTAAAAAGCGAGAAATTATTTACACTTTCTCATCCTCATCTGTCCTTGGTCAAGGGTATGACCTTAATGCCCTGACCCCTGAACGGCACTTTTAGTGGAGTTGGTGTTTCCATGGTACCTCTATGTTTGGAAATGTGTTCAAGTTGAAATCCTTTAAAGGGATGCAAGTGTTCATCCACACCTCAGAGCAATGTTAGTGCTCTCAGCAGAGAGGAGGCTGATTCTCTCCAACACACATACAGTAGTAATTACTTGGTGTTATACAATCTCAGCTGTTGATGCTTTTGATGTTACATTTCATTCTTTGATGCTGTCTCCATTTAAATGTCATTTGCATGATTTGGAGGTAATATGCCATCATCAGTTTGATGTGAAATGTAGCTACAGATTTCTGTTTTCATCTGTTCCAGTTTGTCACTCTCAGAGTATAAATCTACCAACATTTCTATCCTCTGAGGTTTAATCTGTTCTGTTTCTTTAGGCTTGTGCTGCTTTGGATGGAGAACCAAACCTCGGTGATTCCTCTCAAACAGCCGATTGTTTTTGAACTGGAGGGCTTTGATGTTCAACCAGGCAACGGACCGTTCTTGTTTCTGTTGGCTTTGCTCGCCTACATAGCGGTGTTACTGGGGAACGGTGTGGTGATCTGTGTTATTATGAGAGACAAGAACCTGCACAGGCCCATGTTTGTTATGCTCTGTCACCTCATGGTCTGTGACCTGCTGGGAGCCACAATGGTGCTTCCTCGCCTCATGATGGATCTGCTGATGGGGCTGAAGAAGATCGCCTACATCCCAGCCATCCTCCAGGCATTTTGTGCTCACACATATGGTTCAGCAATGTTGACTATTTTAACTGCAATGGCCTATGACAGGTAAAGAAATATATTAGAGAAGAATCGTCTAATGATGTGACGCAGTTTGCTGGGTTTTCTTTCCATCAATCAATAAAATTTTATTTGTATTGCAGTTTTCAACAATGAAGCATTTCAAAGTGTTTTACATCACAAAGATACAAAGCCCTTCAAAAGAAAACGTCAAAATCGCTCTGAAAAATTAACTTAACTTTATTCTCTCTTGTCTAACTGGGATCAATACAGACGCATCAATTATATGATTGAGATTATTTTTGCAGAAAAGGCCTTGAGATGATGTGAAATGGCACTATATAATAAATTAGATTGACTTCATGAAACCATCTTTCTCAGGACGTGTTTTTAGGTTTTCATTGTGGAATCTTGTTTTAATTCTTTTTGGTTCAGTGTGAATGATTATGTCTCAAAAATATTGAATCAAAATGTAAATTTGCTCTGTCTCTCTGCAGGTATGTGGCAGTGTGTGAACCTCTCAGGTATCACTCCATCATGACTTCGGTTTGGCTGCACAGCTGCTGCGCTGCGGCCTGGATCGTTGCTCTGCTGCTCATCGCTGTGCTCTTCTCCTTCCACATGAACGTCCCGCTGTGCGGTCATATAGTCCAAAATGTTTACTGCAGCAACCGGGGAATCCTGAGCCTGGCCTGCATTCCCACGCCTGCCAACAACATTTATGGTCAGTGTTTCCTTTTTTACACCAGATGTGAAATACAAACCTTAGAAATCTGAAACAGAAGAAACAGCTTGGGAATACTTCCATCGTTTTTTTTGGCAGCTACGTTAACATAACTGTATTTTTGTTGCTATGAGGGTTCAGCAAACCAGATGTGTGGCTATGATAACAGTGGAGCGCCAATTTATTTTCACTTAATATCCTCTTTACTTCAGTAAATGTATTTTTTCTTGGAACCCAAACAAAAAGCTGGCCACAAGTGATACTTTAGAATTTTAAAAAATATATTCATGATATATAAACCCTGGTCTTTATTTCTTTTCAGGTCTAGCGATGACCTGGACTTTGAGCACAGGGGCCTTCATCATCATCGCCTATTCCTACATCAGAATCCTGAGTGTTTCCATAAAACAAGGCAGAACAAACAGCAGCATCCGCAGCAAGGCGTTTCAGACCTGTGCTCCACACATTGTTGTTTACGTTCTCTATGAAATCGCTATAATGACTGTGATCGTGAGTTACAGGTTCCCCTCTCTTTCCCAAAATATAAAAAAGTTCTTCAGCATCCTTGTGTATATTATTCCCCCCATCATTAACCCCATCATCTATGGACTGGTCAGTAAAGACCTGAGGGTCAGCTTCATCAAACATTTCTCAACCAGAGTAAAAAATAAAAATTAGCACTGACAATGTAGCTGGTCTTCTTCAGTTATATAATTCCTCTGATGGAACTTATAGATGCTGTAAATGTTTAGATAGCTTCATAAAGTTAAATTAATTTATTATATAGTGCCATTTCACATCATCTCAAGTGAGAAGGCCTACATGTTTTGGTGTCTCAGACTGTGATAGAGATCAATAAAAGTCTAACCACTCCACTGTAACAGGCTGCAGAATGTATTGACCAACAGTTCTGAGACCTCTGCTTGGCAAAATACACAAAATAGCAGCTCCAAGTTTGACGAGAAGATCACACCTCAACAGGATCACAGGCAATGTAGGGAAACACACAAATGGATGTCTCACAGTCTGATTACCCGCTTGTGTGATAAGTGGCTTCGTCCCCTGGCAGAATCTGTGTTTCCCCAGAGAAACACACTAGTGTTGTAGCGTGGTCAGTTAAGGCTCCTTGTGGAGGCGTCATGTTGATGGAAGAAAATGAGCTTCAGTGTCAACAAGAAAAAAACAGTTAATGGTTACTGACCTTCACTGACAACATGGGTCCCTCGTTGACATGTTATCTTGATTCCTCTGTATAATGGCAATGCAAATGCAACAATAAAATTCCTGCCGATCAAGAATTTCTACAACTCACTATGCGGAGCTGTGATGCTTCTGAAATATTTTGTAGGGTTTATGATAAAACATTATGGAAGATCAGGTCTGAAACAAGTTTCTCTTCAAGTTACTTCAGTCTAAAGAGCTTTATTTAGACTGGTTCACGTTGGATCATTTAAGGAAATGTAGCCAGCAACATCCAGTATTTAAAAAAAAAAGTATTTCTTTGGTATTGACAAATCAGATCTGGAATATATATATAAATCAAGATATAGATAAAAAAGATTTGTGTAAATTACAGGTTTAGTTCATATCAGTCAGTTGATCTGGACATTAAAATGTATTTTATCACGCTCTTCATCAGTAACTTCACTTAAACAAATTTGCTTTCAAGTTGTACTGCATTTGAAAGCAATTTTATTATAGCATTTCACAAATACAATCTGGATTGACAAAATACATGACATAAAAAAGGTGATGTTGAAATTATAGCTTCTTGGCATAAAATAACTTCCAAGTAGTTATATTGAAATGAAGTTATATTTATAACTTTTTTTTTCTATTTTAATAGACTATACCTTGTACATCCACATCAACCTTCAAAACACTCAAAAACAAATGTGTACAAACAATCCTGTTCAAAATCTGAAGCCTCAATACAGGCAAAAAAAACTTGTTCATGCAGTGAATCAACCAGCATCACCCAGTCTTTTACAAAAACATGACAAAAAATGTGTCAATAAACAGCCCAATATAAGCCTAAAATATGACACAAAAAACTTTCCAATACAGTAAAACTGCCGTGATAGAAAAATGGAAATTACAACTTTGTAACAAAAAAAGAAAGCAACATCATGGAAGGACTTGTTTGCTGTCTGGTTTGAAGGAAGTGGCTCTTGGGGGGACAGCAACATGTGAGAATTTACTTGCAGGTTCCCAGGTGTCATCCCAGATTTTCCCACTAGAAAAGATCAACAACAATAAAATCAAATTGTGAATTTCTTGTGCTGTGAAGTTGACAATTTTCTCTTTCTTAAAGAGAGGTTGTGTAGCCAAAGCCTTTTCCCTGCCTAAATCCCCCCACCAATTAACAGCCAGTACTTACATCTTCTTGTGTCCCAAATATACAATATTAGCTTGAATTATCATTGACTGTCCAATGACAAACTGACTGCACAGTCATTTTTTACCACTATACAAACAAGAAAAATCGATCATAGTGCTTTAGTTTTTTAGAAAAGTCAAAAAAAAAAAAAAAAAAAAATTCAAAGCACAAAGAAAGTGACCGTTTTAATTTCCAGCTTTGATGAATTACAAAAGGCACAGTATTAAATAATTTATTGGACCATCGTGCCTTTTCATAATATAATAAAGTAAGTTACCTTCAGTAACACAAGTTACTGAAGGTGTTCTATATTACATAACTTAAGAGAAATGTCACTTTGCCATTTACACACTTTAAATTATGGACCCCAGGAAAAGTAGCCATGTTTAAGGCAATGGCTACTGGAGATAGAAATAAACCCCGTTGAAAATGGGTCACTGTTTCTTTAAGTAGCACCTGCTCTTCTGACACTCTGCCTTCAGGATGTCATCACAACATAACTCCTACATTAAGTGGTTTACAGCCATTCCTAGTAGCGCTGGACTAAGAAGCAATCCCTTACATGAGCTCAGCAGAGGGGCTGTTCCACCAGGTGTTTGCTAATTGATGCTGCCCCTAGCCTTGAGAGGTTGCATGTGGGATGTATGCTTTGTAGGGCGTTATCTCAGCTACAGGCTGAATAGCCAAGGAAAAGCTTTTTGTGGCAAAAGGCCACAAAAAGCTTGATGACATAATAACATGATATGCAGCTCCAAAAGTTGATTTTCCATAGTACTTTCCCCTGAAGTAGAAAAATAATATTTCTAATAAGTGCAAAAAAACACTTCACACCAAGCAGAGCAGGGCAACCAATGAATTTTTACTTCCTCTTTGCCCCAGAGAGCACATAAAACAAGAGAAATTCATTAATTAAACAATCATCAATGTAAATATAACCACAAAGTTTATAAGTTAACAACTGTGCTTATTTTTGCAGAACAAAAATAAGCACTTATCACCCCTCCACCCATCTATTCATCTCCATATGTGGCAATGTCTCTCAGGGTGTCTTGGGGTGACTGGGGTGAGCATCAGTGGCAAGAGGAGCAGGATTAGCATCAGTGGCAGGAATTTAATTTTTAATAGTGGAAAAAACGCTTCTTCTTACGTTGACAGAGTGATTCTTCCCAAACTGCCTGCATGAGAGGGGATAGCTGATTTGTTGTACAAAGGGCAGGACGAGCATTGGTGGCAGTAAGGATGGGATGAGCGTCAGTGGGCAGGATGGGCAGGACAAGCAGCCCTTTTTGTCCTTCTTGCTCGTCCTGCATCAGCTGCCGGAAGGGCAGGACTAACTTCAGTGGTGGGAGGGTCAGGACCATCAGCAGTGGCAGGACCATCAGCATTAGCAGGAGGGGCATCAGTGGTAGGAAGTGCATCAGTGGCAGGCTGAGCATCAGTTGGCAGAAGGTCATCAGAGTCGAGAACGTCATAATTTTGGTAGTACTTTCGTCTACAAGGCAACGGCTCTAGTGAGCCAATGTTAATGAAACAAAAAATTGTGATAAGCACAGTCAAGACAACTGTGCAGAAATCACCAAAATAAGAATAAAGAAAGTCAATGTTCCAACAAATCAAAAATAAAATTATTAAGAAGCAGACATCGTGAAAAACAAATTTTTGACTTCGTTTTGCTTTCCACTGAGCATCAGTGGCAAGAGGGCAGGATGAGCGTCAGTGGCAAGAGGGGCAGGATGAGCGTCAGTGGCAAGAGGGGCAGGATGAGCATCAGTGGCAAGAGGGGCAGGATGAGCATCAGTGGCAAGAGGGGCAGGATTTTCATTTTCTTCTAAAGAAATACTTCTGTCCAATTCACTTCCAGAGCGGTAATAATCAACGAGTTTCTTTATACTTACAGCCACAAAGAAACCGAGCCCAAATCCCAGAGCGAAAGTCACGCTGGTTTGTATCTTTCCAAGATTTGTCATTTTGGTCTGCTAAGTTGAAAGTTTCAGTTCCGACTGACGTTCTGAGAGACAAGAAGAACCTCAGTACCTCTTTGATCTATGATGTTATGTGACCTCATCAGTGACCTCACTGAAGTTCTGAGGCAAGATCTTGTTTCTGCTTGTTGCTATGGAAACGATCAGATCAGTTCTGCTAATCAAACTGCTGACCGTTTGCACATGACGTCACACTCTCCAGAACTGCTCTCACTCCAGAAAACTTGTTGAGCCCGGTGGTCGGGGCGCTGAGGCGGTCCACCGTGTTTTTGTACTAAAAGATGTGAAGTAGGCAGGGAATGTAAAAATATTACTGGGTAATTATATGTTACTGGAAAACATTGCCAGTGAAACACTATTTACACCTACAACTACTCTGAAAAATAACAAACCAAAAAATCCAATTAAAATGAGTATCAATTTTTTCTACTTCTGTTTAATCCAAATTAAGTCAGCAGCTCCATAAGGCCCCCAGGGATTCAGGGGCCCCATATATGCTAATATTTCAACACAAACCACAGATACATAACATTTGTTTATGCTTCTAAATTTGATTGAATGGTTTTAGCATGCATAATTAACATTTTTAAAAATTATTTTACATTTATATACAAGGTTTTCAGGATAAAAGGTTTAAAACACCAGTGCTTTGTCTCTATAAACAGCTACTACCCTCTAAAGTTTCAGTCTGTTCAGCCTCTGCATTTGATTCTTCAATTCCTTCATCCTCCTCCTCATCTTCATTCACAGCTTGTGCTGAAGCATCTCTGACCTCTTCAGTTGCTTGGACAGAACGTTTCTCCTCCTCAACATCAGCAGAACCCGAGGTTTCTCCCGCCTCAGGGTCTACAGCCTCCTCTGACTCTGCGTTTTCATTTTTCACCTCCTCTTTAGGCTTCATCTTTTCCTTCTCTGCCATCGCATCATAGACCTGCTCTCGCAGCTCTTCTCTTGTTTTCTCTGCACCAGAGTTGCAAACATTTGATTTCTTGACATCATCTCAACAGAAATGTACAGAAAAGATCAGTTTAAGTAAGACAACTGATCACTCTTTGCAAAACATGACAAAAATATTTTAGAATATTTTATTTTATTATGAAGTATCGCTACCGTTACTTGAGTAAAGTTTTTTTTTTTTATTGAAAAAATCTGATTTGGAAAATCTCCTTTTGGCTGATTTCTTTTTTGTCTACTTATATGAATTATTGTCATTTTCATTTTGTAAATACCTACATTTCCAATTAAGTTTATATTTTGGGCCGTCTGATGAGGTAAGTTTTAAATATTAATCGGCTGATAATTCGATCAGTTACTCAGTACCAAAGTTGGATAGTAACCAGTTACATTTAAAAGAGCAATTAGTTTTGAAAAAATGCACTTTTAGGAGTATTTTTACTCTTACTTGAGTAAAATTTCTGGATTTTCTACCCACTGAATGAAAAACAAACATGTTTCAACCAAAACTTCAACAGACTCAGACACACACCTGCAGCTTTGGTTAAAGTTTCATGAGTTTTTTATTGAAAAAACTAATTTGGAAACAATTTCTTTTGTCTGATTTTCTTATTTTTAGTCCTTAAAACACCAAAATTTCCACGTGATATTTTGTATTCCACTTCTACTTTATATTTTGGTCCATCTGTTTATGTAATTTTTAAATATTAAATTCTTGATAATTTGATCACTTTTTACCAAATATGTAGGATACGGGTTAGCACCAAACCCCTTCTCCAGCCATGCAATATGCAGAAAATCTCTCTGTCTCACACACTCAACACACACATTGATAGATAACACACCAGCCAAAAGGCCACCTGGTAATCCACAGTGACGGCAAGGACAGGTAACAGAAAAGAAAGTGTTGTGATTCTTCTCTTACCAAAAAATCCCTCTTCTTTGGGAATCCTTCCCTTCAGCCGGCTTCTTCCTGCGCTGCAGCTTTCATCTTTCCAGCAAAGAGAGCAGGAGGAAAAGACCGAAGGACTTTAAATAATTAGCATTCCACTTGCTCTTGTGTTTTCTCTCCGGCTCTCCTCTCTTCCAGATTTCTCCACTGTCTCTCGGGGGAAGCAGGAGCAGAAGTCACAACCAGAAGTCACAAGTCAACCAGAAGTCACAAGTCATCGTGGATCTACAGATGGGAACCGAGAGATGTGCCGGGATCATGCAGAAACTGTCTGAAACTGTCACTGTATGGTGACAGTATAGTATGTGAGACAAAAAAATCTGAGCTCATCTGCCTTCTCCCAACTAGAAACAAATAAAATAATCAGAGCCAGGAGGCAGGTTTAGCTAGCGCTTTTTTCCGACAACAGAACCTGTCACTGCTGCTAATGCTAGTTAGCATGACCACTAATGACAGCGGAGAAATTATTGTCCTGTTGTTTCTCTGACATTATCATATTTAGCAGCACCTTCACGAGGATGATTGACAGTGCTGAGCTCCTCCTCCTTGCTCTGATTGCTTGTTTTTTACTGGGAGAAATATATTTCTTCAGACGGGCATAGCATCTCAGAGAGAAGCTTGATTTTTTTTCAGATTATGTCTCATACTGTCACAATATGGTGACAATTTTAACAAATATGTAAAAGATATTTTTAAAATAAAAGTTATAAACCACAGCTCCAACCATGCTGTTTTAAAATATTGTAAAATATATATCTGATTTAAGACCCTGCAGTGGCATCCTCATGTCCTTGCTATCATATAAAAAAGATAATTATGAATGTTACATAAAACAAGACAATTCACTTAGCCTTCACTGCGTATGTCTTTTCTTATTTTATCATTTCATGTACAGCTTAAAATTTTCACAACAGTAATGTTTTGTCAAAAAATAAATCAAGAAAACCTTATTCAAGATGTTATTTAGGCTAATATTTTTTTTTAAATAAATATATTTCCTCTCCTCTCAATGTCTCCAAAGTTCTAATATTCTGCATGACAGTTGAAACCAGACATTTATATTCGTCTTATTCTCAGCTCCCATGAGGCTTTGCCTGAATTATGGGCGGGACCTCCGCCGCAAACCGGAAGCGCTATTTGTTTACATGTTAGAAACTCGCTAACCGGCTTTCGCGAGAGATTTTAGACTATTAAATATGGGGGAACACCAGTTGTCACAGCATAAATGTGTAAATATTGTTTTACGGTAACCTGTATATATTTAGAATTAGAATGACGACATGAAGAAGTGGGCGCAAATAACCCGCACTAGCATAGTTAGCTGCTTCTTTGACGCAGTTTCTGCGCATGTAGACGTTTTCCTCCGTTGTCAACATCCAGTCCTCGAGGGCCGCAGTCCTGCAACTTTTAGATGTACCTCTGCTGCACCACACCTCAATAGAATAATTAGGTCATTAGCAGGACTCTGGAGAACTTATCTACACAAGGAGGAGGTAATTAAGCCATTTCATTCCTGTGTTTTGTACCTGTGGCATATCGGACAGCGGCTCTCGAGGACTGGAGTTTGACACCCCTGCTTTAAAGCATTTTGGGTGGTCTGTTCAAGTTTAGTTTATTTTCTAAAGAATATAAGTTTATTTTTAATGTTATTAAAAAGTTTAATTAAAAACAAACCTATACAAATGCTTTGTATAGGTTAACTATTTAACAAAGACCAAACTTTCACTGTTTTAGGGCCTACCAAAAATATGTATTTTCAGGTATCAGAAATGTTCTCCAAAGAAAATAAAATTTTTGAATTTCAAATTTCAATATTTTTTTGGAAAAATTTTTCCTGAAATTGTTCATGTTCTCCAGAAGATTTCGGAGACTAATTACAAATTTCTGATTATTTGGTGAAAATTTAATCCTTTTCTATCTATCTAAAAAGACCCTAATACACCGTCTGCAAAAATCCCTTTCAAGTTATGGATCTACAATAAAAATCAGACAGCTGTATCTGGTTGTTTTTAGCCAGGCTTTTTTTTTACTACTATTTTTGAATCTACAATTTTTGACCAAAAGTTTGGACAACCCTGATTTAAAACAAATGTGAATTATTGATTGGAAGATTACAATCCTAGCTTTCCCATTGTTTTTGAAATTCTTCTAAACTCTTCCATGATTTTGGCATAAATCCTTTTTTCCAACAGTTAGAAAGAAAACATAAGTCAAAAGGAGAGCAGAATAACATTCAAAAACGGGGATTTGACTATTCCTGGCTCTGTAAATCATATTTTATGCTCCTATTCCGCTTTTGTGAAACAATTGTAAACCAACTTTTCCAAACAAATACTCAACACTCGGTGACAAGGAGGCCATTTTGGTCAAAAGCAGTGAAATAATATGAGCACATTTTAAGGATATAAGCGAAGCGAGAGGAGCCAAGTCATTTCAGGACAATTTACTTTCCACATGTCTGAGTTGTTTACTGCGCTTGGTAAATAATTTTATTCTGAGATGGTTTATAACTATTATTTTGAGTTGAGATCAAGCTGTATGATAGACTAACATTCAGTCAAATTATTGGCTAACAAACAGAACTTTAATAATCTGGAGTATGTTTTTTCATGATGTTGAACGTTTACATTAATATTGGTTAAATTGATCAACCTTTCTGAATTTTTTTTTCCTTTGAAAAACTATAAAAGGCTTTTTCATGTTGCTGTTGTGTCGTCTTATATATATTTTGCAGCATGTTTTAATCCTTTTATTCCCTTTTTCTATCTATTAGCACCAGTATGGTTGCGGATGAATCGCCAGTTGTCAGCTTGAACCTCCACGGATCCTTCCAAGATTCAAGCTCCAAAAATGATTATTTAAGTGTTAATGTCTCTGAAACTCCACATTTCTGTAATTGAGGCTTGCTGTAAGAGTTGTAGTAAACATGTATTCCTTCGTTCCATTTTTCATTGTTATTTTTTTTGGTTTGTATAACCCAGAGACCACCACTGGCTGTCGTACTCAGAGGCTGAAGACTGTCCAGTGCAGTAGAGGAGCATGGTGATGTCCCCAGACAAACTTCACCAACAGCCCAACGACCCGAAGACAATCTGTGTTAGTGAGTGGACAGGTCTTTGGGGGAAGTGCAGAGAGAGCAGGACCAGTCTCTTATCAACAGAAACATAAACTGGGTAAGAAGTGATGGATCTGAATATCAGGTTGGTCTGCTATGTACGGTTATATCCGTCAATCTACCTGTTAAAAGAAAATTTACTCTATCATAATACATGAACTGCTTGCTTTACTTTCTCCACCTTGTACTTTGAACAATTTCATGCATATTGTATTGAAGAAAAATGTATTTAGCATACTTCATACAGTTGATATGCCAGAACTTTTGATAAGCAATATGTGAATGAGAGCAACATGTAAAACATGCACTTTATTCCACGTTGTAAAATGTTTTGTAATTGTGGTGCATGTTGAGGATTTTGACCTCTTGTTGCTGGATTTTGTTTACTGACCACCACAGGAGTTCGGCCAGAAAGAACAGTGTTTAAATAGGTTTACTGAAGAATAATGTCAACAATGCAAATAAATTGAAGCAATTTATCATCAATGACTGTGGCACAGTTCTCAACAGTAAACAGAACACAGATCAGCTGATGAACGTCAAGAAGAAGATAAAACGGATATTACTACTGGCAGAAACCACGAAGAAGACAACAAGACATCAAAATAAAAGCATAGATGTAAGACATTGAACTTCTTGAAGAATTAATAACAGCCGGTCCCACATTTACTTGTAAATGTGTAAACCGAGCCACCTCAACTGCCTCCTCTCAATGTGGAGGAGCAGCGGCTCTACTCTGAGTCCCTCCCGGACGACCGAGCTTCTTACCCTATCTCTAAGGGAGAGCCCAGCCACCTTACGGAGGAAACCCATTTCGGCCGCCTGTACCCGAGATCTCGTTCTTTCGGTTATGACCCAAAACTCATGACCATAGATAAGGGTAGGAACATCGATGACCGGTAAATCGAGAGCTTCGCTTTTTGACTCAGCTATCTCTTCACCACGACGGACCAGTACAGCGCCTTCTTCACTGCGGATGCTGCGCCAATCAGCCTGTCAACCTCCCACTCCCTTCTTCCCTCATTCGTGAACAAGATCCCAAGATACTTGAACTCCTCCACCCTCCGATCCCCCTTTTTAAACTGGGGGACCACCACCCCAGTCTGCCAATCCAGGGTTACTGCCCCCGATGTCCATGCAATACTGCAGAGTCACGTTGACCAACACAACCCTACAACATCCAGTTGTAGGTGAGCGTTAAGAAACTCCGGGCGAATCTCATCCACCCCCGGGGCTTGGCCACTTTTTAACCATGTCGGTGACCTCGTCCCCAGAGATTGGAGAGCCCAACCCAGAGTCCCCAGAATCAGTCCTCAATAGGAAATCGATTCGGTGGCATGAATCGATTTCCTAATTTGTCGATCAGGAATCCGGCCAGAATCACCACCACGGCGTTCGTCCAAGCATATATGGCATAGAGGAGGTTGTACTGTCGGTGGGATTGAGGAGATCTTCGAAGTATTCCGCCCACCGGCCGACAACATCCGGAGTTGAGGTCAGCAGCACACCACCCCCACTGTAAACAGTGTTGGTGCTACTCCGCTTCCCCCTCCTGAAACCCCGGATGGTAGACCAGAATCACCTCTAAGCCATGCGGAAGTCTTTCCATGGCCTCTCCGAACTCCTCCCACGTACTGATAAAATTCAAATTTAATAGTGAAAAAAAAACGCTTCTTAGAGTATTCTTGAAGGGATGCTTCCCAGACTGCCTGTATGAGAGGGGAGAGCTAAAAAGAGGGAGGAAGGGCAGGACGAGCATCGGTGGCAGTAAGGACAGGATGAGCATCAGTGGCAGGACGGGCAGCAGTGGCTGGAAGGGCAGGATGAGCATCAGTGACAGAAAGGGCAGGACTGATGGCAAGAAGACGAGCAGGATTTTCTCTTCTTCTTGCTCGTCCTGAAGAGAGGCAGGATAAGCATCAGTGGCCGCAGGCCCAGGACAATTGGCAGTGGCCGCAGTGGTACGAATGGCTGCAGTGGCAGGAAGAGCAACAGTGGTAGGAAGGGCAGGATAAGCATCAGTGGCAGAAGGTCATCAGCATCAAGAAGGTCATAATTTCGGTAGTACTTGCGTCTACGAGTCAACGGCTCTATTGAGCCAAGGTTAATGAAACAAAAAATTGTGATAAGCACAGTCAAGACAACTGTGCAGAAATTACCAAAATTAAGAATAAAGAAACTCAATGTTCCAACAAATCAAAAATATAATCACCAAGAAGTAGACATAATAAAAAACAAATCTTTGATTTTGTTTCGCTTTCCGTTTGGAAGGTTGAGCATCAGTGGCAAGAGGGGCAGGATGAGCATCAGTGGGTGAAATTGCAGGAGGAGCAGCCCTTTCCGTCCTTCTTGCTCGTCCTGCAAGAGAGGCAGGATAACCATCAGTGGCCACAGTGGCAGAACTATCGGCAGTGGCAGGAGGGCTAGCAGTGGCAAGAAAGGCAGGACAAGCCACATTGGCAGGCGGGGCCGCAGAGGCGGGACAAGCATCAGGACCAGTGCGCTCCTGAACACCATCCTGTGAAGATTTGACACTCAAATAGAGAAAAATTTCTCCTTCTTTGATTCAACTTTCCCATCCGGGTCAGTTCCTCCTGAAGCAATAGTTGTGTCCAAATCACTTCAAGACCGGTAATAATCGAAGGGTTTCTTCATACCTATTGCCACAAAGAAACCGAGTCCAAATCCAAGTGAAAAAATCACGCTGGGTTGTATATTTCCGAGATTAGTCATTTTGGTCCGCTAATGCCCAGTTCACACTACACGATTTTTTGCCCCGATTTACAATCTTAGAACATTCTGAGTTCTAAGATTGTCTCTTCCGATAATCGTAACCGATCATCCTGTAGTATGTGGTGTGTTACGACTGATCGGGTCCAGTTGGTGGAACGTCGGGACCGCTTTGATCTGATATCGGGGACGTGTTCAATCATCTTGGCTCACTCATCGCAATGTCCGTGGTGTTCCCCCGACTTTTTTTTTTTTTTTTTTTTTAAATATAAGATAATTATAAAATTACTGCACAGAGTACATCTGGTTGAGAAGCGCATTCCAATCTTTGGTTGAAATGGCGCATTTGATTTTATTCTGCAGCCATAATGTAACAGCTTCCCCCCTGCCTGTCCCGTCATGCACACAGAGGAGGCCAGTTGGTTGAATTTTCTGTAATGAGTGGTTAATATAAAACAGCACAATGAGCTTCCCTACTGGTCCACTACTTCTCTGCGTACACAGTAGAGCGCTGAAAAGACTGTGTCTCACAAATAATTATTACAATCAGGCTGAAAAACATAATTTTCTAACAAGTGATTGTATAGTGATATTTGATTGATAATACATCTTTAAAATTAATTTAATACAACTTAGGTCAGTTTTTGTTTGAGTTCTTTGTGTTACTACCTGAGTTGTAGTTTGTTATGTTGACCTCAATTTTGGGCCCAATTTATCATTTTGAAATTACTTTTGGATTTTTTGTAATAAATTAACATTTTTTTAAAATTTACTCATCGTTTCTCTGCTACGGTGGCCCTGAGGTGCAAAACACTATAACATTAAGGAAAACACTACAACATTAAGGAAAACACTACAACATTAACAAAAACACTACAACATTAAGGAAAACACTACAACATTAAGGAAAACACTACAACATTAACGAAAACACTACAACATTAAGGAAAACACTACAACATTACGCTGCAAGGAAAACGGAAGAGGTATGTCCCAGTGGGAGACCTAAGAAGTCGCTGATTGGACGACAGGTCGTTTCACTTTTGAACCGGAAATTATTCTGGCTTTAATTTGATCATTAAAAACATGAATGTTCTCAGTGATCCAAACCTTAGTACAGCTATTCGGGAATATTTTGAGTCAGGACAAGTGTACAGGGGTGAAAAATAAGTTACCAGAAAATAAAGAGAATATGTAAGAAAATAGACACCCCAAACACAATTTTTTATTTTGTATCTTTTAATTTCTTGTTGTAACAAATTAAGTGTTGTTTCAGTTTGTCCACGCAATTCTCCACATGACCACTAGGGGCGCATTGCAGTGGTGGCATAGAAAAGAGCGCGCTCACAAAAAAAAGAAGTAATCTTCCGTTGGATGTTAACGAGAACTCAACGTGTGTGTCTCATCTTTCCTGTGTCACAGCACCAAACGTTGGAGGAAGATCCTTTATATTACATTACTCTGCCACCCAAGGTTGCAGGGTAACACATACATACGAGGTGATACTGGACATGCTCCAGATCAACCACGAAGTGTCGGTTCGCATGCGTTCACTAAAGACTCATTCCAGAATAACTTCCGGTTCAAAAGTGAAACGACCTGTTGTCCAATCAGTGACTTCTTAGGTCTCCCACTGGGACATACCTCTTCCGTTTTCCTTGCAGCTTAATGTTGTAGTGTTTTCGTTAATGTTGTAGTGTTTTCCTTAATGTTGTAGTGTTTTCCTTAATGTTGTAGTGTTTTCGTTAATGTTGTAGTGTTTTCCTTAATGTTGTAGTGTTTTTGTTAATGTTGTAGTGTTTTTGTTAATGTTGTAGTGTTTTCCTTAATGTTGTAGTGTTTTGCACCTCAGGGCCACCGTACTCTGCCTGGTTGTATAAAACCTTCACAGAAGTGTTGCTACTCAAAGCAGAGAAAAATGTCTCCTCCTTTGCGAAAACTTTCCCGTCCCGGCCAGTTTCTCTTGGAGCAATAGTTCTGCTGTCCAAATTACTTTCAGAGAGGTAATAATCCCAGAGTTTCTTCACACCTATTGCCACGAAGAATCTTACTCCAAATCCAAGTGACAGCAACACGCTGGCTTTATCATCTCAGCCTTGTTTCATTTGTTATAATGAAACAAATCAGAAAATTAAACATAGGCGACAGTAAAAATGAACTGCTAAACTACTTAACAGCAATCTCTGGTGTTTCACAGAAAACAAAGCTGGCCACGTCATGTCGTCATAGAAACAGGGAACAAACAAACTGACAGACTGGCAATCAAAGCAAACCAACACACATAAGACAAACTGACAAACTTAACTGAAAAAAAAAAACTGACAAACATAACTGACAACATTAATTACTGATAAATAATGTAACATAATTACCTGTAATGAGTGGTTAATATAAATCAGCACAATGAGCTTCCCTACTGGTCCACTAGTTCTCTGCGTACTGTAATAAAACTCCACGTTAGTCTCTGAGCACACCCACTATGACTGTTCAGAAAAGAACTGGATTTGGTGACTTACCACAGTTGAGCGCTGAACAGACTGTGTGAAATTTACAGTTTCTCCTCCTATTTGTAGGCAACCCGTAGGGGGCGCCAAAAACCACTCATCACATGGCAATTACAAAACATATTTTAGCGAGAATTTTATCTGTATCCACGATAATGCGCTTAATGCCCAGTTCACACTACACAATTTTAGAAAAGTCGGTCGATTCTGAAAACGTGAGAGACCACACACTAGCCGATTTAACATCGTAGGTGTAACGGGTTCGATCGTAGAGTGTGAGGTTTCACTCGAAGACGTTCTAATTCCAGATACAAAATCCCTTCAAATTAAAATTCTGCGCTACCACACCTGAATTTAGAGTAAACAAACAAACATGGACAACGACGTTGAAGTGGTAACTTTAGTTTGTGGACTTATGTTAACCCAAAAAAGACATAACCAAAAATCAAAGCTTTGGATTAAGAACCGGAGACATCGCGAGCAAGGATTATATTTGTTGCATCGCAACATGGAGATGAGGTTTTAACGTGGAGTTTTATTACAGAACGCAGAGAACTAGTGGACCAGTAGGGAAGCTCATTGTGCTGATTTATATTAACCACTCATTACAGGTAATTATGTTACATTATTTATCAGTAATTTATGTTGTCAGTTATGTTTGTCAGTTTTTTTTTTTTTTCAGTTAAGTTTGTCAGTTTGTCTTATGTGTGTTGGTTTGCTTTGATTGCCAGTCTGTCAGTTTGTTTGTTCCCTGTTTCTATGACGACATGACGTGGCCAGCTTTGTTTTCTGTGAAACACCAGAGATTGCTGTTAAGTAGTTTAGCAGTTCATTTTTACTGTCGCCTATGTTTATTTTTCTGATTTGTTTCATTATAACAAATGAAACAAGGCTGAGATGATAAAGCCAGCATGTTGCTGTCACTTGGATTTGGAGTAAGATTCTTCGTGGCAATAGGTATGAAGAAACTCTGGGATTATTACCTCTCTGGAAGTAATTTGGACAGCAGAACTATTGCTCCAAGAGAAACTGGCCCGGACGGGAAAGTTTTCGCAAAGGAAGAGGCATTTTTCTCTGCTTTGAGTAGCAACACTTCTGTGAAGGTTTTATACAACCAGCCAGAGAGACGATGAGTAAATTTCAAAAAAACGTAATGGGGAAAATAAAACAAACTTTGTACTCTCTGACAACAAATGTAAGGGGTGTGTCAGTTTGTCTTATGTATGTTGGTTTGCTGTGATTGCCAGTCTGTCAGTTTGTTTGTTCCCTGTTTCTATGACGACAGGACGTGGCCAGCCAGAAACGTTGGCTGGCCACGTTTAAATTTACGTTGTTTAAATTTAAATAAAAAACCTCATCTCCATGTTGCGATGCAACAAATATAATCCTTGCTCACGATGTCTCCGGTTCTTAATCCAAAGCTTTGATTTTTGGTTATGTCTTTTTTGGGTTAACATAAGTCCGCAAACTAAAGTTACCACTTCAACGTCGTTGTCCATGTTTGTTTGTTTACTCTAAATTCAGGTGTGGTAGCGCAGAATTTTAATTTGAAAGGATTTTGTATCTGGAATTAGAACGTCTTCGAGTGAAACCTCACACTCTACGATCGAACCCGTTACACCTACGATTTTAAATCGGCTAGTGTGTGGTCTCTCACGTTTTCAGAATCGGCTGACTTTTCTAAAATCGTGTAGCGTGAACTGGGAATAAGTATGATTAGATATCAGGGTTTCCCCCAGAAAACTTGTTGAGCCCGGTGGTCGGGGCGCCGAGGCGGTCCACCGTGTTTTTGTACTAAAAGATGTGAAGTAGGCAGGGAATGTAAAAATATTACTGGGTAATTATATGTTACTGGAAAACATCGCCAGTGAAACACTATTTGCACTTACAACTACTCTGAAAAATAACAAACCAAAAAATCCAATTAAAATTAGTATCAATTTTTTTCTAAGAAGCAATCCCTTACATGAGCTCAGCAGAGGGGCTGTTCCACCAGGTGTTTGCTAATTGATGCTGCCCCTAGCCTTGAGAGGTTGCATGTGGGATGTATGCTTTGTAGGGCGTTATCTCAGCTACAGACTGAATAGCCAAGGAAAAGCTATTTGTGGCAAAACGCCACAAAAAGCTTGATGACATAATAATATGATATACAGCTCCAAAAGTTGATTTTCCATAGTACTTTCCCCTGAAGTAGAAAAATAATATTTCTAATAAGTGCAAAAAAACACTTCACACCAAGCAGAGCAGGGCAACCAATGAATTTTTACTTCCTCTTTGCCCCAGAGAGCACATAAAACAAGAGAAATTCATTAATTAAACAATCATCAATGTAACATATCCATAAAGTGTTTCTAAAATACTTTAGTGTGGAAGCAGTTTTCACACATTATTGAAGGACGATAAGTGGTGAATCATGGGTTTACCTTGAGAAAGAGGAAATAACTCCCAAATGTCTTTTATGATAAAAGGCCTAATTACGTTATTTGAAGTTCTATCTATCTCTATGCTTCTATGTTTCTGTGCAAATACTGACTTTTTTGTATGAATTTGTTTCACTCTGCAATACCAGAGATGTTGTGACATATGTGGCATAAGTACTACTGCTTCTTATTGTAGTGTCATTTTTCGTCCTTATAAAACATTAAGACAAATAGAAAGAAAGAAAAGGAGTCTGGAATGTCAGTAAATATAACCACAAAGTTTATAAGTTAACAAATGTGCTTATTTTTGCAGAACAAAAATAAGCAAATATGTATTTTTATTAGCTTCTTGATCACTATATTTAATGCTTTTCCTGATTTAATTCCTCCTTTTTTGGAGAAAAAGGAGGAACCCATCTATTCATCTTCATATGTGGCAATGTCTCTCAGGGTGTCTTGGGGTGACTGGGGTGAGCGTCAGTGGCAAGAGGGGCAGGATGAGCATCAGTGGCAAGAGGGGCAGGATGAGCATCAGTGACAGGAAATTAAATTTTAATAGTGGAAAAAACGCTTCTTCTCACGTTCACGGAGCGATGTTTCCCAAACTGCCTGCATGAGAGGGGATAGCTGGTTTGTCGTACAAAGGGCAGGACGAGCATTGGTGGCAGTAAGGATGGGATGAGCGTCAGTGGCAGGATGGGCAGCAGTGGGTGGAAGGGCAGGACGAGCAGCCCTTTTTGTCCTTCTTGCTCGTCCTGCATCAGCTGCCGGAAGGGCAGGACTAACTTCAGTGGTGGGAGGGTCAGGACCATCAGCAGTGGCAGGACTAGCAGCAGTAGCAGGAGGGGCATCAGTGGCAGGCTGAGCATCAGTTGGCAGAAGGTCATCAGAGTCGAGAACGTCATAATTTTGGTAGTACTTTCGTCTACAAGGCAACGGCTCTAGTGAGCCAATGTTAATGAAACAAAAAATTGTGATAAGCACAGTCAAGACAACTGTGCAGAAATCACCAAAATAAGAATAAAGAAAATCAATGTTCCAAGAAATCAAAAATAAAATTATTAAGAAGCAGACATCGTGAAAAACAAATCTTTGACTTCGTTTTGCTTTCCACTGAGCATCAGTGGCAAGAGGGGCAGGATGAGCATCAGTGGCAAGAGGGGCAGGATGAGCATCAGTGGCAAGAGGGGCAGGATGAGCATCAGTGGCAAGAGGGGCAGGATGAGCATCAGTGGCAAGAGGGGCAGGATGAGCGTCAGTGGCAAGAGGGGCAGGATGAGCATCAGTGGCAAGAGGGGCAGGATGAGCGTCAGTGGCAAGGGGGGCAGGATGTGCATCAGTGGAAGGCAGGGCAGGACAAGCATCAGGACCAGTGCGCTACTGAACACCATCCTGTGAAGATTTGGCACTCAAAAATTTTTCCATTTTTGATTCAACTTTCCCGTTCGGGTCAGTTTCTTCTAAAGAAATAGTTCTGTCCAATTCACTCCCAGAGCGGTAATAATCAAAGAGTTTCTTTATACTTATAGCCACGAAGAAACCGAGCCCAAATCCAAGAGCGAAAGTCAAGCTGGTTTGTATCTTTCCGAGATTTGTCATTTTGGTCTGCTAAGTTGAAAGTTTCAGTTCCGACTGAAACGTTCTTCTTGTTCTGAGAGACAAGAAGAACCTCAGTACCTCTTTGATCTATTATGTTATGTGACCTCATCAGTGATCTCACTGAAGTTCTTAGGCAAGATCTTGTTTCTGGTTGTTGCTATGGAAACGATCAGATCAGTTCTGCGAATCAAACTACTGACCCTTTGCACATGACGTCACACTCTCCAGAACTCCGCTCACTCCAGAAAACCGCCGGGCCGCAGAGGCGGGACAAGCATCAGGACCAGTGCGCTCCTGAACACCATCCTGTGAAGATTTGGCACTCAAAGTAGAGAAACTTTTCTCCTTCTTTGATTCAACTTTCCCATCCGGGTCAGTTCCTCCTGAAGCAATAGTTCTGTCCAATTCACTCCCAGAGCGGTAATAATCAAAGAGTTTCTTTATACTTATAGCCACGAAGAAACCGAGCCCAAATCCAAGAGCGAAAGTCAAGCTGGTTTGTATCTTTCCGAGATTTGTCATTTTGGTCTGCTAAGTTGAAAGTTTCAGTTCCGACTGAAACGTTCTTCTTGTTCTGAGAGACAAGAAGAACCTCAGTACCTCTTTGATCTATTATGTTATGTGACCTCATCAGTGATCTCACTGAAGTTCTTAGGCAAGATCTTGTTTCTGGTTGTTGCTATGGAAACGATCAGATCAGTTCTGCGAATCAAACTACTGACCCTTTGCACATGACGTCACACTCTCCAGAACTCCGCTCACTCCAGAAAACCGCCGGGCCGCAGAGGCGGGACAAGCATCAGGACCAGTGCGCTCCTGAACACCATCCTGTGAAGATTTGGCACTCAAAGTAGAGAAAATTTTCTCCTTCTTTGATTCAACTTTCCCATCCGGGTCAGTTCCTCCTGAAGCAATAGTTGTGTCCAAATCACTTCAAGACCGGTAATAATCGAAGGGTTTCTTCATACCTATAGCCACAAAGAAACCGAGTCCAAATCCAAGTGAAAAAATCACGCTGGCTTGTATGTTTCCGAGATTAGTCATTTTGGTCCGCTAATGCCCAGTTCACACGACACGATTTTTTGCCCCGATTTACAATCTTAGTTCTAAGATTGTCTCTTCCGACAATCGTAACCGATCATCCTGTAGTGTGTGGTGTGTTTCGACTGATCAGGTCTAGTTGGTGGAACGTCGGGACCGCTTTGATCTGATATCGGGGACGTGTTCAATCATCTTGGCTCACTCATCGCAATGTCTGTGGTGTTCCCCCAACTTTTTTTTAATTTTTTTTTTTAAATATAAGATAATTATAAAATTACTGCACAGAGTACATCTGGTTGAGAAGCGCATTCCAATCTTTGGTTGAAATGGCGCATTTGATTTTATTCTGCAGCCATAATGTAACAGCTTCCCCCCTGCCTGTCCCGTCATGCACACAGAGGAGGCCAGTTGGTTGAATTTTCTGTAATGAGTGGTTAATATAAAACAGCACAATGAGCTTCCCTACTGGTCCACTACTTCTCTGCGTACACAGTAGAGCGCTGAACAGACTGTGTCTCACAAATAATTATTACAATCAGGCTGAAAAACATAATTTTCTAACAAGTGATTGTATAGTGATATTTGATTGATAATACATCTTTAAAATTAATTTAATACAACTTAGGTCAGTTTTTGTTTGAGTTCTTTGTGTTACTACCTGAGTTGTAGTTTGTTATGTTGACCTCAATTTTGGGCCCAATTTATCATTTTGAAATTACTTTAGGATTTTTTGTAATAAATTAACATTTTTTTAAAATTTACTCATCGTCTCTCTGGCTGGTTCTATAAAACCTTCACAGAAGTCTTGATACTCAAAGCAGAGAAAAATGTCTCCTCCTTTGCGAAAACTTTCCCGTCCGGGCCAGTTTCTCTTGGAGCAATAGTTCTGCTGTCCAAATTACTTCCAGAGAGGTAATAATCCCAGAGTTTCTTCATACCTATTGCCACGAAGAATCTTACTCCAAATCCAAGTGACAGCAACACGCTGGCTTTATCATCTCAGCCTTGTTTCATTTGTTATAATGAAACAAATCAGAAAAATAAACATAGGCGACAGTAAAAATGAACTGCTAAACTACTTAACAGCAATCTCTGGTGTTTCACAGAAAACAAAGCTGGCCACGTCATGTCGTCATAGAAACAGGGAACAAACAAACTGACAGACTGGCAATCAAAGCAAACCAACACACATAAGACAAACTGACAAACTTAACTGACAACATAAATTACTGATAAATAATGTAACATAATTACCTGTAATGAGTGGTTAATATAAATCAGCACAATGAGCTTCCCTACTGGTCCACTAGTTCTCTGCGCTCTGTAATAAAACTCCACGTTAAAAACCTCATCTCCATGTTGCGATGCAACAAATATAATCCTTGCTCGCGATGTCTCCGGTTCTTAATCCAAAGCTTTGATTTTTGGTTATGTCTTTTTTGGGTTAACATAAGTCCACAAACTAAAGTTACCACTTCAACGTCGTTGTCCATGTTTGTTTGTTTACTCTAAATTCAGGTGTGGTAGCGCAGAATTTTAATTTGAAGGGATTTTGTATCTGGAATTAGAACGTCTTCGAGTGAAACCTCACACTCTACGATCGAACCCGTTACACCTACGATGTTAAATCGACTAGTGTGTGGTCTCTCACGTTTTCAGAATCGACCGACTTTTCTAAAATCGTGTAGCGTGAACTGGGAATAAGTATGATTAGATATCAGGGTTTCCCCCAGAAAACTTGTTGAGCCCGGTGGTCGGGGCGCTGAGGCGGTCCACCGTGTTTTTGTACTAAAAGATGTGAAGTAGGCAGGGAATGTAAAAATATTACTGGGTAATTATATGTTACTGGAAAACATTGCCAGTGAAACACTATTTGCACTTACAACTACTCTGAAAAATAACAAACCAAAAAATCCAATTAAAATGAGTATCAATTTTTTCTACTTCTGTTTAATCCAAATTAAGTCAGCAGCTCCATAAGGCCCCCAGGGATTCAGGGGCCCCATAAATGCTAATATTTCAACACAGACCACAGATACATAACCTTTGTTTATAGAGTTTATCAATGCTTCTAAATTTGATTGAATGGTTTTAGCATGCATAATTAACATTTTTAAAAATTATTTTACATTTATATACAAGGTTTTCAGGATAAAAGGTTTAAAACACCAGTGCTTTGTCTCTATAAACAGCTACTACCCTCTAAAGTTTCAGTCTGTTCAGCCTCTGCATTTGATTCTTCAATTCCTTCATCCTCCTCCTCATCTTCATTCACAGCTTGTGCTGAAGCATCTCTGACCTCTTCAGTTGCTTGGACAGAACGTTTCTCCTCCTCAACATCAGCAGAACCCGAGGTTTCTCCCGCCTCAGGGTCTACAGCCTCCTCTGACGCTGCGTTTTTAATTTTTCACCTCCTCTTTAGGCTTCATCTTTTCCTTCTCTGCCATCGCATCATAGACCTGCTCTCGCAGCTCTTCTCTTGTTTTCTCTGCACCAGAGTTGCAAACATTTGATTTCTTGACATCATCTCAACAGAAATGTACAGAAAAGATCAGTTGAAGTAAGACAACTGATTACTCTTTGCAAAAAATGACAAAAATATTTTAGAATATTTTATTTTATTATGAAGTATCGCTACCGTTACTTGAGTAAAGTTTTTTTTTTTTATTGAAAAAAAACTGATTTAGAAAATCTCCTTTTGGCTGATTTCTTTTTTGTCTACTTATATGAATTATTGTCATTTTCATTCTTAAAATACCTACATTTCCAATTAAGTTTATATTTTGGGCCGTCTGATGAGGTAAGTTTTAAATATTAATCGGCTGATAATTCGATCAGTTACTCAGTACCAAAGTTGGATAGTAACCAGTTACATTTAAAAGAGTAATTATTTTGAAAAAATGCACTTTTAGGAGTATTTTTACTCTTACTTGAGTAAAATTTCTGGATTTTCTACCCACTGAATGAAAAACAAACATGTTTTAACCAAAACTTCAACAGACTCAGACACACACCTGCAGCTTTGGTTAAAGTTTCATGAGTTTTTTATTGAAAAAACTAATTTGAAAACATTTTCTTTTGTCTGATTTTCTTATTTTTAGTCCTTAAAACACCAAAATTTCCACGTTATATTTTGTATTCCACTTCTACTTTATATTTTGGTCCATCTGTTTATGTAATTTTTAAATATTAAATTCTTGATAATTTGATCACTTTTTACCAAATATGTAGGATACGAGTTAGCACCAAACCCCTTCTCCAGCCACGCAGTATGCAGAAAATCTCTCTGTCTCACACACTCAGGTCAGGATGAGCATCAGTGGGTGAAATTGCAGGAGGAGCAGCCCTTTCCGTCCTTCTTGCTCGTCCTGCAAGAGAGGCAGGATAACCATCAGTGGCCGCAGTGGCAGAACTATCGGCAGTGGCAGGAGGGCCAGCAGTGGCAAGAAAGGCAGGACGAGCCACATTGGCAGGTGGGGCCGCAGAGGCGGGACAAGCATCAGGACCAGTGCGCTCCTGAACACCATCCTGTGAAGATTTGGCACTCAAATAGAGAAAAATTTCTCCTTCTTTGATTCAACTTTCCCATCCGGGTCAGTTCCTCCTGAAGCAATAGTTCTGTCCAAATTACTTCAAGACCGGTAATAATCGCAGGATTTCTTCATACCTATTGCCACAAAGAAACCGAGTCCAAATCCAAGTGAAAAAAATCACGCTGGCTTGTATGTTTCCGAGATTAGTCATTTTGGTCCACTAATGCCCTGATTTTCTTATTTTTTGTTGTTTATATGAATTATTGTCATTTTGGTCCTTAAAACACCAAAATTTCCACTTTATATTTTGTATACCACTTCTACTTCATATTTAGGTCCATGTGTTTATGTAATTTTTAAATATTAAATTCTTGATAATTTGATCACTTTTTACCAAATACCGTTTTACTCTTATACTTTTATACATTCTCTGAGTTCTTCGCCCTCCACTGTAGAAATATGTCCAGATTCCTTTAGACTCAAAAAGTAAAGTTTTTTTGCTTCATTTATAGCAGGTAGAGAAAAACCTTTTCTGGACTAGAGGGAGAGCTTAAAGCCCATCATCTATGGACTGGTCAGTAAAGACCTGAGGGTCAGCTTCATCAAACATTTCTCAACCAGAGTAAAAAATAAAAATTAGCACTGACCATGTAGCTGGTCTTCTTCAGTTATATAATTCCTCTGATGAAACTTATAGATGCTGTAAATGTTTAGATATCTTCATAAAGTTAAATTAATTTATTATATAGTGCCATTTCACATCATCTCAAGTGAGAAGGCCTACATGTTTTGGTGTCTCAGACTGTGATAGAGATCAATAAAAGTCTAACCACTCCACTGTAACAGGCTGCAGAATGTATTGACCAACAGTTCTGAGACCTCTGCTTGGCAAAATACACAAAATAGCAGCTCCAAGTTTGACGAGAAGATCACACCTCAACAGGATCACAGGCAATGTAGGGAAACACACAAATGGATGTCTCACAGTCTGATTACCCGCTTGGGTGATAAGTGGCTTCGTCCCTGGCAGAATCTGTGTTTCCCCAGAGAAACACACTAGTGTTGTAGCGTGGTCAGTTAAGGCTCCTTGTGGAGGCGTCATGTTGATGGAAGAAAATGAGCTTCAGTGTCAACAAGAAAAAAACAGTTAATGGTTACTGACCTTCACTGACAACATGGGTCCCTCGTTGACATGTTATCTTGATTCCTCTGTATAATGGCAATGCAAATGCAACAATAAAATTCCTGCCGATCAAGAATTTCTACAACTCACTATGCGGAGCTGTGATGCTTCTGAAATATTTTGTATGGTTTATGATAAAACATTATGGAAGATCAGGTCTGAAACAAGTTTCTCTTCAAGTTACTTCAGTCTAAAAAGCTTTATTTAGACTGGTTCACGTTGGATCATTTAAGGAAATGTAGCCAGCAACATCCAGTACTTAAAAAAAAAGTATTTCTTTGGTATTGACAAATCAGATCTGGAATATATATATATATCAAGATATAGATAAAAAAGATTTGTGTAAATTACAGGTTTAGTTCATATCAGTCAGTTGATCTGGACATTAAAATGTATTTTATCACGCTCTTCAAATTTTAAATTTTTTCACTGCATTTGAAAGCAATTTTATTATAGCATTTCACAAATACAATCTGGATTGACAAAATACATGACATAAAAAAGGTGATGTTGAAATTATAGCTTCTTGGCATAAAATAACTTCCAAGTAGTTATATTGAAATGAAGTTATATTTATAACTTTTTTTTTCTATTTTAATAGACTATACCTTGTACATCCACATCAACCTTCAAAACACTCAAAAACAAATGTGTACAGTGCCATGTTTAAAGGATTTAAGACTCTAGGTCAACTTTTACAAACCAAAATGTACAAACAATCCTGTTCAAAATCTGAAGCCTCAATACAGGCAAAAAAACTTGTTCATGCAGTGAATCAACCAGCATCACCCAGTCTTTTACAAAACATGACAAAAATGTGTCAATAAACAGCCCAATATAAGCCGAAAATATGACACAAAAACTTTCCAATACAGTAAAACTGCAGTGATAGAAAAATGGAAATTACAACTTTGTAACAAAAAAAGAAAGCAACATCATGGAAGGACTTGTTTGCTGTCTGGTTTGAAGGAAGTGGCTCTTGGGGGACAGCAACATGTGAGAATTTACTTGCAGGTTCCCAGGTGTCATCCCAGATTTTCCCACTAGAAAAGATCAACAACAATAAAATCAAATTGTGAATTTCTTGTGCTGTGAAGTTGACAATTTTCTCTTTCTTAAAGAGAGGTTGTGTAGCCAAAGCCTTTTCCCTGCCTAAATCCCCCCACCAATTAACAGCCAGTACTTACATCTTCTTGTGTCCCAAATATACAATATTAGCTTGAATTATCATTGACTGTCCAATGACAAACTGACTGCACAGTCATTTTTTACCACTATACAAACAAGAAAAAATCGATCATAGTGCTTTAGTTTTTTAGAAAAGTCATTCAAAGCACAAAGAAAGTGACCGTTTTAATTTCCAGCTTTGATGAATTACAAAAGGCACAGTATTAAATAATTTATTGGACCATCGTGCCTTTTCATAATATAATAAAGTAAGTTACCTTCAGTAACACAAGTTACTGAAGGTGTTCTATATTACATAACTTAAGAGAAATGTCACTTTGCCATTTACACACTTTAAATTATGGACCCCAGGAAAAGTAGCCATGTTTAAGGCAATGGCTACTGGAGATAGAAATAAACCCCGTTGAAAATGGGTCACTGTTTCTTTAAGAAGCACCTGCTCTTCTGACACTCTGCCTTCAGGATGTCATCACAACATCACTCCTACCTTAAGTGGTTTACAGCCATTCCTAGTAGCGCTGGACTAAGAAGCAATCCCTTACATGAGCTCAGCAGAGGGGCTGTTCCACCAGGTGTTTGCTAACTGATGCTGCCTTGAGAGGTTGCATGTGGGATGTATGCTTTGTAGGGCGTTATCTCAGCTACAGACTGAATAGCCATGAAAAGCTTTTTGTGGCAAAACGCCACAAAAAGCTTGATGACATAATAACATGATATGCAGCTCCAAAAGTGGATTTTCCATAGTACTTTCCCCTGAAGTAGAAAAATAATATTTCTAATAAGTGCAAAAAAACACTTCACACCAAGCAGAGCAGGGCAACCAATGAATTTTTACTTCCTCTTTGCCCCAGAGAGCACAAAACAAGAGAAATTCATTAATTAAACAATCATCAATGTAAATATAACCACAAAGTTTATAAGTTAACAACTGTGCTTATTTTTGCAGAACAAAAATAAGCACTTATCACCCCTCCACCCATCTATTCATCTCCATATGTGGCAATGTCTCTCAGGGTGTCTTGGGGTGACTGGGATGAGCATCAGTGGCAAGAGGAGCAGGATGAGCATCAGTGGCAGGAATTTAAATTTTAATAGTGGAAAAAACGCTTCTTCTTACGTTGACAGAGTGATTCTTCCCAAACTGCCTGCATGAGAGGGGATAGCTGATTTGTCGTACAAAGGGCAGGACGAGCATTGGTGGCAGTAAGGATAGGATGGGCAGCAGTGGGTGGAAAAGCAGGACGAGCAGCCCTTTTTGTCCTTCTTGCTCGTCCTGCATCAGCTGCCGGAAGGGCAGGACTAACTTCAGTGGTGGGAGGGTCAGGACCATCAGCAGTGGCAGGACTAGCAGCAGTAGCAGGAGGGGCATCAGTGGCAGGCTGAGCATCAGTGGCAGGCTGAGCATCAGTTGGCAGAAGGTCATCAGAGTCGAGAACGTCATAATTTTGGTAGTACTTTCGTCTACAAGGCAACGGCTCTAGTGAGCCAATGTTAATGAAACAAAAAATTGTGATAAGCACAGTCAAGACAACTGTGCAGAAATCACCAAAATAAGAATAAAGAAAGTCAATGTTCCAAAAAGTCAATGTTCCAACAAATCAAAAACAAATTTTTTGACTTCGCTTTTGCTTTCCACTGAGCATCAGTGGCAAGAGGGGCAGGATGAGCATCAGTGGCAAGAGGGGCAGGATGAGCATCAGTGGCAAGAGGGGCAGGATGAGCATCAGTGGCAAGAGGGGCAGGATGAGCATTCATTTTCTTCTAAAGAAATACTTCTGTCCAATTCACTTCCAGAGCGGTAATAATCAACGAGTTTCTTTATACTTACAGCCACAAAGAAACCGAGCCCAAATCCCAGAGCGAAAGTCACGCTGGTTTGTATCTTTCCAAGATTTGTCATTTTGGTCTGCTAAGTTGAAAGTTTCAGTTCCGACTGACGTTCTGAGAGACAAGAAGAACCTCAGTACCTCTTTGATCTATGATGTTATGTGACCTCATCAGTGACCTCACTGAAGTTCTGAGGCAAGATCTTGTTTCTGCTTGTTGCTATGGAAACGATCAGATCAGTTCTGCTAATCAAACTGCTGACCGTTTGCACATGACGTCACACTCTCCAGAACTGCTCTCACTCCAGAAAACTTGTTGAGCCCGGTGGTCGGGGCGCTGAGGCGGTCCACCGTGTTTTTGTACTAAAAGATGTGAAGTAGGCAGGGAATGTAAAAATATTACTGGGTAATTATATGTTACTGGAAAACATTGCCAGTGAAACACTATTTACACCTACAACTACTCTGAAAAATAACAAACCAAAAAATCCAATTAAAATGAGTATCAATTTTTTCTACTTCTGTTTAATCCAAATTAAGTCAGCAGCTCCATAAGGCCCCCAGGGATTCAGGGGCCCCATAAATGCTAATATTTCGACACAGACCACAGATACATAACATTTGTTTATAGAGTTTATCAATGCTTCTAAATTTGATTGAATGGTTTTAGCATGCATAATTAACACTTTTAAAAATTATTTTACATTTATATACAAGGTTTTCAGGATAAAAGGTTTAAAACACCAGTGCTTTGTCTCTATAAACAGCTACTACCCTCTAAAGTTTCAGTCTGTTCAGCCTCTGCATTTGATTCTTCAATTCCTTCATCCTCCTCCTCATCTTCATTCACAGCTTGTGCTGAAGCATCTCTGACCTCTTCAGTTGCTTGGACAGAACGTTTCTCCTCCTCAACATCAGCAGAACCCGAGGTTTCTCCAACCTCAGGGTCTACAGCCTCCTCTGACTCTGCGTTTTCATTTTTCACCTCCTCTTTAGGCTTCATCTTTTCCTTCTCTGCCATCGCATCATAGACCTGCTCTCGCAGCTCTTCTCTTGTTTTCTCTGCACCAGAGTTGCAAACATTTGATTTCTTGACATCATTTCAACAGAAATGTACAGAAAAGATCAGTTTAAGTAAGACAACTGATTACTCTTTGCAAAAAATGACAAAAATATTTTAGAATATTTTATTTTATTATGAAGTATCGCTACCGTTACTTGAGTGAAATTATTGAAAAAATCTGATTTGGAAAATCTCCTTTTGGCTGATTTCTTTTTGTCTACTTATATGAATTATTGTCATTTTCATTTTTTAAATACCTACATTTCCAATTAAGTTTCTATTTTGGGCCGTCTGATGAGGTAAGTTTTAAATATTTAACGGCTGATAATTTGATCAGTTACTCAGTACCAAAGTTGGATAGTAACCAGTTACATTTAAAAGAGTAATTAGTTTGAAAAAATGCACTTTTAGGAGTATTTTTACTCTTACTTGAGTAAAATTTCTGGATTTTCTACCCACTGAATGAAAAACAAACATGTTTTAACCAAAACTTCAACAGACTCAGACACACACCTGCAGCTTTGGTCAAAGTTTCATGAGTTTTTTATTGAAAAAACTAATTTGAAAACATTTTCTTTTGTCTGATTTTCTTATTTTTAGTCCTTAAAACACCAAAATTTCCACGTTATATTTTGTATTCCACTTCTACTTTATATTTTGGTCCATCTGTTTATGTAATTTTTAAATATTAAATTCTTGATAATTTGATCACTTTTTACCAAATATGTAGGATACGGTTAGCACCAAACCCCTTCTCCAGCCACGCAGTATGCAGAAAATCTCTCTGTCTCACACACTCATCACACACATTGATAGATAACACACCAGCCAAAAGGCCACCTGGTAATCCACAGTGACGGCAAGGACAGGTAACAGAAAAGAAAGTGTTGTGATTCTTCTCTTACCAAAAAATCCCTCTTCTTTGGGAATCCTTCCCTTCAGCTGGCTTCTTCCTGCGCTGCAGCTTTCATCTTTCCAGCAAAGAGAGCAGGAGGAAAAGACCGAAGGACTTTAAATAATTAGTATTCCACTTGCTCTTGTGTTTTCTCTCCGGCTCTCCTCTCTTCCAGATTTCTCCACTGTCTCTCGCGGGAAGCAGGAGCATCCGTGATACACCGCCGAGCGCTCCGCTGCAGGAGGCTGAACGTCAATCACACAGGTAACCTAGGGAACCTGCATGTCGACCTCCCACTCCCTTCTTCCCTTATTCGTGAACAAGATCCCAAGACACTTGAACTCTTCCTCTTGGAGCAGGACATCCTCTATTATAATCCCCCTTTTTAAACTGGGGGACGACCACCCCAGTCTGCCAATCCAGGGGTACTGTCCCCGATGTGCATGTGATACTGCAGAGTTGCGTTAACCAACACAACCCTACAACATCCAGAGCTTTAAGAAACTCCGGGCGAATCTCATACACCCCCGGGGCTCGGCCACCGAGGAGCTTTTTAACCACCTCGGAGACCTCGTCCCCAGCGATTGGAGAGCCCGACCCAGAGTCCCCAGTCTCAGTTTCCTCAATGGAAGGCATGTCGGTGGGATTGAGGAGATCTTCGAAGTATGACAACGTCCCGAGTCGCGGTCAGCAGCACACCACCCCCACTGTAAACAGTGTTGGTGTTACTCCACTTCCCCCTCCTGAGACGCCGGATGGTGGACCAGAATGTCTTCGTAGCCATGCGGAAGTCTTTTTCCATGGCCTCTTCGAACTCCTCCCACGCTCTGATAGAATTAGAATTTAAAAGTGAAAAAAACGCTTCTTAGCGCATTCCTGAAGGGATGCTTCCCAGACTGTCTTAATGAGAGGGGACAGCTTATAAGTGGTAGCAAGTGCAGAACGAGCATCGGTGGCAGTAAGGACAGGATGAGCGTCGGTGGCAGAAAGAGCAGGACTGATGGCAAGTAGATGAGCAGGATTTTCTCTTCTCCTTGCTCATTCTGCAAGAGAGGCAGGATAAACATCAGTGGCCATAGAAGCAGGATGAGCATCAGTAGCCGGAGTGGCAGGACTAACTTCAGTGGCTGGAGGGTAGAAAAGTCATCAGCGTCAAGAAGGTCATAATTTCGGTAGTAATTGCGTCTATGAGTCAACGGCTCTAGTGAGCCAACGTTAATGAAACAGAAAATTGCGATAATCACAATCAAGACAACTGTGCAGAAATTACCAAAATAAGAATAAAGAAACTCGATGTTCCAACAAATCAAAAATATAATCACCAAGAAGTAGACATCATGAAACACAAATCTTTGATTTCGTTTCGCTTTCCATTTGGAAGGATGAGATTCAGTGGCAGAAATTGGAGGATGAGCATCCCTTTCTGTCCTTCTTGCTTGTCCAACAAGAGAGGCAGGATCAGCATCAGAGGCTGCAGTGGCAGGAACAGCAACAGTGATAGGAAGGGCAGGACGAGGATCTCTTCTTGCCCCTCTTGCTTGTCCTGCAAAACACTGCTACTCCGCTTCCCCCTCCTGAGACGCCGAATGGTGGACCAGAATCACCTCGAAGCCATGGAGAAGTCTTTTTCCATGGCCTCTCTGAACTCCTCCCACGCACTGATAAAATTCAAATTTAATAGTGAAGAAAACGTTTCTTAGCGCATTCTTGAAGGGATGCTTCCCAGCTTCCCTGTATGAGAGGGGAGAGCTTATTAAAACCATCTTTCTTCCATGCCATGCCTTTAGGGAGAGCCGGGAGTCCATCAATGCCACTCGCCAACGGCCAGGGCCTCGCTCTTTCCCCAGTTCACCTTTGCAGCAGACAAATCGGAGAATTTTGTATGATCTTGATTAAAACGCTGAAGTCTCGTTGATTTTTAATAAAAACGACAAGATCATCAGCATAGGCGGATAAAACCAACTTGTTGTTAAAACCATACCATGAAGTTCTGAACGTATTTTCTGTAGGAGGGGTTCCAGGGAGAGTGCGTAGAGCATCCCCGAGAACGCTCAGACTTGTCGGACGCCTCTACACACCCTAAAAGGAGCACACAGGCTACCGTTGATCTTCAGCACACTCTCAATGTCACTGTACAGTGCCTGGATCTTGGCGATAAGACCCTCGCTGAACCCAAACCTCCTCATAATTTTTCCAGAGGAAGCCGTGGCCTATGACAGGTAATGAGTTGAAAAAGTTTAGATAACTATTCCTTTTATTTCCAGGAAGTTTTCTCTTTAGGTTTTGAGTATGATGTGTGAGCTTTGACTATTTTTAGGATATCTATGAAAATAAATCTAAACTTTTAAAGTGGACATAATATAAATCTATTCAGTGCATTTTATATCAGTGTTTAGGTTGTGGGAAGGTTTAATGAGAATTCTGTTTGATTCAGTCAATTCAGCTTATTCATGCAGCGACAACAAACACCATATTGAGGCACCGCAAAAAAAAACACACATACTGTAAATTGAATTAGTGTTATTATGTCTGAGAGGACTTTGAACATATATCTGCATTTTTTTCTTACATCTTAACACATCGAATTGTTGGTCAATTGACTCATAAAGCAGCTTGAGGAAATTTTAGACATTAAGTCATGTTTAACTTTAAAGAACTGCCTGTCACGATGCAGCTTAAAGTTTTAAAGACAGTATGTTTTCAAACTCAGCTTTGGGGATTTTGTTCCCTGACAGCTCTGTCTCTCTGCAGGTATGTGGCAGTGTGTGAACCTCTCAGGTATCACTCCATCATGACTTCGGCTCGGCTGCACAGCTGCTGCGCTGCGGCCTGGATCGTTGCTCTGCTGCTCATCGCTGTGCTCTTCTCCTTCCACATGAACGTCCCGCTGTGTGGCCATCTAGTCCAACATGTCTACTGCAGCAACCGGGGCATCCTGAACCTGGCCTGCATTCCCACGCCTGCCAGCAACATCTACGGTCAGTGCTTCACTTTTAAGGTTGAAGTCTATTTCACTTACAAGGTGAAATATAAACATTATCAGTGCAAATCAGAGGTGTGCTGGTTATCCAGGTGCAGAGCGTCGAGGTCTTAGTCCTCCATGTGACCTTCATGTCTTCCACTCTCTCACAACTAACTTTTGTGTCTGACAAATGTCAAATAAATTTCACTTGAACCAACACAACCTTTACAATAAAAGTTCAGTGCAAAGCAGTACCAGCAGTTTGGTTAACACTTAAATCTGTTTTAAAAACTATGCTTGTGCCTGACAGGAGCAGTTACATTGACTTTATTTTGTTTATTTCTTATGGTTTCGGATACACAGCAACTTACAATTCAATCCAGATAATAATGGTTGTTATTTATCTTAAGACGCAGCCTGCCTATTTTCACTTATTTACCTCTTTCCATGAGTGTTTTGTGCTGGAACACAAAGCTGGTCACATTTGATGCTCCAGAAAGTGAAGCATCACATCAATAAAAACATTTACTACTGTTTTTTATAATGTAGTAAATGTATTTCCTCTTGGGACCCAAACAAAAAGCTTGCCACAAGTGATACTTTAGAAGGTCTTTTTTTTTTTTTTTTTAATATTTATGATATATAACCCCTGGTCTTTATTTCTTTTCAGGTCTAGCGATGACCTGGACTTTGAGCACAGGGACCTTCATTCTCATCAGTTCTTCCTACATTAGAATCTTGAGTGTTTCCATAAAACAAGGCAGAACAAACAGCAGCATCCGCAGCAAGGCGTTTCAGACCTGTGCTCCACATATTGTTGTTTACGTTCTCTATCAGACCTCTTCACTGATTGTGATTTTAATTCAGAGGTTTCCCTCTTTCGCAAAAACATGAAAAAAGTTTTTTCAGCGTTCTTGTCTTCATCATTCCCCCCCATCATTAATCCCGTCATCTATAGACTGGTCAGTAAAGACCTGAGGGTCCCACCAGCACCAACACCAGCAACAAGCACACCGCCCAGGCTGACATGGACAGCTTCACCACCATCCTGCTGGTCATGATAGTGGCGTAGTGCAGCGGCTTGCAGACGGCCACGTAGCGGTCAAAGGCCATGATCATAAGGACGGTGTGGACGACGCTGGCGTGGATGTGACCAAAGAAAGCCTGTAGGACGCAGCTGCTGTAGCGGATGTATCTCTGCGCGGTCGGTGTGAAGAAGGTGCTCAGCACCGGGGGGATGATGGTGGAGGCACCGAGCACATCGTTGGCACCCATGTTGCAGAACAGCAGGAACATGGGCTGGTGGAGGCTCCTCTGCAGGGCGATCATGGTCACCAGGCCGACGTTGGACAGCATCACAAAGACATAGATGAGGAGCAACAGGATGAAGGCTGGGATAGACAAAGAAGGAGTGACCTTTAACCCCTCCAGGAGCAAAATGTCTGGATCTAAAGTTGTGTTTTCCATGAAGGGTCAGATTTAATGATGCCTAAAGAACAAAATCACCAATTAATGTCAAAAGCAGTCAGTCTCGCCTGCAGAAATCCTCAAATTTTCTCCAACCTGATACCTGATCTCTGCCTTCGCCTTCACAGTACTTTACATTCAGTGGATTTACATATCACCAATTCAACACTAATGTTGTCTGGAGGCACTTTATAAACAAAATATCAGTTTGGGTAATTACTCTACTGTGAATGTGATAAACTAATCTAATGTGCCTCTCTTGCACCCCACATATCCCAGCAGAGACCCAATGATAGTAACACTCACTAAAGCAATTCAACACACTTACTCCAAAACAATGGCACTGGCAGCAACACACTCAACTCAGCACTCCGGTTGCTTGAAACCTGAAGATGAAATCAACAGATTTGAAATTACTTTGAGTGATCAGAACCTGAAAATGCAAAGCAATGGCAGCTTCAATATTTCACAAGAGGTGCTGTCAAAGTTCAGTTAATATAACCAAAAATAATCAGGACTTGAACAATCATCTCTGCTTTGTGTAGAGCCAGTCATTAGAAAGTGAGTACAGTAAAGAGACCATGATGATAAATGTGAAGCTTCATGCAAAACAAAAACACTTCTAAACATCCTCCTCATCACTAGAGAGTAAAAAACATGAAAAGGTTGACGGGAAGTCGGGTGATGATTTGGTGTTACAGCAACCTGCCAGCAGATTCATCAGGTCACAGCTGGTTTTCCTTCCAGTAGTTTTCACTCAGCAGACTGGAAAATTCAAAACCTGACAAAGATGTTAGAAATTGATCTATTTCTGCTTGAAATAGATCAATTTCTGATGTCGATTTCTTTGCTCCTGGTTCCTTTTAAAATGATGACGAGGATAAACATGATGAGGCAGACAACACCACCTATTATCACTACAATATTATCAGAACAGAAATATATAATCTGCTAATAGAGCGCTGCCAGTAAAAGGACCAAACTTGATGTCAAACCCAGTAAAAGTTTGAATCATGAAACAAACAGAACATATTCAGTCAGATTCTCACCAATGTTGACAGAAACCTCGTCTTCTGACTCCTCAGCTCAGTCTGCAGATTTATAGCAACATTGTGAAACGTGTGTGAAGCATCATCACTGCATGTAAACAGCAATACGTTGTTTCCAGATCCAGACACAGGGATGTTTCAAAATAAAAGCAGCATTGCATGCATGTATCTGAGACACATCCTGTCCCATAACCCGTGACAGCTGATGGTCAACTGACTTTATGGAGACGTCAAAATGTTTTTGGGAAATATTTAGGAATAAACCTAAGATGTGTTAAGTTATATAAACTAATCAGTGCCATGGGTTTCATCTGAAAGATTCATATCTTCTCCTTATTTGCCTCCCAAATAAAAAAGAATTAGATCTCTGTACATTTCTCATGATTTTTTTTTTTTTTAAATCGGCAAAGATGATAAAATATTGTATTCATTATACAGAAAGAATGATTATTTTATTGAGTGATGTCATTCAATAATTTAATGAGTCTCACTGCACCAGTAACTGGAAACATCAGTCACTCTGGCGTTAAAGTCTCCACCAGGCTGCAGGTTGTAAAGTGATTGAACTTTATCCCAAAAATTAAAGGTTCAGTTGTTTCTCTGCAAACTTCTGTTCAGCACTTTTTGCATTGTTGACATAGCCATAAAAATTTCAAACAAAATAAACAGTCCATTAGTTTTGAAAAGAAATGATCAATTGTGTGTCGCAGGCATGAAAACATGCTTAAGGTCACCAAAAGGGGGCAGCATAGCAGAATAAAGAAAGCTTTGAAACTGCTGGTACAGTGAACCGTCGCTGTGACGCGGTTCACCTTTCACGGTCTCGCTGCTTTGCGGATTTTTTGTGTAGTTTTTTTTTTCCACAGTGCATTGTATTCTGTGTCCTGATTGGCTAAACAGTCTCTCCGCTTCTTCTCTGTGTGTCAATAACGTTGCGGTTTAATATGTACACCTACGTTAAACAGCTTGTCAAATTTAAGTTAGCAAATTCTCTTGCAATTTCAAGTTTCTCTAAAACCCATAATGTCCACAAAACGTTCTGCACATACAAAAAGGTCCTTGCGGTCGGGCCCAAAAGCCAGAGGAAGATTCTAACTATCGCAGAAACAGTTAAACTTCTGGACATGTTACTCAAACATAATCGATGGCGGCATGTCGGTTTATAAGAATCTTTTCGCCCAGAAGAAAAAAGAGCGACAACAACTAACTATAACTATGTTCTTCTCTTGAGAAAACACACCTGCACCGCGGGCTTTAGAAGAAAAAAAGCTACAGAGAGGAGTCGGGATGCAGCGGCTCAGTCAGAAACTATTTGTCCTACTGTACTTCGTATTTTTTTCAATTATCATTTTTCATTTTCTCCCATTCTAATCCAAAGATTCGGGTCGGTGGGGCGGTGCTGATCTCCGCAATTTGAAGCCGTCAGTTCGTATTGATATTTAAAATGATTATTTTACAGTACGGTAGTTATTTTAAAAAAAACTTTATCCAGTACTTTTATTTGTACTTTTCTTTTAAAAAAATAAATAAGGGTTACTACTTCACAGATCCTATCACCGGTTCTTGCAGGAACGTAACTCCAGTGAAAACTGAGAGTTCACTGTTCTGCAGTATAATTAGGAGATTAATGGTCAGAATACTGGGAGTATTTCCTCAGAGACAAACTGGGATTAATTAAAATTGTTAAAGCTATTGTTTGAGCTCAGATGTAAAGTTTTATGAGTCACAACAACATTGAGCAGCTGGACCAATCAGCAGGTGGGCTCAGTTTAAACCTGAGACTCATTCTGGCCTCCTGATTGGTGGAAGGCGTGAAGGCCAAGGTGAGACCCAAAGGCCGACCCGGCAGTCAGAGGAACCAGAGGCACCATGGGAGACATTCACTGTGGGTAGATTTATACCAACCGTTCAGTTGGACTGTCCCAGGAGGCCAGAACCAGAACCATCAAAACCAGAACCAGATGCAACAAAACCAGAAACAACACCATCAGAAAAAGCACCAGAACCATCAGAACCAGAACCATAAGAACCACAGCCGTCAGTTTTATTATTATTTTGTTGTGTTGTGTTTTTTAAATCAGTTATGGTCAATAAAATTTGTTGTTTTTATAAGAAAACATATGAAACTTTTATTTAAAAAAATCAGTTCTTTATTTATTTTTTGAAAAGTCACAATTTTGTGACACATTAACATAAGACAGACAATCTGTGAAAACATTTGGCTCTTCCACCTTCTTAGCTCCTACATTAGTCACAAACATGCACCATTTCTGCTCAGTCTATTTCAACAAATATTTTAAAATATTTATAAAAAAAAAGTTACATTCACCAGCATTATTGCCAAAGTAAAAACTGCTAAAATAATGAACTTGAAATAAAAATATTCTATGTAAAAAAAGTCATTGCATAAGTGTTCCCTCCTTTCCAGTTAATATGTCAGGCTGCTTAGTTTTCCCGGTTCTTCCTCCTAAAAGAGCTCTGGGCTTTGACTAGGCCACTCCAGAGTCTCCACTGTGTTGTCTTCTAACCATGCAGGGAGACGTGAAGGCTTTGTACAAAATTATTTTGCTGGAGTTAATATTGTGGTTCCTTTAAAAATGTTAGTGTGAGGATTTTTCAGAAATTTGACCAAAGAAATTGAAACTAACTGGGTTTTAGTAACATGTTGCTGGTAAAAAAAAAATCATACAAAAATATCACACAGGCTGCTCCTGTTTCCATTTGCTGGCTGAACTTTATTATGCCTGACCTGAGGACTCTGAAACCAATTTGTTTGGTTGAAATGTTGCTAAATATAGGATTAAAGTTGCTGAGTTGGCGACAGATGCGTGACTATTGTTAACTGCAAACATGCAGACCTGACCTGGTGGGCCAGTCTGCCAGACAAACATCTGTCATGAGAGATGTTAGGTATTTTCCTCGAACCTACAAGAATAAAAACCACAGACAACGTATATGAATTATATGGTCAAGCTTTTGCAAAAGGAGAAGTCTCCATGAGCAACTTCTTTAAGTCGTTCACAGAGAGTTCTGATCTGCTTTCACATGAGCTCCTTCTTTTATTGTCAAAGAAAACAGTCACAGGGGGCAGTCAGGAAACCAACAGAGGTCATAGGTCATTTAACCTAAGCAAACCAGCAACTCAGTTCCAGATGTGATATCTAGTTACCATCTGAGCCCAGTTCAGCTCAGGTCAAACTATCAACTAAGGAATTTACGGTCTAAGAACCACATCGGCTTGACTATCTCACATGAGGATAAACAGACAGCAGTAACCTCCAAGTCAGTTTATACACACATAAGGAAGAGAACACTTTAAACTAAAGTAATAACAAAATGATAATACATAAAAATATCTAACATTCCCCCCTGTTTATCATTTTACTATGTGTGTAAACTGTCATGCAAAAAGCTAAGCATAGAAAAGAAAATAAAAGAAAAGAACTAATCTAAACAACATAATGAAAGAAATGAAAGAGAAAACAAAAGAAAAAAAGAAACAGCAAAAATCAAATGCAGGTTTCTCATCCCAAACACCACTTGTTTCCACATTTTCGGTGTAGGAGTCATTCAGCAAATTAAATTCAACTGTTTATTGATTACAGAAATTCATCATTGTTCAGAAAATCGTCGGAAACTTGGAACAAATCATCTTCAGTTGTCTCATAAGATGCCTTTGTCAACTGATAATTGATAACAGTTGTGTTAATTGTTTTAAGAATCATATTTCGTAGACAAGGAATAATGCAACTTGTAAAAAGACAGAACAGAACTAACACAATCAGAACAGGAGTCACGAGCTTTAATAGCAAAGACCACCATGATCCAGAAGTAAGCCATGAAAGCAAATCAAAAGAGGGTGAGCCGCGTGTTCCACTCTCCACATACTGTTTTAAATCCTGAATTCCCATGGAACTCCAGTATGTGTTGTTAGGCCTCCCCATCTTTTAACCTCTGGCATAGCTGTTCGCTTGGAGCGGGTGTGTAGATCATTTCGTGCTTTCCTCCGTCTTATGCGTGATGTTGAAACTCCTCTCCTGTAGCAGGTTGTCACAGTCTGGGTTGTCCTTCCAGACTTTGCAGTGTGGAGTCGCCTTTTGACCCCTGCAGGCTGTGCAGTTGATGAAATCCTGTGTCGGTTCGCAGTAGGTGTAAACTCTGTTACACAAGTTCCAGGGCAACGTCCCTGGTCGAAGACCTGAGTTGTGTATGGGAACCGGCATCTGCGCACACACGTAGCAGTTCACAGCATGTCCTTCATAAGCAGTTCTGTTCATCAGTTTCCACCAGAGATTAGTACTGTAGTCATGTGGGTGGAACTCAAGCTCGCTTCCCTCTCCAAACCTCAAACATACAGCAGTCACAGCGCAGTAGAAAATCCATCTGGCATATGGAGTCCCATCGCTGCTCGGCATACAGAGATGTCAGAACCCCCAAACTAAAGGAGTGAGAATCTTAGCGTTTCTTCACCGGGTTTGAGACGAACTACCACTATTCAGTAGCCCCCCCCTTTGTACCCGGAAGCTCTCAAAGAGCTCTCCTTCCTCTCTACTCCGACTTTAGGGGTTTAACACTCTCTGCAGCTTACAGTGACTGAGATGTATCCAGCTGGGTCTTTCAGCAATCTTTACAGCTGTTGATGTAGTCATCAGCACTTGGAACGGTCCTTCCCACCGTGGACTCGCCCAGTTCTTTCGTTTGATGACCTTTATGTAGACCCAGTCACCTGGCTCTATCGGAGCGGCCTCCTGTGCAGGAAGAGAATCAAACGGCAGTAAATTTGCACTGGACACCTCCTTCAGTTTAAGAGTCCTGATCATATAATCTGCTAATGTCTGTTCTTCATCAGCTTTTTGTAAGTCTGGAGCAAACAGAGGCAATCTGTAAGCTCTCCCATGAATTATTTCAAAAGGTGTTAGACCATCAGCTGTCGGTGTGATCCTCATATAGAGCTTCACCAAATCTAAACAGTCTGGCCAGGGCCGGCTAGTGTCTGCCATGCATTTTCTTAATCTGCTTTTCACAGTTTGCGGGATGCCATGTGTTGGGATAATAGTTTTACAAATAGCCTTAGCTACTGTCAAAGCATCTGCATGCTTTGCTGGAACTATTTCAACCCATTTAGAAAAAGCATCAATCATCACTAGACAATATTTATATGGCCCACTTTGTGAAAGTTCAATAAAATCCATATACATGGTTTGAAATGGATAAGATGGTTTTGGGAACCTGCCTCGTTTTGGCCTTATGTTTCCCTGAGAATTGTATTTCACACAGACTGGACATTTAGTACAAAAATTTTTTAAGTAAGAATTTAAACCATATGTTGTGAAATGTTGTTGTATTATGGTTTCCATCCCCCCTGTTGACACATGTCAGCACCCATGTGTCACAATTGCTACTGCTTTAAATAAAGCTTTAGGAAGGACTGGTTTGTTATTAACTTCATAAATGTTCTCATCATTTATTTTCGCACCCTTTAGTTATCCACATCCTTTTTTCAACCTGCGGTGCGTTGTCCTGCATGTCTTTTAGCACTGCTTTGTCTATCATGTGTTGTTCTCCTCCAGTCTGTGCTGAGAAAGTTCCTTTCCCATGCTTCCCTGCTGCAGCTTCTTTTGCAATTTTATCAGCTAGTCTGTTCCCTTTTGAAACTTCATCTCGTCCTTTTGTGTGAGCTGCACATTTACATACAGCTAGTTTAACTGGGAGCTGTATTGCTTGTAAAAGATTTTTAAGCAAAGATGCATGAGTTACTGGTTTCCCAGTAGATGTTGTCATTCCTCTACGCTCCCATTGTTTAGCAAAATAAAACAGCGTAGAGAAAAACATACTGGCTATCTGTGTACACTGTCAAGTGCTTGTCCTTAGCCAGTTCACATGCCTAGTCAAAGCAATCAATTCAGCTGCTTGTGCAGAATGAGTGCTGGAAATTCTTTCTGCTTCTATTATTTCATTTGGCAAAGCAACAACAGAATAACCTGTCTGGTTTTTTACCCATAGGGTCCTTTGAACATGACCCATCAACAAACCAGACCTCCCCATTACTAATGGGGGTGTCCTGTATATCTGGCCTAGGAAGCTGCAAGTGCTCTGTAGCTTCTAGGCAGCTTGTGGTATTCCATCACAAGGTAATGGAAACAAAGTAGCTGGATTCAGAATTGTACATCGTTTTATTACAATATGTGGTTGTGACAAAAGTATTGCCGTGTACGAAAGGTGTCGTGCTGGTGAGAGCAAATTCATTTTGCTCTGCAAAAGTAGAACATCTACAGCATGTGGAACTAACAGCTCCATTTTGTGAAACAAAACTATGTCAGCGGACATGTTTACTGCTAATGCTGCTGCACAGACTGCCTGCACACAGTCTGGTAAAGACTGTGCTACTGGATCTAACCTTTTTGAATAAAAAGCTAACGGTTTTAGCTTATCACCATGATTTTGTAGTAACACAGAGGTCATAAATCCATTCCTGCAGTCTACAGTTTGAACAAAAGTTTTTTTATAGTTTGGAAGAATCAAAGTTGTTGCCTGCATTAGTGCTTGTTTTAATTCAATAAAACTTTTTTCAGCTTCTGGATTCCAAGTTATTTTATCAGTCATGGCCATTGGGGTGCCATGAATCAAATCCTGTAAGCCTGAGTTTTTTCAGCATAATGTGGAATCCAGGCTCTGCAGTAATTGCAAAGTCCGAGAAATGACATCATTTGCTTTTTAGTTTCTGGTTTAGGTGCTTCAGAAATTGTCTCTTTTCTCACTTTTTGTATCTGCTTTCCCTCAGCAGAAAGTATATGTCCCAAAATTCACTTCTCCTCTCATCCACTGCAGCTTATCTTTGTTTACTTTGTTCCCCGTCTGACAGAGATGGTGCAGCAGAGCGAGTGAGTCTGCTCTGCATGCTTCCTCACTTTCAGATGCTATTAACAGGTCATCAACATAAATCAACAGTTGACTTTTTTCTGATATTTGAAAATCAGACAAACAAAGCATAATTGCCTCGCAAAATATGCTTGGGCTTTCCGTAAAACCCTGGGGTAATCTGGTATAAGTATACCCCTGACCTTTGTAGGTAAATGCGAACCAGAACTGCGAATCTGGGTGAATGGGTACAGAGAAGAAAGCGTTGCTGAGGTCAATTACTGTGAAGAATTTATTGCTTGGTTTTAGTGAGTTTAACAGCGTGTGTGGGTCTGGCACATTTGGTGCTCTCGTTTGAACTGCTTCATTGACTGAACGTAAATCTTGAATCATGCGCCAGTCTTTTTTGTTTGCCTTGTGAACAGGAAAAATAGGTGTGTTACAAGGAGAATCTGAACATTTTTTTTTATGATTCCTCCTTTTAACAAACCCTTGATTACTGGTTCAATCCCATTCAGTGCTTCTGGTTTTAAAAGATATTGTTTTACCCTGGGCCTCCAGCTAGATTTTGCTTTTATTTGCACTGGGGGAATTGAACTAAGTAATCCAACATCAGATGGACCTTTTGTCCACAATTTATCTGGAAGCTCAGCTAATTCAGCTTCCTCTTTTTCTGTAAGAAATATGTTCATGTGTCACTCAAATGCATGAACTTGAGCTGTGCCTGTAACAACTTCACAAAGTGTTTGTTTCCATACATCACAGCTGGGGCTGTAGCTCCAACCATCTTTACCTTCTTTGAAATCTGTGGCTTCTGAAGCCATTTTAGTTCTGTTACCTACATCTGCCCATATAATGTTATGCGGCTTAAAAAGCGAGATGTGTGGGTTTGAAGGTAACTTATACAGCTCTTTTTGACTAGTCGGAAGGAGCACAGTCACAGCTGCATAAAACCTTCGGTCTGTGAACATTTCAGTCACAGCCAGTGTCACAGGATTTGTTTCTAAAAACTTTTGCACATAATCATCCTGTGGATCATTTAGGATGTTCATTATTACATGCACCTGATTGTAATTCATTTCTGTTTCAGGTGTGTCCAGCTGTCCTCGAGCTTCTCTAAGAAGCTTTCCTGGGACATAAGGATTGTCAGCTGGCTTTAGATCATATAAACAATAGATTTTTTTCATCCTTGTGAATTGTGTACAGATCAGAGTGTTTCAGTCTGACTACCCTCATGCCACCTTGTACAGGGACTACTGCTATCCCTAATTTTGTCATTAGGTCTCTACCTAACAGATTTGTTGGACATTTAGGTGACATCACAATAGAAGCTTTTACTTTAATTCTTGTTTCAGGATCTTCAAAAGATGTACTTTGTGACATATTTTCTCTATTCATTTGTCCATCGGCAGATTTCACCCAAATGGACTCGTTTGTGGGGTTTACACCTTCTATTTTAGTTTTTAGAACTGTTTTGCATGCGCCGGTGTCACATAAAAATTCAACTTCTTCCCCACAAACAATCAGTGTGATATAAGGTTTTTCTTTTAATGCATTTAACATATGTTGATACTAAGATAAGAGCAGACGGAGCTGCTGCAGCGGTTGAGGACGGAGCAGTCGGCCGTACCTGCTCCCCCTGTGCCGCCGAAGCATTCCGTCTGTTTGACACCTTTTCATTTTCTTCTGACCTTACTAATAAGTTATTTGATTCTTCAAGCTTTTTATCTTTAACCTTTTTAATTTGTTCTTTCCTGTCTATGGCTGCTTTTAACCATAATTTAGCTTAACATTTTACTTTCCATCCATTTTATTTTTTTTTCTTCCATTTTTTTCATGTGTACAATGCTACCAGGAAATCTGGACAGCATGTACTTCTCATCCCCATCGGGGCCCTCAACGAGTGAGGAATTACAAGAATTTGCATTTCCCATTATTTAAATCACTTGCAATTTTAGCTTCAAAATTTTTATTTATTTAAAATTTAGTCCATGTTCGTTGACTCCTAGGGAGTCCTATGAACTGGAGATCTTTTCAGTAGGCCAGCAATTAAAAATACCTTGTTGTGGTATTCTCCACTTCAACTCTTTCGAGTGGGAGAATCTTGCCTTTGCATCCACAAGAGGTTTGCTGCTTACAACCCTACTGTTTTATATGAGGTAAAATACAGAGCAGTATTTAAACCTCCAATCAATCTCTCACGCACACACACACACATCAACAAAGCAGCAAACAAACCAGCAATGACAAATAGTATTAACAAGACAGCAAACATCAAACATCCTATCTACATGAGGATTTACCCTTATGGGGTTTCCTCGAAAAGAGAAAGATTCTAGCAACACCTGTCCTTTCCTGGGTACAGATTTTTAGTTAAATCGCTGTTTAACAAGGATTAATCAAAACCGTACAGATTTTTAGTTAAAACGCCGTTTAACAAGGATTAATCAAAACCTCAGATTTTTTAGTTAAAACGCCATTTAACAAGGATTAATCAAAACCTCAGATTTTTTTAGTTAAAAACGCCGTTTAACAAGGATTAATCAAAACCTCTAATATAACCATTTAAAAAATTCACCTACGTTTCTGTAGTTATCTGGTTGTCCAGTCGGATCTCGTCATTCCGCCGTTGGCAGACAAAGTCGGACATGTGTCGCTGGCCCAGCGAAGAATTCACTTCCTGGGTCTTTCTTTCCAGGTCCCTAATTGACTCTGGCCGTGCACGGATTCAGCGCGTCTTCCTCTGCCTGACAGCGGGGGGTTGAGAGATCCCGGGTTTCGGCACCAAAATGTTAGGTATTTTCCTCGAACCTACAAGAATAAAAACCACAGACAACGTATATGAATTATATGGTCAAGCTTTTGCAAAAGGAGAAGTCTCCATGAGCAACTTCTTTAAGTCGTTCACAGAGAGTTCTGATCTGCTTTCACATGAGCTCCTTCTTTTATTGTCAAAGAAAACAGTCACAGGGGGGCAGTCAGGAAACCAACAGAGGTCATAGGTCATTTAACCTAAGCAAACCAGCAACTCAGTTCCAGATGTGATATCTAGTTACCATCTGAGCCCAGTTCAGCTCAGGTCAAACTATCAACTAAGGAATTTACGGTCTAAGAACCACATCGGCTTGACTATCTCACATGAGGATAAACAGACAGCAGTAACCTCCAAGTCAGTTTATACACACATAAGGAAGAGAACACTTTAAACTAAAGTAATAACAAAATGATAATACATAAAAATATCTAACAAGAGAGCAATAAGGGACAGTGGCTCTGTAGACCTTTGCTGAGGTATATGACATCGGAGGATAAGATTGGCTTCTCGTGCAGGTATCGGCCGATCGCCAATCTCCTAAAATTAAGGAAATCAGCACCAACATATCAGTGCACCTCTAATTTGATGCATTTACTCCCTGAACACATTAGTTCCTAAGACCAAGAAAAAATCTTCCTAGACTGAAAAAACTTGGACATTAATTTCTTAATTTCTTTTGACTGAACTCCATAAACGATGGGATTGAGGCTGCTGGGAATGAAATGGATCAAGATAGCCGTCATTTTCCTCTGCTCCGTGTACTGAGAAAAACGATGCATAGCTATAATTAAAAGACCACAGAAAAGCATGATGAGATACACAACCAGGTGCATGCTGCAGGTCTTCAGGGCTTTAGTGTTTAGAGACTTGTTCCTGCTGGTCAGACAGACCATGGTGATCCTGGTGTAGGTGAGGACGATGCTGCCGATGGAGGAGGTCAACAGAACCACGGTGAAGGTCAGGCCGTAGATGTTATTGATCACCACGCTCTCACAGGACAGCTTGAACAGTGAGGCGTTGTCACAGTACGGGTTGGCGATCAGAGTCCTGCACCGGCTCAGTCGGACCGTCAGACCCAGCAGAATCCCGACCAGAACCAAGGCCGACCCCCAGGCAGAGACAGTCAGTTTCACCACCATCCTGTTGGTCATTATTGCAGAGTAACGCAGAGGATTACAGATGGCAACATATCTGTCGAAGGCCATGATCATCAGCACCGTGTGGGACGTGGTGCCAACATGTGGGAGCAGAAAGCCTGAACAACACACTCATAGTAACTGATGAGGCGCTCAGCCGGCGGCAGCAAGATGTCCGACATCAGACGGGGCACCATGTACGAGTTACCAAGAATGTCGTTAAACGGCAGGTTACAGAAGAGCAGGTACATGGGCTGATGGAGGCTTCTGTCCATGCAAATGAGAATCACAATCCCCACATTCAGCAACATTATTCCCAGGTAAGAAACGAGGAAGAGAAAAAACACAGGGTACAAAAACGTCTCTGTGACCACTAACCCTTCTATCTGGAGAGTCAAGCTGTTTAAGGTATAGTTTTCCATCAGCCTGCAGAAGAAATAGGAGGACATTTTTTACATGCAGAGATAATTCCCAAACAAATTAAACAACTGCAAGCATCATGAAGGCCAACTTACTCGTTCATAACGCAACGATAATCATCTTACCAGTTCGTTCCCTTCGTTCTGTTCAGAACCCCAGAAACCGACTGTCTGAAAGGAAACAGCAGCTTCAGTCTCAGTTTTATAAAGAGCTGGATCATCAGTGGGAGAGTCTTCAGAGTGAAACTAAACCAGTGGGGAGAGGGAGAAATCCTCAACAAACCATCCCCCCAAAAACACCTAGCAAAATACGTCACACCATGCATGTTCTTTCATGAACTTTAACATAAACTTACTTCGTAATGGAAAGACAATGCTGGAGGCTTTCACACTTTTGAAATCCTGTTTCGCTTCATTCTGGTTTCCTGCAGTTTTTGGGCAAATTACCTCAGAGGATTGAAGAGTCACCAAATTGGGTACAGGTCAATGTATTAGGACATGCAACGTAAACACACAAACTTTGACATAATTTGAGTTCAGACCATCCTCACACTCACATTTATTCATCTCTTTATACTTGCTGCAGCTTTGCCATAGATTTAGTTCATTCCAGAGATGCATATTTGTTTTTGCTCAAATGGAAGTGCTTTACTCTGTTAGCTGGTCAGGGTTCAGTGATTAACAAACCCTGAAGGATTCAACAATGTCCTTCCCCTATTTTGATCTTTATGTCCCCATTGCAGCAGCTGGGTTTGGCCTTCTGCTCACCCCATCATTCACTCATTTTTGCTGATCAGTTTGTTTTTACTGCAGTATTGTGTTTTGGTCAGTTTTTCTGTAATATTCTTTGAGGTCTTCCTGCCCTCAGAGTTCATCACATTTGGGTTTTAAAAATTCTTGGGCACTAATAAGTGTGCTCTGGTTTTTCCTCTCCTCTAATCTGGCCTTTGGCTTGTCTAGTCAGTAACTTATTCAATCCAGTGATTATTTGTTTGACTTGTGAAGACCACAGTGGTGGGCAGTGCAGTGGGATGTCTGGAAGCACAGGAAGGTCCTGGGTTCAAATCCTGGCCAGGGGTCAATCTGCCTGGAGGTCGCACATCCTCCCTGTGAACATGTGGGATCTCTCTAGGTACTCCAGATCCTAAAACACGACTGTTCGGTTAAGTGGTCTCTCTAGATTTGTGTGCACAGTTGGTAGTCCTGTGGGCGACTGGAGACCTGTCCAGGATGTCCCCCATGACTCTTCTAATGCTGCATTAAAGAGGTTTCTGTTGCCCTATTGAAAGTAATGAGGACCTCAGAAATCTCTTGCTTTCCACTGTGACCACTGAGATAATTGAATTAGATACTGAGGTGTTCAGGGGACGATGGACAGGGACTCTTTGTCTCATTATGGTGCCAGGCGGCCTCCCTAGTCATATTTGTGTGTTTTAGGTTCCCAGATGAATTGGTGATCATTTGAGCCAGAGTCCAGTGATGACCCATTTTCACTGTTTTTTTTGTCCAGTCTCAACCAACAGCTGCTTTTTTAAATAATTTCTTTTCTGAAACTGAATTATTGTTGTCTTTATTTAAATTGTATTTAAGACAGACTGAAAATATTCTCTTTTAGCACTTTATCTTCTTACAAGTTTACAAGACAAACTTTCTTAGATTCCAATTTATGTTTTGATTTGTTCCCCTAACTTTTAGTCATGTCTCGAACTTAGTTTGGGTGTTTCGTAAAAGCTGATATGTGACAACATGTGAATCCCTACAGAAACGTCTCCTGTCACATTTCCTCCCATAGGACTAATTATCATCAGAAACTGTTGATAGTTAGTCCTCTGGGTTTCTATGGCGTCGCTCATTAACGCTCACTGTTGTTCAGAAACATGAATGTTGTTCCTGTTTGTTGTTGGAACGCAAACTAATGAAACCACCGGTGGGTCCCTGAGCCCCAAACACCTGAAACAGTTTGACTCCCTGAACACAAACAGGTGAAAGACCTTCAAAGTTCGATCTCTTTACAAATAACTTTTTTAACTTTTTATGCTCCACTTCCTGTTTGCTGCTTTGAGTCCAAACCCTTCCTGTCTTGACAACTATAGGAAAAAATCTCTGTGTGGTTGTTGAATTGGTAGTAATTTTGGGTCAAAGGTCAGTGGGCCCATCAGACATGCAAATATAAGACTGACATGTTTATTCTAATAAGAGGACTCATGAACTAAAACAACATATTTAAAATATTTTTTATACTTTTTGATCAAAACTCAGCTTGGTCTCTGAAGTTGGAAAGCCTCCATACCATCACCCTAAGCTCGAGCTCGCGGACTCTGACTGGTAATGCCCTCTGGCCGTTCAATAATCTTAACACTACTTCCAGCTCAAAGGAACTTGTTGACCATCATTTATTTTCATCTTAAACTATCCAGAAGGATGTGTTATTCCGGAGTGAACCGAACAGGAGGAAATTTCTTCAAGAAACTTTCCGTGTTTTTCCTGCTGCTGTTTCACATCCTTTCTTGAGCTTTACATTATTCAGTAGCATCTACTCCCCCTTTCATGTGGAGACATTTACTGACGTCTTGACATGTTTAGGTGAAGGACTGAATCCAGAAAATAAAAAAAAGACATTTATAAACCTATTTTATAAAAGGAAAATAGCATATTAGACAACTGTTTTGCCTTGTGTTGCTTTAGTTTTGTAAGTTACAAACAGTAATCAAGGCCCCTGCAGGCCTCAAAGCTCTCAGGCGTGTGAGTGACCAGGACACTAATGAAATCACACAAATTGTCTCTGAAGACACTTTGGTCTGATGTCTCTCTGTGTTTGCACATGTTGACAGTCGTGTGTCTTCACCGCTGCTGTTTCGCAGGATTTAGGCCCCTGAAATTGTTTGCCATGTTTATCGTTTTGTTTGTTTAACTGTAGTTTATTGAAGAGCTTGTTGTTGCTGGCTAAAGGAGAAACATAGACTGAGACGTTACTCCAACAAAATAAGTTAAAGTCTTCGACAGTTTGAAGATCCCAGAGGAGATCTTTCATCATTGTAATCAGGTTATTGTCTAAACTGTAATCAACATCTATTAGTGCTTTCTCCCTCTGGGTTAATTATCAGAAACTGTTGATAAGTAAATTAGCACTGACAATGTAGCTGGTCTTCTTCAGTTATATAATTCCTCTGATGGAACTTATAGATGCTGTAAATGTTTAGATATCTTCATAAAGTTAAATTAATTTATTATATAGTGCCATTTCACATCATCTCAAGTGAGAAGGCCTACATGTTTTGGTGTCTCAGACTGTGATAGAGATCAATAAAAGTCTAACCACTCCACTGTAACAGGCTGCAGAATGTATTGACCAACAGTTCTGAGACCTCTGCTTGGCAAAATACACAAAAATAGCAGCTCCAAGTTTGACGAGAAGATCACACCTCAACAGGATCACAGGCAATGTAGGGAAACACACAAATGGATGTCTCACAGTCTGATTACCCGCTTGGGTGATAAGTGGCTTCGTCCCTGGCAGAATCTGTGTTTCCCCAGAGAAACACACTAGTGTTGTAGCGTGGTCAGTTAAGGCTCCTTGTGGAGGCGTCATGTTGATGGAAGAAAATGAGCTTCAGTGTCAACAAGAAAAAAAACAGTTAATGGTTACTGACCTTCACTGACAACATGGGTCCCTCGTTGACATGTTATCTTGATTCCTCTGTATAATGGCAATGCAAATGCAACAATAAAATTCCTGCCGATCAAGAATTTCTACAACTCACTATGCGGAGCTGTGATGCTTCTGAAATATTTTGTATGGTTTATGATAAAACATTATGGAAGATCAGGTCTGAAACAAGTTTCTCTTCAAGTTACTTCAGTCTAAAAAGCTTTATTTAGACTGGTTCACGTTGGATCATTTAAGGAAATGTAGCCAGCAACATCCAGTATTTTAAAAAAAGTATTTCTTTGGTATTGACAAATCAGATCTGGAATATATATATATATCAAGATATAGATAAAAAAGATTTGTGTAAATTACAGGTTTAGTTCATATCAGTCAGTTGATCTGGACATTAAAATGTATTTTATCACGCTCTTCATCAGTAATGTACTGCATTTGAAAGCAATTTTATTATAGCATTTCACAAATACATGACATAAAAAAAGGTGATGTTGAAATTATAGCTTCTTGGCATAAAAAAGCTTCCAAGTAGTTATATTGAAATGAAGTTATATTTATAACTTTTTTTTTTTCTATTTTAATAGACTATACCTTGTACATCCACATCAACCTTCAAAACACTCAAAAACAAATGTGTACAGTGCCATGTTTAAAGGATTTAAGACTCTAGGTCAACTTTTACAAACCAAAATGTACAAACAATCCTGTTCAAAATCTGAAGCCTCAATACAGGCAAAAAAACTTGTTCATGCAGTGAATCAACCAGCATCACCCAGTCTTTTACAAAACATGACAAAAATGTGTCAATAAACAGCCCAATATAAGCCGAAAATATGACACAAAAACTTTCCAATACAGTAAAACTGCAGTGATAGAAAAATGGAAATTACAACTTTGTAACAAAAAAAGAAAGCAACATCATGGAAGGACTTGTTTGCTGTCTGGTTTGAAGGAAGTGGCTCTTGGGGGACAGCAACATGTGAGAATTTACTTGCAGGTTCCCAGGTGTCATCCCAGATTTTCCCACTAGAAAAGATCAACAACAATAAAATCAAATTGTGAATTTCTTGTGCTGTGAAGTTGACAATTTTCTCTTTCTTAAAGAGAGGTTGTGTAGCCAAAGCCTTTTCCCTGCCTAAATCCCCCCACCAATTAACAGCCAGTACTTACATCTTCTTGTGTCCCAAATATACAATATTAGCTTGAATTATCATTGACTGTCCAATGACAAACTGACTGCACAGTCATTTTTTACCACTATACAAACAAGAAAAATCGATCATAGTGCTTTAGTTTTTTAGAAAAGTCAAAAAAAATAAATAAAAATTCAAAGCACAAAGAAAGTGACCGTTTTAATTTCCAGCTTTGATGAATTACAAAAGGCACAGTATTAAATAATTTATTGGACCATCGTGCCTTTTCATAATATAATAAAGTAAGTTACCTTCAGTAACATAAGTTACTGAAGGTGTTCTATATTACATAACTTAAGAGAAATGTCACTTTGCCATTTACACACTTTAAATTATGGACCCCAGGAAAAGTAGCCATGTTTAAGGCAATGGCTACTGGAGATAGAAATAAACCCCGTTGAAAATGGGTCACTGTTTCTTTAAGAAGCACCTGCTCTTCTGACACTCTGCCTTCAGGATGTCATCACAACATAACTCCTACATTAAGTGGTTTACAGCCATTCCTAGTAGCGCTGGACTTAGAAGCAATCCCTTACATGAGCTCAGCAGAGGGGCTGTTCCACCAGGTGTTTGCTAATTGATGCTGCCTTGAGAGGTTGCATGTGGGATGTATGCTTTGTAGGGCGTTATCTCAGCTACAGACTGAATAGCCAAGGAAAAGCTTTTTGTGGCAAAACGCCACAAAAAGCTTGATGACATAATAACATGATATACAGCTCCAAAAGTTGATTTTCCATAGTACTTTCCCCTGAAGTAGAAAAATAATATTTCTAATAAGTGCAAAAAAACACTTCACACCAAGCAGAGCAGGGCAACCAATGAATTTTTACTTCCTCTTTGCCCCAGAGAGCACATAAAACAAGAGAAATTCATTAATTAAAGCAATCATCAATGTAAATATAACCACAAAGTTTATAAGTTAACAACTGTGCTTATTTTTGCAGAACAAAAATAAGCACTTATCACCCCTCCACCCATCTATTCATCTCCATATGTGGCAATGTCTCTCAGGGTGTCTTGGGGTGACTGGGGTGAGCGTCAGTGGCAAGAGGAGCAGGATGAGCATCAGTGGCAAGAGGGGCAGGATGAGCATCAGTGGCAAGAGGGGCAGGATGAGCATCAGTGGCAGGAATTTAATTTTTAATAGTGGAAAAAACGCTTCTTCTTACGTTGACAGAGTGATTCTTCCCAAACTGCCTGCATGAGAGGGGATAGCTGATTTGTTGTACAAAGGGCAGGACGAGCATTGGTGGCAGTAAGGATAGGATGGGCAGCAGTGGGTGGAAGGGCAGGACGAGCAGCCCTTTTTGTCCTTCTTGCTCGTCCTGCATCAGCTGCCGGAAGGGCAGGACTAACTTCAGTGGTGGGAGGGTCAGGACCATCAGCAGTGGCAGGACTAGCAGCAGTAGCAGGAGGGGCATCAGTGGTAGGAAGTGCATCAGTGGCAGGCTGAGCATCAGTGGCAGGCTGAGCATCAGTGGCAGGCTGAGCATCAGTTGGCAGAAGGTCATCAGAGTCGAGAACGTCATAATTTTGGTAGTACTTTCGTCTACAAGGCAACGGCTCTAGTGAGCCAATGTTAATGAAACAAAAAATTGTGATAAGCACCGCAAGGCAACTGTTCTGCAAGGCCCCGGCTTTAGTGTGCCGATGTTAATGAAACCGCAACTGTGCAGAAATCACCAAAATAAGAATAAAGAAAGTCAATGTTCCAACAAATCAAAAATAAAATTATTAAGAAGCAGACATCGTGAAAAACAAATTTTTGACTTCGTTTTGCTTTCCACTGAGCATCAGTGGCAAGAGGGGCAGGATGAGCATCAGTGGCAAGAGGGGCAGGATGAGCATCAGTGGCAAGAGGGGCAGGATGAGCATCAGTGGCAAGAGGGGCAGGATGAGCATCAGTGGCAAGAGGGGCAGGATGAGCATCAGTGGCAAGAGGGGCAGGATGAGCATCAGTGGCAAGAGGGGCAGGATTTTCATTTTCTTCTAAAGAAATACTTCTGTCCAATTCACTTCCAGAGCGGTAATAATCAACGAGTTTCTTTATACTTACAGCCACAAAGAAACCGAGCCCAAATCCCAGAGCGAAAGTCACGCTGGTTTGTATCTTTCCAAGATTTGTCATTTTGGTCTGCTAAGTTGAAAGTTTCAGTTCCGACTGACGTTCTGAGAGACAAGAAGAACCTCAGTACCTCTTTGATCTAAGTTCCGACTGAAGTTCTGAGGCAAGATCTTGTTTCTGCTTGTTGCTATGGAAACGATCAGATCAGTTCTGCTAATCAAACTGCTGACCGTTTGCACATGACGTCACACTCTCCAGAACTGCGCTCACTCCAGAAAACTTGTTGAGCCCGGTGGTCGGGGCGCTGAGGCGGTCCACCGTGTTTTTGTACTAAAAGATGTGAAGTAGGCAGGGAATGTAAAAATATTACTGGGTAATTATATGTTACTGGAAAACATTGCCAGTGAAACACTATTTACACCTACAACTACTCTGAAAAATAACAAACCAAAAAATCCAATTAAAATGAGTATCAATTTTTTCTACTTCTGTTTAATCCAAATTAAGTCAGCAGCTCCATAAGGCCCCCAGGGATTCAGGGGCCCCATAAATGCTAATATTTCAACACAGACCACAGATACATAACATTTGTTTATGCTTCTAAATTTGATTGAATGGTTTTAGCATGCATAATTAACATTTTTAAAAATTATTTTACATTTATATACAAGGTTTTCAGGATAAAAGGTTTAAAACACCAGTGCTTTGTCTCTATAAACAGCTACTACCCTCTAAAGTTTCAGTCTGTTCAGCCTCTGCATTTGATTCTTCAATTCCTTCATCCTCCTCCTCATCTTCATTCACAGCTTGTGCTGAAGCATCTCTGACCTCTTCAGTTGCTTGGACAGAACGTTTCTCCTCCTCAACATCAGCAGAACCCGAGGTTTCTCCCGCCTCAGGGTCTACAGCCTCCTCTGACTCTGCGTTTTCTTTTTTCACCTCCTCTTCAGGCTCTACCTTCATCTTTTCCTTCTCTGCCATCGCATCATAGACCTGCTCTCGCAGCTCTTCTCTTGTTTTCTCTGCACCAGAGTTGCAAACATTTGATTTCTTGACATCATTTCAACAGAAATGTACAGAAAAGATCAGTTTAAGTAAGACAACTGATTACTCTTTGCAAAAAATGACAAAAATATTTTAGAATATTTTATTTTATTATGAAGTATCGCTACCGTTACTTGAGTGAAATTTCTGGATTTTCTACCCACTGAATGAAAAACAAACATGTTTTAACCAAAACTTCAACAGACTCAGACACACACCTGCAGCTTTGGTTAAAGTTTTATGAGTTTTTTATTGAAAAAACTAATTTGGAAACATTTTCTTTTGTCTGATTTTCTTATTTTTAGTCCTTAAAATACCAAAATTTCCACGTGATATTTTGTATTCCACTTCTACTTTATATTTTGGTCCATCTGTTTATGTAATTTTTAAATATTAAATTCTTGATAATTTGATCACTTTTTACCAAATATGTAGGATACGTTTTTTCCAAACCCCTTCTCCAGCCATGCAGTATGCAGAAAATCTCTCTGTCTCACACACTCAACACACACATTGATAGATAACACACCAGCCAAAAGGCCACCTGGTAATCCACAGTGACGGCAAGGACAGGTAACAGAAAAGAAAGTGTTGTGATTCTTCTCTTACCAAAAAATCCCTCTTCTTTGGGAATCCTTCCCTTCAGCCGGCTTCTTCCTGCGCTGCAGCTTTCATCTCTTCGAACTCCTCCCACGCTCTGATAGAATTAGAATTTAAAAGTGAAAAAAACGCTTCTTAGCGCATTCCTGAAGGGATGCTTCCCAGACTGTCTTAATGAGAGGGGACAGCTTATAAGTGGTAGCAAGTGCAGAACGAGCATCGGTGGCAGTAAGGACAGGATGAGCGTCGGTGGCAGTAAGGGACAGGACTGATGGCAAGTAGATGAGCAGGGATTTTCTCTTCTCCTTGCTCATTCTGCAAGAGAGGCAGGATAAACATCAGTGGCCATAGAAGCAGGATGAGCATCAGTAGCCGGAGTGGCAGGACTAACTTCAGTGGCTGGAGGGTCAAGACCATCAGCAGTGGCAGGACTAACAGCAGTAGCAGGAGGGGCATCAGTGGTAGGAAGAGCAACAGTGGTAGGAAGGGCAGAAAAAGCATCAGTGGCAGGCTGAGCATCAGTGGCCAGAAAAGTCATCAGCGTCAAGAAGGTCATAATTTCGGTAGTAATTGCGTCTATGAGTCAACGGCTCTAGTGAGCCAACGTTAATGAAACAGAAAATTGCGATAATCACAATCAAGACAACTGTGCAGAAATTACCAAAATAAGAATAAAGAAACTCGATGTTCCAACAAATCAAAAATATAATCACCAAGAAGTAGACATCATGAAACACAAATCTTTGATTTCGTTTCGCTTTCCATTTGGAAGGATGAGATTCAGTGGCAGAAATTGGAGGATGAGCATCCCTTTCTGTCCTTCTTGCTTGTCCAACAAGAGAGGCAGGATCAGCATCAGAGGCTGCAGTGGCAGGAACAGCAACAGTGATAGGAAGGGCAGGACGAGGATCTCTTCTTGCCCCTCTTGCTTGTCCTGCAAAACACTGCTACTCCGCTTCCCCCTCCTGAGACGCCGAATGGTGGACCAGAATCACCTCGAAGCCATGCAGAAGTCTTTTTCCATGGCCTCTCTGAACTCCTCCCACGCACTGATAAAATTCAAATTTAATAGTGAAGAAAACGTTTCTTAGCGCATTCTTGAAGGGATGCTTCCCAGCCTCCCTGTATGAGAGGGGAGAGCTTATTAAAACCATCTTTCTTCCATGCCATGCCTTTAGGGAGAGCCGGGAGTCCATCAATGCCACTCGCCAACGGCCAGGGCCTCGCTCTTTCCCCAGTTCACCTTTGCAGCAGACAAATCGGAGAATTTTGTATGATCTTGATTAAAACGCTGAAGTCTCGTTGATTTTTAATAAAAACGACAAGATCATCAGCATAGGCGGATAAAACCAACTTGTTGTTAAAACCAAACCATGAAGTTCTGAATGTATTTTCTGTAGGAGGGGTTCCAGGGAGAGTGCGTAGAGCATCCCCGAGAACGCTCAGACTTGTCGGACGCCTCTACACAGCCTAAAAGGAGCACACAGGCTACCGTTGATCTTCAGCACACTCTCAATGTCACTGTACAGTGCCTGGATCTTGGCGATAAGACCCTCGCTGAACCCGAACCTCCTCATAATTTTCCAGAGGAAGCCGTGGCCTATGACAGGTAATGAGTTGAAAAGTTTAGATAACTATTCCTTTTATTTCCAGGAAGTTTTCTCTTTAGGTTTTGAGTATGATGTGTGAGCTTTGACTATTTTTAGGATATCTATGAAAATAAATCCAAACTTTTAAAGTGGACATAATATAAATCTATTCAGTGCATTTTATATCAGTGTTTAGGTTGTGGGAAGGTTTAATGAGAATTCTGTTTGATTCAGTCAATTCAGCTTATTCATGCAGCGACAACAAACACCATATTGAGGCACCGCAAAAAAAAACAACACATACTGTAAATTGAATTAGTGTTATTATGTCTGAGAGGACTTTGAACATATATCTGCATTTTTTTTCTTACATCTTAACACATCGAATTGTTGGTCAATTGACTCATAAAGCAGCTTGAGGAAATTTTAGACATTAAGTCATGTTTAACTTTAAAGAACTGCCTGTCACGATGCAGCTTAAAGTTTTAAAGACAGTATGTTTTCAAACTCAGCTTTGGGGATTTTGTTCCCTGACAGCTCTGTCTCTCTGCAGGTATGTGGCAGTGTGTGAACCTCTCAGGTATCACTCCATCATGACTTCGGCTCGGCTGCACAGCTGCTGCGCTGCGGCCTGGATCGTTGCTCTGCTGCTCATCGCTGTGCTCTTCTCCTTCCACATGAACGTCCCGCTGTGTGGCCATCTAGTCCAACATGTCTACTGCAGCAACCGGGGCATCCTGAACCTGGCCTGCATTCCCACGCCTGCCAGCAACATCTACGGTCAGTGCTTCACTTTTAAGGTTGAAGTCTATTTCACTTACAAGGTGAAATATAAACATTATCAGTGCAAATCAGAGGTGTGCTGGTTATCCAGGTGCAGAGCGTCGAGGTCTTAGTCCTCCATGTGACCTTCATGTCTTCCACTCTCTCACAACTAACTTTTGTGTCTGACAAATGTCAAATAAATTTCACTTGAACCAACACAACCTTTACAATAAAAGTTCAGTGCAAAGCAGTACCAGCAGTTTGGTTAACACTTAAATCTGTTTTAAAAACTATGCTTGTGCCTGACAGGAGCAGTTACATTGACTTTATTTTGTTTATTTCTTATGGTTTCGGATACACAGCAACTTACAATTCAATCCAGATAATAATGGTTGTTATTTATCTTAAGACGCAGCCTGCCTATTTTCACTTATTTACCTCTTTCCATGAGTGTTTTGTGCTGGAACACAAAGCTGGTCACATTTGATGCTCCAGAAAGTGAAGCATCACATCAATAAAAACATTTACTACTGTTTTTTATAATGTAGTAAATGTATTTCCTCTTGGGACCCAAACAAAAAGCTTGCCACAAGTGATACTTTAGAAGGTCTTATATATTTATGATATATAACCCCTGGTCTTTATTTCTTTTCAGGTCTAGCGATGACCTGGACTTTGAGGGACCTTCATCATCATCGCCTTTTCCTACATCAGAATCCTGAGTGTTTCCATAAAACAAGGCAGAACAAACAGCAGCATCCGCAGCAAGGCGTTTCAGACCTGTGCTCCACATATTGTTGTTTACGTTCTCTATCAGACCTCTTCACTGATTGTGATTTTAATTCAGAGGTTTCCCTCTCTTTCCCAAAACATGAAAAAGTTTTTCAGCGTTCTTGTCTTCATCATTCCCCCCATCATTAATCCCGTCATCTATGGACTGGTCAGTAAAGACCTGAGGGTCAGCTTTATCAAACGTTTCTCAACCAGAGTAAGAAACAAAACTTCCTGCTAACACTTTAGCTGGTGTTCTTAGGTTATATAACTCCTCTGGTGGAACTTATGCTTCTTATAGATGCTGTAAAATGTTTATATAATTTATGTTCTAAGAGGTCATACATCATTTGGTATCTGTGACTGATAGAGTTGTGTGTGCATGTTTTTATTTGACCAGGACAATAACTTAACTGGCCCTGCGACAGACTGGCGACCTGTCCAGGGTGAACCCCGCCTCTCGCCCGGAACGCAGCTGGAGATAGGCACCAGCAACTCCCGACCCCGTTAGGGAGAAGGGTGACGGAAAATGGATGGATGGATGAATAACTTAACTGAGGTTAAAACCCTCTTTTCCAAGAGTGACTGGGCCAACACAGAAGTAGAAAACAGCAAATCCAAAATAAAGACCAAATACACACAACACACAACCAAGAGACAGAGTTTAACTAAACAAAGATTTACTACCAGGAGACGTGATCTGATGCCTCTGCCCTTCATGATGGATTGAATTGCCCCAAAGTAATAAGAGGTGATAACATCACATCCTTCAGTTTTACTGTTCCAGGTGACAGAAAATGTGAAAGCCTTTTTACCCAGCATGACACATAAACCCATCAACTATTCATATACAACGAACACAAAAACTGCTTTGTATTGAAACCTGACACTCTGAAATAATAAAGCACTTTTTATTTACCTTCCCATGTCTGTTTATTGCATGTTAAAGGAAAACAGAGGAGTGTCTCTTCTTTGCTGGCTCATTCTAACATTCAGAAGTGGATTTCTTGGTCCCACAACCGTCCTGCCGACTGACCTTCCTTCTACACGCAGAGAAACGCCAATGATCATGCAGTGAGAACATATTTTACTGTGTTAACAGGATGTTAATGATTTTCTGGTTCAAATGATGAGGCAGCCTGTGTCTGCTCCTGGTGGATAGTCATCAGCACAATTATTTATTTTATTTGTTCTTTTCTATGAGTTTGTCTCATTTAAGTTTTTACCATAAACCTTTTTTTGTGTCTGGAAAAGGATCAATTTTTTGATTGATTGATTGATTGATTGATTGATTGATTGATTGATTGATTGATTGATTGATTGATTGATTGATTGATTGATTGATTGATTGATTGATTTTGGGGAGAGACATTAGCTTAGCATCTATATTCTTCCAGAAAGCGTCAGGTCTCTGGATAGAATACATCCAGATCCCTGAGAGAACATTAGTAGAAAGCAGAAAAAACTAAATGCAGCAGTCTAAAGTCAAACCTCAGATTTATCTGAAGCAACCTCAAGTTGAGCAGTTATCCATTAGAAAGTCACTTAAACTGTCCTTGTTATCAGCTTCTGCTTCATGACTTTGTGACTGAGAATATTACCAGTGTTATGTTTGACTTTGTATAAAGCCATGTTTCCAACAGAAAACATTGTTGGATGACAATAAAGAATCATTAGTAATGATTGCAGCAGCAAGTCCTAATTACACTTGTTGAAGTAAGAATAAAACATATGAAAGAGAGGCTGTTGAAAGAGGGTTGTTGTAATTTTACAGTGTTTCATTAACTGTAAAAAGGTTTTTCTGGGAAATTTTGACTCTTGAGTATTTGGGAATTGAGGTAAAAGGCTATAAGCTCCAACACTAACTCTTTATAGAGTCATGAACGTTGTCTTCTCCCAAAGAGAAGACAATGTTCAGCGTGTTCTGCAGGGTTTGATTATTTTTGGTGTTTCTGTTGGGAGACATCTGTGTGTCATTGTTTGTGACACATTCTCATGACTCGCATGGAGAACAGCTTCGTAACGCCGGATCTTAAGTCTTTGCTGACCAGTCCGTAGATGATGGGGTTGACAGCTGGTGGAACTATGATGAAGAGGATACTAAAGAACTTCCTGATGTTCTGGGAGACAGAGGGTAACCTGAAACTGACAATGATGATAACTGAGGCTATCTGATAGAGCACATACACAACGAGATGAGGCACACACGTCTGCAAGGCCTTCTTTTGAACACCGCTGTTGGTCCTCCGCTGTTTAAATGAGGCGTTCAGGATTCTGATGTAGGAAAAAGCAATGATGACAAACACCCCGGTGCTCACAGACCAGGTCATGGCCAGACCTGAAAAACATAGGCAAACATTTTCACATACAGTTTCTGATCAAACACAGAGCTTTCCTCTTACTAAATGTCCAGACCGTAGATGTTGCTGGCAGGCGTGGAAATGCAGGCCAGGTTCAGGATGCCCCGGTTGCTGCAGTAGACATGTTGGACTAGATGGCCACACAGCGGGACGTTCATGTGGAAGGAGAAGAGCACAGCGATGAGCAGCAGAGCAACGATCCAGGCCGCAGCGCAGCAGTTGTGCAGCCGAGCCGAAGTCATGATGGAGTGATACCTGAGAGGTTCACACACTGCCACATACCTGCAGAGAGACAGAGCTGTCAGGGAACAGGGTTTTAACTAAATGGTTATTTAAGCTGCTTTCTCAGGGAACCCATTAAGATGCTACTTGTATTTTACATTTATCCGTTTTTAATTTATTTCTGTTAAAATAAACATTAAAACAAAGGGAAGTTCCTCCTTGAGGTGAAAGATAATATTTGACCCAACTATTTAGCATTTATTGAAGTTAAATGTAAATTAGTGAATCCACCAAAAGCTCCTATACTGCAAATTTTGAACATTAAAAAGTAAAAACACTTATGGACACTCCAATCCATAATGTTCTCACACCTGACACGTTTTTTCACCTGTCATAGGCCATCACTCCCAGAATGGTTTGCACTGCTACGCCATATGTGTGAATACAGAAACCCTGAGCAATAGCTGGGAGGTAGCTGATCTTCTTCTGCCCCATCAAGAAGTGCATCATGAGGCTGGGAAGCACCGCCGTGGCCCCCAGCAGGTCACAGACCACCAGGTGGCAGATCATCACAAACATGGGTCTGTGCAGGCTCCTGTCCATCATGATGGCACAGATCACCACACCGTTCCCCAGCAGCACCACCATGTAGGCAAACAGGGCCAAGAAAAAGAAGAGTGGACCATGTCCTGGTGGAACGTCAAAGCCCTCCAGTTCAAACACAATCGGCTGCCTGAGAGGAGTGAATGTTAGGTTCTCCATCCAAATGAGTACGAGAAGAAAGATGACACCATCCGGATCAGCTTATTCCTGCAGTATCAAAGAAAACAATAAGATTAAAGTGATAAAACAATCTGCAATAAACTAAAATATTATAAAGATATATACGAGTGACTGTACAGTTATTTTCATAAGAAGCTGATTAAACATCAGCAAAACCAACAACCTTTAATATCCAGTGAAGCACATCAGCAGAAAGCCAAAGGGAACATTGGAGAGTCTCCTTTTGGTTGGCAGAGCTCTGATTATTGAGGAGTGTGTTGACCATTTAATGATTTCACTTTTTAATGCCACCTGCTGTCAGTTGCACCAAGGAAACACTACAGCCTCTCCCTACCTGCAGCCTGAACATGCGTCACTGAGTCACACACCAACAGTAAACTTCATGATTACACAATCACTGACAATGTTCCAAGTTATGAACCGTTCTGACCATGACATGAATTTAAATCTTGTTTTGCTAAGATCTTTGGTTGAAATTCAAAAGCATTAATTTTTAACTCACTTGATATATTTTTATTTACTTGTCGAGTGGTGGTTTCACTTTAATCCAGTCAAGTGATTGATATTAATGGTCTGTTTAATAGTTTTACGGTTTGTGGTTGGAGTTTGTCCTGTAACCACACAAGGTGGTGCTTCACCCACTTCTGCTGTTGGGTTCTTGGATGAGGCACTTTGTCCACCTTGTGTGCAGAGGGACCAACTGGAGTCACCTTCAGAGGGTGCATCTCTGAAAGTAGTGTGAAACACTTCGGACTTGATAAAGACCATTTACCATTGTCTTTTGTGGTTTTATTTCTTCTGTCTGTTCTGTACCTTACATAAGTTAACCCCATAACCTGCACCGGTGTCCATTATGACGCTTTTATTGGGTAGTCTAGAGCCCCCCCCACTCATACTACGAATGCGTCGTCCAGGCCTTCATCATCCACATGTTCAACACCACCTGCCACACAGTGCTGATGGCCATGGCCTTCGACAGGTATGTGGCCATCGGCAACCCTCTGCGTTACTCTGCCATAATGACCAACAGGATGGTGATGAAGCTGACCGCTGGTGCCTGGGGAGCGGCGCTGATTCTGGTCGGGATCCTTCTGGGTCTGACAGTCCGGCTGAGCCGCTGCAGGACTTTCATGAGAAGCGTGTACTGTAACAACGCCTCATTGTTTCTGCTTTCGTGTGAGAATGTTTTCATCAATAACGTGTACGGCCTGACCTTCACCGTGGTGCTGTTCACCGCTTCCATCGGCAGCATGGTGGTGACTTACACCAAGATCACCGTCGTCTGTCTGACCAGCAAGAGCGCAACTCTGAACAGGAGAGCACTGAAAACCTGCAGCACACACCTGCTGGTTTATCTGATCATGATTCTCAGTGGAATGATCGTCATCATTCTGCAGCGCTTCCCTCACTATGCAGAGGAAAAGAAAGTCACAGCCATTTTGTTTCACATTGTTCCTGGTGCCTTGAATCCCGTTATTTATGGCATGCAGTCCAAAGAGATTCAGAAATATTTTTCTAGGATGTTTTACTCCAACAAAGTTTTGATGTCACCTTGATGTCTGAAAGCTGTTTCCTTCCAAAGAAATGACAAAAGGTATTTTATGTTTGGAAGCTCCAAAGTAAAACCAGAGATTAGGACAAAAAAAGTCCTTATAACAACCATATCTTTGTTCATTTTCTTAACTGAGTTATTGATTAAATTTTTCAGTTTGAGTTCAGAGAATGTTTTAGTGATTTTTAACACGTTGCTTTGGACTCACAACAAAACAGCTAATTAGCTGTTTGACATTAAATGAAAACCCAGATGTTGGAACTATTTTATTGTCACATTTCAACCAACAAGATTGATAAGGTGAGTAGCTCTAGCCAAACTTTATGAAGTTTATTCTGCACTTTGTCAGAAAACACTTTAGATTAATTTCTAACTGTGTTTGAGTTGAACTCCGTGTTATTTGATGGTTTTATAAAGAGAACAACTGGACCTGAAGGCCAAGCAGCTTCCAGATGCACCTGAAACTCTTTTCTGAATCCAAACAGGAGTTCAAGTATTGCTCCTTTGTTTTAGTCTCTAAGCTACTTTTGGATCAGGAGGAGTTTATGACTGACTCGACATCTGCAACGTTCCTGCAGCTGCAAACAAGCCCATAGCATGATCCTCCACCCCCATGCTTAAAAGTAGCAGGTGATGATGCTGATTAGCTGTTTATATTCTCCTCTGCCATAAATTATGAAAAACAGATTTACATTAATGTTTATCTGACTCACATGTGCAGAGTTTTGTTTTCAATGTAAGCTGAAATGGAATATTCCAACTTTTTGAAATTAAGTCTAAGAAAAGCAATATTTTAATATTTCATTGCTTTTTCACAATAAAAGCATGTTCTAAAAATGGTTTTGTGTTTTCATTAAGATATGTCTGCTGGTAAACTGAATATGGGCATTGTTATTCCCAACCTGCAGCAGCGAAACCCAGAGAATTTTTTTGGTAAAGCAGCAGAAACAAATCAGGAGAAACTTCAAGTGTGTGCCTTGTAGCCAATTTTAACTTCATAAGGTGAGATGGCTTTATAAAACCTTTGAGGAAGGCCCACTGCAGCAATCATTCAGTCCATAGTCAGTCCATGCATGCTTTACGTAACAGATGACATGTAGCAAAATGACCATGACTACTTGTGAACAAAGTGATGTTAATGTGTGGTTTGATTACATGTCCGTTTTGTGTCTGAAATTTTTTTTTTTTCATCTTTTTTTTCTTTGAAGAGTTTTTGCAGCGCTAGTGGCTCGTATTTCTGACAGTTGGCAGACAGGAAAGAAGGCGAGGAGAGGGGGAAAAGACATGAAGCAAAGGTCACCGGGAGTCGAACCCGCAACGTCCACGTCGAGGACTGAGGCCTCAAAACAAGGGGCGTGCTAACCCCCTGCGCCACCACAGCACGCCCTTCGTCTCTGAACTTTGGTCCGTTGTGCTGCGGAATGTGTTTTCAGAGGAACAGTTGATTCTTCTAAGGGTGAGCATTAATGCAAAGACTTGCATGCAAATCTTTACATATTCACCTAAAAAAACCTTTTTACCATAAAAATGCAGGTAAAAACAAAATACACCCAAGCTGTTTACATGATTGGAAGTATTGGAGTCTGCAGATATACTTTTCAGTTTCTGGTGGGCTGAAATTCAGAACTTTTATTGTTTCAGAACATGATTACAATAAGTCACGCAAAATAATTTTTGTGAAACATATTTAAGACCTGCATCTTAATATGGATTTAATGGGTTTTTTAGTCTGATCTGCCACCAACAGGTCTGCGCTGCTGCGGCTGTGCTGAATGCTGTTTTCTACGACTCTCTTTCAGTTCAGGTCTCAGTTCATGTGAGGTCTGATAAGCAGAACCAACAGTGCTGACCAAAATATTCCACTGATTGCTGAGACTGGTTCTTGTGTGAAGGATTCTGTTGGACCTTCTTCATCTGAAAGACTCAACTTCATTCTCCAACTAAGAGAAATAAAGTTTTCTTTCCTTTTCCATCTGCAGAAAACAACAATAAATGACATGTTCTTTACTTGTTGCTGCTTATTTCCACACAGTCAACACATAAGATGTTTGATCCAATGCACATTAATGTAATTACTGGATCTACAGAAAATAAGGAACAGCTTGCAGCTGTTCGCTGTACTGTTAAGTTTTCTGAAGCAAGGTGACTGGGTTGGATGACATCCAGGGATTTTAATGTAAATGAGGTCATATCAATTGTTAAAACTTTTGGAATCTTTGTATGATGTTCCTTCCACTCCTCGGTTATCTCTGTTTTGTGTTTGTAACATAAAATCCACTCAGGTTTGTGATAGATCAATGGGTGTAAATACTCCTATAAGCTGTGTTTAATCAGCAAAAGAGCAGTAACCAGTAAGTGGTGTGTAACTCTAGCTTTTCTGTTTCTAGCCTTGTAACTTTTGCAACCAGCAAAACGAAGACCAGAGAACACTTTCAAAATAACATCAAGTTAACCAATCAGCCATGGAAACAAGTTCAAATTCAAAACTACTCTATTGATCCAATAGGAAAATTAAATGTTGTTGTAACTAATGCTAATGTCGTGGAAAAAAGCATTTCCAAGCACTGTTCAGGTACAATCACTCAATCAGGTTTATTCATGAGTTGTACACAAATCAAAGAGCTGATAAGACAATCAAAAATCAAGCCAGTCTGGATGCAAAGCTCTGCCAGACAGCGACAACATGTAAGTTTTACACAATGATAAGGAATAAAAAACAAGGGGCGAGAAGGTCTGGTTCCCATGCAGCTGTGGGAAACAACCTTCCATCTCATACATGTAACCCAAATAGTTCTTTTGGTGAGAGTTCACAAACATTTCATCTGACGTGACTAACAGATATGACCTTATTGTAATCTTTTCCATCTCAATCCTCTTTTCTGATAATAAATAAATATTGCAATATTTATTATTAATCAACATTCCCCTTCTCAGTCAACAGCCATAACACAACACTGTCCTGGAAGACATAATAAAAGGAACATGTACGGAAGATACGAAAAACCTACCGGCAGTAACCTTGTCTATCCCATAACAATATCACTGTATGAGGTAGGAAAACTTATCTTGCAACCCCTCTTTGCCAGGGATGTTCTGTTCAGGAAAAGTGTGGTTGAATGATTGAAGACATAAAAAACCCAAGAAACAATAGGAAAAAAGTAATTCAAAAGCTAATCAAAGAGGAAAAAAAATATAAACAACAAAAAAACAAGTAAAAAACAACAACAAACAAAAGAATAAAAATAAAAATATCAGTCAAAAAAATAACAAAAATCAAGCTCAAGAGAAACTTATGCATAACTCAATCTAAACCCAAAGTCACAACAATTCATAACAATGAAAATAAGGGGGAAAAAGTAACATATTACCAAATGAAACAAAATTGTAGATGTTGATGGTTGTTTGCAGGAAAGAGGGGTAAAAGAAAAGCTGAAAAAACAGCCAATCTGAAGAAGTCTCTGACTAAAAACAGTTTTTCTAAGGGTGTCATAAAGAGGATGGTCAGGGTTGGCCATAACTTTCTTGATTTTATGAAAAATCCTTGTTTGCATTGTCATCTCCAGAGTTTCCACAGTTATCCCCAGAACCATAAAATCCACTCAAGTTTGTGGTAACCTACTTTCTCAGGTTGTTGAGCCTCTTAAGGTCCCTGGTTCTGTTCTGGTTCAGGTTCTGGTGCCACTCTCGTCAACAGACTGATCTTAGATTAAAACCTTGAAGGATATTTTCTTCCTCCAGTCGCTCTGTTCTTCTTCTAGAGAACTGCATCTCCAATTTGTCCACATTAATACCAAGGGTTTTATATTCCTAAGCCTCCTTCGATTCTTAACCCATGATAGAAACAGGCTTAGACCTTTGACCTTGTTTCTCCTTCTTTTATATTATGTGTTTATACCATATATTTTCTTTTTGTGTTGACCATGTGGCTCCATCTGTTCTCACAGCTTTTCACTCTCTGGCCACCGCCTTCTCCCACTCTGCCTTTTAGTGTCCCAGAATGCACTCCTCTGTCCGCCTGTCAGATAGATGTCATGTGATTGATTCACCTGCTGCTGAGATGACGTGACGATTTCAGCATAAACTGTAGGAAACTCTGAATTTTATTAATAATACCAAGGAGCTTAACAATAAAACCTGCCAGTTAAAAATCTGCTGTACAGAAATGTTTTCTGAGCTCGTTTATCATAATCTAATCCAAACATATTGATATCTAATCAAACTACATACAGATCATTTAATACAGCTCAGTCCCAGTTATCTGGTTGTAAAGTGCCAGTTGAAAATAAATTATAATGTCCAAAGAGATCCAGCTGAGTCACTCACAATCCAGCTATTCCTAAACCTGAACAGCTTGTCAACTTTTTTTTTTTTCTCTTACATTTCTCTCTTAAAATACAAGAAAACAGATTTGCATTACAAGGCTCAGTTTTTATTTTATATTAGTTGTCTTCAATTTTCTTTATTCTTCTAGAAATATTGTTTTATATTTCTGATCAGTTTTCTCTCTCCAAGCTCTTCCACCTAGAGATCACATGTACAGTAAGTAGTGTTGATTATATAGTTCTGCTAAATTAAACACACATCATCCTGAAAATGAAGAATCCTTGGATATTCTGAAGACAGAAACATAATGAATCCTGAAATAACTTTCAGGTGACTCAACAGTGCAAATATTCACTGAATTTTACATAATTTCTTCTTCTTCACTACGGCCACTGTAACTGCACCCACCAAGCCCACACCAAGCCCAACACAAGCTCCAATAGGACCTAATGCAGCTCCAGCAACAGTAGCAATAACAACTTCAGTTAAAAACCCAGCAGTAGTTGCTCCTACAACAATTCCAGCAGATGTGACAACTCCACGGATGAAGCTGTTTCACTTCTCAGCTTTTCTTCTTGCTTCATTATAACTCATGTTTGGATTTTCCTTCTGCAGTTTTTCCATTTCTTCCTTTATGGCTGCCTCTGTGCTTCCAGCATCTGGTTGGTGTAATATTTTTCAATTCCTCCATTTTTCTTAACCATCTTATCAATCTTTTTGAGAAGCTCTGTGACCTGATATGGATCTTTATCTCTGTTGTTGAACACATGGTATCTGTTACCACACTGATCAATGAAATCCTTCAGGGCCTTGTTGCCAACAATAAATTTTTTGATGGAGACATTGTCATTTTTCAGATTGTCTCCATGAGTGAATAAAACCAGAATGTAATCTTTGGAGTCTGCTCCAAAAATCTCCTGGATGATTTTCACTGTGTTTTGTTCTTCTTCTGTGAATCTGCTGGCTTGATCACCACCAGGAAAACATGAGGACCAGGAGCAACAAACGAGACGCATTTAGCGATTTCTGCTTTCACCTGCTGTTCATCTTTAAAAGTATCAAACAGGCCTGGTGTATCAACCACACTCAGCATTTGATTGCTGATCACTCGTGTTTGTTTTTGACACTCTTTTGTAACTGATGAGAAGCTAATACCAGCTTTAAATATTTTTTCTCCTAATATGGTATTTCCTGATGCACCCTTCCCAGCTCCAGTTTTCCCCACTAGGACAATCCGGAGTTGTTCTCTATTAAGTCTTAGGCCTTTTTCCAGCATCTCTTTGGTGTAGCAGTTTCCTCCATTTTTTTCAACCATCGTCTTGATTTTATCCAGCAGCTCTTGTGCCTGAGATGGATCCTTGTTTCTGTTGTTGAAGACATGAAATCTTCCTCCATACTGACCTATGATGTCATTGAGATTGTCATTGTTTTCAATAAGGTTGTCAATGGAGACATCTTCACACTCCAGATCATCTCCATGAGTGAACAGCACCATACTGTAATGCTCTGATCCTTCTCCCAAACTCTCCTGAATGCTTTTCACTGCTTTTTGTTCTTCTTCTGTGAATCTGGTTGGCTGGATCACCACCAGGAAAACATGAGGACCAGGAGCAGCAAACGAGACGCATCTGAGGATTTTTTCTTTCACCTCCTCTTGATTCTGAGAAGCATCAAATAGACCTTGAGTATCAACTACAGTCAGCATTTGACCATTGAACACTCGTGTTTCTTTTTGACACTCTGTTGTAACTCCTGAGGAGCTAATAATAGATTTAAATATTTCTTCTCCTATTATAGTATTTGCTGATGCACTCTTCCCGGCTCCAGTTTTCCCCACTAGAACAATCCGGAGTTCCTTTTCTTTAATTCTCTGAGCTTCTTCCAGCATCTCTTTGGTGTAGTAGTTTCCTCCATTGTTGTGAACCATCCTGTTGATCTTCTCCAGCAGCTCTCTGACCTGAGATGGATCCTCGTTTCTGTTGTTGACGACATGATATCCTCCTCCACACTGAGTGACGATGTTATGGAGCGTGTCATTGTTTTCAATAAAGTTGTCAATGGAGCGGTCTTCATCCTCCAGATTGTCTCCATGAGTGAACAGCACCATGCTGTAACGGACTGATTCTTCTCCAAAAAGATTGTGGATGATTTTGACTGTTTCTACATCTTGTCGTGTAAAATTGTTTGGCTTAATCACCACCAGGAACACATGAGGACCCGGATCAGACAGCGAGATGCATTTAGTGATCTCAGCCATCACCTTCGTTTCCTCCAGATTGGTGTTAAACACACCTGGAGTATCTAACACTTCCAGATCTTGGCCTTCAAATTCTCTTTTTTTTTTCACACATTTCAGTGTCAGTGATGAAGATGAGAACGAAGATTTAAAAACTTTTTTACTTAAGATTGTATTTCCTGTTGCACTCTTTCCAACTCCAGTTTTCCCAAGAAGAACCATCCTGAGAGCTGGTTCTGTTGAGAAAAATGGTAAAACACATTTTTACCATGAGGAATTACAAAGCGAGTAATACATATATCCATACCCTTTCCAAAAAATTAGAATATCATAGAAAAGTTGTTTAATTTTCATAATGCCATTCAAAGAGTTAAACTTTCATAGGTTATAGATTCAGGACCCACAGTTTATATTTTCTTGTTTATTGTTGCATAATTTGGGCTTCTAGCTTATAAAACCCACAAAACCAGGAATTCGAAAAATTAGAATACTCTGAAGAGATCAGCCCGAATTTTACACGGCATGAATGTTTTAAATTGAGTGAGACACATTCATCATCTACTGAACTCAAACCACAACCAGGTATCATGAAATTGGTTCAGTTCAGTTCCATGTGGAGAAGACTTGAGATCCTCCATAGGATGGGTAAGGCACTAAAGTTCATAGTGTGGTGGAAAATTACTACAATTTAACATCTGCTGATCATGTTATATGAAATACCTGTGAACTCTCACCAAATGAATTATTAGGGTTACATGTACAAGGTTGGGAGATGTTTTCTACTGCTGCATCAAAACCAGACTCTCGCCCATTGTTTTGAATTTCTTATCCTTGGTATAAAACTTGCAGTGTTGTATAAAGTACTGAAATCTCGGAGTCAAGTAAAAGTATAGGTACCGCTCCAAAATATGACTTTGGTAAAAGTAAAAGTCACTGATTGAAATGTTACTTGAGTTAAAGTATTAAAGTATCTGAAACGTCTTGTACTTAAGTATAGAAAGTACTGTAAAAATGGATGAACTCAAGTAATGTAATGAAAAGTAAAAGTAAAAAGTAAAACAAGGCAAACGCAGTTTGAATGACATTTTTTATATTTTGGTAAACTTGTTAAATACACTTAAAATAATGTACACAACCAAGTGCAGGCAAAATGAAACCTGCTAATAGATAAACCTGCAGCATCATTTAGTTAAGAAAATTAGGAGCTTTATCGAAACCACTAGTTTAACTTAACCTGCTTTAGGTTAACTTAACTTGCTTTACAACTGAACCAGCTTCTTAGTAAACCCTCCAGGACAGAAAATAAAGTTTTTGTAAGCCTTAAGTTTTCCCTTTCAGTAAGGTCAGTGATGAAAATGAGAAAAATAAATAGTCAGTACAGAAAATGCGGCCAACATGAAGAAAAAAAAAGCGGTTACGATTACTCTACTTCACAAACTATAGGTGCCACAACTGGTCGTTATGCAAAAGAAAAAAAGAATTGGGAGGGAAATGCAGCTTATTGGCATCTGAAGAGGAAGAGCTTTTTTGTTAACTTGGTGTTTAATGGGAGAAGTGAAACAGACCTCCGTGATGCTGACACCCACCTACTCAAATAATTTAGCAAATAGTCTGATTGGTTAGAGCTCCGTTTGTGCAGCTTTGGTTTTCGAGATATTAAAAATTATTTTTTAGGCCATCCATTACTTACTTAAAGAGTAAGTAAAATGAATTTTGTCCCAGTTTGAAGGCAAGAAGTCTATTTCCATTAGTTTCACAGGAGAGTTTGGATGTAAAATTTGTTGACTCTCCCTGAGTGAAACTCCGACACCTTGAGGAAGGGGAGACTGAGAGAACGGCTGGCCGAAATTAGCGTTCATGAATCGGATCAACCTTGAGTTAGGCGCCGCTCACACCGGATATTGGAATAGCCAAAATCCAAATTGAAAACAACTTTGCAGCGTTTGTTTTAACGGCACAGACCTGCACAAACGGAGCACTAACTAACCAGCCCACTTTGGTTTGTTTTGGAGCAAAATGCGGGGATGGTGAACTCTGGATGGGCTAAAAAAATCATTTTAATATCTCGGAAACCAAAGCTGCACAAACGAACATTTTAACGGCACAAACCTACACAAACGGAGCTCTAACCAATCAGACTGTTTGCTGGACTTTCTGACGTAGTGGGGAGGTGTGAAACCTGTGCATCCTATTGGTGGTGATGAACAAGCCCAGGTAAGTCGGCTACCGACTTTGTTGCAGTCAATCAGTAGGTGGGATCAAAACATTTGCGTTTCTCTCTCGCTTTTTTGTAACGAGTAACTAAACCACACATTGAAAATGTATTGGAGTAAAAGTATTCAATTAAGTTCGGAAATGTAGTGAAGTAAAAGTAAAAGTTTTCAAAAATTTTCTTACTCGAGGAAAGTATGAAGTACTCCAAAATATACTTAAGTAAAGTAGTGAAGTATTTTTACTTCGTTACTATACAACACTGAAAACTTGTGTGTTGTTTGTGCCTGGCAGAGCTTTTCACTCAGATCTGCTTCATTATTGATTGTCCTACAAGCTCTCTGTATCGTGCACAATATATGAATAAACCTGGTAAAATGGTTGTGTCCACAACAATAGCTAAGGAGTCTGGCTGTTTATAAAATGTTGTGTTCAAGCATATGAATTAAAAATCTGGGGGAAGGACAAAATGTGGCAGCCAAAGACTTCAATGGATTATCAAACTGAGAAAGATTCAAGAATTTGGCAGAGATCCAGAAAAGAGTGGGATGAGGCAGGAGTCACAGCTTCAAAAACCAACACAATCAGATGCATCCAGGAGATAGGGCACACTACAAAGTCACTTGGGTCAAACCACTTCTGAACCTGAGCCAACATAGGAAGCGACCTTGGACCACTAGCCAGTGGTCCAAGGTCTGAGGGTTTGTAGGAGGAACTGAACCCAAACTGCTTGAGGTCCAGCGAGAAACCTCCACAGTTAGTCATGATTTGGGCATTAGTAAACTCTGCTTTCTTCAGTCCAAGGTCACCGCAACAGTCTACCAAAATGCTTTAGAGGACTTTGTGATTCTTTCTGCTGAGGATCTGTATGGAGATGCAGATTTCATCTTCCAGCAGGACTTGGCCCCTGAACATGCCGCCAGAAGCACCAAACTTCAGTTTGATGCCCATGCCATCAACTTGCTTAACCCCAATGAGAATTTATGGGGTTTTTCAAGAGGAACATGAGGAACACCAGACCCAACAATAAAGAACTGTCAGCATGCATCAATGAAACCTTGGCTTTATTAAAACTCCCAGGCAATGCCACATCACATTGAGGCAGTGATTAAGGAAAAGGGATTCCCAACCAAGTACTGAAGACTGACATATTGTTTTCAAACAATGTGTTTAAAAACAATATTTTAATTCTTTCCTTTTGTTACTGCAAAAACTGAAAAGTAGTTTAAGGTGATTTCTTCAGCGTTCAGATTTTTTAAAATTCCTATTTTTGTGGGTTTTATGAGCTGGAAGAACAAATGATGTAAACATAAACAAATTAAAACTTAAAATGTAGTTAAATCCAATCTGACAGACAGATGAAGAAGCATGCTGACTAACTCAGGAATATAACGTCTCTAGAAAACTCTTTCTGGTATATATATATATATATATATATATATATATATATATATATATATATATATATATATATATATATATATATAGTGCCATGAGAAACTCCTAAAGACTAATCCTACTGATGTATTTTCTAAATAACAGTTTTATGTATGGAGAAAATTACTACTGATCACCAGTCCACTGAAGTGGACATCATGCATTAGTGGCAATATTTTGACAGGTACCTGTATTTGACAGGTAACACTCTGACTCTGATTTAACCATTTACAGCAAGTATTTTGACAGTAAATAAACTGTCTTATTTTAGTTCTCAACTGGAAGTCCATTATTGCTACTAAGAAGTAAGGCTTTTATACTTTACTGGCCAATGGTAGCAGTAGTGAGAGATAAAGATAATAAAGAATCTGTGATCACTGAGGTAAATCTAAATACATCTGGATCCAATGTGTTGTTTGCTACCTGGGTGCTTACAAATGTAAGATAGACTTACATTTTTATATAAGTCTAGAAATTAAGTTTATCTAGAAATTAGGAGACTGGACTGCCATGTCACAGAAAACAGTGTAATTTTTAGTGTTGTTAGTTTTTAAAATTAAAAATGTCCACAATAATATAATGTTTGAGAGGAGTCAAAATAAGACTAAAATGAGTCCAAGCGGTTGAATAAGAGTGAGTGAAGAAAGGGATGAGTCACTAGTGAACATTCAACCAGGACGAGAGTTGAATGAAATGTAATATATTCATGCATTATGTTAACTAATGTCAAAATATGTTCATATTTGACATTATATGTCAAATATGTGAAATTGTTCACTAGTCAACAAGATGTAAGCAAATATTGTGCTGTAGTTTATGCAGGTTTTGAATGAGAGTTTATTTGTTACAGGTGAACTCAGATCTATTCAAATTCTGAGACGATGAGAAAAAAAAGCGACAGATCTAGAAAAAATCTCCCAAGACTCCACACAGCCACGTCCCTTCCTACCACATTTTATAATATGAAACAACTTAAAAAGCAGAACAACATGCTTCAGCTGGTGCATTGCTCTGATGAAGACCAAAAGCCAAAAGGCATTGTTCTGAGATCTAGCTCCAAGACTTAGAAATACAGTGTAGGTGTGTTAAATTTACCTTGATTCTTTGTTCCTGCTGCAGCTCCTCCAGGGCTCTCCTCATTCTCTGAGAAACAAAGTCCCTTGATTTAATCATGCTTGTAAATAATTACAAAATGACATCATTGAATGAGTGTTGCATGTTTTGTTTCAACTGTAGAGTGCTGGAATTGTTTTTACAGGATAATGTCTTATGACTTTATTCATCTTATGTTTTTATTCTAATGCTTATAAAGTTTTACTAAATGGACCTGTCTGAACTACACACCCACAGTTAGATGTTTTCCTACAGATGCAGTGTCTGTCATACAGTTTCTCCACATGGTTCTGTTCCTATGTATAAAACCATGTTGATTATGTCTGACAGCTTTTTACTCCAACCTGCTCATGGGTCATTGTCTTGTAAGCTGTCATAGAAACAAAAAGTTACGGTATATAAAGTCCATAACTTTTCTTTTTTACTAAGTTAAAAATATATATATATAAAAATATGAATGTTCTTACGGAGAAGAGGAGTTCTTTCAGTCATGTTGGATCTTTGGCAGTTGTTCTTGGATGTTCTTGCTGCTGATATTCTGATTTCACTTTGATCTCAACTCAGATATATTCACTCTGTCACATGTTCTGTTCTGTGAACATGTGATTTCTGGTGGTTAGAAACAGATGATCCATCCAAAGGAAAGATTCTGCCATCGATTGCTGATTCTGCAATCACAGAAAGTCTGGAAAAAAATAACTTAATGAAAAGTTATTAAGTAGTAATAACTTATCAATAATAAATTGAAAAGTTTCCATTTAATGAAATCTAGCAGATTATCAAGTCAATGACTTGTAGTATCACTTGTTCTACATAACATCCTATTTATTTCAGGAACTGTATCACTAAGAGAAAGACATTATATAGAATATACATAAGCAAACCCAGATGAGATGGAAAATTACTTAACCTGTGTTTTTTTATTTAATAATGTGGGTCCATCTGAAACTATTGTATGAGTTTATGAAGTAGAAGTTTATAAGTTTCTTATTTCTTTCTTCTCCTTTTCAAGCATGTTAAGATTATAGTAGTACAGAAATATGTCTTTTGCATTCCTTGTTCATGTGTGGGATTTTACACATCTATCATGTTCGAAATATAATAAATAAGTAAATAGAATATTATTTTTAAAAAACAGAATATAGAAATATTTGCTTAATGAAAAGTATGTTTTCCTGCTTAAAGAATGTTATTTTAAAAGGTGCTTTAAATCTGAGAAATGGACCAATCTGAATGCATATTCAAATTTATTGAATGTGACTGTGAGGGTTTTATCTTTACAGAAACTCATCGTAAAAACTTATCCTGAGGGGGCGTGCTGTGGTGGCGCAGGGGGTTAGCATGTTTGGAGGCCTCAGTCCTCGACGTGGACGTCGTGGGTTCGACTCCCGGTCCCGGCGACCTTTGCCGCATGTCTTCCCCCCTCTCCTCGCCCTCTTTCCTGTCTATTTGTTTATTACGGTATGTAATTAAAGGCACACTTGTGTTTCTGTGTGTGCTCCGGTGGCCAAGTGATGACATTTCATTGCCAATTTTATTCATGTTTTTTTGTGCAATGACAATAAAATAAGTCTAAGTCTAAATTAAAATATAGTTTGATACTGCAGTCTTTTTGCTCTTCTTGTTGCTATGGATGATATTTTCATTATGCAGCTGTGATGCTTTACATATAAGACAAATAACTAACTTGCCTATTGATAAACATTCAGATTTCCTTTGAAAAATTAAGAGAGAGACAAAAACTGACCTTGAACATGTTTATTCATCCACAGATGTAAGTACTTTTCTTTTCTGACCAACATTTTTAGAGTCTTTAGGCTACATTAGAATAGGGGAATTATTTTCTGTTCTACAAACTGAGCTCTTAGTTCCTGCATTTTTAGTCCAAAATGTAGAGACTATAAAGCTGCTGAGATAAAATTTAAAAACTCTTTAACTGCATTTACTTTTTCTGTTGGTTTTTGTTCCTTTTCTCAGTTTCCCTGCTCAGCACGTTCCATTTACCACATTTCCGATTTCAGGAACTAATCAACCCAATGCCATCCTCCAGTCTGGCCCACAGCTGTGCTGAGAGGTGGCTACTCAAAGTTAAAAAGGAGCAAATAAAACCCGAGTTATAAAACATCTTTCACTGGCACCGGTGCTACTTTATTAATCACTGAAAAACCTGCTGCTGGATCATTTATCATCATATTTGATGATTACTATTCCTGATGAATTTAATGATGGCATTTGACAAAATGTGATGTTTGTTGATTATTTCATAATTTGTTACAGTAATATTTTTTAATCATGTAAACCTCTTTCAACTGCTCTGTTGCTAAAATGTGATGTAAAAAAATTGGCCTGACTTTATTTAATTTATCAAGTGTTTGCTTCTTTTTTTTATGTTGTTTTCTAACATAGCGATGATAAGGAAAATATCAGTGACTTCATTATATTTTTATGGTAAAATGTCAGAAGAGAAAAAATATTTTCTATACTAATGCATGCAGAAAATAGTGTTTGAGATCACTTCGGAATAAAGCTTAATATGTGTATTAATGTGTTAATATGAAGCAAACACATTTCAGCCATTTGTGGCTTGGTCGGAACAAGGTATTAAAATTCATGTATTCCAATCAGTGTTTGTCTTTTTCTGATATGGCTTTTGAACAATTTCAACCTGATTTAAATATGGAAACATTTAAATAAAATAAAATAAGTTTATATCTCAAAAGCTGAAAGTTGTTTTCTTCATCTATTGATTTCACAGCCATTAAAATACTCTAATAAACTCAGCTGTCACCAGTAACTACAATGGCTCAGTAAATGTCCTACTGAGCTATTGTACAAATTATTTTCTTTTCTTTATGAAAAGAAAATAATTTTGCTGGATTTCCTGATATGTTCTTTTCAATGCAGAAGAACTGTACTGATTTTTGTTTGTTGGTTTTCTAAGGATATTTTTGAAAGAGAAATAAAATTTTGAACCCAGAAATCTTTGATTTATTCTGCGAATATTTATCTCTGAATAAATATCTGGAGATAAATATTGCACGAAATATCCTTACTTTACAATTAAGGATTTAAAAATAATTTTTAATCCGTATGCAGCCAACTGTTGCCTTGCAGCAAGAAGGTTCTGGGTTTGATTCTCGGCCCAGGCTCTTTCTGCATGGAGTTTACATGTTCTCCCTGTGCATGTGTGGGTTCTCTCTGGGTTCTCCCACAGTCCAAAAACATTGACTGTCAGGTAAATTGGTCTCTCTAAATTCTCCCTAGGTGTGAGTGTGTGTGTGCATGGTTGTTTGTCATGTTTGTCTCTGTGTTGTCCTGCGAAAGACTGGTGACCTGTCCAGGGTGACTCCGCCTCTCGCCCAGAACGTAGCTGGAGAAGCAGCAGCATCTCCTGATCCGACTACAAGGACAAGGATGATAAACGTCCTTTTTTCAGTTCCCCTGCTCACCACGCTCATTCCACCGCAGTTTCACTTTCATCAATCCAATACCATCCTCCACTGTGGTAACATCACAACACATACACATATCTTCCTTAAACACACACATCCTTCTTTCATATACTGATCATCAATTTATAAAAAGTGTGACCTACTATTTCTGAATTTGGCTGATACCAAAATTTTGTTGAAATTTTGCTGAATGTAGCAAGAAAGTCACTGAGTTGGCAAGAGTGGGGTGACTATTGTTAATGTGTAAACATGCTTGCAGTGTTAACATGGACAGAACGGACCTGGTGGGCAAGTCTGCCAGTCAAACCTCTCATGGTAAAGCAGAAGATGACAGTGGCTGATGTTTAAAACTTTGCTAAGGTAGATAAGATCAGGGGATGAGATCGGCTTCACATGTAAGGCCGATCACTGATCTCCCAAAGTTAAGAAAATCAGAGCCAATAGAGCCAATAAATTGGCGTACCCCTAACGTAAGTGTAAAAGAAACAACTGTTTATTTGATGTATTTCTGTAGGAAAATTTATACCATAAACTATAAATTATCCCAAATGTTAATGCGATAATAATAATGGCATTTTAATGTGATTATGTCCTCTCAAATATGAATAAGGTTTAATTTCTAATAAACATTTAAACAATGGAACTGGGAAAAATTTTAAATATACAAAATAATTTTTTAAAAACACCCCAAATAACACAGTAAAACATTAAGAATTTTATTTTACAGCAAATAGCTAAATGCAAATAAGAAAACTAACCTTCTGTTTTTTATGTATTTCAAATGTTTTAAAGTTTTACTAGTAAAAGCTGATGTACAATTTTGCTAATTGATTAAATGAGGAGAACACACACATTAATGTGTGTGTTCTCCTCATGGTTTGCCTAATAAATAACAATTATAAGTTGAAAACTGTATTCTGTATTCTCTGTAACTGTATTCTCACATACTGCCCTGTATGTGAGAACATGTTCATAATACTTAATAACACAGTAATGGACACTAAAGTATAAATATGTTTGAATGAACAGCAGTTCTTGTGGATGTTTCCAAGTGCAGATTAAACTCAAATTCAGTTCATGAACAGGTTCTGAAAAACCTGTCAGATAAAAAATTGGGAATCAAAGTTAAATATATTCTGAATATTAACAGATGATCATGTTTACATTTGAGTACATGTTTCATTTTACTCCTTCATATCTGCCACTGTATTCTTTGAAAACAAGATGAAAATCTTCTGGCGGACGGCTTTGATCTGCAGTCCGTAGATGATGGCGTTCATAGCCGGAGGAACAACATGGAACAGGATGGAGGCCATCTTCCTCTGGTCTGATAAGTCAGGGAATCGATGGAGAAAGATGATGAGGGCTCCTGAAAGGAAGGTGATGATGTAGAGGACGAGGTGAGTGCCGCACGTCTGCAGGGCCCTGGAGTTGTTTGTCCTGCTGCGGTTGGTGAGGCACACCATGGCGATTCGCAGGTAGGTGATCGCGATGCTGCCGAGTGACGAACCCAGCAGGACCACGGTGTAGGCCAGGCCGTAGATGTTGTTGACCAGGATGCTCTCACAGGACAGCTTGAACAGCGAGGGGTTGTCGCAGAACGGGTTGAGCACAACCGCCCGGCAGCGGGACAGACGGACGCTGAGCCCCACCAGCACCAACACCAGCAACAAGCACACCGCCCAGGCTGACATGGACAGCTTCACCACCATCCTGCTGGTCATGATAGTGGCGTAGTGCAGCGGCTTGCAGACGGCCACGTAGCGGTCAAAGGCCATGATCATAAGGACGGTGTGGACGACGCTGGCGTGGATGTGACCAAAGAAAGCCTGTAGGACGCAGCTGCTGTAGCGGATGTATCTCTGCGCGGTCGGTGTGAAGAAGGTGCTCAGCACCGGGGGGATGATGGTGGAGGCACCGAGCACATCGTTGGCACCCATTTGCAGAACAGCAGGAACATGGGCTGGTGGAGGCTCCTCTGCAGGGCGATCATGGTCACCAGGCCGACGTTGGACAGCATCACAAAGACATAGATGAGGAGCAACAGGATGAAGGCTGGGATAGACGAAGAAGGAGTGACCTTTAACCCCTCCAGGAGCAAAATGTCTGGATCTAAAGTTGTGTTTTCCATGAAGGGTCAGATTTAATGATGCCTAAAGAACAAAATCACCAATTAATGTCAAAAGCAGTCAGTCTCACCTGCAGAAATCCTCAAATTTTCTCCAACCTGATACCTGATCTCTGCCTTCGCCTTCACAGTACTTTACATTAATTCACTTCCATTCAGTGGATTTACATATCACCAATTCAACACTAATGTTGTCTGGAGGCACTTTATAAACAAAATATCAGTTTGGGTAATTACTCTACTGTGAATGTGATAAACTAATCTAATGTGCCTCTCTTGCACCCCCACATATCCCAGCAGAGACCCAATGATAGTAACACTCACTAAAGCAATTCAACACACTTACTCCAAAACAATGGCACTGGCAGCAACACACTCAACTCAGCACTCCGGTTGCTTGAAACCTGAAGATGAAATCAACAGATTTGAAATTACTTTGAGTGATCAGAACCTGAAAATGCAAAGCAATGGCAGCTTCAATATTTCACAAGAGGTGCTGTCAAAGTTCAGTTAATATAACCAAAAATAATCAGGACTTGAACAATCATCTCTGCTTTGTGTAGAGCCAGTCATTAGAAAGTGAGTACAGTAAAGAGATCATGATGATAAATGTGAAGCTTCATGCAAAACAAAAACACTTCTAAACATCCTCCTCATCACTAGAGAGTAAAAAACATGAAAAGGTTGACGGGAAGTCGGGTGATGATTTGGTGTTACAGCAACCTGCCAGCAGATTCATCAGGTCACAGCTGGTTTTCCTTCCAGTAGTTTTCACTCAGCAGACTGGAAAATTCAAAACCTGACAAAGATGTTAGAAATTGATCTATTTCTGCTCGAAATAGATCAATTTCTGATGTCGATTTCTTTGCTCCTGGTTCCTTTTAAAATGATGACGAGGATAAACATGATGAGGCAGACAACACCACCTATTATCACTACAATATTATCAGAACAGAAATATATAATCTGCTAATAGAGCGCTGCCAGTAAAAGGACCAAACTTGATGTTAAACCCAGTAAACGTTTGAATCATGAAACAAACAGAACATATTCAGTCAGATTCTCACCAATGTTGACAGAAACCTCGTCTTCTGACTCCTCAGCTCAGTCTGCAGATTTATAGCAACATTGTGAAACGTGTGTGAAGCATCATCACTGCATGTAAACAGCAATACGTTGTTTCCAGATCCAGACACAGGGATGTTTCAAAATAAAAGCAGCATTGCATGCATGTATCTGAGACACATCCTGTCCCATAACCCGTGACAGCTGATGGTCAACTGACTTTATGGAGACGTCAAAATGTTTTTGGGAAATATTTAGGAATAAACCTAAGATGTGTTAAGTTATATAAACTAATCAGTGCCATGGGTTTCATCTGAAAGATTCATATCTTCTCCTTATTTGCATCACAAATAAAAAAGAATTAGATCTCTGTACATTTCTCATGATTTTTTTTTTTTTTTAAATCGGCAAAGATGATGAAATATTGTATTCATTATACAGAAAGAATGATTATTTTATTGAGTGATGTCATTCAATAATTTAATGAGTCTCACTGCACCAGTAACTGGAAACATCAGTCACTCTGGCGTTAAAGTCTCCACCAGGCTGCAGGTTGTAAAGTGATTGAACTTTATCCCAAATATTAAAGGTTCAGTTGTTTCTCTGCAAACTTCTGTTCAGCACTTTTTGCATTGTTGACATAGCCATAAAAATTTCAAACAAAATAAACAGTCCATTAGTTTTGAAAAGAAATGATCAATTGTGTGTCGCAGGCATGAAAACATGCTTAAGGTCACCAAAAGGGGGCAGCATAGCAGAATAAAGAAAGCTTTGAAACTGCTGGTACAGTGAACCGTCGCTGTGACGCGGTTCACCTTTCACGGTCTCGCTGCTTCGCAGATTTTTTTGTGCAGTTTTTTTTTTCCCCACATTGCATTGTGTTCTGCATTCTGATTGGCTAAACAGTCTCTCCGCTTCTTCTCTGTGTGTCAATAACGTTGCGGTTTAATATGTACACCTACGTTAAACAGCTTGTCAAATTTAAGTTTGCAAATTCTCTTGCAATTTCAAGTTTCTCTAAAACCGATAATGTTAGCAAAAAGTTCTGCCCCGACAAAGTCAGTTGCTGTCGGGCCCAAAAGGCAGAGGAAGATGTCAACTATCCCAGAAAGAGTTAAACTTCTGGACATGCTACTCAAACATAATTGATGGTGGCATGTTGGTTTCTAAGAATATTTTTGCCCAGAAGAAAAAGGAGCGACAACAACTACCTATAACCATGTTCTTCTCTTGAAAACACACACCTGCACCGCGGGCTTTAGAAGAAAAAAAGCTACAGAGAGGAGTCGGGATGCAGCGGCTCAGTCAGAAACTATTTGTCCTACTGTACTTCGTATTTTTTTCAATTATCATTTTTCATTTTCTCCCATTCTAATCCAAAGATTCGGGTCGGTGGGGCGGTGCTGATCTCCGCAATTTGAAGCCGTCAGTTCGTATTGATATTTAAAATGATTATTTTACAGTACGGTAGTTATTTTAAAAAAAACTTTATCCAGTACTTTTATTTGTACTTTTCTTTTAAAAAAAATAAATAAGGGTTACTACTTCACAGATCCTATCACCGGTTCTTGCAGGAACGTAACTCCAGTGAAAACTGAGAGTTCACTGTTCTGCAGTATAATTAGGAGATTAATGGTCAGAATACTGGGAGTATTTCCTCAGAGACAAACTGGGATTAATTAAAATTGTTAAAGCTATTGTTTGAGCTCAGATGTAAAGTTTTATGAGTCACAACAACATTGAGCAGCTGGACCAATCAGCAGGTGGGCTCAGTTTAAACCTGAGACTCATTCTGGCCTCCTGATTGGTGGAAGGCGTGAAGACCAAGGTGAGACCCAAAGGCCGACCCGGCAGTCAGAGGAACCAGAGGCACCATGGGAGACATTCACTGTGGGTAGATTTATACCAACCGTTCAGTTGGACTGTCCCAGGAGGCCAGAACCAGAACCATCAAAACCAGAACCAGATGCAACAAAACCAGAAACAACACCATCAGAAAAAGCACCAGAACCATCAGAACCAGAACCATCAGAACCAGAGCCGTCAGTTTTATTATTATGTTTTGTTGTGTTGTGTTTTTTTAAATCAGTTATGGTCAATAAAATTTGTTGTTTTTATAAGAAAACATATGAAACTTTTATTTAAAAAAATCAGTTCTTTATTTATTTTTTGAAAAGTCACAATTTTGTGACACATTAACATAAGACAGACAATCTGTGAAAACATTTGGCTCTTCCACCTTCTTAGCTCCTACATTAGTCACAAACATGCACCATTTCTGCTCAGTCTATTTCAACAAATATTTTTAAAATATTTATTTAAAAAAAAGTTACATTCACCAGCATTATTGCCAAAGTAAAAACTGCTAAAATAATGAACTTGAAATAAAAATATTCTATGTAAAAAAAAGTCATTGCATAAGTGTTCCCTCCTTTCCAGTTAATATGTCAGGCTGCTTAGTTTTCCCGGTTCTTCCTCCTAAAAGAGCTCTGGGCTTTGACTAGGCCACTCCAGAGTCTCCACTGTGTTGTCTTCTAACCATGCAGGGAGACGTGAAGGCTTTGTACAAAATTATTTTGCTGGAGTTAATATTGTGGTTCCTTTAAAAATGTTAGTGTGAGGATTTTTCAGAAATTTGACCAAAGAAATTGAAACTAACTGGGTTTTAGTAACATGTTGCTGGTAAAAAAAAAAATCATACAAAAATATCACACAGGCTGCTCCTGTTTCCATTTGCTGGCTGAACTTTATTATGCCTGACCTGAGGACTCTGAAACCAATTTGTTTGGTTGAAATGTTGCTGAATATAGGATTAAAGTTGCTGAGTTGGCGACAGATGCGTGACTATTGTTAACTGCAAACATGCAGACCTGACCTGGTGGGCCAGTCTGCCAGACAAACATCTGTCATGAGAGAGCAATAAGGGACAGTGGCTCTGTAGACCTTTGCTGAGGTATATGACATCGGAGGATAAGATTGGCTTCTCGTGCAGGTATCGGCCGATCGCCAATCTCCTAAAATTAAGGAAATCAGCACCAACATATCAGTGCACCTCTAATTTGATGCATTTACTCCCTGAACACATTAGTTCCTAAGACCAAGAAAAAATCTTCCTAGACTGAAAAAACTTGGACATTAATTTCTTAATTTCTTTTGACTGAACTCCATAAACGATGGGATTGAGGCTGCTGGGAATGAAATGGATCAAGATAGCCGTCATTTTCCTCTGCTCCGTGTACTGAGAAAAACGATGCATAGCTATAATTAAAAGACCACAGAAAAGCATGATGAGATACACAACCAGGTGCATGCTGCAGGTCTTCAGGGCTTTACTGTTCAGAGACTTGTTCCTGCTGGTCAGACAGACCATGGTGATCCTGGTGTAGGTGAGGACGATGCTGCCGATGGAGGAGGTCAACAGAACCACGGTGAAGGTCAGGCCGTAGATGTTATTGATCACCACGCTCTCACAGGACAGCTTGAACAGTGAGGCGTTGTCACAGTACGGGTTGGCGATCAGAGCCCTGCAGCGGCTCAGCCGGATTGTCAAACCCAGCAGAATCCCGACCAGAACCAAGGCCGACCCCCAGGCAGAGACAGTCAGTTTCACCACCATCCTGTTGGTCATTATTGCAGAGTAACGCAGAGGATTACAGATGGCAACATATCTGTCGAAGGCCATGATCATCAGCACCGTGTGGGATGAGGTGCCTAACAAGTGGGAAAAGAAAGCCTGAACAACACACTCATAGTAACTGATGAAGCGCTCAGCCGGAGGCAGCAACATGTCCGACATCAGGCGGGGCACAATGTACGAGACGCCTACAATGTCATTAAATGACAGGTTACAGAAGAGCAGGTACATGGGCTGATGGAGGCTTCTGTCCATGTAAATGAGGATCATAATCCCCACATTCAGCAACATTATTCCCAGGTAAGAAACGAGGAAGAGAAAAAACACAGGGTACAAAAACGTCTCTGTGACCACTAACCCTTCTATCTGGAGAGTCAAGCTGTTTAAGGTATAGTTTTCCATCAGCCTGCAGAAGAAATAGGAGGACATTTTTACATGCAGAGATAATTCCCAAACAAATTAAACAACTGCAAGCATCATGAAGGCCAACTTACTCGTTCATAACGCAACGATAATCATCTACCAGTTCGTTCCCTTCGTTCTGTTCAGAACCCCAGAAACCGACTGTCTGAAAGGAAACAGCAGCTTCAGTCTCAGTTTTATAAAGAGCTGGATCATCAGTGGGAGAGTCTTCAGAGTGAAACTAAACCAGTGGGGAGAGGGAGAAATCCTCAACAAACCATCCCCCCAAAAACACCTTGCAAAATACATCACACCATGCATGTTCTTTCATGAACTTTAACATAAACTTACTTCGTAATGGAAAGACAATGCTGGAGGCTTTCACACTTTTGAAATCCTGTTTCGCTTCATTCTGGTTTCCTGCAGTTTTTGGGCAAATTACCTCAGAGGATTGAAGAGTCACCAAATTGGGTACAGGTCAATGTATTAGGACATGCAACGTAAACACACAAACTTTGACATAATTTGAGTTCAGACCATCCTCACACTCACATTTATTCATCTCTTTATACTTGCTGCAGCTTTGCCATAGATTTAGTTCATTCCAGAGATGCATATTTGTTTTTGCTCAAATGGAAGTGCTTTACTCTGTTAGCTGGTCAGGGTTCAGTGATTAACAAACCCTGAAGGATTCAACAATGTCCTTCCCCTATTTTGATCTTTATGTCCCCATTGCAGCAGCTGGGTTTGGCCTTCTGCTCATCCCATCATTCACTCATTTTTGCTGATCAGTTTGTTTTTACTGCAGTATTGTGTTTTGGTCAGTTTTTCTGTAATATTCTTTGAGGTCTTCCTGCCCTCAGAGTTCATCACATTTGGGTTTTAAAAATTCTTGGGCACTAATAAGTGTGCTCTGGTTTTTCCTCTCCTCTAATCTGGCCTTTGGCTTGTCTAGTCAGTAACTTATTCAATCCAGTGATTGTTTGTTTGACTTGTGAAGACCACAGTGGTGGGCAGTGCAGTGGGATGTCTGGAAGCACAGGAAGGTCCTGGGTTCAAATCCTGGCCAGGGGTCAATCTGCCTGGAGGTCGCACATCCTCCCTGTGAACATGTGGGGATCTCTCTAGGTACTCCAGATCCTAAAAACATGACTGTTCGGTTAAGTGGTCTCTCTAGATTTGTGTGCACAGTTGGTAGTCCTGTGGGCGACTGGAGACCTGTCCAGGATGTCCCCCATGACTCTTCTAATGCTGCATTAAAGAGGTTTCTGTTGCCCTATTGAAAGTAGGGGGGACAACAGAAATCTCTTGCTTTCCACTGTGACCACTGAGATAATTGAATTAGATACTGAGGTGTTCAGGGGACGATGGACAGGGACTCTTTGTCTCATTATGGTGCCAGGCGGCCTCCCTAGTCATATTTGTGTGTTTTAGGTTCCCAGATGAATTGGTGATCATTTGAGCCAGAGTCCAGTGATGACCCATTTTCACTGTTTTTTTTGTCCAGTCTCAACCAACAGCTGCTTTTTTAAATAATTTCTTTTCTGAAACTGAATTATTGTTGTCTTTATTTAAATTGTATTTAAGACAGACTGAAAATATTCTCTTTTAGCACTTTATCTTCTTACAAGTTTACAAGACAAACTTTCTTAGATTCCAATTTATGTTTTGATTTGTTCCCCTAACTTTTAGTCATGTCTCGAACTTAGTTTGGGTGTTTCGTAAAAGCTGATATGTGACAACATGTGAATCCCTACAGAAACGTCTCCTGTCACATTTCCTCCCATAGGACTAATTATCATCAGAAACTGTTGATAGTTAGTCCTCTGGGTTTCTATGGCGTCGCTCATTAACGCTCACTGTTGTTCAGAAACATGAATGTTGTTCCTGTTTGTTGTTGGAACGCAAACTAATGAAACCACCGGTGGGTCCCTGAGCCCCAAACACCTGAAACAGTTTGACTCCCTGAACACAAACAGGTGAAAGACCTTCAAAGTTCGATCTCTTTACAAATAACTTTTTTGACTTTTTATGCTCCACTTCCTGTTTGCTGCTTTGAGTCCAAACCCTTCCTGTCTTGACAACTATAGGAAAAAATCTCTGTGTGGTTGTTGAATTGGTAGTAATTTTGGGTCAAAGGTCAGTGGGCCCATCAGACATGCAAATATAAGACTGACATGTTTATTCTAATAAGAGGACTCATGAACTAAAACAACATATTTAAAATATTTTTTATCCTTTTTGATCAAAACTCAGCTTGGTCTCTGAAGTTGGAAAGCCTCCATACCATCACCCTAAGCTCGAGCTCGCGGACTCTGACTGGTAATGCCCTCTGGCCGTTCAATAATCTTAACACTACTTCCAGCTCAAAGGAACTTGTTGACCATCATTTATTTTCATCTTAAACTATCCAGAAGGATGTGTTATTCCGGAGTGAACCGAACAGGAGGAAATTTCTTCAAGAAACTTTCCGTGTTTTTCCTGCTGCTGTTTCACATCCTTTCTTGAGCTTTACATTATTCAGTAGCATCTACTCCCCCTTTCATGTGGAGACATTTACTGACGTCTTGACATGTTTAGGTGAAGGACTGAATCCAGAAAATAAAAAAAAGACATTTATAAACCTATTTTTATAAAAGGAAAATAGCATATTAGACAACTGTTTTGCCTTGTGTTGCTTTAGTTTTGTAAGTTACAAACAGTAATCAAGGCCCCTGCAGGCCCTCAAAGCTCTCAGGCGTGTGAGTGACCAGGACACTAATGAAATCACACAAATTGTCTCTGAAGACACTTTGGTCTGATGTCTCTCTGTGTTTGCACATGTTGACAGTCGTGTGTCTTCACCGCTGCTGTTTCGCAGGATTTAGGCCCCTGAAATTGTTTGCCATGTTTATCGTTTTGTTTGTTTAACTGTAGTTTATTGAAGAGCTTGTTGTTGCTGGCTAAAGGAGAAACATAGACTGAGACGTTACTCCAACAAAATAAGTTAAAGTCTTCGACAGTTTGAAGATCCCAGAGGAGATCTTTCATCATTGTAATCAGGTTATTGTCTAAACTGTAATCAACATCTATTAGTGCTTTCTCCCTCTGGGTTAATTATCAGAAACTGTTGATAAGTAAATTAGCACTGACAATGTAGCTGGTCTTCTTCATTTATATAATTCCTCTGATGGAACTTATAGATGCTGTAAATGTTTAGATATCTTCATAAAGTTAAATTAATTTATTATATAGTGCCATTTCACATCATCTCAAGTGAGAAGGCCTACATGTTTTGGTGTCTCAGACTGTGATAGAGATCAATAAAAGTCTAACCACTCCACTGTAACAGGCTGCAGAATGTATTGACCAACAGTTCTGAGACCTCTGCTTGGCAAAATACACAAAATAGCAGCTCCAAGTTTGACGAGAAGATCACACCTCAACAGGATCACAGGCAATGTAGGGAAACACACAAATGGATGTCTCACAGTCTGATTACCCGCTTGGGTGATAAGTGGCTTCGTCCCTGGCAGAATCTGTGTTTCCCCAGAGAAACACACTAGTGTTGTAGCGTGGTCAGTTAAGGCTCCTTGTGGAGGCGTCATGTTGATGGAAGAAAATGAGCTTCAGTGTCAACAAGAAAAAAACAGTTAATGGTTACTGACCTTCACTGACAACATGGGTCCCTCGTTGACATGTTATCTTGATTCCTCTGTATAATGGCAATGCAAATGCAACAATAAACTTCAAAAACTTCAAAGGCTCAAGTGATAATTACTTATTTTAAGGCATAAATGAGTAAAACTACAGGGGTTGGACAATGAAACTGAAACACCTGGTTTTAGAGCACAATAACTTATTAGTGTGGTGTGGGGCCTCCTTTTGCGGCCAATACAGCGTCAATTCGTCTTGGACAAGTATGGGGCCAAAGGAATGCCATGATATGGCAGCCCAAACCATCACTGATCCACCCCCATGCTTCACTCTGGGCATGCAACAGTCTGGGTGGTACATTCTGACATATACTCTGACATATATTGTTCTTATTCTGATTGCTAGTGAGCTCCCCAATTGTTCTCTGTTCATAAAGTGGAAAATGTCTACGCACCAAGTGCTCCGGTGCGCATTATGACAGTCTGTATAAGAAACCAGTGAACTGCAGTCTGTCAACAAAGTCAGCTGGCCAGTCCTCAAACATAACATAGCTTCATATACTTCTGCAAGTGTGGAGGAAACCAATCAGTTGTACAGTTTAACCTGGCGTCACGCCTTCAAGACAATACAAAGGGGAAACTTGACCAACCTCTTAACAGCGGCCGGCTTGTCAGGCACTGAGAAGGGCAAACTTACAAAATGTTTACAAATCCCATTATGACTCTTTCTGTTACATACGCATATTTGAAATATATTTTAAGGGAGCATTTCAGAGTGTTTCGTTGACCATTAACTTGACCTTATTTCAAAACTGACAAATAAGGTTGTCAAACATCAGTTGTGCTCTCTCTCCCCCGAGATTGTCCTGTAAGGTGCAATGTGTTGATAAGAGATCGATGTGGTCCTTTCTTCTTTTACTTGGTCTGCCGTACAATGGCTGGAATCCATTTCAAATTCCTGCCGATCAAGAATTTCTACAACTCACTATGCGGAGCTGTGATGCTTCTGAAATATTTTGTATGGTTTATGATAAAACATTATGGAAGATCAGGTCTGAAACAAGTTTCTCTTCAAGTTACTTCAGTCTAAAAAGCTTTATTTAGGCTGGTTCACGTTGGATCATTTAAGGAAATGTAGCCAGCAACATCCAGTACTTAAAAAAAAAGTATTTCTTTGGTATTGACAAATCAGATCTGGAATATATATATAAATCAAGATATAGATAAAAAAGATTTGTGTAAATTACAGGTTTAGTTCATATCAGTCAGTTGATCTGGACATTAAAATGTATTTTATCACGCTCTTCATCAGTAACTTCACTTAAACAAATTTGCTTTCAAGTTGTACTGCATTTGAAAGCAATTTTATTATAGCATTTCACAAATACAATCTGGATTGACAAAATACATGACATAAAAAAGGTGATGTTGAAATTATAGCTTCTTGGCATAAAAAAGCTTCCAAGTAGTTATATTGAAATGAAGTTATATTTATAACTTTTTTTTTCTATTTTAATAGACTATACCTTGTACATCCACATCAACCTTCAAAACACTCAAAAACAAATGTGTACAGTGCCATGTTTAAAGGATTTAAGACTCTAGGTCAACTTTTACAAACCAAAATGTACAAACAATCCTGTTCAAAATCTGAAGCCTCAATACAGGCAAAAAAACTTGTTCATGCAGTGAATCAACCAGCATCACCCAGTCTTTTACAAAACATGACAAAAATGTGTCAATAAACAGCCCAATATAAGCCGAAAATATGACACAAAAACTTTCCAATACAGTAAAACTGCAGTGATAGAAAAATGGAAATTACAACTTTGTAACAAAAAAAGAAAGCAACATCATGGAAGGACTTGTTTGCTGTCTGGTTTGAAGGAAGTGGCTCTTGGGGGGACAGCAACATGTGAGAATTTACTTGCAGGTTCCCAGGTGTCATCCCAGATTTTCCCACTAGAAAAGATCAACAACAATAAAATCAAATTGTGAATTTCTTGTGCTGTGAAGTTGACAATTTTCTCTTTCTTAAAGAGAGGTTGTGTAGCCAAAGCCTTTTCCCTGCCTAAATCCCCCCACCAATTAACAGCCAGTACTTACATCTTCTTGTGTCCCAAATATACAATATTAGCTTGAATTATCATTAATTGTCCAATGACAAACTGACTGCAGTCATTTTTTACCACTATACAAACAAGAAAAATCTATCGTAGTGCTTTAGTTTCTTAGAAAAGTATAAAATAAAAATTCAAAACACAAAGAAAGTGACCGTTTTTTAATTTCCAGCTTTGATGAATTACAAAAGGCACAGTATTAAATAATTTATTGGACCATCGTGCCTTTTCATAATATAATAAAGTAAGTTACCTTCAGTAACACAAGTTACTGAAGGTGTTCTATATTACATAACTTAAGAGAAATGTCACTTTGCCATTTACACACTTTAAATTATGGACCCCAGGAAAAGTAGCCATGTTTAAGGCAATGGCTACTGGAGATAGAAATAAACCCCGTTGAAAATGGGTCACTGTTTCTTTAAGAAGCACCTGCTCTTCTGACACTCTGCCTTCAGGATGTCATCACAACATCACTCCTACCTTAAGTGGTTTACAGCCATTCCTAGTAGCGCTGGACTAAGAAGCAATCCCTTACATGAGCTCAGCAGAGGGGCTGTTCCACCAGGTGTTTGCTAATTGATGCTGCCCCTAGCCTTGAGAGGTTGCATGTGGGATGTATGCTTTGTAGGGCGTTATCTCAGCTACAGACTGAATAGCCAAGGAAAAACTTTTTGTGGCAAAACGCCACAAAAAGCTTGATGACATAATAACATGATATGCAGCTCCAAAAGTGGATTTTCCATAGTACTTTCCCCTGAAGTAGAAAAATAATATTTCTAATAAGTGCAAAAAAACACTTCACACCAAGCAGAGCAGGGCAACCAATGAATTTTTACTTCCTCTTTGCCCCAGAGAGCACAAAACAAGAGAAATTCATTAATTAAACAATCATCAATGTAAATATAACCACAAAGTTTATAAGTTAACAACTGTGCTTATTTTTGCAGAACAAAAATAAGCACTTATCACCCCTCCACCCATCTATTCATCTCCATATGTGGCAATGTCTCTCAGGGTGTCTTGGGGTGACTGGGATGAGCATCAGTGGCAAGAGGAGCAGGATGAGCATCAGTGGCAGGAATTTAAATTTTAATAGTGGAAAAAACGCTTCTTCTTACGTTGACAGAGTGATTCTTCCCAAACTGCCTGCATGAGAGGGGATAGCTGATTTGTCGTACAAAGGGCAGGACGAGCATTGGTGGCAGTAAGGATAGGATGGGCAGCAGTGGGTGGAAGGGCAGGACAAGCAGCCCTTTTTGTCCTTCTTGCTCGTCCTGCATCAGCTGCCGGAAGGGCAGGACTAACTTCAGTGGTGGGAGGGTCAGGACCATCAGCAGTGGCAGGACCACAGCAGTAGCAGGAGGGGCATCAGTGGCAGGCTGAGCATCAGTGGCAGGCTGAGCATCAGTGGCAGGCTGAGCATCAGTTGGCAGAAGGTCATCAGAGTCGAGAACGTCATAATTTTGGTAGTACTTTCGTCTACAAGGCAACGGCTCTAGTGAGCCAATGTTAATGAAACAAAAAATTGTGATAAGCACAGTCAAGACAACTGTGCAGAAATCACCAAAATAAGAATAAAGAAAGTCAATGTTCCAACAAATCAAAAATAAAATTATTAAGAAGCAGACATCGTGAAAAACAAATTTTTGACTTCGTTTTGCTTTCCACTGAGCATCAGTGGCAAGAGGGGCAGGATGAGCATCAGTGGCAAGAGGGGCAGGATGAGCATCAGTGGCAAGAGGGGCAGGATGTGCATCAGTGGCAAGAGGGGCAGGATGAGCATCAGTGGCAAGAGGGGCAGGTTGAGCATCAGTGGCAAGAGGGGCAGGATTTTCATTTTCTTCTAAAGAAATACTTCTGTCCAATTCACTTCCAGAGCGGTAATAATCAAAGAGTTTCTTTATGCTTATAGCCACAAAGAAACCGAGCCCAAATCCCAGAGCGAAAGTCACGCTGGTTTGTATCTTTCCAAGATTTGTCATTTTGGTCTGCTAAGTTGAAAGTTTCAGTTCCGACTGACGTTCTGAGAGACAAGAAGAACCTCAGTACCTCTTTGATCTATGATGTTATGTGACCTCATCAGTGACCTCACTGAAGTTCTGAGGCAAGATCTTGTTTCTGCTTGTTGCTATGGAAACGATCAGATCAGTTCTGCTAATCAAACTGCTGACCGTTTGCACATGACGTCACACTCTCCAGAACTGCGCTCACTCCAGAAAACTTGTTGAGCCCGGTGGTCGGGGCGCTGAGGCGGTCCACCGTGTTTTTGTACTAAAAGATGTGAAGTAGGCAGGGAATGTAAAAATATTACTGGGTAATTATATGTTACTGGAAAACATCGCCAGTGAAACACTATTTACACCTACAACTACTCTGAAAAATAACAAACCAAAAAATCCAATTAAAATGAGTATCAATTTTTTCTACTTCTGTTTAATCCAAATTAAGTCAGCAGCTCCATAAGGCCCCCAGGGATTCAGGGGCCCCATAAATGCTAATATTTCAACACAAACCACAGATACATAACATTTGTTTATAGAGTTTATCAATGCTTCTAAATTTGATTGAATGGTTTTAGCATGCATAATTAACACTTTTAAAAATTATTTTACATTTATATACAAGGTTTTCAGGATAAAAGGTTTAAAACACCAGTGCTTTGTCTCTATAAACAGCTACTACCCTCTAAAGTTTCAGTCTGTTCAGCCTCTGCATTTGATTCTTCAGTTCCTTCATCCTCCTCCTCATCTTCATTCACAGCTTGTGCTGAAGCATCTCTGACCTCTTCAGTTGCTTGGACAGAACGTTTCTCCTCCTCAACATCAGCAGAACCCGAGGTTTCTCCCGCCTCAGGGTCTACAGCCTCCTCTGACTCTGCGTTTTCATTTTTTCACCTCCTCTTTAGGCTTCATCTTTTCCTTCTCTGCCATCGCATCATAGACCTGCTCTCGCAGCTCTTCTCTTGTTTTCTCTGCACCAGAGTTGCAAACATTTGATTTCTTGACATCATCTCAACAGAAATGTACAGAAAAGATCAGTTTAAGTAAGACAACTGATCACTCTTTGCAAAACATGACAAAAATATTTTAGAATATTTTATTTTATTATGAAGTATCGCTACCGTTACTTGAGTAAAGTTTGAAAAATCTGATTTGGAAAAATCTCCTTTTGGCTGATTTCTTTTTGTCTACTTATATGAATTATTGTCATTTTCATTTTTTAAATACCTACATTTCCAATTAAGTTTCTATTTTGGGCCGTCTGATGAGGTAAGTTTTAAATATTTAACGGCTGATAATTTGATCAGTTACTCAGTACCAAAGTTGGATAGTAACCAGTTACATTTAAAAGAGTAATTATTTTGAAAAAATGCACTTTTAGGAGTATTTTTACTCTTACTTGAGTAAAATTTCTGGATTTTCTACCCACTGAATGAAAAACAAACATGTTTTAACCAAAACTTCAACAGACTCAGACACACACCTGCAGCTTTGGTTAAAGTTTCATGAGTTTTTTATTGAAAAAACTAATTTGAAAACATTTTCTTTTGTCTGATTTTCTTATTTTTAGTCCTTAAAACACCAAAATTTCCACGTTATATTTTGTATTCCACTTCTACTTTATATTTTGGTCCATCTGTTTATGTAATTTTTAAATATTAAATTCTTGATAATTTGATCACTTTTTACCAAATATGTAGGATACGAGTTAGCACCAAACCCCTTCTCCAGCCATGCAGTATGCAGAAAATCTCTCTGTCTCACACACTCAACACACACATTGATAGATAACACACCAGCCAAAAGGCCACCTGGTAATCCACAGTGACGGCAAGGACAGGTAACAGAAAAGAAAGTGTTGTGATTCTTCTCTTACCAAAAAATCCCTCTTCTTTGGGAATCCTTCCCTTCAGCCGGCTTCTTCCTGCGCTGCAGCTTTCATCTTTCCAGCAAAGAGAGCAGGAGGAAAAGACCGAAGGACTTTAAATAATTAGCATTCCACTTGCTCTTGTGTTTTCTCTCCGGCTCTCCTCTCTTCCAGATTTCTCCACTGTCTCTCGGGGGAAGCAGGAGCATCCGTGATACACCGCCGCGCGCTCCGCTGCAGGAGGCTGAACGTCAATCACACAGGTAGCCTAGGGAACCTGCATGTCGACCTCCCACTCCCTTCTTCCCTTATTCGTGAACAAGATCCCAAGACACTTGAACTCTTCCTCTTGGAGCAGGACATCCTCTATTATAATCCCCCTTTTTAAACTGGGGGACGACCACCCCAGTCTGCCAATCCAGGGGTACTGCCCCCGATGTGCATGTGATACTGCAGAGTTGCGTTAACCAACACAACCCTACAACATCCAGAGCTTTAAGAAACTCCGGGCGAATCTCATACACCCCCGGGGCTCGGCCACCGAGGAGCTTTTTAACCACCTCGGAGACCTCGTCCCCAGCGATTGGAGAGCCCGACTGAGAGTCCCCAGTCTCAGTTTCCTCAATGGAAGGCATGTCGGTGGGATTGAGGAGATCTTCGAAGTATGACAACGTCCCGAGTCGCGGTCAGCAGCACACCACCCCCACTGTAAACAGTGTTGGTGTTACTCCACTTCCCCCTCCTGAGACGCCGGATGGTGGACCAGAATGTCTTCGTAGCCATGCGGAAGTCTTTTTCCATGGCCTCTTCGAACTCCTCCCACGCTCTGATAGAATTAGAATTTAAAAGTGAAAAAAACGCTTCTTAGCGCATTCCTGAAGGGATGCTTCCCAGACTGTCTTAATGAGAGGGGACAGCTTATAAGTGGTAGCAAGTGCAGAACGAGCATCGGTGGCAGTAAGGACAGGATGAGCGTCGGTGGCAGAAAGAGCAGGACTGATGGCAAGTAGATGAGCAGGATTTTCTCTTCTCCTTGCTCATTCTGCAAGAGAGGCAGGATAAACATCAGTGGCCATAGAAGCAGGATGAGCATCAGTAGCCGGAGTGGCAGGACTAACTTCAGTGGCTGGAGGGTCAAGACCATCAGCAGTGGCAGGACTAACAGCAGTAGCAGGAGGGGCATCAGTGGTAGGAAGAGCAACAGTGGTAGGAAGGGCAGAAAAAGCATCAGTGGCAGGCTGAGCATCAGTGGCCAGAAAAGTCATCAGCGTCAAGAAGGTCATAATTTCGGTAGTAATTGCGTCTATGAGTCAACGGCTCTAGTGAGCCAACGTTAATGAAACAGAAAATTGCGATAATCACAATCAAGACAACTGTGCAGAAATTACCAAAATAAGAATAAAGAAACTCGATGTTCCAACAAATCAAAAATATAATCACCAAGAAGTAGACATCATGAAACACAAATCTTTGATTTTCGTTTCGCTTTCCATTTGGAAGGATGAGATTCAGTGGCAGAAATTGGAGGATGAGCATCCCTTTCTGTCCTTCTTGCTTGTCCAACAAGAGAGGCAGGATCAGCATCAGAGGCTGCAGTGGCAGGAACAGCAACAGTGATAGGAAGGGCAGGACGAGGATCTCTTCTTGCCCCTCTTGCTTGTCCTGCAAAACACTGCTACTCCGCTTCCCCCTCCTGAGACGCCGGATGGTGGACCAGAATCACCTCAAGCCATGCAGAAGTCTTTTTCCATGGCCTCTCTGAACTCCTCCCACGCACTGATAAAATTCAAATTTAATAGTGAAGAAAACGTTTCTTAGCGCATTCTTGAAGGGGATGCTTCCCAGCTTCCCTGTATGAGAGGGTAGAGCTTATTAAAAGCCATCTTTCTTCGATGCCATGCACTTTAGGGAGAGCCGGGAGTCGATCAGTGCCAGTCGCCAACGGCCAGGGCCTCGCTCTTTCCCCCAGTTCACCTTTGCAGCAGACAAATCGGAGAATTTTGTATGATCTTGATTAAAACGCTGAAGTCTCGTTGATTTTTAATAAAAACGACAAGATCATCAGCATAGGCGGATAAAACCAACTTGTTGTTAAAACCATACCATGAAGTTCTGAACGTATTTTCTGTAGGAGGGGTTCCAGGGAGAGTGCGTAGAGCATCCCCGAGAACGCTCAGACTTGTCGGACGCTCTACACACCCTAAAAGGAGCACACAGGCTACCGTTGATCTTCAGCACACTCTCAATGTCACTGTACAGTGCCTGGATCTTGGCGATAAGACCCTCGCTGAACCCAAACCTCCTCATAATTTTCCAGAGGAAGCCGTGGCCTATGACAGGTAATGAGTTGAAAAGTTTACATAACTATTCCTTTTATTTCCAGGAAGTTTTCTCTTTAGGTTTTGAGTATGATGTGTGAGCTTTGACTATTTTTAGGATATCTATGAAAATAAATCCAAACTTTTAAAGTGGACATAATATAAATCTATTCAGTGCATTTTATATCAGTGTTTAGGTTGTGGGAAGGTTTAATGAGAATTCTGTTTGATTCAGTCAATTCAGCTTATTCATGCAGCGACAACAAACACCATATTGAGGCACCGCAAAAAAAAACAACACATACTGTAAATTGAATTAGTGTTATTATGTCTGAGAGGACTTTGAACATATATCTGCATTTTTTTTCTTACATCTTAACACATCGAATTGTTGGTCAATTGACTCATAAAGCAGCTTGAGGAAATTTTAGACATTAAGTCATGTTTAACTTTAAAGAACTGCCTGTCACGATGCAGCTTAAAGTTTTAAAGACAGTATGTTTTCAAACTCAGCTTTGGGGATTTTGTTCCCTGACAGCTCTGTCTCTCTGCAGGTATGTGGCAGTGTGTGAACCTCTCAGGTATCACTCCATCATGACTTCGGCTCGGCTGCACAGCTGCTGCGCTGCGGCCTGGATCGTTGCTCTGCTGCTCATCGCTGTGCTCTTCTCCTTCCACATGAACGTCCCGCTGTGTGGCCATCTAGTCCAACATGTCTACTGCAGCAACCGGGGCATCCTGAACCTGGCCTGCATTCCCACGCCTGCCAGCAACATCTACGGTCAGTGCTTCACTTTAAGGTTGAAGTCTATTTCACTTACAAGGTGAAATATAAACATTATCAGTGCAAATCAGAGGTGTGCTGGTTATCCAGGTGCAGAGCGTCGAGGTCTTAGTCCTCCATGTGACCTTCATGTCTTCCACTCTCTCACAACTAACTTTTGTGTCTGACAAATGTCAAATAAATTTCACTTGAACCAACACAACCTTTACAATAAAAGTTCAGTGTAAAGCAGTACCAGCAGTTTGGTTAACACTTAAATCTGTTTTAAAAAACTATGCTTGTGCCTGACAGGAGCAGTTACATTGACTTTATTTTGTTTATTTCTTATGGTTTCGGATACACAGCAACTTACAATTCAATCCAGATAATAATGGTTGTTATTTATCTTAAGACGCAGCCTGCCTATTTTCACTTATTTACCTCTTTCCATGAGTGTTTTGTGCTGGAACACAAAGCTGGTCACATTTGATGCTCCAGAAAGTGAAGCATCACATCAATAAAAACATTTACTACTGTTTTTTATAATGTAGTAAATGTATTTCCTCTTGGAACCCAAACAAAAAGCTTGCCACAAGTGATACTTTAGAAGGTCTTTTTTTTTTTTATATATATATATATTTATGATATATAACCCCTGGTCTTTATTTCTTTTCAGGTCTAGCGATGACCTGGACTTTGAGGGACCTTCATCATCATCGCCTTTTCCTACATCAGAATCCTGAGTGTTTCCATAAAACAAGGCAGAACAAACAGCAGCATCCGCAGCAAGGCGTTTCAGACCTGTGCTCCACACATTGTTGTTTACGTTCTCTATCAGACCTCTTCACTGATTGTGATTTTAATTCAGAGGTTTCCCTCTCTTTCCCAAAACATGAAAAAAAGTTTTTCAGCGTTCTTGTCTTCATCATTCCCCCCCATCATTAATCCCGTCATCTATGGACTGGTCAGTAAAGACCTGAGGGTCCCACCAGCACCAACACCAGCAACAAGCACACCGCCCAGGCAGACATGGACAGCTTCACCACCATCCTGCTGGTCATGATAGTGGCGTAGTGCAGCGGCTTGCAGACGGCCACGTAGCGGTCAAAGGCCATGATCATAAGGACGGTGTGGACTGGCGTTACCAAAGAAAGCCTGTAGGGACGCAGCTGCTGTAGCGGATGTATCTCTGCGCGGTCGGTGTGAAGAAGGTGCTCAGCACCGGGGGGATGATGGTGGAGGCACCGAGCACATCGTTGGCACCCATATTGCAGAACAGCAGGAACATGGGCTGGTGGAGGCTCCTCTGCAGGGCGATCATGGTCACCAGGCCGACGTTGGACAGCATCACAAAGACATAGATGAGGAGCAACAGGATGAAGGCTGGGATAGACGAAGAAGGAGTGACCTTTAACCCCTCCAGGAGCAAAATGTCTGGATCTAAAGTTGTGTTTTCCATGAAGGGTCAGATTTAATGATGCCTAAAGAACAAAATCACCAATTAATGTCAAAAGCAGTCAGTCTCACCTGCAGAAATCCTCAAATTTTCTCCAACCTGATACCTGATCTCTGCCTTCGCCTTCACAGTACTTTACATTAATTCACTTCCATTCAGTGGATTTACATATCACCAATTCAACACTAATGTTGTCTGGAGGCACTTTATAAACAAAATATCAGTTTGGGTAATTACTCTACTGTGAATGTGATAAACTAATCTAATGTGCCTCTCTTGCACCCCACATATCCCAGCAGAGACCCAATGATAGTAACACTCACTAAAGCAATTCAACACACTTACTCCAAAACAATGGCACTGGCAACAACACACTCAACTCAGCACTCCGGTTGCTTGAAACCTGAAGATGAAATCAACAGATTTGAAATTACTTTGAGTGATCAGAACCTGAAAATGCAAAGCAATGGCAGCTTCAATATTTCACAAGAGGTGCTGTCAAAGTTCAGTTAATATAACCAAAAATAATCAGGACTTGAACAATCATCTCTGCTTTGTGTAGAGCCAGTCATTAGAAAGTGAGTACAGTAAAGAGACCATGATGATAAATGTGAAGCTTCATGCAAAACAAAAACACTTCTAAACATCCTCCTCATCACTAGAGAGTAAAAAAACATGAAAAAGGTTGACGGGAAGTCGGGTGATGATTTGGTGTTACAGCAACCTGCCAGCAGATTCATCAGGTCACAGCTGGTTTTCCTTCCAGTAGTTTTCACTCAGCAGACTGGAAAATTCAAAACCTGACAAAGATGTTAGAAATTGATCTATTTCTGCTTGAAATAGATCAATTTCTGATGTCGATTTCTTTGCTCCTGGTTCCTTTTAAAATGATGACGAGGATAAACATGATGAGGCAGACAACACCACCTATTATCACTACAATATTATCAGAACAGAAATATATAATCTGCTAATAGAGCGCTGCCAGTAAAAGGACCAAACTTGATGTCAAACCCAGTAAAAGTTTGAATCATGAAACAAACAGAACATATTCAGTCAGATTCTCACCAATGTTGACAGAAACCTCGTCTTCTGACTCCTCAGCTCAGTCTGCAGATTTATAGCAACATTGTGAAACGTCTGTGAAGCATCATCACTGCATGTAAACAGCAATACGTTGTTTCCAGATCCAGACACAGGGATGTTTCAAAATAAAAGCAGCATTGCATGCATGTATCTGAGACACATCCTGTCCCATAACCCGTGACAGCTGATGGTCAACTGACTTTATGGAGACGTCAAAATGTTTTTGGGAAATATTTAGGAATAAACCTAAGATGTGTTAAGTTATATAAACTAATCAGTGCCATGGGTTTCATCTGAAAGATTCATATCTTCTGCTTATTTGCGTCCCAAATAAAAAAGAATTAGATCTCTGTACATTTCTCATGATTTTTTTTTTTTTTTAAATCGGCAAAGATGATGAAATATTGTATTCATTATACAGAAAGAATGATTATTTTATTGAGTGATGTCATTCAATAATTTAATGAGTCTCACTGCACCAGTAACTGGAAACATCAGTCACTCTGGCGTTAAAGTCTCCACCAGGCTGCAGGTTGTAAAGTGATTGAACTTTATCCCAAATATTAAAGGTTCAGTTGTTTCTCTGCAAACTTCTGTTCAGCACTTTTTGCATTGTTGACATAGCCATAAAAATTTCAAACAAAATAAACAGTCCATTAGTTTTGAAAAGAAATGATCAATTGTGTGTCGCAGGCATGAAAACATGCTTAAGGTCACCAAAAGGGGGCAGCATAGCAGAATAAAGAAAGCTTTGAAACTGCTGGTACAGTGAACCGTCGCTGTGACGCGGTTCACCTTTCACGGTCTCGCTGCTTTGCGGATTTTTTGTGTAGTTTTTTTTTTCCACAGTGCATTGTATTCTGTGTCCTGATTGGCTAAACAGTCTCTCCGCTTCTTCTCTGTGTGTCAATAACGTTGCGGTTTAATATGTACACCTACGTTAAACAGCTTGTCAAATTTAAGTTAGCAAATTCTCTTGCAATTTCAAGTTTCTCTAAAACCCATAATGTCCACAAAACGTTCTGCACATACAAAAAGGCCCTTGCGGTCGGGCCCAAAAGCCAGAGGAAGATTCTAACTATCGCAGAAACAGTTAAACTTCTGGACATGTTACTCAAACATAATCGATGGTGGCATGTCGGTTTATTAGAATCTTTTTGCCCAGAAGAAAAAGAGAGCGACAATAACTACCTATAACTATGTTCTTCTCTTGAGAAAACACACCTGCACCGCGGGCTTTAGAAGAAAAAAAGCTACAGAGAGGAGTCGGGATGCAGCGGCTCAGTCAGAAACTATTTGTCCTACTGTACTTCGTATTTTTTTCAATTATCATTTTTCATTTTCTCCCCATTCTAATCCAAAGATTCGGGTCGGTGGGGCGGTGCTGATCTCCGCAATTTGAAGCCGTCAGTTCGTATTGATATTTAAAATGATTATTTTACAGTACGGTAGTTATTTTAAAAAAAACTTTATCCAGTACTTTTTATTTGTACTTTTCTTTTAAAAAAAATAAATAAGGGTTACTACTTCACAGATCCTATCACCGGTTCTTGCAGGAACGTAACTCCAGTGAAAACTGAGAGTTCACTGTTCTGCAGTATAATTAGGAGATTAATGGTCAGAATACTGGGAGTATTTCCTCAGAGACAAACTGGGATTAATTAAAATTGTTAAAACTATTGTCTGAGCTCAGATGTAAAGTTTTATGAGTCACAACAACATTGAGCAGCTGGACCAATCAGCAGGTGGGCTCAGTTTAAACCTGAGACTCATTCTGGCCTCCTGATTGGTGGAAGGCGTGAAGACCAAGGTGAGACCCAAAGGCCGACCCGGCAGTCAGAGGAACCAGAGGCACCATGGGAGACATTCACTGTGGGTAGATTTATACCAACCGTTCAGTTGGACTGTCCCAGGAGGCCAGAACCAGAACCATCAAAACCAGAACCAGATGCAACAAAACCAGAAACAACACCATCAGAAAAAGCACCAGAACCATCAGAACCAGAACCATAAGAACCACAGCCGTCAGTTTTATTATTATTTTGTTGTGTTGTGTTTTTTAAATCAGTTATGGTCAATAAAATTTGTTGTTTTTATAAGAAAACATATGAAACTTTTATTTAAAAAAATCAGTTCTTTATTTATTTTTTGAAAAGTCACAATTTTGTGACACATTAACATAAGACAGACAATCTGTGAAAACATTTGGCTCTTCCACCTTCTTAGCTCCTACATTAGTCACAAACATGCACCATTTCTGCTCAGTCTATTTCAACAAATATTTTTAAAATATTTATTTAAAAAAAAGTTACATTCACCAGCATTATTGCCAAAGTAAAAACTGCTAAAATAATGAACTTGAAATAAAAAATATTCTATGTAAAAAAAAGTCATTGCATAAGTGTTCCCTCCTTTCCAGTTAATATGTCAGGCTGCTTAGTTTTTCCCGGTTCTTCCTCCTAAAAAGAGCTCTGGGCTTTGACTAGGCCACTCCAGAGTCTCCACTGTGTTGTCTTCTAACCATGCAGGGAGACGTGAAGGCTTTGTACAAAATTATTTTGCTGGAGTTAATATTGTGGTTCCTTTAAAAAATGTTAGTGTGAGGATTTTTCAGAAATTTGACCAAAGAAATTGAAACTAACTGGGTTTTAGTAACATGTTGCTGGTAAAAAAAATCATACAAAAAATATCACACAGGCTGCTCCTGTTTCCATTTGCTGGCTGAACTTTATTATGCCTGACCTGAGGACTCTGAAACCAATTTGTTTGGTTGAAATGTTGCTGAATATAGGATTAAAGTTGCTGAGTTGGCGACAGATGCGTGACTATTGTTAACTGCAAACATGCAGACCTGACCTGGTGGGCCAGTCTGCCAGACAAACATCTGTCAT